>CM062809.1:104096136-104696136 GCA_031772625.1 Pinus tabuliformis
CTTTGATCAGATCTTGGAGCATCTTTCTTTCTTGGACAGTGTCGAGCATAGTGATCACGCTTATGACAGTGGTAACATTCAATATCCTTTGATCTTCTGTTAGAGTCCCTTGACTCAGAAGAGGGCCTATTTGAATCAAATGACTTTCATTTTCCCTTTTCTTCTTATCACAAGTAACAAATGCAACGCATTCTTATCCATGTTTATGAATTCCCCCTCTTGAGATCCTCCTAGATTCTTCTTGAGTGAGCTTTCCAACAAGTTCATCAAATGACGGAAAAATGTTGTTATTGCTTATGGTGGTAATGAAGGTTTCCCAAACTGGAGGGAGACCTCTACGGGTTATTGCCACTAGTTTCCTACCGGGCACAATTTCCCCAACCTCAAAGATGAGATATCCTGATAATGTAAGATTGCACAGTGTCTCCTTTATTCATCTTCATGTCTTTCAATTGATCTTTCAAGGTGATAATTTCATTCAAATTGTTGACTTCATACATGCCAGCTAGCTTATCATACATCTCCTTAGACTTCTCCAAATTTCCAACATAGGCAAGTAAATGATCTTGTAAACCATTAGTTATAATTTTCTTTGTTTTTAACTCACCTTTCTTATCCCTGTTCTTGGCAACAATGGGAGCACTTTCTGAGGGCTTAAGAACTTTTCCTTGAATGTACTCCAAAACATCATTGTCCTTCAATATGATTTCCAACTTGATCTTCCATGCAACAAAGTTAGATGAGTCACCCAACTTTTCATTTTCCTTGAAGTAAGAGGTTGACATCTTGATTTGATTAGATGGGCTACTTCAACTTTCCACAAATGATGGCTTCAACTCTTTGTCTCCTTTGGGCTTTGTCCTTCACCTTATCTCTAATTCCATGTTAATTTTTGTGTTTCTCTATGCTATGTCAAATATTTTTAACCCAATTAACTTCTTCAATAAGCAATCTTTTCAACAATAATTACTTCTTCCAATGATCAATAGTAAATGACGATAGAACAGTAAAAACAATCACAAATATGAGACAATCAACACATCAACAAGAGACACTGATTTGGTCAAGGACTAGGGGAAAACCCCACAAAGGGGGAAACCCTTTCAAACTTCTTCTATTAGATTGTCTTCAAATGTTCAATAGAGTACAATGAACAATAAATTTTCCAACCAAGTCATAGTCAAGCTTTGACTATTATCCAATGCCAATATCCAATCAATCTAATGTCAAATCAATATACCAATGTCAAAAAGATCAGAGTTAAATTTGGTCGACTGTCCAAATCTGCAAAAAGGCAACAATAGTTGACTTCCCTAACCAGTCAAGCAACATTAGTCAAACCATGGTCAAATATGCTCCAAGTCAATTCAGTCAAAGTTTAGTCAATGCAGCCTCTTTTGTTGGTTAAAGATCAGTGAAAACAACTCCAAAAACTTCAGTCAAACTTGGTCAACAAAGAGAGAATGTATAGCTTAATTTAGATCACAAGAGAAGATGTTGTGATGTGTTGTGACGCCAAAATGAATCTAAGTGATGCTTTAGTTATAGTAGCCCTAGGAGGGCTAATTTAATTTAGGGCCGACCAATACTTTCCTCCAAAAACATAATGACAAAATATTATATTGTAATGTGCTTTAATGAAATGTTTTGGGCTTTTGTGGTAATCTTTAGGGTTCATTGGGCTTGGCTTCAAAAGACCACTTTCCCTTGTCCAAATCAAGTGCTTCAAAAGTCAAAATTGGTCCTCTCAAAAAGAGGAATCTAGTCCCATGATTAGAATTTGTCAATGAGCTGCCAAATTAACACCCACAATTTAACCCAATACTACAATGTCAATTTCGGCCCATCTCCCAAATCTTCCATTACATTTTTGGCATTTATCAGTGCTTGAGGATAATGGGAACAATTTGGGAAGACAAATAAAAACAAATATAAAGAGGGTTATGGAGGGATTGTTCACATATACACACATCTATGTTGAACAAATATTAGTAAGGGTCTACCAAATAAAAATGTTATCAAACATGAGAATTTTAGATGGACTAAGACTTTGATTATGAAAAATATAGCATGTTGATGTCAAACTTGTCAGCAAACAAAGCATCTTCAAGATACTTGGCCCCATGTGTAATTTCATCTGCTAGGGAAAAGGGAACAAACCAAAACACTAGCAATCCTCTAAGCAAATGTTGTTAGTTGTTAAAGATAATTAGGATGAAGAAAATCAACAAACAATAGATTCTAAGCATGTTAATACTGACCATCCAAGTGTCAACAAAGGAAAAAACTCTCCCCTTGGAGGCTAGAGATGAAGACCAAAATATAGTTTGTTCTCCTTCAAGGATGAAAGTTTCCAAGGGCATTCTATCAGAAAGAATGAAGAGACTTTATGAATCAGATAACTTTGATTCCAATAAAGAGATGGTCCATTCTATGAATTGTAGGAAATCGACTTCTAAATTACAAATAGCCCTTAAGGAACCTACTTTAGAGTGGTGGGTTGAGGTCGGGATGATGAAAAGGCAAAAGGTCAGACTCCATATTTCTTCCATTCTTATTCAACATGTTTTTCTTTTTTTATTATGTTTAGTCTCAAAATAGGCTGATGCTTGCATGCATATTTCTATGTCAAATTATCAGAAATAAGGAGGATCACCTATGCGGGTCTTATGAAATGCGCTTGTAGCATATACAAAATGTGACCTCCTTTTCCTTGTCATGAATAAGTTGCAACTTTTTCTCCCAAGGAAAATAAAAAGGATTAACAAACAAGCCAGGGACAAAGAAGTGCTGTCAACTAAAACATATATTCTATGGAAATAGATAAAAAGCTAATGGTTAACATAAACACACCCACACAAATTTCCTCTTTAATTTGTTTCCTTTTCTATGTATTCACCGTTAATAAAAAGCCAACTCGTCCTTTAACAAGGGTTGATAAAGATCCACATTGGGTAGCAAGGTAGCATTTATGCCTGGACTTTAAAAGGATTTAGTGGGGATTCAAAGTGGATTTGGCAAAAGAATAATCCATAATGGACCAAGTCTTAAACTCTTACAATGTGCTCCATATGAACTTCAGAATGTTTCATAGTATTATGGGACATGCACAAACTGGGTCAAGACAGCCTGTTTGCATATTTTTATATTTTTTCATATAATCCCCTTGTCTATAATTCTACTTTTGCAAACATTTCCACAAGTTAACTGTGTTTAAACTTTTTCTAGAAACTAGGGAATACTTCAGTATCATCCCATAGAAATTTGAACTTGAAAATCCTGGCAAGAATTTGTACAATCTCTCCAACACTTTCTGCATTTTCAAATTATTCCAAGTTGAAGCCAAGCCACCTTGGTATGTCAGCAAGTTTAAATCTGCCAAGCAGAGAAAGTTTGTCAACTGTAAACCAGGCAAGAAGTAATCACAGGAGTGAGATACTGGACTAATATTGAGAAACATGTTCATATTTATTATTTAACAATGATGAGGACACTTCCAGAGATCATGGCAAATAAAGATATTGCAAAAGGACAACCAAGGCTATAAAGCAGGGCCTCGGAGTACTATCTCTGTGTATGTCTATGGGTGTCTATATCACACAAATTTTCTCTTTAATGTGTTTACTTTTCTACCTATTCACCTTTAATATAAAGCCAACTCTTCCTTGAATAAGGGTTGATAAATATCCACATTAGGTAGCAAGATGGCATTTATGCCTGTACATTAAAAGGCCTTAGTGGGAATTCAAACTAGATTTGGCAAAAGAATACTCCATAATGGACCAGTCTTAAACTCTTACAATGTGCCCCATGGAAACCTCAAAATATCTCACAGTATTATGGTACATGTACAAGCTGGTTCAAAACAGCCTGTTTGCATATTTTTATATTTCTTTGTATAATACCCTTGTCTGTAATTCTTCTTTTGCAAACATTTTCACCAAGTTAATTGTCTTCAATAATTTCTAGAAACTAGGGAATATTTCAATATTGTCCCAGAGAGAATTTGAACTTGAAAATCCTGGCAAGAATGAGTACATTCTCTCCAACATTCCCTGCATTTTCAAATTATTCCAAGTTGAAGCCAAGCCACTCTGCTATGTGAGCAAGTTTAAATCTGCCAAGCAGAGAAAGTTTGTAAACTATAAACCAGGCAAGAAGTAATCACAGGAATGAGATACTGGACTAATATTGAGAAACATGTTCATATTTATTATTTAACAGTGATGAGGACACTTCCAGAGATCATGGCAAATTAAGATATTGCAAAAAGACAACTAAGGCTATAAATCAGGCCCCTGGAGTACTATTTCTGTGTATGTCTATGGGTGTCTATATCACTTGATTCTTAGAGATTAAAATTGTTATCAGTTTCAATATCTAATTAAAAATCGTAATCTAAAAGTATTTCTGGTAATTACCAAACCTTTTCATTTGGCTCCATTGATATAATGCACGAGTATCTAATCATAATGAAATAATATTTTTTGCTAATATACACATTTACTTCCCACAAGTATTCACTCCTGTATCCTGGATTAGCCTGATATCATGTGTTGTCCAAGCCATGTAGCTACAGAACCCCACTCCAAAGAATAGTTTACTAGATATTTATTAGAAGAAAATATCCACCATATATATTCTGTAAGCTTGCATTCATACTGCCAATTTAGGGAACCAATAACTTTGAACCAGTTGACATCTTAAAGTTCTATGCATACTGTTGTCCACTTCCACTATGCAATAGCTCAATGACAGCGGCTACAATTCCTTTCCCAACCACAGTAATGTCTAGGCCAGGCTCATCAATCTTTCTCTGGAGAAGTCTGTCAAGCTCCCAGCGCAAGTTCTGAAGAGTCAAGGAATGAATAAGTTGACATGAAATATTGGGATCCAAAATGTTTTATAAATGAGCACTGATACTCCATGCTTCAAATGTAACAACAGCTTAACTTTAAGACATGCAATGAGCACAAACAAAAATGTTGAAATAAACTTTTACCTTAACTATCTTCATAGTTTTTTCTGGTGCAGAAAAGTGCAAATAACCTCCCAGCATCTCAATCCCTTTCCCACTGTGGCTTGGTGTTAGACTGCCCCCAAACATTAGTAAAGCATAATCTGATATGTTCGTTGACTCTCTGATGTAGATGCTAGAGGTTTTAACCTTGTCACTGTAGACCAGATAAGGCAGTGGAAATGAAGTTACATGGGAGTTAACTGATGATGGATGGAGGGAAACCTTACCATCTTCTTTAGTAAAAAATGCGGTTCTTTTACCCCTTGGCTTGCACTGGACTACACTTGGAAAAAGACCAGCACATAAAACAGCACAGACCATTTCAGTATCTGCACTGTACCGATTGTATGCCTGACAAGAGAGAAATTATATATATCCTACATAAGAACTAAGTGTGTTCCAAAATTTTCAAATGTATACAACATGGGAAAATATAGATGACAGAAGCCATATGTTATCCATGCATTTCTGAAAAATTACCTTAGGACCTGAGGATTTATCAATAAATCCTATGTCAGTGAGTAAATCACAAAACTGGTTCCGCATATTTTCCATCATTTGTAATGATGATGAAGATAAGAATTTCTGCCAACAAAACTGGTACTCTTGACCACGATGCTTTGCAAGTTGCCAAGCGTCGAAAGCCTTCAGCCAACATATGTGATCACTGCACGTATTGTTACAATCAGAATTCATCTATCCTTTAAAAATGATGCAACCATAATTGTACACTCCTAATACTAAAATTTCTTTATGTATAGCTCGCTAAAGATCATACATACCCTATAAATACGAAAAAAACCAGAAGTAAATAATGAGTTTAGAATTAGATTTTTCTTTTAGGTTGAATTCATCCAATTCAATCTCATACTAATTTTTTTTTTTAACACATGGTGAATTGGTAACTGCCAGTCCTAATCTATGGGAGACCCAGGATCAATCCTCATAGCTGCCTCTATAACACCAGGAGTACATCCAACTACCTGCAAGTCAGATATACTAAGATCCTATGATTTTAGCAAGAGCGAGACTCACGTGCCGCCGCCAAGATGGGATCAGAGAATCTGCTCCTTTAGCTACCACCACAGCAGGTCATGTACTCAATGAGATTTGAACTGAGGTCTCTTGAGCTTCGCCCAAGTAGACCAACCGTTTAACCACACATCACTGTACCAATTCAATCTCATACTATTATGAACACATGCTCCTGGATTTATAAGGTTATAAAGTCAAAATTAAAGAAATCCCCTTTATAAGAGACCTTACCATAGCATATAATATGGTGATTTCTATAATCAGCAAATTATACAAGGTCAAAATGAATACAGAGCCAGATAAAGATGTCATGAAACTACAGATCAATCATACCTATACGAATCTCCCGCAAAAGATCTTTTTGCCTCATCAGCTTCTTCTTTTCTATCAATAGGAAGGACAAATGGATCACGATAAGCTAGAGCAGCAGCAATTGTCAATGCTGGTTCAAGACACTGAAAAACAGCTCCCATAAGAAGCATTTTCCCAACTTTTGGATCCAATGGTAATGTAGAAAGATGGCGCCCTGTCCATATCACCAACAAGAAAACTGTAGTTAAGATAGATGTGCAGATATCTAAGATATGTAGTGAGACAGACCAACCATATTGTGACTCGTGAGTTCTCAAATGCATACCTAATGAAGTTAGTTCCTCCATCTCATCAAGAGCTCCTATGGTCTTCAAAAGGTCTATGGCATTTTGAACGGCAAGAGTTTCAGGAGGCTGAAGGGCTTTAGATAAGAAGGCAGAAATACTTCCAAACTGCAGACTTTTGATTTGTAGGCAAAGTTCTTGCAATGGTGTCCGAAGAATTTCTGGCAACTGATATAGAGGCATGGCATCATAGATGATCTTTGGATATAGGTGATAGCAAACTCCAGGTTGAACACGTCCAGCTCGTCCTCGCCTCTGCAATATCAGAGACGTATTGAACATGATAATTATGTATATAAAGCTTGAACTCCCTTATGCATCACATTAAACAAAAAGGTTGCATACCTGATGAGCCGATGCCTTTGAGATCCAGGAGGGGGTGAGACAAGCAAGCTTGTTTAAAGCATCATAGCTTGTTTCTTTTGCTTTCCCGCAATCAACTACAAAAACAACATCGTCTATTGTGATACTTGTCTCCGCAATATTGGTAGCAAGTATGATTTTCCTGAGAAATCAAATCACTCATGAGCAGTGTGGAACACAACCTTAATTTTTATATCATATGGTCTCAAGACACATCATGCTTTGTATAATATATATATATAAATATTAAATACATACGCAAACACACACTCCTTTGCGTCTGAAACAGACATTAATGCATAATCACGTATTTTTGGATCTACTGAATTTGGATTATCTAAACTGACATCATGCTAAACGGTCAGAATTCTGCATATATAAAATGGTATAAGCACATTTAGATTAGAAATACTGATCTATAAGCAGAGTCCAATTGCAAGAAAACAGAAATTAATGTTTTGGAATTCATCAAACAATTTTCACTGGTAGATTTCTATTAGTGCTATTTGTAAATGTGCTTTGAATGGGCATGTGCTTCAAGGCAATGTCAGTATATATAATTGGGCATGCCTGGAAGTGTCAGCGGCCAGCGCCCTGACATACTTTAAGGTGGATAATGGAAAATGAAATGATTAAAGAAAAACAGAGAGAGTGAATGACCATCACAAACTAGACCAAACCATTTAGAGTCTAGACATCTTAAATTAAAATACAAAATGTCTAACTTAAGAGGTCAATTACTAAATCCATGAATAATTATATGAAAGAGAAATGAATTGACTTCTGGAAGAGCAGTTTCAGGCTTTTAAACTACATCTCACATCTCAAATTCTTCTTGCAAGTGATAAACCAAGTATTTATGTAAAAATTGACAAAAAAAATTCCTGCAAAAAGCTAAAACTTGGGCAGAATAAACTATTTTATTTCCCTTGGAATACAAATTATCACAAGTACAAGTCTGTGCAGTTATCCTAAGGCTTATATGCAGTTTGTTCACAAATTTGCAAGTTCCTTATGATGCAAGCCTGCAAGTGAATAAATGTTATTTGAAATCATTAATACTCCCTTGGATAAAGCCTATTACATCCCAGTTTCCCTTCCCATCCTAAGCACTTCATCTTTCCGATTCCTGTTGTCGAAATTGAGTTGGTAACTTGGAGGATCATAACTTCGTATCTGCATTCCATACACAAGACAAAAGATTAACACTCAATGCAATACAACTACACTTATTCATACTCAGGCTCTGGGAGTGATCAGTTTAGCATCCTTTTCAACCAGGTCTTTCAAGTGAGGGGATAGAATAGTAGACTTCTCCAACATCCCATGCAGCCAAAACTCAAAAGGTCTTCACTAATTTGAATTTGTGTCTCCACTACTTGCCATCACCATATGTAATGTGGTAAATTATCAAATGATCCATTCAAGACATAGAATGGTCATTTAAGGTCAGATATCATCTGAAAGCTCCTATGCTAACTCACTCGGCTCATTGAATCAATAATATAAGTCCGCAACTTAGTACACTCAGTGCATGAGATGCCAATATCATTAATAAGTCCAGATTCTTTTGCAAACTCTGCCAATTCCAAAGTTTTCTTTTACATTCGTAAGTTCTAAACTTTGACCATTCTCTAGGTGCACTTTGAATTTGAGCTACTCTTTTATTTAAAATTATTTATATATATAGTGGAGGCTTTGAAGAGCTTAAGCCTAGCTGTTAGGTGTAATACATAAACCATATTCACACTATATGACCCAGATCAAGTAAGAAATAAACCAATTCAAGAAAATACAGTAGATAATTTGGATGAAATATTAATCATAAAATAATAGAATGAATAATGAATAATTATCAAAAGAGTACAACACAAATTTCAATATGGCACATGGCAACTGACCTATGTATGCGAAACTGACATATTTATTAATAATTAATATTCTAGCCAAAATTAATATCCTACTCCGTCACACCCCCCCCCTTCAAGGAGCTTTGGAGAAGCTTTTGCAGATCAATAACAGTGTGTTCTTACAGGATGTCTTCAGCTAGTGACTTTTCCATTGGATCCAAGATCATCATAGAGTTTTCTAATTCTGTCCCAACCATTCTCCAGATTCACACTCAAGATTATAATTTTTTCAGCACATGATACACAGGTCTGCACTTGAAGAATAAAAAAATCTCTTAACAGAAGTTAACTTTAGTATCTGCCTATCAAAACTTTGGATTTCTGTATTAACAGACATCTAAGGATGTAAATTTGAGAATGCAAACACAGTATCAAGTACAGTAGATCAAACAACAACTAGATTACGTCTGATCTAAACAAATCTGCAATCTAGAAACTGGGACAGCAAGCACAGTCTCCAACAGAAATCATGTAAATTCTCTATTACTCAGGAGAGAAACTATTAGAGCAGTTTCGAATCATGCTTAAGCTCTATACACAGATGAAAGATAATTCACACACTATCATAATACTAAGCTAATGTGCCCTTCCCCTCTTTATATAATAGGAAGGTATTACAAACCACAGGCTATAAATGGCCTCAAGTGGTGCGCCTTTGAGTTCATGGGTAACAGCCAAAGAGTGCTCAGTGCACACTTCATGAAGCATTGTGATTCTGGGCCCTATTCCCTTCAGGTTCTCCCCTCTTTGGCTCGACTCTCAAGGGTTCTCCGATTTGGTTTCAAATTCATGGTCTCAATGGGTGGAGGGCAGCCCTATGATCTATCTCTATTTGGGAATCCAAAATCAAGCGTCTTAAAGGAGATATTCAGAAATGGCTAAAGGAGAATAACTCAGAAAGGCAGCTTTCAATAAGGGGCATGGAACAACAACTAGCATCTATCCAGGAACATATAGAGGCTGCTCTGGTCACTTAGATTAAGTTCCAAAAAGAAGTTGAGACTTTTAAGGATCTCCACTCTCCTCAGAAGAGAATACGAATATTGGCGGCTAAAATCAAGAAATACTTGGCTTTTAGCAGGGGATCGGAACACTAAATTCTTCCATAAACAGGCAAAGTTCAGAGAAAGTAAAAACATCTCCCACGTTCAGCACAGAGGGAAAATGTTAATTTTGGCAACTAGGGCCAAACTTCACCTTGGACAGCTCATATGAGGCAGCTGATATTTTTATTGGATTCCTCTCTCCGATAGGTGTAGGATTGATCTAAACATCATCCCATTCTGACATGTACAAATGGAATTATGAATTTATTTTGATTACGTACAAATTGTCAAGGTCTGCTAGCAATCTAATGTAGGCTTAGAAGCCCAACAGTCACGTTTATTCATCGTCAACATTTGCATATAAATACAAGGTGCCTCCTCATTTGGACACTTCACTCACTCATGCATCTCTCTCTTCTTGGGTACGGATTTTTGAGGCTTCTCTCTCTCCACACGTGCGAAGAAGGGACTGCTCTTTTGCTGTCCCTGTGTTGACCAGAGTTGACTGAAAATTGCAGAAGGCTGTTTTGACCAGCATTGACCATCTTTGACTGTGGTTTTGTGTGGGGTATTTCTGTTTGGGCAGGTCACAGTTCTGGGCACGAAATCCGAGGCTGTTTGACTTCTGTTTGACCAGCTTTGACTGTCCTAGGTTTGCTGCAGCATTGACTTTTGTTGACCAGATTTGACTGGATTTTTTCGGACTGTTTTTGGGCTGATTTGACTTTCTATTGGAGGCCAAGTTGACCGAATTTGACCAAGCGGTTTTGGAAGTCAAGCGTTGACTTTCTGGTTAGGGCTTTCTGTAGCTACTGTTTGTTGGGAGAGATTTCACTATGATTGGGCAAGTGAATATTGCATATTGTACTCTCTTTCTCTGTTGGACTTTTGAAGAATTATAAGAAGAATTGATCAAGGGTTTCCCCACATTGGGGTTTGTCCCTCGTTGGTGCCATATCTTGTGTCCTCTTGTCTTGGCTTGTCTTCTAGTGTTATTGTTTATGTTCTATCTGCATTTTACTATCATGATGATGTGATTGCTGAACTGGTTATTTATATTGGGCTAATAAAGAAACTAAAGTAAAATTTCTCTAAGCATAGAACATACCATTGTTATCTAAAATTAACATGGTCTCCGCGCTGAGGTGAAGACAAAGTCCAAACAAGAGTGAAAAGAGCAATCATTGATCAAGGAAAAGATTCAATAGCCTCCACATCCTACTTCAAGTTTGATGATAAGCTTCATGACAAGTCTAATTATCATACATGGAAGATGTCTCTTGATTTGACATTAGAAGAGCAAGATGTTATGGACTATGTGCAGGAAAATATTTCGGAACCTCCTTCAAATGCACCGGCTGTTGCTAAGACAAAGTACAAGAAGGGTGAAGTCAAAGCCAAGAAGATCATCAGGGATTCTATTCATAAGCATTTAGTTGCTTACATCTCTGATTTGAACACATCAAAGAGATATATGACAGGTTGGTTGGCATGTTCAAATCTAGCAACGCAAACCAAATTCTTTTCCTCGAGAACAAGCTGAAGGATATAAAGATGGGAAGACATGAAGAAATTCAATCCTACTTCATGAGGATTACTGAGATCAAAAATGATCTTCTTTCGATTAGAAAAGCTATTGCTGATAGGGAGCTTACTCTCATTTCCCTTGGAGGAGTCCCTCATGAATGGTACGTGTTCAACTCTACTATTCTTAACAACGACAAGATTCAACTTTTGAAGAATCGCTGACCAAATGTTCTCAAGAAAAACAAGGATGATGGAACTAGATATGCCTTCAAATAGGAATGATCCTATTGCATTCTCCGCTCATGCTAAAAAGAAGAACAATGCAGGTTCAAAAAAGCAATGTCAAGGAAGACCGGGTTTCAAAAATGGACGGAAGGGAAGATGCTTCATTTACAATAAGTTTGGTCACTATGCTAGGGAGTGTCCTAATAGAAGGGATACACCTCATGATGTTGACACCCACAACAACAACAATTTTAGGGGCAGCAACAATCAAAGGAATGGAAAATTCAACAACCAAGGAAAAAGGAATGCTCCCACTGCTCATGAAGGAAATGGTCACCCTCCCAAGAGATTAAGAAACACCAGGTATGATGAATATAATGTTGTTGATAACAAGCAAAAAGAATTCTATTTTATATTTGCCCTTTCTACTGCATCTCCTCCGGACACTTTGGGAAATTGGTTGATTGATAGTGGTGCCTCAAGGCACTTCACTAGGTATAAGGAAGCTCTTTCAAATATGATTGAATAGGATACAAATTTGGAAATTATCCCTGGAGACAATGCCACCTATCCCATAAAGGGAGTTGGGAATGTTACTCTTCAATTGAATCAAGGTAACACCATTCATCTACAAGAAGTACTATATGTACCTGATCTAAAGAAGAACCTGGTATCTATCTCAACGATGGACGACAAAGGATTCAAGGTGGCATTCATCGATGGAAAGGTACGTGTGTGGAATAAAAATTTCAGAGAGGCATTTACACTTGGCTTCAAGGTGGATAGCCTATATCAAGTTGGAGGAAGCCCATTGGGAGCTATGTCTTGCGACACATCACTTCAATCCGAATTATGGCACCGGAGGTTTAAGGCTCTGTTGAAATTTCTAAGTTTAACCTGTTAGAAATTCTTCCTGCACTTTCTGGTTTATTTCACCTACTTGTTTAATTCCTTAACAAGTTATTTAACCATATAAATACTGAAAATAAACACAAATGCAGTCTCAACTATCTACAGATCATCAATTGAAAGAATAGACAAACACACAAGTGGCACGGTTATTTTTGGACAATCATCCCCGGAAAAACACAAATTAGACAAATCGATGCAGCAGTTCTGAGGGTTTTATTATTACGCAGCTTTTCTTGAGTACAACTAGGGTGCCAAACTGGCTCACCCAACAAAGAAATCAATTTGGCATTAATACCTCTCTTCGGATGCAAATATTCGACAAGTCTACTCCACGAAAATCTCTCAATGCTTCTTTGAGGCTCTGCGTCAGCCCTCCTGGTCTCAGCGTCACTCTGAAACCCCCTGCATCAACCTTTTGCTGCTCTGCACTGGCTCTCTGGCCTTTTGCGCCACCCATGCAGGCCCTGCTAGCCTCTGCACAGTCACTCTGGCCCTCTGCGTGGCTCCTGCTAGCTCTGCGTAGCCTCCTCTGCCTCAGCGCTGATCTCTCAGCACTATCTCTTCCTCTATGCTATGCACTCACTGCCCCTCGCTGCAACTCAAATCACTAGTTCAAATTTGCTCAACAAACCCCTCTCCAGAAAATTGAACTTACTGATCAATCTTGGTGTATCTCCAACTAATGCTCAAGCCTCCTCTTATACTTTTTCTGTTGAGTATTCAACGGTTGAGATTAAATCTCTAACCAACGGCTAAGATTATATTTGGCTTGATCTATGTCATCTAGAACATTCTCACCCAGTTTTATATTAATACCCATTAGTATTTTAATTTTCCTAAGTTTAGACTTAGGAACTCCATTAAAAATATTAATTATTTTAATATCTCTCTAACCAGATGGAATTTCCCCAAACCATTTCTACGTCTTGGAGATCTCATGTGCTTTAGCCTCTTCACCAATTTTCATGGCTAGAGCACATCCGATGCTACCCCGAATCAACACTCCCTCTTAGTGAGGAATGTGTTGTAGTAATGCTCTACCACTGAACATCACCCTCATCATCTAGCCCCAGTACCTGTGTTGATGTTTGGTCTGCTGCCCAACATCCTCTGCACTGTTGCCTCTTGTACTACTGCCCATGGCTCCGCCACTGCCACTGCTACATCTGTACTGCAGCTCCCTCTACATCCGTGTTGCTGCCGGTCTTTCCTCCCAACACTACATCTGCACAGCAACTCTCTTTCATCATGTTGCCCATAGCACTACCACTGCTACTGCTGCACTGCAACTCAGTTACTAAGAAATAAGTAACTGATCTACCCAACTACTGACATCCCACTCTGGCATTGTTCTGCAGCTCCATCCGCATCTTGCTTCTACCGACATCTGTCATCCTGCTACTGTCACTCGGGGTTGTCGTAGCTGAATATGATCCTAGAATTTGGGTACCTCAAGGATCCTGCCCCTCATCTCCCCTCATCTCCTGTAGTCCTCTTGACAACAGCTAGATTTAACCCCACCTCTTCTCTAGAGGTGCATGAGCACTCATGGCATAGTCGTCATCAGTCTCCACTTCCTTCTCCACCTTAGTCAGCGCTGCCTTGGACTCGAAAGCCGCTCCCTTATTCTTCTTCCTGGGACACTAGGTTGTATAACGGCCCAGCTCCCCATAATACAAGCACTTTATCTTGGAGATGTCCTTCTTCTTCCTCTTCCCCTGTTGTCCCGTAGATGCCAGAGTCACATCCTCTTCCTCCTCTTTCTTTATTCATCCTCCTTTACTGCTACTTCCCATCTCGGTCAGTCATCTGATCTCTTCTTGACGAAGAGCTGCCCACATCTCTTCCCAACCTGGAAGATTCGCTCTGCCCAAAATGCTTTGGACGAATGTCTCCCACTCCTCAAAGACTGTGTTCAGGGTGATCCTCACCATGACCTCCTGATCTAGCATGGCCCCTATGGAAGTAATTTGGTCCCGAATCTCATGCAACCTGCTGAGGAATAGATCTACCTGCTCCCCCTTCTGCATCTGATACGACTGCAACTAATTCTCCAGTAGCATCTTCTTTGCACGAAAGTGCCTTGATACAATGTTGTCAATGTATCCCACATCTCCTTTCTCGTATTCTTCTCAGCAATATGTTGAACTACATGATCCTTGACCCGATCAAGGATTATGCACTTTGCCTTGGCCATTGCATTCTCATACCTTTCGTTATCAGCTGGGTCGACTAGGATACTCGCAGTTCTCAAGGCAAAGGCTTTGATGTGATGTCTATCTAGAACAGGCCATAGTATTCAAAACTGGCCTAGCTAACCAGTTACCGATCTAACTGGCCAGTTAGCAGGCCCACTGGTTGAAATCGGCCAAAAAACCCGATCAGAGGGGTGACTTCGCCAAATTTTGCAGCTAATTGGTCCTAACCAGCCGGTTTGTATCAAACCGGCCGGTTCCGTCCTAAACCGGCCGATTAGGAGGCACGCCCATCGTAAACCCAAAAAGCGACTTCTTGACTGTGTTTTAGGGGTTTTGGAGGGAAACTAAGGGTGCTTTCCCTCCAAAAACACCCTCTCCAAGCCTTTAAGAGGCCCCTCACCCTCTCATTTGTCTCACACATCTCATTTGGAGTGTTTGTGAGTTTGCTTGGGAGCTTGGAGAGTGTTGAGTTTTTGCTAGAGTAGTGGAACAACAAAGTTTAAGCGAAGTAGTAGTCATCATGCCTCCAAAAGCCGGAGATACTGCATGGGCTCATTGTGATATGATTGATGGCAAAATGATCTGCAAATATTGCCAAAAATCCATTGAAGGAGGGGGTATTAATGGGTTCAAGCAACACTTGGCTGGGATAGGAGGCCATGTAAAGCCATGTGGAGCACCAAATGAAATAATAGGGCATATTAGGGCAGAATACCTTCAAAAGTTTGAGACTCAAGTCACTGAACCAATAGAGAAGTTTGTGACTGCAAAGTTTGGGAGTCGAGACTCAACCAACTGAATTTGATCATGATGACTCATGAGAATTTTCAAGTGATAATGTTGATCACTATTATAGTATTATCATATATGTAGACTTGAGTCTCGTAGTAGGCCACTGGCCCCATAGTTTGTAGGCTTTGTTTTTGCACTCTAGACGTCGTTTAGAGCCTCATTGCTTATGTATTTTGTCGATGATATGTATTGCACTCGGTGCCATTTTGATATATTCACCTTTACATGGTATATAAATGAGCAATCTTTGCATATTTTGTCTCTATTGGCTTGGAATCATGGTTTTAAATCTTAAAAATAGTTTTTTCATTAAAAATTAATTATTTAATGTATTTTTCTAAAACCGGTTCGTTTAGACCAAACCAGTCCCAGTTAGACTGGTTCCATTCGGTAAACCGGTTCATTAGGTGGATCGGTCTAGTTACCGGTTCCGGTTTTAAAAACACTGGAACAGACAGGATCCTAGCCTTCCAGATGACAAAGTTGGATGCTCCGTCCAACCTGTCCTGATACCTCAATTCGTTTATTGCCATCTCTGCTCTTCTCTTCGACTCCTATGTCTCTACTTCCCTCCTGGAAGTTCTCTTTTAGACTCCCTCTGAGTCATGATTTCCCTCCTAGAAATCCTCTCCTTGACTCCCTCTGAGTCTTGATTACCCTCTGGAAATCCTCCTGCCAACTGTCAAACCACTCCTCTCCGCTCCCTTTTGCTCCTACAACATTGATCTAGATTTCTTGGCTAGATATTCGCCTAGGTAGTGACTCCCTCTACCTTGGTTTTGTCCTGTTAGGTACTGTTCTGCTTCGACAGCAACAACACCCCACCAGCTTCACAATTCACAATCTGCCCACAGCTCCCTAGGCCCCAGTCGCTGAAGAAACTGAGCCTCTCAGCTCTGCGCAATCCCGGAAAGGCTGAATCGCTCCTTTGGCGAACTACGTCAAACCTACCTGACTGAGTAGGATGACGTGGCTCTTCGTGAGCCTCTTCTGCCTCTCTCTGCCTCTGCGTTGGCCCTCTCTCTGGCTCGAAATGATGACACAGGCCCTCTGTGCCACTTCTTCTCTGGTGCATTCTGCTTAGGAACATCTCTATCTCTCGGGATAGTTGTTTCTGCTGCAAATTTTCTGATTTAGATGGTGCCTTCAGCTCTCCTGTGATTTGCAATGCTCTGATACCATGTTCAAATTTTTAAGTTTAACCCGTTAGAAATTCTTCCTGCACTTTCTGGTCTATTTCACCTACTTGTTTAATTCCTTAAAAAGTTATTTAACCATATAAATACTGACAATAAACACAGTAGTCTCAACCATCTACAGATCATCAACTGAAAGAATAGACAAACACACAAGTGACACCATTATTTTTGGACAATCGTCCCCGAAAAAACCAACTTGGGAAAACCGGTGCAACAGTTCTAAGGGTTTTATTATTAAGCAACTTTTCTTGAGTACAACTAGGGTGCCAAACTAGCTCACCCAGCAGAGAAATGAATTTTGCAGTGATACCTCTCTTCGAAAGAAGATATTTGACAAGTCTACTCCAAGAAAATCTCTCGGTGCTTCTCTGAGGCTCTGCGTCAGCCCTCCTGGCCTCTGCGTCACTCTGAAACCCCCTGTGTCAACCTTCTGCTGCTTTGTGCTGCCTCTCTGGCCTTCTGCGTCACCCATGCAGGCCTCGCTAGCCTCTGCGCAGTCACTCTAGCCCTCTGCGTGGCTCCTGCTGGCTCTGTGTAGCCTCCTCTGCCTCAACGCTGATCTCTCGACACTATCTCTGCCTCTCTGCTATGCACTCATTGCCCATTGCTGCAACTCAGATCATTGGTTCGAATTTTCTCAGCGAACCCCGCTCCAGAAAATTAAATTGACTGATCAATCTTGGCGTATCTCCAATTGACCCTCAAGCCTCCTCTTATACTTTCTCTGTTGAGTCCTTAACGACCGAGATTAAAGCTCTAATCAACGACTAAGATTAGATTTGGCTTGATCAATGTCATCTAGAACATTCTCACTCAGTTTTATATTAATACCCATTAATATTTTAATTTTCCTAAGTTTAGATTTAGGAACTCCATTAAAAATATTAATTATTTTAATATCTCTCTAACCAGGTGGAATTTCCCAAACCATTTATGGGTCTTAGAGATCTCATGTGCTTTAGCCTCTCCACCAATTTTCATGGCTAGAGCACATTTGATGCTACCCCAATTCAACAGCTCTACCCGATGTGAGGAAGATGGTGACAAGTATGCCCAAATTTAAAGTAGAACATGAAGGTGTTTGTCAGGGGTGTGCCGAAGGAAAGCATACAAGGGGACCATTCCCCTCAAGTGATAGCAAGACTACTGACATTGCAATTGATTCACTCTGATCTATCTCGTGCTATGCCCGTGAACTCATTAGGAGGATATTTATATTATGCTATCTTTATGGATGATTTCTCTCCCAAGACTTGGATATATTTCTTGAAGAAGAAGGACAAAGTATTCTCATGGTTTCATTCTTTCAAAGCTTTGGTCGAAAATCAAATCGGGAAGAAGATCAAAATATTGAAGACCGATAATGGAACCGAATATGAATCAAATGAGTTCAATAATTATTGTAGAGAAGTTGGCATTAAGAGGGAGACTACTACTGTATATACTCCTGAGCAAAATGGTGTTGCTGAAAGGAAGAATCGTTCTATCGTAGAAGCCACTCGTGCCATGCTTCATGATCAAACACTTCCAAAGTTCTTATGGGCCGAAGTTGTAAACACCACCATTTATGTTCAAAATAGATGCCCTCATCAAGTGTTGGACTCCAAAACTCCCGAAGAAGTTTTCACCAGCAAGAAACCTGATGTTTCTCACTTTAGAATTTTTGGTAGTCCCGTATATTTTCATGTGCCAAAAGAAAAAAAAAAAGCAAATTGGATGCTTCTGGGAAGAAAAGAACATTTGTGGGCTACAGTGAAACTTCTAAGGCATATAGAATCTATGTGCCTGGTCAAAGAGAAGTGGAGATAAGTCATGATGTCACTTTCGATGAGGATGTTGCCCTTGGGAAGATTAGTAACCTTCCTCTTCCAAGGAAGGGCAAAGAAGTTGATTCAAGAAAGCAGGGAGAACCGTAGGATGAGCCGATCCCTGATGCTGAAGGACCAATGGATCCCATTGATCCACCCCCTCATGAGCCCTCCTCCTAAAAAAGGAGACCCTCATGGGTTAGGGAAACTCTTGAAGATGCCGAGAGATGTGTTGCACCTTAGGGGACATTTCGTGAAAGTAAGAAGTTGAATAGGTACCAAGGGTACTTAGCTGCAATGAGCACCATTGTTAAATTTGAGCTTTGCACACTCGAAGAAGCTGTAAAGCACCAAGTTTGGAAGGATGCAATGAACGAAGATTATGAGTCGATTATGAAGAATGATGTCTGGTATGTGGTCCCTAGATCCAAGGACAAATCCGTTGTCACCTCGAAATGGCTCTACAAGATCAAGCATGGAGCAAATGGAAGTGTTGAAAAGTTCAAGGCTAGATTTGTTGCTTGAGGCTTCTCTCAAAAGGAAGGTGTAGACTACGATGAGATATTTGCACCTGTTGCCCGATATACCACCATCCGTTCTATTATAGCCCTTACTGCTTCGCAAGGATGGAATCTACACCAGATGGATGTCAAGACTGCCTTCTTGCATGGTTCACTTAAGGAGGAATGCTATGTAGAACAACCTGAGGGGTTCGAAGTTCAAGATCGTCAGACACATGTATGGAGGTTGAAGAAAGCCCTCTATGGGTTGAAGCAAGCACCCTAGGCTTGGTATGAGAGGATCGACAATTATCTGATTTAGTTGGGATTTACAAGAAGTGAAGCTAATCCGAACCTTTACTTTAAGCCTTAAGGTTGAGAATGATAGACCTCTCATCTTGGTACTTTATGTGGACGATCTCTTTTTGACAAGTGCAGACTCTCTTATTCATCAATGTAAGAGGGAATTGGCTTTTGAATTCGAGATAAAGGAGACCTAGGATTGATGCATTACTTCCTAGGGTTGGAGGTCTAGCAAAAGCCAGGTGAGATTTTCCTTTCTCAAGGAAAATATATTGTGAAGATACTTGAAAGATTTGGGATGGTGGACTGCAAGTCCGTGACTACTCCGATGGAACTTAACTTCAAGAAGATATGCAGAATTGTTGCTGGGCCCGATTTGGGAAATCCTTCTAAGTATCGTCAACTCGTGGGGGCCCTGATGTTCTTGGTGAACTCCCGTCCGAACATTTATTTTGCAGTGAATACATTGATTCAGTTTATGGTCGAGCCTCATCACATACATTGGATTACTACTAATAATCTCTTAATATTTCTTCGGAGCAAAATCACTTATGAACTGAGATACACTATTAGGAATGTGAGGCTCCATGGTTACTTTCATGCAAATTGGGCTAGCAGTGTGGTGGATTGCAAAAGCACATTTAGATGTTACTTCTCTTTAGGCTCTGCTTCAATATCATGGATGAGCGAGCAGGAAGCAAAAGTCCGTTGCCTTAAGCATTGCTGAGGCTGAATACATTGCTGCTAGTTTGGCCTCCTGTGAAGCTGTTTGGTTGAGGAAGCTCTTTAGTGAGCTGTTTGGATATGTGTTGGATACCACTGTGATATTTTGCGACAACCCGAGTGGGATTCGTTTTTCTGAGAATCTCGTGTTTCATGACCGCTCCAAGCATATTGATATCAGGTACCACTTTATCCGAGATATGGTACAACGGGGAGCAATAAGGCTCCAACATATTGGGACTAATGATCAGGTCACCGATATTCTTACAAAGCCCTTGGGGAAGGTCAAATTCTTAACCTTCTGTGAATGAATTGGAGTCGTGGAGAGACCCTCTTATAAGGGTCCTGTATGAGATTGATGTTGAGCTCTGGGTGGCTTGGGGTCCTTCTTGGAGCTATGAGCGACCATAGGATGAGTTGTTCACCTTCCCCTAATGGTGCGCAATGTACAGGGTGAGTGGTTCACCTTCCCCTGTGATACCCCATGGTGACATATGCATAGGATGACTGGTTCACCTTCTCCTGTCGACACATCCTACCCATTTGTCCGAGACTCATGGAAAGTACCTCTTATCTGGCCAATGAGTAGGGAAATAAGGATAGGGAAGCATCATCTATTACCATACTCCCTATGCTAGGATGTTGATATTGATCTGGGATCAATAGAAACTGACTTCGGGTCGGTTAAAAGTGGTATGACACACTCTTTATTATTGGAGACTCACTTCGAGTTAGTGGATACATTCTCGATCATTTCCTCTTTCTTCATGGTTCAGCAAAGAAGAGACAGGGATGGTACAGATTGTCAGACAGTTTGGCAGGTGAATTTCGCCCTAGTTGAGAGGGAGTGTTAATTTTGGCAACTAGTGATAAACTTCACATTGGACAACTCATATGAAGTAACTAATATTTTTATTGGATTCCTCTCTCCGAGAGGTGTAGGATTGATCTAAAGATCATCCCATTCTGACATGTACAAATGGAATTATGAATTTATTTTGCTTATGGACAAATTGTCAAGGTCGGCCAGTAATCTATTGTAGGCTCAGAATCCCAACAGTGACATCTATTCATCCTCAACGTTTTCATATAAATACAAGGTGGCTCCTCCTCATTTGGACACTTCACTCACTCACACATCTCTCTCTTCTTAGGTACCAATTTCAGAGGGATCTAAAGATCATCCCATTCTGACATGTACAAATGGAATTATGAATTTATTTTGCTTATGGACAAATTGTCAAGGTCGGCCAGTAATCTATTGTAGGCTCAGAATCCCAACAGTGACGTCTATTCATCCTCAACGTTTTCATATAAATACAAGGTGGCTCCTCCTCATTTGGACACTTCACTCACTCACACATCTCTCTCTTCTTAGGTACCAATTTTAGAGGCTTCTCTCTTTCCACACGTGCGAAGAATGGATTGTTCTTTTGTTGTCCAGGCGTTGACCAGAGTTGACCAAAAATTGCAGAAGGTTGTTTTGACTAGCATTGTGTTATGAATATAATTCATAACAAAATAAATAAATATAAATAATATAAATACTAAGTAATCAAGTAATGATTATGTTAAGAAGTCATTAGTTAAGTGAAAAGGCATGTCTAAAAGACATGCCCGGTCACGAAAGGACACCTGCTTAGGTATATATATATATATATATATATATATATGCAGGCCTCATTGTAACATTCATCATCACTTATACATTTATATATAGATTAATAAATTATTATTATTAAATACCTCATGTATTTTTACATTCAAGTCTATAAGCTATCAATTTTTATTCTTCACGTTGACTAGCATTGACCATTTGTGACTACGGTTTTGTGTGGGGTATTTCTGTTTGGGTAGGCCGCAGTTCTGGGCAAGAAATCTGAGGTTGTTTGACCTCTTTTTGACCAACATTGACTGTGTTAGGGTTTGCTGCAGTGTTGACTTTTGTTGACCAAATTTGACTTGACTTTTTCAGACTATTTTTGGGCTGATTTGACTTGTTGTTGGAGGCCGAGTTGACTAAGTTTGACCAAGCTGTTTTGGAGGTCAAAATCTGCCATGTTGACCAACGTTGACTTTCTGGTTAGGGTTTTCTATAGTTGTTGTTTGTTGGGACAAAATTCACTGTGATTGGGCAAGTGAATATTGCATATTGTACTCTCTTTGTTGAACTTTTGAAGAATTATAAGAAGAATTGATCAAGGGTTCCCCACATTAGGGTTTGTCCCTCACTAGTTCCATATCTTGTGTCTTCCTGTCTTGGCTTGTCTTCTACTGTTATTGTTCATGTTCTATCTGCATTTTACTATCACAATGATGTGATTGCTAAACTGGATATTGATATTGGGCTAATAAAGAAATTGAAGTAAAATTGCACTAATCATAGAACATACCATTGTTATCTAAAATTAATAGAAAACTATCTCAGAGTTCTAGGACATCAAGGATGATGCTACCTAACACCTCCAGGATTTATACCAAGAGGACTTTTTGACTAATCATGAAAGTGAGGAGTATATGTTAGATCATGTTCCCACCCTTATCTATGAGGAAATGAATGCTCTCATTATTACCCCTCTAACAATTGAAGAGATCAAAAGTGTTGTTTTTTCCTTTCTTCTAGACAAAGCCCCGAGCCTAGATGGATTCTCAGCGAGTTTTACCATCGCTTCTGGGACTTGATAAACAAAGATCCGTGCTAAATGATAGGATATTCCTTCAAACATTTCATCATCGGGGGAGGAATCAACTCCTCCTTCTTAGCCCTAATCCCCATAGAATCTAATCCCTCATTTTCCAGATTCCACCCCATATCGCTCTGCAGTGTCTCTTACAAGGTCATCTTGAAGCTCCTTGCCTCCAGGATTAAAAGAATCCTTCCTCATTTGATCTCTAACAACCAGGGTGGCTTCGTTCCTAGAAGGCAAATCTTTGACAATATAATTTTGATTCAGGAAGCTGGAAAAGAGGGGATCAAGACATGGTAATTAAGCTGGATATGGCAAATGCCTTTGACAGGGTAAGGCACAATTTTCTCCTGAAGGTACTAAAGAAAATGGGGTTTGATGCAAACATTATAAAATGGATTTCTCTATGCATCTATGATCAATGGAAGAGTGGTAGACATCTTCAAAGCAACCAGAGGATTGAGGCAAAGTTGTCCCCTCTCTCCCATCCTTTACATCTTAATGGAAGATTCGCTGAGTAGAAGACTAGAACATGAAAGAGAAACCCACAAATTGCCAGGTATCAGATTCAATTCGGGGATTATAAGCATCAATCACGAGCAATTTGCGGATGACACCATCTTGTTAGGAGGGACCTTTGTGGTTATTGCTAAGCGCTTTAAATCTAATCTGGACAAGTTTCTTAGGGCTTATAGTGGGGCCACAAATGACAACAAAAGTCACATCTTCACCTAGAATATCATGCCACAGAAAGCCAAGAAGATTGAAGAAATTTTGGGTTTCAACACTGTCCGGGACTAGAATGACTTCAATTACCTTGGTATTCCAATATACTTAAGGAGATCAGCTCCCAAAGCTTGGCAAAGTGTCTTGGATAAAATCAAAACCAAAATTGTGAATTAGGGAGGGATATGGTTGAATAATGCGGGCAGGACCACCTTGGTGAAAATGGTCTTATCAACCATTCTTCGTACCAGTTCTCAACTCTCCAGGCCTTAGTATGTTATGCATCAACTTGGTATATACATTAGGAAATTCTTATGGGAGGGAGGGAAGTAGGACAATAAAAAATTCCACTTAGTGAATTGGAAGACTGTCAGAGCGCCAAAACAACATGTGGGGCTAGGAATACGTGACCCCACTATGGTTAATTCTGCCATAGGTGCCAAACTTCACTGGAAGCTTAAGTCTCGGCCAGACCATTAGTGGGCGCAAATTATGAGAGCTAAATACATGCACCAACATAATAATAGAGAGACTCACAATGATTCAATCCAAGGCTCTCCTATATGGAAACTCCTTCAGTTCTCCTCGTCTCTCATATTGAACAATCTCAACAAAATCCCGTGGAATGGAAGCACGATTAACATTTGGACGGATCTGATCTTGGACCACCCTCCTTTGTGTTTTGCAGGTTGGCGTCATTTACTTGGGTCAGATCTCTAGTTGGAATAGGCAGGGCCTCTGGATAGGATGGAATTTTGAAGACACCCCAACCCATTTGGTCCCGATTCTGGATATTCTAAAAATTAAATTAAGTGGTTGTGCCCCCCTTGCTCAATCCTTCATAGATCGGTGGGGTTGGAAGAGCTCCTCCTACTTGGTTAAGGAAGGCTACTCTCATCTTCTCTTCAATGAGAAAATTCCCCCAAAATCTTCAATATGGAACAAAATTTGGAGGACAAATGCAATTCCCAAAGTAAACTTCTTTTGTTGGCTGCTCTCTCATAAAAGAATCCTCACTGTAGAGAACCTTTAGAAAAGGGGAATTGTTGGTCCCTCCAGGTGCCCCCTTTGTGAGAACTCGGAGGAAAGCATTTCCCATCTTTTTCTCTTGTGCTCGTTCTCCAAATCAATCTCTTCCCAAGAACCACTTGGCCCTCTTTTCCTAAGAACCAGTTGGCCTTCTGATCTTAATTCCTTCTTTGTGTCTTGGCCCAAATTCTATGCGGGCTCCCTTCAGGCCAAAAGCTCCTTTAAAGAACTCTGGATCGCCCTCCTTAAATATGTTTGTTGGCATATTTGCTTATCTCGAAATTTAGGATCACCGTCCCCAAAGCTCTCTCGTCTTGTTTTCAATTCCTCCGCCCACCAGTCGATCCCTCTCTTAACCTAGAAGAAATGTCTTGATCATTCATTGGGCCTTGCACACCCCTTCCCCTCCCATTGTGAATCATCATTCCCGCTGCCCTCACTAGACCCTTCGCCTGACCCCAGACAAGCTTGCAATATGGAAGCGAAGATCTCATTCCTGGATTTTCTTGTTTGATGGTGCCTCAAAAAGAAACCCTGGGGTGGCAAGAGGGTGGGGAGGGGGGCGTGGGGTGAATTCTCAATAATCCTAAAGGAATACTTGTCGACCACTACATCTAGTGCTTGGGAAAGAAGTCCAACAACCACGTTGAAGCTTATGGCCTCTATCTTGGGCTCCTTTTACCCCAGCAAATGGGAATCACAAACTTGACAATTCTGGGAGACTCCTTCCTGGTCATAAAGCACTTGCGATCCAACTCTTCTTCCCAGAACAACAAGCTCAATCAATTGCTTCAGCGAGCCCATGGATTCTCCCTCTTTTTGCTAAATTACAATATATCATATTTGAAGAGGCCTAAACTTTGAGGCAGATTCACAAGCTAATAACGCTTGTCAATTTAATGAAGGGCATACGGTAGTCAACGAAAACTATGGTTGTCCACCCATCCCCTAATTTTTTAATGCAAGTCTCCCTAATCTTTCCCCCCTCCTAAGCCTTCAATTATTAATGTGCACATTGATCCTAACCCCCCACACTCCCCATATTACCCGCCCACTCCCTAGCTCCTCTTCCCTCCATCTCCCCTGGGCTCTCCCCTCTAGCAGCTCCACCTGGAACTGTGTGAGGTCTCATCCTCCATATCTCCTGATGCAAGGTGTTATGAATTCGGCACATGTAAGGTCTCATGGAGTGAAGGACCCGCTAAGCATGGGAGCTCTCTTGTCTGTCCCATGGATTATTGTTTCTCACTAGTATTTTCCAGTGCTCTCCATGAGAATTCCCTCTGCAAGCAAGCCAGATTTACTCCTCCTAGTTGAAATCGAACAGTTCACCCACACAAAGGCAAGGATGTTGATATAAAGGTCATTTAGATTTGCAGAGCAATCATGGAGCCACCATGGGATCCTGGGGGCACGCAGACCACTCCTCTGTGTCGCAAAAGTTTCTTATATGGTTCAGTCTATATATCGTGGGGGTGCAATTTGATTTTCTTCATATCATTGGTGTTTGGCTCCTGTTGTGAAAAAAAATCCTCTCTGCGGACATAGACGATCCCTCTAGCCCAATGAGTGGGTCTAGCAACAAACAAGACAATCTACAAGACACTTTCCTAGACTACAATTGAAATTAAAGAAGAGGAAGGAGACCTACCTCGTTCTGATGCTATGATGTATTCCTTTGTTGAAGATCTTAATTGCTTGCTCCCTCAGGCTCAATCCTCACTACTCATGGCGTTTGAATACCTGCACAAGAGACCAAGAACACAACAAAGCATAAAAGTGCAACCAGCATAATTCAAATGTAATCCACTTAACAGATCAAGGAGCATTAAGATAAATGAAGCATCAACACAAACATTTATGGAAAGTGAACCAGCAGTTGTATATATTAAGAAACTGAAAAGGGAAGCATACAACCTATGCCTTGATGTTGAGGCCTTCCTTTGGGTGGATGTCCAAGTCCAAGCAAAGACTCTTCAAACACTCCTTCTCCAAGCTAGAAATGGGAAGCATGTAAGCATAATCTCAGCATAGGGATGTAGCAATCAATGACCAACCATTTGGGAATGGAATGGGGTGAATTTATAGGAAGGGAAAGGACCTCACTAAGGATAGAGGAAGGTCCACATCTCAATGAGGAAGCTCATAGGGATAAGATCAAAGGGTGATATTGGGAGAATTCCACCACATCCACAACGAACAACATCCATTTCGTTGCTCTGGAAGCCTCTAGATCACGAAGCTTCTCCTCCAGTTTGGGAAACCTGCCAGAAAGAGGCCAACATGAGTTTTCCTATCAAAACCCAGAAAACTCGCGTTGGTAGCACGAGTGTATAACTGAGAAACCTACCATCCACATCGGGTGGCAATGGAGCAAAACGAGCTGATGCCAGAAATTAGGTTTTAAGGCAATTCTCTCCAGAATGATTTTAGGGTAGTTTTCCTTTGATTCTTCAAGGAGGTTTTGGTATGTATATCATGATGGATATTTTGCACAGTATTCAATGTTTTGGCACTTCGGGATATGGCAAGGGAAGTGAATAGGAGACATGACAAAACATTGTGTGATAGCTCCTTTTTGCAAATTGATAGTGTTCGACTCCTTTCGAAGGGCTTGGGTAGCCCCTGGTTGGTCGAATTAGTTGGGGGTTGTTCTTATCACCATTCTTGGGTGTTGTTGTCTTTTGTAAAGCTAGTTTGGTCTGCGAAGCATCCGGGGAAGCATTCGGTGAAATTGTTGGTGTCTTTGCATGCGGCCAAAAGCTAGTTCAAAGGGGTTCACATTAGGCTCTCCATAATGGCAACGGGTTCATGAGGTTGTCGTCTTCCTCACTCGGGCAAGGTGGCAAGGGATTGCTTGCATGATTAGGTCAAGGTAAAAATGTGCCCACCCTTGGCTACCTTCTCTCCCCATGCCGGTGATATGTGCACCAGGGAGCATGCGGAATTGCGTGTAGACATTGTTGAGTTCCAGGTGTTCCTTCATCAGCAGAGGGAGTCGGCAAGTGAGTATTAGGAAATGATCGTGGCAAAGATCAAACAAATTGGCCCGTTGGAAGACAAGGTTGGGGCGCTCAAAAGCATGCTCAAAGATCTCCAAATGCAGTTCTCCAAGTAGAATTCTCGAGCAAATAATGTCAGTACTTCACAAACTTCCCTTTTATAAGAGCCTCAGTGAGAACATCTACCACATGCTCCTTTGTAGAAATGTACTGCAATCACCCAGCACCTCTTTGGACCATCTTTGATGAAGTGATATCTAATCTCGATGTGCTTGAACCGATCATGAAACACAGGATTGTCAAAGAGCTTAATGCAACTCTGATTATCATAGTGGATCACTATTGGCCCCATCTGCATATCAAATAGTCCTACAAGCATCTTGCGAATCCACACTACCTCACAACTCGCCATACTCGTTGCCATTTACTCAACCTTTGTTGAACTAAATGCCACTAATTGTTGCTTCCTACTGAACCATGAGATCATGTTTGATCCCAAGTTGAAATCTGTGTACCCTTGCAACTCCACTCCTCCAACTCTGACATATCTTAGTCCAAAGTCTATTGTACCTCATAGGTACCTCAACACATGCTTCGTTGCCACCTAATGAACCTGTCTCGGCTCCACAATGAACTAGTTGAGTGTTTTCACAACAAAACATATATCCAACCTAGTGTTGACCAGATACATCAAGGAACCTATCAACTGTTGGAAAAAGTAACTATGTTTGGTTTTCAATAATGTACTTATTAAAGCATGGGTTTCATGCTTGGGTCACCATGTTTTAGGTCAAAATCCCCATTGAGGACTTCTAGGATTTATTCTTCTGTCTATATATTGTACATTTAAAGAGATCCTTCTTGGGCTTTTGAATCATGTAAAAAATTTTAGTATTGAGTCAAATACGAATTATACAATCTCCACACCATATCGGCCTAAGGGAAGATCAAGTCGGCCTAAGTCCCTATTCGACCCCACAAGGAGCCTATCAAAAGGAAGGACATCGAATTCATTTGGATCGTCACTTCTCATCAAGCTCGAATTCTCTCTACTAGGCAAAAGTGCAAAAGTCTTGTTGCTAAGTAGAAATGCGAAGTGGGTAGTGGGGAAAGTCTGTTACTAGAGAGCCAAAGAGAATGCGAGTTTGGGTGACTCTAAGGAGTTAAGGAAAATCGAAATTTTGGTGGTGGTCTCTCTCCGTTTCGTGCTCTGGATTGGGAGATCGAAGTCTTCCAAGTTGGACTGCTGCCAGAACCTGTTAGCTGTTGCACACTGATGCCTAGTCGAAGTTGCTCGGAAGAGGTCAATCTTCAGGAGGCTGATTTGGTATGGAGGGAAGGTCTGGTCATGGTCTAGGGTGAAGAGTCTCGAAGAATACTATTGAAAGGAAGAATTACCTTGACTGGGTTTTCCCCTCGAGGGGGGTTTTTCCCTAGCATGTGCCTACATCTTGTGTCCATTGTTTTATGTGTTGCTGCTTTTGGTAATTGCTTAATGAACTAAAGAAAGAAGATATAAAGAATCGTAATAATAAGAAACATCACAAGTAATTATCAAGATCAAGAAAATATTTACTGCTTTTCTGATTATCCAACATGGTTTCAAAGCTTTGGTGAAGAAAGAAGAAAAAGGCAGATCCACTCATAGGCACTATCTAAGAGAAAGAGTCTATTATATTCAAGAAAGATGTCTAACTCAATCAAGGGTGAGAACAAGCTTGAAGGAGCATCTAACTTCAGATCCTGGAAGAAGAGGATTGACCTAATCCTCAAGAAGAACAAGGTGCTGGATTTGGTAAAAGGAAATGTAAAGAAGCCTACAAAAGAAGCCAATGATGCCGACAAAGCGAAATTCATGGATTTAGAATTGGTGGCTATGACTCTAATGGTATAAGGGATAAAAGACAACCTTGTCCCATTCATAGCTAACATCGATCATGCTCAAGAGATGTATGAAGCCTTGTCGAAGTTGTTCACTATTAAGAACATTGGTCAAGTAGCAAGTTTGAAGAATGAGCCGAGGAATACGAAAATGACTAAAGAAGATACTATTGCACCCTTCTTTGTGAAGATAACTACACTTAGGGATGAACTTTTGGCCATCGATGAGATTGTTCCGGACAAAGAATTGGTGATCGCTGCTATATTAGGATTGCCACCATCTTGGGGTGCATGTGCTTCAGGTCTCAATAGTTGGAAGGTAGCTCCCACCTTTGAAGAATTATGGACCGCATGTAGTTAAGAAGAATTAAGGATCTCAATGGTTGCCAATCCTGAAGGAGCATCAAATGTTTATGTTGCTCATCATAAAGGAAAGAGATTGAAGGGACCAAGGAAGAAAGTTGACATGTCTAAGATAGAGTGCTATCAATGTCATAAGAAAGGTCACTACAAGAGTGACTGTCCTGAGAATCCAAGGAATAAGAAGAGAGGAAGAGATCAAGCCAACTTTGTTGAAGGAGACTCAAAGAAAGTCAAGCCTGAAGAATACGACATTACAGATTTACACTATTAAGTCATTTGCTTTACATAACTTGTTTTAGAATTTATAGGTTTTTAACATATCTTTGGAAAAGAATTTTTTGTATTGCTTCAAGTTTGTAGGTTTCCCTCAAGCTTTGGAGGGAGCTCCCAACAACTCTCAAAGATAAGTATCTCATGTCTTTTTAGTTTCGGGTTCATGTACTCATTAGTTTTGATTATATTAAATATTAATCACCTTTCTCCCTCTACTGTCTTGATTGGGAAAAACATTTGCAAGGAGGAACCTTCAAGGCAAGGTTAGTCAAGAAACAAGGTATGATTTAAATACAGTGATTGAAAGGATTATTCATTTGATGATCTATTACTAACCTTGTTATGACTAGCTGTATTGAATCTTAGTGATTCTTGTTTGGGTGATTCATCTCTTGATAAATCTACCCACCCCACTCAAATTCTTGATTGACTCTGTAGAACCCTAGACAAGATCTGCAAAACCCGAACCAAAGGGTATGCTAATGTGAGTATCACAAACTCTAAGCTACTCAAGGATATTGTGAAATGTTGTTTTAAGTTTTTATTGATGATGTCATATTTGGGATTTTGGTATGATCGGGAAATCCTAACTTGTTAGGGTTGAGTGATAATGTCTAAAATCCCAAACCTTTGAAGTTTTTGGTAATGTTGGGTTTGCTATGTTTCTACATTGTAACCCTAGTTCATTAGGGTTTGGTGGAGTATATGATTCTACATTGGAACCCTAGTTTATTGGGGTTTGGTGGAATGTGTGAGCAAGACCCTTATATTGTCTTAGAAATGTTTCTTTGGTATGTGTGTGGTTGTCTAACCAAACCCTAGTGTAATCAAAATGATTATGTGTCCAACTCTTATTTGATATTAAGTTGGGTTTGACTAACACATGATATAAAATATATTTGCATGATGATGAAATCTAGTCATATATAGATATGTCCTTTTGGTTGAAATCCTAGGTTGGTCTAGGTCAAGATGTATTAATGTTGTTGGACATATGATATGCTTATGTATGGTTATGAATTCCTAGATATGTGTTGACCTAGTCATTGATGGTCATGAGTTTTAGGATTTAATGGAAGTCCTTGTCTGAGATTCTAGGATGATGATATTTGCAAATCTAGGGTGTATAGTTAAACCCTAGTGAATTTAAATTGCCTAGTATATGTGATATAACAATCTGAAATCTATCAAATGATTGTTGAATATGAAAATCTAGGATTTTACAGTTAAATTCTATTAGTGACATTGTCTAATGTGTGTAATGTAACAATCCCAGATCTATGTATTTGATGATTGTTGAGACTGTGAAATTCTATGGTTTTTGAGTTAAACCTTAGTCAAAGTAAAATCTTTGAAATATGATGATTTGATATCTGTGTAAGATTGTTGAATTTGTGAAATTGGAATTTTCGGAATCACTGATGAAGTTGACTATATGATAATTTGAGATTTGTAAAGAGATTGTTGTAATTTGAGTATGATGATTGCTCTGAAATCTAGGGTTTGCAACTAACCCTAGTAGTAGTTGGTTATGTTAGTGACTGATTGATGGTTGATTGAAAATCTAGGGGTTGGAACTAACCCTAGTGGAAGTTGATTAGATTAATGACTAAGCTATGATTGACTTTGATTGATTTGTTTGTATGAAATCTAGGATTTATATAAATCCCTAGTGAGAAGTCTAACATATGTATTTTGGAAGGTTGTTAGATACTTTGTAAATCTATATTTGTGTGAATTGTTCTAGAGTTTGCTATATGTTGTAGTAAGGTATGTTATACCTTTGGAAGACACATTGAAACCCTAGATGGAATGAATGTTGTTATGAAGTAGTCTAGGATGTATAACAAATTCCCTAGCAAGATGTTGAAGAGTATATGTCTCTCGTTTTTGGGTATCTAATATGTATAAATTTGAAATGCTTCTGAGATTTTGATATGGCTAACACCACGCTTCTATAGATCTGGTTGTACTTTCTATTGAAGTTTTGCAGGTACACAATCTTCAACTTGGTGAAGATGATGTGATAAGCATGATGGAAATGATGATAACTCTGATGAAATGGTTGGAAGCCATGAAAGATTCTCCGATGTTGAAAAGAAGAAGCGGATCTCCCGAAGGAAGCATGAATAGAAGAGATCTCCCTAAAGTTGAGAGGAAGTTTGGATAAAGAGGTGCTTCCTGGTTAAGAGGATATGTTATTGCATGAAAAGTAGGAAGGAAAACATATCATTGAGGAATCTTCTATCAAATATTCAGTTGATAGTCCTATGGAAAGTTGAGAAGTAACATTTGTTGTCTAAAAGACCCTTGAGGTTTGTATTTGGTTATGTACATACGGAAATATATTATTGATTAGGGTTGTGTTTGTACAGGTGAGTCTCTCGAAGGATTTGATAACATGCTAGTTACCAATCAGTTTGATTGGGAGGGATTGGACATTCTTGATCTGCTAGATCAAGGGGTGTTGAGGCTCTGCGAGTGAAGCGTTGCCTGGGCAAACATATGGTTGACAATTTGTGTTGATGTCTAGGTGCCGAAATTGGAAAGGTGGTGTTGATCATTGAGCTTTGTTTTGGATACACAACTGGACTTTTGGGTTGATGGTTAGCAAGTAAGACTGATGGTACCTAGAGGGGCTGAAAGCTTGAGTCCATCTTAGTCCCACCTACATAGATTTCCCTGGTCAGGAATCTAGTCCTTGGCATTGTGGTGCCTAAACTATTGAGTGACTGTTTGGATAGATTTCCCTGGTCAAGAATCTAATCCATGGCATTGTGGTGCCAAAAGTCCTTCATGGTTCATATAGGTTGAGATCTTTTATTGTATTTGTACATTATGATTACCTCCCTAGTTAAGAGGGTGTGTTGGAAAAAGTAACTATGTTCGGTCTTCAATAATGTACTTGAGTCATTATGTAATGTACTTGTCAAAAGAATAAAGAAAAGAACTATTATTATTATTATTATTATTATTATGACTTATTAAAGCATGGGTTTCATGCTTGGGTCACCATGTTTTAGGTCAAAGTCCCTATTGAGGACTTCTAAGATTTATTCTGAGTCTATAGAATTATTGTACATTTAAAGAGACCCTTCTTAGGCTTTTGAACCATGTAAAAAGGTTTAGTATTGAGTCAAATATGAATTATGGAACCTCCACACCATGTCCGCCTAAGACCCTACTCGACCCTACAAGGAGCCTATAAGACCCTACTCGACCCTACAAGGAGCCTATAAAAGGAAGGACATCAATTCATTTGGATCATCACTTCTAATCAAGTTCGAATTCTCTCTACTGGGCAGAAATGCGAAAATCTTGTTGCTGGGCAGAAATGTGAAGTGCGTAGCGGGGAAGTCTATTGCCAAGAAGCCAAAGAGAATGCCAGTTTTAGTGAGTCTAAGGAGTCAAGGAAAATCAAAATTTTGGTGGTGGTCTCTCTATTTCATGCTCTGGATTGGGAGATCGAAGTCTTCCAAGTTGGACTGCTAACAGAAGCTGTTAGCTGTTGCAAGTTGCTGCATAGTCATCAATCTTCTAGAGGCTGACTTGGTGTGGAAGGAAGGTTTGGTCTTGGTCTAGGGTGAAGAGTCTCAAAGAATACTATTGAAAGGAAGAATTACTTTAACTGGGTTTCCCCTCGAGGGGGGTTTTGCCTTAGCATGTTCCTACATCTTGTGTCCATTGTTTTATGCGCTGTTGCTTTTGGTAATTGCTTGATGAACTAAAGAAAGAAGATTTAAGAATTGTAATAATAAGAAACATCACAAGTAATTATCAAGATCAAGAAAATCTCGCTGCCTTTCTGATTTTCCAACATCAACTGCCTATACAATGTGTGATCCACTAATTCACCTTCAGAAGCATTCAACTTCTACAAGTTAGTGATCATCGATGTAGACACAGGCCTGCAATCCTCCATCCTGAACCTCATCAAGATCTAAACTGCAAACTTTCCTTGCCCAACAAAAAACTCTCCTAGTTGTTGCCACACCTCCAGTCCCAAAAAGTAGTGCATCAAGCCGACGTCCTTCATGTCGAACTTCAAAGCAAGTTCCTCCTTGCACATGCCTCTGAGCTTCTCCAATCCCGTCAAGAAGAGATTGTCCACATACAGTACCAAGATGAGAGATTCACCCTCCAAAAGTACATAGTACAAGTTGGGATCCGCCTCACTCTTGGTGAAGCCCAAACGAAGAAGATATTTATTAATCCTGGCAAACCATGCACACGGAGCCTGCTTCAACAAATAAAGGGCCTTCTTCGACTTGGATAGATGGGAATCTCTTCCATACAACTCAAAGCACTAAGACTGCTCAATATGGACCTCTTTCTCAATTACCCCGTAGAAGAAAGCAGTCATCACAACCATCTGATGTATACTCCACCCCATCTATCAATTAATGGACATAAATGCTCTAATGGATGCATTTTTGGTGACAGGTGTGAATGTCTCCTCGTAATCCACTCCCTCCTTTTAGGAGAACCCTCTCGTCATAAACCTCACTTTATACTTCTTGATACTACCATTAGCAGCATGTTTGATCTTATAGATCCATCGAGAAGTGACCCCAAGCTTTCCCTCCAGTCTAAGAACAATGTCCCATACATCATTGCTCATGATGGAGCTATACTCCTCTATCATGGCATCCCTCCATACCTTCTCATCTATAGCCTCCTCAAAAGTGGAAGGCTCAGATTCACTGTCATTGCTCGTCAATGCCAAATAACTAGAAAATCTCGTTGGTGGTCTGCTCTACCTGAAGCTGCTGCTAGGAGCCACCACATGCTCCTTAGCATCCCTCAAGGTCTGCTCAGTCAATCTCAACCTCCTCCTGGTAGAGCTCGAAGGAATGTCTAACTCTTCCTCAACATCTATTGATTGTGTGCCTACTATTGGTCCCTTCTCAGCCTTAGGAGCTTCTCGCTCTCGATCCTCTACCACTATTGGCTCCTTCTCGTGAGATCACTTAAGGCTCTTTCCCTCGTCAAATCTGACATCTTGACTCAAGATCACCTTCCTTTGTCCTAGAATGTAGACTCGATAGGCCTTTGAGACCTCACTATAACTCACAAATACGCCCCTCTCAGACAAGGGCTCCAGTTTAGTCATGTTCTTTGTAGGAACATGGACACAAAATGGACTACCAAATATGCGTTAATGCCTCACATCCGGTTTTACTCCTATAAAAAGCTCCTTAGCAGTCAAATCCTCCAACACCTTGTGTGTACTCATGTTCAATATGTACATAACTATATTGCGAGCCTTCGCCCACAAAAACATAGGCAACTCCTGATCATAGATCATTACCCTTGATGCCTCCATGATGGTCCTTTCTTCCTCTCGATAACCCCATTCTACTGAGGCTTGTAAGGTACTGTTAGATCGTCTTTAATCCTTCCTTCCTTGCAAAAATCATGGAACTCATTGATGGTTCCCCTGAAACCGATCGAAGACCTCATCCTTGGTCTTCAAGAAGTAGATCCAAGTTTTCCTGGAATAATCATTTATGAACACCGCAAAGTATAAGGATCTTTGACGATGTCACAGACATAGGAACACAAATATCGAAATGCACCAAGTTTAGCATGCCCTCAGAGTTGGTCTAGCTATGAGGATACACAGCCTTGGCCTAATTGCCAAGCGCACACCCCTTGCACACTCCATCCTACTCCATCTCGATCTCTAGAGATCCAATTACCATCCTTTGCACCATAGGGAGAGTTGTAGTGTAGGCGCCCCATCCTCCAATGCCAAATCTTGCACTGGTTGCCACTCTCATATGTGAGAGCCTTCACCAACTATCCTCTCAACAAATAGAGATCCCTCTCCCTTTTACCAATCACCCGCTTCTTGCTGAAATTGGCCCCTTTCAGCGTGTAATAGCCACTTCACCTCCCATAAAGCTAACCTCCAATCCTTGGTCTTCTATGGCTGAAACTCAAAGGAAATTCTTCTCAAAACCCAGTATATAGAATACCTCGTTCACCTCCATGATGCCACTTGAGTTCATCTAAAACTCAATACTCCTAGTGCCTTCTACTACATACTTGGCCTTGTCACCAAGCTCCATATGTATATCTCTCGGTCCTCTGGTCATGTTGGTGAAGGTGTCTCAGGATTTCGTCACGTGACCAAATGCTCTTTTGTTCATGAACCAGACATCTCTCATGACAATTCCAAAAAGGCAAGATACTATGGCGAAGTTTTTCTCAAACTTCTCGACCATCTCCTCCATTTGCACAGTAGTTGTTGTAGCAATCTTTCCCTTGCCCTTATTTTTGTTGTACACTGACAGGAAAAATGCCCAAACTAATGACAAGCAAAACACTTGACTTTGCTCATGTCCTTTTCCTTCTTGTTCTGTGAAGATCCTCCTCCACCTTGGTTTTTGCTTGGCCTTCGTTTTTCCCTTTTTCGCTTGTGCAATAAGAGCAAGCTCGTATTTCTCTTCACCACCATTTCGTTGTCCTCTACTCAATGATTTTTCCCAGATCTCCTTTCCGGTGAAGTCATCCTATAACCGGCTCCAATTAGGAAGTTGCCGAGCAAGGATTCCATCCACAAAAGTGGACCAAGGCTACACACAACCGTTCAAAGTAACTTTAACCAACTCCAAAACATGCATAATTTCCCCAACAACTGCAAGCTCATCACAAGTCTGCTAGAACCTTGTGAGATAAGATGTCTCAGTCTCAGTTCCGCTCATTTTGATGTTGTTTAACTTATCCTGCAACACCACTTTTATATTTTTATTTGAATTCTAATAAAGGCCGGTTAGAGCTACCCACATCTAACGTCTGGTGCCCTTCGTGATATGTGAGGAATTATGTGATCCCTCACACCATCCAAAATTATGCAATTTTCTTTCATGTCTTTGAGCTTATGCTCCACTGCAAGATTCAAATCTAAAGGAACCTGAATGTTCGTGCTTACAACATCGCAGAGACCATTCATCTTCAAAATCATGGTAATTCGCTCCTTCCAAGGACTGTAATATGATACCCCATCCAACTTGTCTTCATATCTCAAGCTGCTCAATGATGCCATCTCTACAAATCGACCATGGCCACAAAATTTGAAAATAATTTTGCTGCCACAAAAAGGAAACTTGTTGTCGCTAACTCTCGTGATCTCAGATCTCTCTTTCAAAGTCATCTAGATTGCTATAATACCATGTTAAATTTCTAATAGCAGCGAGATTTATTTTCTCACGGAGATTTAATTTATCCCCAACAATTATTTATCTACCCAAATAAACATTGAATCGCGGAAAATAAAATCATTGGTATTTTTAACTTCTAGAATTAAATATATGCAACAAAAAGAAACTACAGAGATCAATCACACGAAAAATGAAATGACCCACAACAATTCTCTGTCATTTATTTATCTAGCAAATTTGGGTTTTTCAACCCACAGGTATATAAGAAAAAATATAAAATCCTAGAACCTGTAACTCAGCTCTCACAGAATGAATTCGGCCTCTAGGAGATCGACCTCCAGATGAAATCGACCTAAATACTCAACCAACAACTCGACCTATGCCCTCCTTACATGCCCTTGATGTGCACTAGGGAAAACTCAACCCTCCAACAACTAGGCCTCCTCCAGATAAAATCGATCTTCCTCACACATTGAAAAATGAAATGACCCACAACAATTCTCCGTCATTTATTTATCTAGAAAATAAAGGTTTTTCAACCCATAGGTATACAAGAAAAAATATAAAATCCTAGAACCTATAACTCAGCTCTCACACAACAAATTCGACCTCTAGGAGATCAACCTCCAGATGAAATTGATCCAAATAATCAGGCAACAACTCGACCTACGCCCTCCTTGCATGCCCTTGATGTGCACTAGGGAAAACTCAACCCTCCAACAACTAGCCCTCCTCCAGATAAAATCGATCTTCCTCTAACAATTTGGCCCTGCAATCTCCACCTACTCTGCCTCCTGGATTTGCCCCAATCCACTCGCACTTCTCTTTCTCTGTGCTCTTGGTCCACAGAGCCACTCGCACTTAGAGAAAATCGCTCTCTTTGAATGATGACTCAATCACTTCACTTATGTCTTCACCTCCTCGCTAGGATCCCTTTATAATTTTCATTAAGTCCAAATCCCTAACCCCAATCTCCCTTCTAGAATCATCTTGGAGATCAACGGTTGAGATTATTTCTAAGTCACTTAAATAATCAGATTATTTATTCTTAGACTTAATAATCCACAAGAATTAATTGACTTTAATTATTGTATTTTTCCTAAGTTAAACTTAGGAAAGATGATATAAATCACTTACTCCACTAAGTAAGCACCTAGAAGCGGCAAATAATGTCCACATAGTAAGACACAGCGTATGTAGAAGACCTTCTAAAGGTACCACTAACTACAACAAGCCAAGCCTTCAAAGGCTGAGATAAAAACATAGTTTTAAAAACCGGCTAGTCTGAACTGAAAACCAATCAAATCAGTCAGATAGGCCTAGGTAACAAACTGATAGAAAAACCCATTTGAAGGGTCGGTTTGTACTAGTTAGGCACCAAATCGACCAATTCAGTACCTTACTAGTACAAACTGGTCGTTCCAACCCTAATTGACCCAGTTATATCTCACATCTGTGGGGGAGTCTGGGACCACTAATGGTTGTTTTTGGAACCACTCTCAAACATCCAGAGTCAATTCATGGTAATGTTAAAAATTTAAGTATAAGGATGAAAATGATGATTTTCTAGTGCATCCAAGACTAGTGTAGTTTTTCATAAATCCTCCTTTGACTCCTTCGCACATGTGGATTAGCTTCTGCAAATTTCAAATGAATGTGTGAGATGAGATGATGCCAAAATGAGTTCCAACAATGCCTTATTTATATGTGTTTGAAGAGGTTCCTTTTCACACATGTGAGTTGACTTGTCCTTTATCACGCTGGCTTGGTCGAAGTCAAAATTATGTAATTTCTCCATTAATTTCCAATGAAAATACCGACCGTAGCTAAACCATTTCTTTCAACATTCCATAGCTAGGGAGGTACTTTTCATTCTCTCTCAAAATCAACTTCCCAGACCAATCCATAGGTCTCCTGACTCACAGCCTAAGGGATAAACACAAGTCTCTCTATCTATCAAGGTCAATCTCCCCGACCAATCCATAGGTCTCCCAGCACACAGCCTAAGGAAGAGATAATAAGTACAAGTTTCTCTCTCCGTCAAGATCAATCTCCCTGACCAATCCATAGGTCTCCCGACACACATCCTAAGGGAGAGATCGTCATAAGGACAAATACACAGCATCCAACACATCCCAAAAGCCATAACCCCATGGCCTCCAGGTCAGTGTACCACTGACTGGAGGGACCAAACCAAACACATGCATAGGGTACATCTTCCTGGCCATACACAAGGTCTCCCGACCCACAGCCTAAGGAAGGAATCCCTATCTCAATCAAACACATAGGATACATTCCCCCAACCATAAACACAATCTCTCAACCCACAACCTAAGGGAGGAATCACTATCTCAATCCCCGACTATATAGTCTCCCGGTTCACGACCTAAGGGATAGAAGCTTAGAACACAAGATCAATCCATACTTCACATGAAGCTCCCCGACCAAACTCATTGGTCTCCCAATCCATTGACCTAAAGGAGTGATAATATACCCGACCAATCCATAGGTCTAAAGATTGTCCATCACATGATGTTGTACAAGCAGTGCTCCCTCCCTCTCAGAGAGGGGTTCTCAACAACTCCAAGTTGTTCTTTGAAATAAGCAAACTTCGTACAAGATAATGAATTTGTCAACACATCAACAACTTGTTCATCAATAGGGACATATTCAAGCTTCACAACTCCTCTTTGGACAATATTTCGAATATAGTGATACTTAATCTCAATGTGCTTCAACCTGTCACAGAACACTGGGTTCTCAAAAAGCTTCACACAACTTTGATTATCACAATATATAATGGTCAATTCCAACACTTAATCAAACAAACCGACAAACAATTTTAGAAGCCACATAGCTTCACAACAGGCAAAACATGCAGAAATATATTCAGCTTCAGTCATACTCAGAGAAACAAAAGTTTTCTTTCTACTGGACCATGATATGATAGCAGCGTCCAAGCCAAAACAAAATCCAAAGGTGCTCTTCCTATCATCAGAGCTACAAGCCCAATCAACATCAGTAAATCCATGCGGTTGCCATTTTCCATTAGAAGCATAACTCAAACCATATTCAATGGTACTGCGCAAATATCTCAGAATATGTTTCGTTGCAACCCAATGTACATGTAGAGGCTCAACAAAAAATTGGTTCAATGTGTTCACAACATAACAATATTAGGTATATCATTCACAAAATAATTGAATGAACCAATCAGTTTGTGATACATAGAGGGATCAATCAAATCAGAATCACAGTGTCAGATCTTCTTCAAATTTGTCACCATAGGTGTGCCCATGGACTTGCAGTCCATCACGCTAAACCTCTTAAGGATCAAAATAGTATATTTCCCTTGGCCAACAAAGATTCCATCAAAATTTTGCCAAATTTCCAATCCCAAATAGTAATGCATGAGACCAAGATCCTTCATTTCAAATTCAGAAACCAACTCCCTCTTACACTATACAATCAAAACCTCAACCTCAATCATAAACAAATCATCCACATGCAACATCAACATTAAGGGCTCTCCATCAATAACTTTAAAATACAAGTTTGGATCAACATTTCTCTTCTTGAAACCAAGACTCATCAAATAGCCATCAATACAAGAATACCATCCACGAGGGGCCTACTTCAACCCATATAGGGCTTTCTTCAATTCGCAAAAATGTGTTTCTCTATCATGGACCTCAAAACCATAAGGTTGCGCAATTTATACCATAGTTTTAAAAAACGGCCGTTTCGAAACGGAAACGGCCGAGTTGGTCCGTTCCAATTCCCTCCGAAGTGACTCGATACAAAAAACAGCTCGGTTGGCCGAGTCAGCCATGACTCGGCTATGTCATTCAATGACTCGGCCGACTCGGCCAACTTGGCCGTTTCCCGTACTGACTCGGCCGAGTCACAAACAGCGGCCCGTAACCCACTAAAACAGCGATTTAACATTATTTTAATGAAATTTTAAGGGGTTTGCTGATTGGTTTGGACTTCAAAGCATTTTATGAATTAGCTAAATGTTATTTGGGGTCCATTTCCCCCTCCCAAACCCTATTTAACACACTCAAATGCTCTCTACTATTGATATGCTATTCAAATTTCATGGTAATGTTAAAAATTTAAGTAAAAGGATGAAAATGAAGATTAATGGCATTCCCCTTAATCTTCATTTTCATCCTTTTACTTAATTTTTTAACATTACCATGAAATGACTCAGGATGTTTGAGAGTGGTTTCGACCTCATTGGATTTCATATGGAGAAAGTAGAATTTTAGATTTCATTCAAAATCCAGCAGACTTATCAGTTTTTCAGGATTGGAGGATTGCAATGTTTCCATTGAATTTTGTAATGTATTAGGGTATGGAACTCATATTTAATCAAGAGCACCAATCCCTCTATGTACCTTGATGTTAGCGACATTGGTTGTCGAACTCCTCTAGAATTCGCTCCCAAACCAAGAGCTTCTAAAAATGTCACTCCCGCTCCCGTTTTCGCTCCTGCTCCCAAGTAACACAAAGAAGAGAAACCGTTTGGATCGAAAACGGTTAAATGATCTAGTTTATGTCCAATACAACCTCCGGCTCAGATGAAACCATTTGTTGAACAAAAGACCTGATTCAGATCCCATTGTGTTGGAAGACATTGATCCAACATCATATTGGGTAGTGGAGAGTCGTCCAGCAGAGTTTGATCCTAATAAGGATCTTGATTTAGATTTAGATATCGAGACATCAGTTGAACTTGAACACGATGTTCAGTTGAATGCAGATCCCAATCCACCAGCCTCAGTCTCACAGCCAGCAAGGACTCCAGCTGTAGGTGCTTCCTCTGCTCAGCCACGACAGAAGCACAGCCGCATATCTACTCTATCTCAGCTTGCATCTGCTGCAGTTGCACAGCTTCCTAGTGGTACCACTTCTACAGCTGCAGTTGGAGATGATGATGATGATGAGGAGCCATGGGGCCCCCTGTCTGACTTTGATGATGATCCAGAGATTGATAGACATGATCTTGGCTCCTCTGGCAGTAGCTACTAGCCAGTAGCTGTAGTACTAGTACTGGAGTTTGGTCACAGTTTACTTTTGTTGTAGAGGCCATTTCTAGCCTCCTTGGTTATGTGTTTTTTGTTTTGAGTCTTTGATCATGTATGACAGTTGACTATGTATTGCCATTGGGTACCATTTTGATATAATGGATTGGTTCATGAGCCTACTTTGATCATATGTTGTCTTCCATTTATATTATAATGCTGTGTGTTTGGAAACATGAATGAAAATCTTTAAAATTATGTTTAAAATCTTTAAAATTATGTTTTTTTATAAAAAAAATAAATATTTAACGTATTTTTTACAATGACCTAGTCATTGAAATCGAGCCGGCCGAGTCATTACCGTTTCGGAGTTGGAGTCGGAGTCAATCCTCGGCCGAGTCGGAGTCGGAGTCGGAGTTTTAAAACTATGATTTATACTTCCTCTTCAATGACCCCATTCAAAAAAGTTGTAATGACATCCATTTGATGCAATTTCCAACCTACAATAGAAGCAAGAGAAATGACAAATCTGATAGATGCATCCTTGGCAACAGGAGCAAAAGTGTCTTCATAATTCTCTCCCTCTTTCTGGGAGAATCCACGAGCCACAGATCTAGCCTTATACATTTCAACACTTGCAACATGCTTAATTTTGTAGATCCAATTTGAAGACACAACAAACTTTCCTTTAGGGCTTGGCACAATTTCCCAAATATCGTTCTTCAATATAGATTGATATTCTTCAGTCATAGCATCTTTCCAAACCTGTTCCTCAGCTACTTCCTCATAGTTGGATGGCTCGGATTCAATGATCCTGCACATCAAGTATGTATAACCAGAATACCTTTTCAGCTTCTTGTTTCCCTGAAGGTCCTAGGAGCTACAACATGTCCTTCAGCTTCATTCAATGTTCTTTCAAGCCAGGAAGGTATTGTTCTAGTCTCAGGTATAGTGGCTCTTGGAGATTCAACAAGTTCATGATCATTAGATTCTTCATGAGGATCTTGATACATCAATTCAAGTTCTTTAGACATTGATTCACATTCTTTGAAGCCACCTGAATGTTATAAATGTAAACATTGATAATCGTAATTAATTAGCTAGTAATTAGTTAATGAAGAGGCATGGCCTTAGGGCATTACTCTTCATTAACTAATTACTAGCTAATTAATCATTAATTATGATTATCATTGTTTACATTAATTTAATTAATAGGACATGCCTCTTCATTAACTAATTACTAGTTAATTAATCATTAGTTACGATTATCATTGTTACATTAATTTTATTATTTTTATATAAATTTTATTCATAACACTGAATCTCATCATCAAGGTCCAGGTGTGAACCCTTGGACTTCCAAAAAGCAGTCTCTTCAACAAAGATAGCATCCCTACAAGTTTCAATATAATGTTTCCCCAGAAAATAGATCCTAAAGGCCTTTGAATCTTCATTGTAGCCCATAAAAGTTCCCTACTTCCAGAAGGCTCCAACGTTGTCCTCTTCTCCTTAGGAACATGAACATTAAATAGGACAACCAAATTTTTTTAAATGTTCAATATTGGGTCTCTCACTTGTAAAGACCTCTTCAGGAGTCTTGTAATCCAAGACACGATGTCGGCAACTATTTTGAACATACACAACAACCTTCGCAACTTCTCCCCATAAAAACATTGGTAACTCTTGATCATGAAGCATGGCTTTGGCAGCTTCCATAATGGTCTTGTTCTTTCTCTCGACAATTCCATTTTGTTGAGGATGGTAGGGAATTATCAACTCCCCCTTAATTCCAACATCCCTGCAGAAATCAATAAATTCCTTGGATACATATTTTCCACCATTATCAAACATCGAGGTCTTGATTCTTCTTCCTATAACATTTAAAACTTGAGCATTGAATTCACGAAACTTCTCAAATACTTGATCCTTGGACTTTAGAAGATAAATACATGTTTCTTGAGAATAATCATCAATGAAAGATACATTATACAAGTTGCCACCCAAGATCTTGGCAGGCATAGGCCCACATATGTCAAAGTGCACAAGATCCAAGATTCCTTTGGATCTACTATCACTGCTAGTACATCTTCCTTTCATATTTTTTCCAATGGCGCATCCCTTTCAAACTCCAACATAATCAACCTTGATTTCGAGTATACCATTAACAAAATCTTTCATTCATTCAAAGCTTTATAGTGAATATGAGTGTACCTTCGATGCCATATCTCACATAGATCAATGGGGTTATGAAGCAAAGCTTGAATTCAATGTCCAACGAGACAATATAGGCCTCCAATTCACACACCAATGACATTGGCAGATTCAAAAGAGGCATCCTTCTCCCATTCTAAGACTTGTCCATCAAAAAAAGCAATTCTATATCCTTTGTCTTCAAGAGATGAGATGGGCAAAAAAAATTTCTTCAAACCAAGAACATATAAAATATTGTTAAGCATAACATTACTTCTTGAATCCAATTGAAAGGATGATAAGCCAATGCCTTTGACTTCATATTTTCCATTGTCTCCAAGCTCCATTCTTTGTGTTATCTTCTTTTCAACCAATTCATTGAGATGAACATGATTCCCAATCATGTGCCTAGAGGTACCACTGTCCACCAACCATATTTCATCATGTGTTGTAATGACACCTGTAAAATCATAATAAAATGAGTATTCTTCATTAGTATTTGTTTTCTTAGGCATCCTCTTGGATTCATCAAGCTCAACGACCGAAGCATGTTGCTTCCACTTTCAATCTCCATTCCTTTGATTTCTTTGAGGACAATGATCTTGATAATGACCATATGCTTGGAAATGATAACATTGAACATTAGTCAAATCTCTTCTATCTCTTCTGTCTTGAGAGGGAGGAGGTCATCTTCGAGGTGTAGCATCCCTTCTTGGAGCAAATCTTGAGTTTGGTCTTCTACCAAAACTTCTTTGAAACCTCCCAAAATTAGGTCTCCTTTTATTCTTCTTGGAATAAGCTGCTAAAGCTTCTTCATTTGCATCTTAAATAGTCTCTTGAATGAAGTTTTGATGCCTTTTGAGTGCAGACAACCCACAACATCTCAAATGAAGGTGCATTTTCTCTTGCCCTAATACTTGCTACAAAAGGATTCCAAGATCTAGGCAAGCCAACTAAACCAACAATTACCAATTCTTGTCAGATACTCCTTCACCAATGGCCTTAAGTCGATCCCTTATTTGAGATATCCTTACAAAATAAGATGCCACTGTTCATTCGTTGTCATCTTGATATTGCAAAGTTGACCTCTCAAACTTTTAGATTGGTTGATGTTGTTATGAGTATACAATCTAATGATAGCATCATACATCCCCTTAGAAGTTTGTTGATCAACAATATAGGGAATTAGATGATCCCTAATAGCCTCTATAATGATGATTCTTGCCAAAATGTCATCTTCTTGAAACTTCTCTTTTTCTGCTTGATCAGCGAGTTTAACCACTTTAGCTGTAGCAATGCCCAAAATTGTGTCTTGCAAGTACTAGGTCCATCCTAGCCTTCCATGCCTTGTAATTAGTAGCTCCTTCAAGCTTGTTCTTTGTCCTTGTGAACGAATTCATGATGAAGATAATGAAGATGACCAACCAAGATCAGAAGATGAAGAATCCCAAACTCTTCAAAGGTGCTCTCAATGCTTCTACAAGGTGATCTCATAGTTCTTTCCCTTCACCAAAGCTCTGATACAATGTTTATTTTCTAGTGCATCCAAGACTAGTGTAGTTTTTCAAAGTTGATAACTACTTCCAATGCTATATTTAGTATTCTTTTAGCATTCCAATCATAAAGCAGTTATACATGAAAAACTTCAACCATTCATTTCATCAATTGAGCAATATAGAGATCACAGTAAACAGTGGAACAAGAGACAAGAGACAACGAGAATTAGGCTCACAACTAGGAAAAAACCCATGGGGAAGACCCAACCAATCTTTCCTTTTGAGATAGAAATTTTGTTCATCAAAAGCACATCAAAGAATATTCCAACAAGATTCCAAATCTGACCTCAAAATGTCCAAGTCAAAACAAGTCAATGAAGAGAGAGAAAGTCAACTTTAGTCAAAATATATGTATGCAGCAGCAAGGTTGAATATGGCCTATGGAAACTATAAAATAGGGTCGAAATTTGGTCAACCTCAATCAACACAGTGCCTGAAATCTTTGGTCAAATGCCTCAGTCAAACCCTGCAATCAACATAATTCAAGGAGCCATAAATTCGGTCAAACAAGTCAATGATCATCTACAACTTTTCAACCTCCTTCCAAGAACTTGGTCAAACAGATCCAAAACAGCCCAAGTCAACGCCAGTCAAAGAAAATAAAAAAAGAGAGAAAGAAGTTGGTCAACGCTGGTTAGAAATCCTCCTTTGACTCCTACGCATGTGTGGATTAGCTTCTGTGAATTTTAGACGGATGTGTGTGATGAGATGATGCCAAAATGAGTTCCATCGATGCCTTATTTATATGTGTTTGAAGAGGTGCCTTTTCACACATGTGAGCTTAATTGTCCTTTATGAAGCCAACTTGGTTAAAGTCAAAATTATGATTTTTCTCCATAAATTTCCAACGAAAATACCGACCGTAGCTACACAATTTTTTTCAACAAATGAAAGATAAAGGAACTGTCACTTTTACTTTAAGAATTTAACATTACTATTGATTGCTAGCATTGCTAGGGTTAAGAGTTAAGCTTAGAGTTTAGGAGGGGGAGGATTGGTTTTATGGCAAAGGGGGGTTGTTTTGGAAGGAATGCAACCTCGGGTTTCCTCCAAAACCACATGAGAAACTACCATCGGTGGTCCCAAACTCCCTCACAAATGTGAGATCTAACTGGATCGGTCAGGGTTGGAAGGGTCAGTTTTTTACCAATTAGGTACCAAACTAGTAATGCCTATTAGTCTGCCTCACAAGCTAGCCTGCTCTTACTATCCAACCACACATTTACTAATCCTAACAAGGTTTATAATTATGGTTATCCTAAGCTTGATATGCTAGATTGAATGGTTGAGTGCATTGAGCTACATGTCGGAGATCTTAAGATCGATTCTGTTATGAATAAAATATATATAAATAATATAAATAAATAGTAAATGTAATAATAGTTAATTAAACAATAACTATTCACTGAAGAGGCATGTCTTTATGGACATGACCGTTCGTGAAAGGGTACATGGCTAGCTATATTGGGACCCTCAACTGTAGTCAAATCATCTCACTTGTATTCAAATATTTTTTATATACAATTATTTGTCCTACAATTGATTTCTTTGTCTTAGAAGTGTTCTGAAGATTATTGCAAAGTACGAACTTTGTTCTTTACAATGGTATCAAAGCATTCCTTTGAGTATATGAACTTTGTTCATTACATTGGTATCAGAGTCGTTCAATCCTTTGGCTACTCAACTTCTACACAGAGCCAGTTTGAACCATTTCGCTACAAAGTTTTGGAGATTCTCCATTTTTCCATTAGGCCCTTGGCCATTTAAAAAATAAAAAAGAAAGAGAAAAAAATATAAAATATAAAAATAAAAAATTATATACAAAATAAAACCAAAACAAAATAACAAAAAAAAAGAGTCAATCGTGCCGGCTCTCGTTGGCGGCCCTCGAGCACACAACTCCTCGTTGACACTGCCCTGTTGCATGCAACAGTCATCCGACAGCCATCGAAGTCATCGCAACTGTTGCACAACCACCCGCCGACAAAACTATCGTTAACACGACCACGCCATTGTGTTTCCGCTCGCACCAGGATTGTCGACACCGCTACTCCTACTTACCACTGCTTTCCATCGGAAATAGTCATCGCCGCCATAGCAACAACCTCCGTCGGTTTTTTTCACTGTCGTCGCCAGTTCTTGTCCATCATCGCTGCCAGCCTCAATACTCCGCCACTGAAATCACAGGTACTCAACTAGTGGCAGCCGAACCAGATAGCCACAACATTGCTTGTAGCTGCCTTCACCATGCAAACAACCACGATCATTGCCTCTTGTACATCCATTCGTTGTTTCTGTACATACACTGCCACCATGCGAATTCAACCAACAATTCATTATAATACAGTGATTACCTTACTGTCTCTTATGACCGCACCCCTTCGACAAATCCAAATCAGTGTTGCCATACGATTTGATTAAACCACCCTTGCCATATTCATCACATTCGCATCCCTGTTGGGAGCAACCAAACTTACGGACAAATTCTCCAAGTGACTGTCTTAATGGTCACATCTTTTCATCATCAATAGCTATTACAATAGTTTGGAAAATAATTAATAAGTGTAAGGAGCACTTTGTATCTAAGGAAAAAATATTTGATATTATTAAAAATAAAATAAAAAAGATAAATCTCCAAATCCAGACGAAAAAGGTTGCTAAGCTTCAATTCAAATTATAAAGGGTCAATTCGAAAAAAGAATTTCAACATTCATACAAGGAGGAATTAAAGAGACAATTATTAAGCCTCTTATATATATTGAAGAAAAGTGAAAAAATATACTCATAAAAAGGAAGTTATATGAGTAATTAGAGGTTCTAAAATACTCAATTACGAAGGATTGAAAAGGTGAATAATAAACCCTTCTATTTAGATTTAACAAAAATATATATAAAAGGATATTTTTTGAAATTTAAGTTAATTAAAGTATGAAGCTTAAAAAAAAGGAAGTAAAAAGAATATATTCTTATATTCTCAAATTTCATATAAAGGGAAAATAAAAGGAAAAAGAAGAAGCAAAGGATGAGTTCCACATTTAAGTCAACTACTAAAGACCAAAAACCCATTTTAATTTGGAAACAAATAAATATTTTCCTACAAAGGTATTTCAATTATAGATCACAGATTAATTACATTAAAAGGAAATATCCAAGGGAAAGAAATTAATATCGCTATCAACACAAGCAACGAGAAAAATTACATCAATATTAATTTGGCAAATCAACTATTAATTCAAGAGCCAAGCATTGGTGAAAGAAAAGATATTTTTGGCCAGAAGGAATATGAAATTAATGATTTACAAGTGGCAATTGATCATTATGAATGCATTTCTCAATTTAGTGTCATAACTATGGTTAAGAAAGATATTGACATAATTATCAGTCTACCTTGGTTTAAAGAATTGGGTATGTTCATGTTAAACATAGAGGAACAAAATTTTGTTGTTTCCTTATAAAAATAAATTGATCACACTCCAAGACATGACAACGAAGTCAGTGAAAACAATGCCCTCATTGAAAAAATTTAAAGATATTTCAAAACTAATATTTAAAGATAATCAAAAAACAATATCAAAGAAGCAAAAAGAACTTGAAGAAGTCATCTCCAGTAAAGATAGAAAAATTTCACGCCTCGGAGATCGCAGTGAAAAACTACTCGAACAAGTCAAAAAAACAAAGGCCACAAAGAAAGAACTCAAGAAGCGCCTATCAGAACAAGAAGAGGAAAATTTATGTTTAAAGAACCTTAATCAAACATTATTAGAACAAATCAAAAGTTTAAAAGATGAGGAGAAGGACATTAAGAATAAAACCAACAATCCAGAAAGCGATGAACTTTCACATATCAAGAATCACAATCAAAAGCTACTCATGCAAATCAAGAAACTTAAAAATGATAAGAAATCATTGGAGAACAAACTAGAAGAAATTATGACAAAATCGAAGTCTCCAGATGAAACAACTCAAGTTGAAGAAAAAGGAACGAATATTGATCTAGTGAACATCACAATTCAAGAAGATGACAAACCAATAGAAGTGAAAACATACTCAAATGTTACAATTCAAACGACAAAGATTTCAAGTAAAGATCCAACAATTAACCAAGTGACTTTTGTACCTAAAGGAAATCATATACCTCAAGTAAGTCAAGAAATCGTCACAAACATGTTTAAGGGAAATCAAATCACAAGAATTCCTTGTCAACATCTGAATCACAAGAGCAGACATCTCCATTAGTCTACAAATATGTATTACTCATAACAGAAACAACAGACATATGTTTTGAACACTACTAATGTCAACGCAATTCAATCTTGTGATAAAAGTTCATCTGAAATATCCAATAATTACAACATTCCACATAATATTAATCTAGGATGGTCATATCCATTCTCAGTTTGACAATTTTGTTTATCACTCAGAGGATCATATTGTCTTGTATCAACAAAGGCCACAGTTCTAAGACGATAAGACATTAAAAAAAGTAAAAGAGATCAAGCTTTTTCATCAATTAATTAAACAATAACTATTTACTGAAGAGGCATGTCTTTATGGACTGACCATTCGTGAAAGGGTACCTACCTAGCTATATATACGAAACCCTCAATTGTAATCAAATCATCTCACTTGTATTCAAATATTTTTTATATACAATTACTTGTCCTACAATGGATGTCTTTGTCTTCGGAGTGTTCTGAAGATTATTGCAGAGTACAAACTTTGTTCGTTACATTGGTATCAGAGCATTCCTCTAAGTATACAAACTCTGTTCGTTAAGAGCTAGTTGCCTCCATTGCATACCTCATTGAGTCATTTGATGCCTTGGTCAAGCCAGGCACCATAATCAATGCTAACAAGTGTGCACTAGGTATCATTTGAGGATATGGGGAAGTGCTTAGGAGTTGTCCCCGCAAGGTTTTTCTTGGATAAAAAACTATGGTTATCCTAACAAAAGTAGAAATATGGCTATTCACACCCAATGGAACTATGATATTCTAAGCATTTTAATTTGGTTCAAACAATATATTCATACAACTAGTCAAAATTGAGTCAAGCTAATATCCAAAGTTGCTCACTTTATATTCTAAATCTTTTTTAAAGTTTGTTTACAGGTCCTAGTCTATCTTCTGCTTGCACATAAATTCTCTTAATAGAGTATCAGCCTAAGAGGGCAAGCTTATAACTCTACAAGATAATGGAATTTACAATTATCATTCCATTAATGATTAATAAAACTATCTACATGTGAAATTGATATAAATTTAACCCTGACAAAACTAAACTGAGGGTAGCAAGTTTCCCTCGGCCAATCAAAAATCAAAGGCATGGACTTATACAACAACGAAAAAGACTAACAGTTTAATGCCATTTCATATATTCAATGCCTTGATTATTCTATAATCACATTAAGAGTCTACATTTTCTGTTGTCCACTGTGCATCACTCCATTTCAACAAAGAGATGACAATCAAGGAAAAAATGAATATGCTGAAATTAACATTTACCAAATGATGACCACAAGAATTTACATCCAATAAAGTGGCCGCAAGCTATGGATTTAATTTGAAGCATCTAAAAAAAATGACTGCACAAACTAGAAGTTCAATAGAAGCATAAATATAGCAATGCATATGATTTCAGTGTATCTAACACATGGCAACAAAAAAGGTATTGATTATAGCTCTCACCTCATCCCATTAGGCGGTCGCTGAAATATCTCTCGCTGATTTACTGTAGGCATGGACCCATGTAATGGCAACAACAAGAATTTGTTTGGATTTCTCAGGAACCGGTTTCCTTTAAGCTTCTCAAGTAGTTTTGAAATCTCATCCCAACCAGTAAGGAAAACAAGAATTGCACCGTCCCCTTTGTTTTGACAAATATATACTATTACTGATTCAACCTGAAAAGTTGTAGACAAGAAACATAAATAATTAGTAGATTACTTATGTCAAATATTGTTTATTCAAAAGATATATTTTTACTGCATGAAACATATTTTAAAAAGCACATAAAAGAATACTCGTTAACAATTACAGATTCAACTCTAATATATTCAGAGGTTTAGAGTTATAACCCTGCAAGGAATACTTAACAAGAATATGAAGACACAGGATACCCTTGATATGAAAAACAGAAAAACATTTGATCTACCAAAAGATGTTCGCCCTTATAAAGAATTAAATAAGATATAATTACGCATTGAACAGAACAGCCAATCTCAGTTATGTACATCAATCCCCATATACTTTGTATAATAAGGCTGCTCTAGCTACAATATCATAGTTGGCTTACCTTCTTTTGCAAGATAATATATCCCAAAGTAAACCTATCTGAAACTTCCCCACATTTCAAGGATGGTACTCGCTAAACACTAGACTCTTCAGAGCACAATGGCAGTTCAGCAACTTATGGAAAAATAATATATAGCTCATCAATGATTGGTCCACTAAAATAAAACATGCCAGAAAGTGGGATTTGAAACTGGATGGGTAGAGTAGGAACTTTCCTTACAACCCCTCGAGCTACACCCAATTGAATGTTGGGCCCATCTTACCAAGGTGGTTTTATTCATTAGTATCTAAGTGATAGGATGACACCTTCTTTTCCCATCCATTCACACAATCTCTCTCAGCCAATGCACACTACTTCATTTTAAAAGATCCAGCAGTCATGAGGAATTTAAACCTATAATTTTGAACATCCATGAATTTTACATATGATATTAGAAGTTTGTCATCTGACATATGATATCAGTTGTGAAAAGTTCTAGCCTCTGGCACAAAGAAAATTTGATTCAAGTTTCTCTAGGTCAAGATGTTATTATCTGTATCAGCCTTTTGGAAAGCAAGAAAAAGAAAAAGAATAATATTTCTTTTTCTTGATATTTTTACTGCATGAAATATATTTAAAAAAAGCACATAAAAGAATACACGTTAACAATTACAGATTCACCTCTAATATATTCAGAGATTTAGAGTTATAACCCTGCAAGGAGTACTTAACAAGAATATGAGGACACAGGATACCCTTGATAAGAAAAAAAACATTTGATCTACCAAAAATGTTCGCCTTTATAAAGAATTAAATAAGATATAATTACGCATAGAACAGACCAGCCAATCTCAGTTATGTACATCAATCCCCATATACTTTATATAATAAGGCTGCTTTAGCTACAATATCATAGTTGGCTTACCTTCTTTTGCAAGATAATATATCCCAAAGTAAACCTATCTGAAACTTCCCCACATTTCAAGGATGGTACTTGCTAAACACTACTCTTCAGAGCACAATGCCAGTTCAGCAACTTCTGGAAAAATAATATATAGCTCATCAATGATTAGTTCACTAAACTAAAACATGCCAGAAAGTGGGATTTGAAACTCGACGGGTAGAGTAGGAACTTTCCTTACAACCCCTCGAGCTACACCCAATTGAATGTTGGGCCCACCTTACCAAGGTGGTTATATTCATTAGTATCTAAGTGATAGGCTGACACCTTCTTTTCCCATCCATTCACACACAATCTCTCTCAGCCAATGCACACTACTTCATATTAAAAGATCCAGCAGTCATGAGGAATTTAAACCTATAATTTTAAACATCCATGAATTTTACATATGATGTTAGAAGTTTGTCATCTCATATATGATATCGGTTGTGAAAAGTTCTAGCCTCTGGCACAAAGAAAATTTGATTCAAGTTTCTCTAGGTCAAGATGATATTCTTTGTATCAGCCTTTTGGAAAGCAACTTATTAGGGCAAATAAACACACAAGTTAACATTGACAGCTGTAAGGGTTACATGAAGACCCTCTTCCAACAAAAAGTAAAAAGCTAATTTATGGGCATATGCCCTGAGGGAGAGAATTTATACATCCTTTTGAAACACATTAATTATAGCTTTTCCATGAAGTGCCAAAGCAGCTTTGAACATGCGCAATTCTCCCAACTATGCGTTGTTATTTTTTATTTGAAAGGTTGTTGAGCACCCTCTTTTCCAAACGAAAGCAATAGAAGACAGTTGTATAGTATGACATATCTCTTTGCAAATACCTGATCATCCAAGCCTTGCCTCTGAGCTGCCCTCACCAAGTTAGGGGGTGTTAAGAGGTGATTATATTATACTTGAAATGATGCCCAAAATGTCCCAGCAAGTAGCTAGATCCATTGTCTCTTCTTTGGATTCTGGATGCATCGCACTTCCCAAGTGTAGTAGGTGCGCTGCATCTCTTTTTCACTGTGTTACAGGTGCGTTGATCAGACAAGGCCTTTCCTGCTCCTAGATTTTGGTTTATGTGTTCACTCTTTTCAACTCTATTCAAGAGTTTTGCTGCCTGTAGTCAGTTCACCTCTGTTGAAACCCCCCTTCCTTGCCATTATTCCGCCTCCATTATGCAAAGAACTGTAAATGTTTTTATGTATTTTGAGCCATTTTCAGTTCTCTTTTACAAAGAAGTAACGTAATTGAACTGTCGTTTATTGATTTGAAAATGTCGCAAGTGTCGTTTTCAGTCATAGAAGAGAATCCGATTGTTCTTGATAGTCGATTACACTGTTACCCTTGTATTTGATTTGAATTAGTAGTTTTTCAAGTGTCGAAAGCAAGTTTTCAATTCCAAATCGCAAAGTGTCGTCATTGTCCTCATTTTGTCTTGAAAAGAAACTTGCTAGTAATGTCGCTTTGAAAAGTAATTCAGATTTGTGCTTAGCTTTCTTTTTATCATTCACACATTAAGAAGGCTGAAAACAAATACATGCACATGCATTTGCATTTAGACTGTTTGTTGGTTTGATTTAGGACAATGCATATAGTGTGTGCTCTCTGCTCTATGTTGAAAGAATGTCATCTCTCTTTCCTTAGTAGCTAGGATTTTCATTGCAAAAAGAAGATTAAACGATTGTTTATCATCTTCGATTGCATTTTAGGAATTGTACATCTACATCATGCGGTGAACCTGAAAGGCAAATTTCTTAAGCAAGATCAACTGTAAATTAAATTTAATGAATCTAAAAACGCTTTGGAACCTAACGCACAACATTTAGAAGTCTAGGCTAGAGACGTATTCCGGCGTCGTAAAGCCTGGTAACTATTGTTTTCATTGTTCGTTGGGTGATTCCTCCACTTTGAGACGATAAGTGCCAGTACGGACTTGTGCTCCCACATACCATCGAGTATATATTGGGAGACCACAATAGGCTTTATCCTTTATCCATAGAAAGCCGTCTCTGCCGCCCTATCGATCACAATGCACTGAACACAGCATTCGGGAAGATTGACTGCGGTACCGTAAAAAGTATTCTGCAGTTTTGCGATTGGTTTGGTAATCCTTCTGTCTAGATTTCCAGAGCAGTCTCTTTTGTTCCTTTTCAGACTCCTTAAAGGAAAAGGTCCATCTGAGCACTTGTCACTTCATGCTCATTAAAAATCGAAGGCGACTAGAGTCATCTTTTGTTTTTTCTCGACTCTTAAAAATTGAAAAAACAAGTTGTGTCAAAGCGTCTAAAATTCATTTAATTCGGAATCATTTTCCCCTTTATTTTGAGTTGATCGAGAAATCCGTAATCGTGGAAGAAAGTCAATCGAAATCACTAGAAAATTTTTTGGATAGACTACATATGTCTGAACAACCATCGACATCCAGGACTATGTCATCTGACGCAGCAGCGGCAGAGCCTCCTGCTGCTACTCCAACGATGTTCGCCGATATACCATCTGTCCCAGCAAGTTGTCAACAACAAGCCGGAGTCCAATCAGGGACTGTTTCGATGACATGGTCGGTTCCTATTTCTTCATCCAGATTATCATATGGTATTTCTTATGTTGAAACTCAACAAATTGATCCAATGTGTCTTCAAAGGCCAATCTACCCTTTAAGTACTGAATTGCCACCATATGGAGGGCAGTATGCATTTTCATTGTTCCCTCCCGGAGAACAACCATATGGGAGTTTACAACAAAGTTCAGGTCAAACTGGAATTACATCCAGCGGTTGGGTACCAATACTGCCTCAGCAACCAAGGGTTGTATATTCAATGCAACCAGTCCACCCTGTGTCGAATATTCCCACTATACCTGCTATGGTGACTGCATCGCAAGTACAAGCACTACCTGTTGTATGTCAACCCCAAGTTTCTCAGGTTGCAATACAACAGCCTCTTGTCTCAACGACTCAATCACAACCTCAGGTTAGTGCCTCCTTATCTGGAGCGACTCAGGCTCAAACAAGTACTATGACTTCTCATCTTGGTCAATCATCCAGTACTGGACAACAGCAAATGGTCCAACAACCATGGCTAGTTCAATCTCAACAACCGCAATTCCAGCAATCATATCAAGGACCTGAGCAACAAGTCTTTGTAAGTAATGGGCAACCGCATTTCCAAAGCGGTTATCAACAACCATACTATAATGGTTATGCCCATCAACCTTATCAAAGTTACCAACATCAAATACATTATGCTGGTATGCAATGACCCACTGCTCAGGCGATTCCATCTTATACTGGGTATGCTTCGCCTAACTTGAATCAACAGTTGCCCTTTGTAGCAACACTAGAATTACCAGATTTAAACCCGCTGACGAATGATCCAATTGCTTACGCCCCTTAGTGGTCGGCGATTCCACATAAACTTCCGTCAAATATTCCTAAATTTAATGGAAATCCGGGTGAAGACCCGTCGAATCATGTGATGAACTTTCATCTGTGGTGTTCATCTAACACTCTAAACGATGATTCGATTAGGCTTCGCCTTTTTCAGCGAACATTAACTGGTCCGGCAGCAAAATAGTATATCGAATTGCCTAGAGCTTCATTTGATAACTTCAGCACCCTAGCCACAACCTTTTTAACCCATTTTTGGTTACCAATAAGGTACGAAACAGGAACATAGCTTCTTACCAATTTGAAACAAACAACGGCCACTCACATATCTGATCATATTCAAGAGTGGCGACGTCGTCGCAGAATGGTAAAAACATATGTTCCTGATCAGCTGCTAGTTGAATGGTTTATTAAGTCATTATTAGCTTCTATCACAGAAGATGTGGCAAAGGGAGGAGTCGTCACTGAAGAGCAAGTTATTGCTCGTGCACAATATCTAGACTTGATCTATACTCAGTCTGGCACGCTCTATGATAAAATACCTGATGCTCCTAGACCAGAATTTTTCGTTCCTCCCCCTCCTAAATCAAACAAAGACTCTCATGCCGACGATAGCATGATAGGTACGACAAGCACGAAATCGACAAAGGCTACATCTAAGAAAGCCCGTAAGATTTCTGATCAAAATGTAAATGAAGAACTTCTCGCCTCGGAGGTAAATGTCGTGTCGACCGACAAGGGCAAACAACTGAAGCAACCAGGGGGCAAGAAGAAAAAGAAAGGGAGGAAAAAGAAGCCGGATGAGTCGTCTCATGAAAAACCTTCTGTAAACCCTTCTGGAAATAGGAAACTAAATCATCCATGCTTTATATGCGATGAGGACCATTGGACATCAGATTGTCCATATAAAGCTGAGCTTAGAAAATTCTTCAAGAATACAAAAACATCGGCAGTATTAACTGATCCGTTTCCGAATCCAGGAACAAATATGGTTGCTAGTGACAATGCTTCCTGATCCCAAGTACTGATGTTGTCGATTTCGAAACAGCAAAATGATGCTTTGATAACAACAAGGAATAAGGATTACGAGAATCCACAACTGTCGAACAACAAGGATAAAGATCAACCTAGTAGTTCGACAACAACTTCGACAGAAGTTGCGCCGCCCATCATTCCTGAGCTAACGATAAAGCCGCCAAAGGGAGTAATACACAAATCGACATTTAATCCTCGTGCCAGAGTAGCACAGCATTATAATATAGTAGGGGACTTGGCCCAATTGCCATCCGCTATGTCGACACTTGAGGTACCGCAAAATTGCCCCTCCCAAAAGCAAGCTTTATTATCAGCAATAGGTGGTATTGACCCAATGGATTCCAATCCTGTGGCCTTTGATCATAAAGGATATGACCCTCAATTACCAGCTCAACTAGCTTTCCTTATTCAGGTGAAAGCCCTCAACAAAACTGTTCATCGAACAATTATTGATGAGGGGGCATCTACATGTATTATGTCGATGAGTTGCTGGAAAAATTTAGGCTCACCACCCTTGTCGAGATCGTCAATGACATTAAAAGAATTTGATGAACGATCATACACTCCATACGGGATTTTAAGTAACTTGCAAATTGAACTGGGGGGCAAAACAGTAGAAATTGATGTTGAAGTAATCGACGGAAACCTCGATTACAACATCCTACTGGGAAGGCCCTGGATATATGTCATGGACGCAGTTGTCTCGACCTACTTCAGGAAGATTGCATTTCCCTTCCAAGGAGGAATTACAATCGTCGACCAACAAACATTTCTCCCCAACAGTTCACAAGTTATGGGAAGCATTCCAATGATCCATGGAAGCAATCATTCGCTTCAAAATATTGGAGTAGGCCTCCTAAAAGACCTTGCCTTAATGGGTACTTTTGCCCTACAACCTCCGAGTAATCCGATGGAAGTGGCCACAGTGGAAACCTGCAATATGAAATCTTTTATATCTAATGGATTCGGAAGATTCCTAAACATTTTGTCAGCATGGATCATCGCCATTTTAGAAATATTGTAGCAATCAATTTTCTTGGCCTGGGGGGCAAACCCAAATCAATGCTCATCGAGTGTTTGGATAGATAGGTCTAAGGAATATGGCACCTCTTCAGATCCTTCGTCGCATATACATTCTACAGACGAAGGAATCATTCAATCAATGATGATAGGAGAGGCACCATGGGAAGATTACCACCATCGCTCCCATCTTCCGGATTACCACAAAGATTATTCCAGCAACCTTAATCATCCTTCAGTATTTGATTTGCTATCAAATACTGTAAATACAGTGGATTTCGAGGATGGTTCTTATCTCGTGTCGACCTCGTTAAAAAATGAAACAAGGAGTCATGAGGATAGTTCTTTTACTGTGTCAACCTCATTAAAAAATGAAATGACTCCCTTTCCAAATCGAGTCTTTGATTACGATCTCGTAAAATCAAAGTCGAGTCTTTCGAAGATCTCGAAGGTAAACCTTCATTCCAACCACCGAGATGAATGCAATGAAGCTTGGGGGGCATGCACCTCGATTTGCGTTATTATGTTGGGGGCATGCAAACTTATCACGAGCAGTGTTACTGCAGGGTTCAAGCTCGTTAAAAAATAAACCCGCCTCGAGCAATTTTAACGCGGAATTCAAGCTCATTAAAAAATAAACATAAGCAATGAGCAAATGTTCCCCCAGAGTTTAAGCTCATTAAAAAATGAACCATTTTCCGGTAAATAACCATCGTGAATGTATTATCATCAGCCTTTGAAGCCTTGGTCGTGTTCTCATCATCACCTCCACTCTGTATTGGCCGATCATTCACCTCCGTTTGATTGTTTATCCTTTTTTAGGAACAGCTGCGAAGAGTGATCCTGTTAGCTATCCTTGTGACACTGCCGTAATTGGAAAATTCCAAACCTTACCTGGAATCAGCTGCTACCCGAATTTATCACTCGTTCCTCAAAAAACGAGTCTTCTTTAAGCTCTTTTCAACTGACTCGTAAAATATGAAAAGATTGTCGAGCCATTGGCCTCTCCAGCTCGTTAAAGAGACCGAAAGTGCTATCCCTCCTTTAGATTTTAATCTTTTTCGACTTGAGGGATTATTACACAAAAAGATCGAGCGCTTGTTTTGTTCGGCTCGTTAAAAGTACCGAAAATTCATCCCTTTTGTATTGTTTTATATTTTTTCGGACTCAAGGGATTATATGACGAAAAAGGATTATTGGAGTTTACTTTACGTCCCTTTTTCAGACTCTCTAAAATTGAAAAGGACCGAGTTATCCTTGTCGTTAAACTCGTTAAAACCGAATAGCGACAAACTTGTCCATACAGACAAGAACGAGTTTCACTATCGCTAGGCTTGTTAAAACATAGCAATGGGTTTGCCCGAAGGGCAAATTATAAAACAAGCATATGTTATCCTCCTCAAGCTTGACAAAAATAAAGAGGTACTGGTCAGCAATGACTGGGGAAAAATTGGGAAGAAAACTTTGAAAAAACTTTATTGGTAGCAAGTCGCTCTTGAACATGACACTTTCACTCTGCATCCGAATCGGGTTGGGTTGTTCCATTCACTAGTCACATCACCATGGTTCCATCACACCATCCATATTTGGGGTTAATGCTACCGATCCATCATGTCAGTGTCGCCGATATGTTCAAGAGAAGTCACTCAGAGAATTCACCTGTGTCTCACCCGCTGCAATACATTTACGCTCCATTCTTTCATAATCGCCAACCTGAACCTTATATCACCAGATCGTTTTCACCTCCATTATATCATTTGCTCCGTTTCGTATCATTGATGTGGGATTCACTAAAGCCCTCCTATGACGGATCACTTCTTGTCGACATCAGCTCACTATCCAAGAAGTCGATCTAGGAACAACCCTTTCAGTACTTTGAAACTTGCATGCCTCAATGGCAAGTTTCTCACTTCCAGCGACAGGTTTACATCAATGGCCTTCAACCAAAAAATTTTGCGTGGTGTTCGACGCCAAGTCCCTTATTAACACCACGTGAATTGTACTGTAGTTCCTTGAGGGTCATCATCATTATCAGTGATTCCTCTCGCGCCTGTTAACAACTTACATCATTGGCTGGTAATCAGGGGATTTCTTTCCATGTTTGACTCCAGAACATCTCTCACATGGATCGACTTGTACTTTGAGTGAAGATCGAACGAGATTGAAGACCCCAGATCTAGTTTTCATCCATCTGAGCTACGATATATATTAAGGAAAATAAAGACATCAAATGTACATCATTACTGCACAGATAATCATCCAACCTAAGGGATGATGGCTCTACCAGAATCATCAGTCTATACTCAGACGATTGTCTGTCTTATGTACATGAAAATGAATTTATAAAGCTGAGCATGGGAATGCCCGCCTCAGCTAGATCATGAAAATATTATGAAGATAATGTATTGTATTGTATCTTATTACAGGTCGCCTTCCAGCTTGAAAAACTTCAGATCCTCGTGATAAAGCATTTCACCCGACATCAACAAATTAACAACCTCATGCTTTAAGGGGCAACTATTATAGACATTTTTGGGCACTGCAACCCCAATCATAAATGTCCATAAACCAAGGGCTCTTAAGTCCCTAAAAGTGTTGTTCCAACCTCGAACAAGGTCAACTGATTACATCTTCTCCCAAAAGTTCTCCATGAAAAACTGCTCAGAACTGGTCAAAACTGGACTATCTCACCTGCTCCATGGTCAAAGTGTGCTGCATCCCACCTAAGTACACTCGGGAGGTGTGATGCATCTTGAAAAGCCCTTCTATGGGGTGCTATGGGCGAGAGTGGACAAATGGCAGGGTCAATCTGCAAGGTGGAGGATCATGGAATATTCCAGAAACTTCTCCTGTGACACTTGCCTCTCTGCATTCGCCCAGGGATGAGTAAGAGATCATCAATCTCCAAGTGGAATCAAGAACTATCAGAGAGAGGACACTAGTCAAATCTCAAAAGCTGACTCACCCCCCTTGCAAACATCTATATATGGATCCCTCATCCCAGAGATCCAGAGGCTGGAATTTTGTATCTTGTAAGGAAGTGTTGCTGGTTTCTTGGTGCAACATCATAGTGTTGGGTGATCTAAGCTTTTCATGAGGTGAAGAAGGGCTTTCTTGCTGAGAGGATGATGCTGGGTCAGAACAATTGGTTGTAATCCTCTTTGCTATTTCTTGATTATCAATAAAGCTATTCAAGTTTTCCTCCACATTCTTGTATGATTGATGATATATGCATTTGTGTGGTCAATATATATCTCGTCCTATGTTGTTTATGATAATAGATCTATGTTCTTGGATAGTGTTATGCTGCTTTGATTCTACAGGTGTTCTTTGAAGCTAGGTAGACGAAGAAGCTAGTGGCAAAGATCTATCAGAAGGGAGAGGAATTAAGCAAGGAACCAAGCGCAAGACAGAGGTTGGTCTCCTTTATTCCCCTCTTATCTATTTCTCATAAAGGAAAACGAAAGTGGTTTTAGTTTGTTTGTTTCTAAGGTAGCTACCAGCCTTAGTGGGACTAGCAGCTCTGCATAGACACTAGATTTCCCAATAACACTAGGGCACCAAAAAACAAAAAATTGGCATTAAACCCCCCCAACACAAAAATAATAACTAATAACCACATCATTTAAAAAAAAAAATTACTAAATTATTTGCAATGTGAAAAAAAAATGGCAATAAGAGGGTGCATAAGAAAGTTGAAAAAAAAAATGAAGCTTGCTATCCAAATATGGAGAAAACCCTTGCATTGGCTCATGGGCATGAAAATCATAGCAAATGGAAAAAAAACAAAGAAGGAAAATGTTCGTAGGCAAGAGGCAAGCAAGCATAACCCTAAATCTATGCAAAAAATCATTAACATAGGGGTTTTTAAGAACATACCTGTTAATGGAAGAAATGAAGTTTGTCTCACTATTGTTCAATCTTTGATCTAGAAAAAATTCTTAGTTGGTGGTCGTAATGGTTGTTTGATCCTCAATCCCACCTTGACAACCACAACAAAGCTCTTCCCCTTCCTTCTCCAACACTCAGAAAGCGAAATAAGGAAAAAAAAGGCAAATTTCTCTTTTCTATCCGCGGCCCAGTCGGCCCGGTGATATTTTATATCGTCGCGTGATATTTTGCCGAGATATCGGCAATATCTCGGAAATCTTGCGATATTTTTGGGAGCCAAAATATCACGGTATTTTCTTGGCGATATTTCGGCTCGCTGAAAAAATCACGATATTTCCAATATTCATCAATATATCGGCGATATTGTCATCACTGCTTTATCCGACAAATGTACCTTTCACACCAAAAGGATCCAACTTCTTTCTTTTGTCTTTAGGTATATGTATATACAAAGGGCACCCAAAGATTTGAAGATGATCTACAGATGGCTTCTTCCCAGTGAACACCTCTTCCAGAGTCTTTTTGTCTAGAGATTTGTGAGGACATCAATTTTGTATGTAGACTATTTTCTTTGTTGCCTCACCCAACAGAAACTTCGGTAGATCTTGATTGTGTAACATTGCTTTTACACTTTCTTCAATGGATCGGTTCTTTCTTTTCGCAACTCCATTTTGTTTGAGATTATATGGAACTATCAACTCCCTCTTAATCCTAGATTCCTTACAGAATGTTATAATCTCTTTGCATGTATATTCTCCTCCATTATCAAATCTTAGGAACTTGATTCTCCTTTCCGTAAGGTTCTCCACTTTTGAATTCTTGAAATTTAGTAAATACTTCATCCTTGGTTTTCATTAAGTAAACCCAGGTCTTTCTTGAATGATCATCTATGAATGTGACATAATAAAGATGACCCCTAAGTGATTTGGGAGTCATATGGCCACATACATCAGAGTGAGTAAGATCCAAGATTTCTTTCGACCATGAAGCACTGCTTCCAAATGGTCTCTTGGTATTCTTGCCTAATGCACATCCTTTGTAGACAACTTCATGATCCTCCTTTAGATTTGGTATTCCATCTACTATGGAATTTAGAGTTGGTGAAATCAATTGAAATGTAAATGACCGAACCTTCAGTGCCAAAGTTCACATGGACTAATCTCAATGTGGACTAGGGCATGATTTATAGGAGATATTAATCTGTAGAGCCTTCCTTCTCGGATGCCAATTTCTTTTGCTTGTTCTATGCTTGTGTCGTTAGCCCATACAACTACTTTTCCATCAATGAAAGCTACTCTATCTCCTTTATCTTCTAAGCTTGAAATAGAAAGTAGACTTTTGTTCAAACCTAGAATGAATAGAATGTTGTCGAGGTGGATGTTGCTTCCATATTCAAGCTTTATAAATGATGATCCAATGTCTTTCACTTAATAGCTTTTGTTGTCTCCAAGTTCCACAGAGTATGCGGATTTTCCTTTTGACAAGGTCTTCAATTGGTGGGAGTGACCTATCATGTGTCTTGATGCCACCGCTATCAATCACCCAAATATCTTCGTCTCGGAATGTCCCAAAGAGAGCCGAGAAGAGTCCTTCATCCTTTTCTTTGAGTGATACCTTCTTTAAAGAGAATATGAGACTCCATACTTCTTTGATACCTTTCTTGAGATGCCTTGCAATCCTTTTGATGACTTTCTTCATAGTAGACGAGATCTTCATGATTCCCTTAGAGAACCTTAGCTCTAGTTCCATGTTGAGAATTCAATAGGGCAATGTATATGTTAATTCTCTTTACTTGATAACTGTTTGTGTTACCTTTTCACTTATTAGCTTTGATCTTTATTATTCCAATGTCTAATACATCAAGCAGCTACCAAAACAGAAAGAGCAGTGACACAGTATGTAGGCTACAAGCCAGGGCCAAAACCCCCCTCTTGAGGGGAAATCCCGAAAATCTCTTCTTATCTTTCAGATATTTCAATTGACGAATACCATGACCTAGACTCAGACAAATACCCTCCACGATCAAGTCTTCTTCTGCCTTCAGCGGCAAAATCTTTGACCTCCCAATAAATTCGAATTTCGCTTCTCAACAACTGTTTCTTCTTCACGAGAAGACTTCGATCTCCCTCTAATTGCTCTTCCCTTGACTTTGCTTGCCTTGATATGGATTCTAGGGCTAATAGAAAGCCTTAAGAGACCTTTGCTTGCCTTCTTGATCTTCTTGCTTACAAAATTGAACTTCATACCTCCCTAGCACAGAAACCCTAACTTCGCATTTCCAGAAGAATGTAAAGAGACCCAAACACTTCGATTTTCTTTGAACTTCCTTCTTCGTCCTTCTGCTGCTTCCTTCTTCGCATGAGAGATAAGTGAAAGAAAATGATACAAATGGAGGATGAGTTCCTCTTATATATAGGCTTATTCAAGGGTGGGCGTTGCTCTTCATGTAGGCCGACTTGACATCTCTTAAGCCGAATTGATCTTGGAGGTATTTTGACATTTTCAAGACAAAACAAATTTTCTTTTACAATTTACAATGTGCCCATAGGATCTTTCATATATGATAATGACTCATATACCTTGGACAAACCCTAGAAGCACTTTAATGAGTGCTTGACCTATAAAATAAATTTTTTGGGCAAGAAACCCAAGCTTGATAATAATAAAAGTAATTTCTTTTTCATTTTATATATACAAGAGTACATTTCATAATAATGAAGACCGAACCTAGTTACACATTCTTCAACAAGTAGATGCAATAAGAAGTCAAAGTGACAAAAACAGAGTCTAATTGCACGTCTGATGCTAGGGAGCACTGTGCAGAGTTGGCAGCAATGCAGTTGGCACAATGCAAAGTCAGTAGCAGCACAGATGCCTCAATGATAGCACAAATACTAGTAGCAGTCAGAGACTTGGGTGACAGATGTATCATACTGATCACAGTTGATTCAGTATTTTGGATGCTTTTCAGTTGCAGATGTTGCAGTGGCAGCAACAGCAGATGGAGTGGGAGTTGCAATGCAGTCAGCAGTAGCACAGATGCAGCACATATCAAAGTTGCGCAGTGGTTGGTGGGCAGCAACAGCCAAACATCAGCAACGAGACATGAGATTATGCAGAAGGAGTGTTAGTTTTGGGTTGCAGCACTAAAACACATTCCTCGCTAAGAGGGAGTGTTAGTTTTTGTAGCATCAGATGTGTTCTAGCCACAAGATTTGGTGGAGAAACTAGAATACATGTACTCTCCAATACCCAGAAATTATTTCATGGTGAGAATGTTCTAAAAATAGTACATGGATCGGTTTCTACTTAATCCTAGCCATCAATTAAGATTTAATCATGGTCGTTGAAGTCTCGACGAAGGATTATAAGAAGAAGTCGATGGGGCTTGGAGACGATACACCAAATCAGTTGAGAATTCGATTTTGCTAGGAAATCCATCTCCAAAGTAGCAGCATTCATTTGTCGGCGGTGATTCAGTGAGATCGAAGCAATGAGAGAGGGGCAGAGAGAGTGAGGTTGGAGGAAGCTTTTCCAGTTCCAATGAGTACATTGCAGAGAGGCAGAGATTGCCATAGAGAGGCAGCACAGAGCCCTCTTGGGGAGATTTATGTTTTGCTGGAGAGAAGGAGAAATTTTGAGCCAAAAGTTGGGTAGAGGATCCGAAGGCAAAGAGTATCAATTTCCCAGACAGCAGCTGATGAGACAGTGAGAGGAGACGCAGCTCCGAGCTTGTGGGACGCAGTAACTGTGTAGGCTGATGCAATGATTGCGCAGAGGGAGCAAGGAGCAGCTCAATTCAAGCTGAGGTCAATGTTGGATCGCCTATGGAGAGAAATTTTTCTCACTAGTTATTATTTCCATCTATTTCTCTGTTTGGATTGCTAGTTTAGGCATCCATAGATTGTACTCGGATTTTCATTGCTGCATAATATCAAAACCCTCAGTTGTTGCACTATTTTTCCCGAGTTGGGATTTTCCGGGGACATAGTCCAAAAATAATGGTGTATTTTGTGTGTGTGCTAATATCAAAACCCTCAGTTGTTGCACTGGTTTTCCCGAGTTGGGTTTTTGCGGGGACATTGTCCGAAAATAACAATATATTTTGTGTGTGCGCATCTATTTATTTCAACATTTTTATTTCTTCCGCTGTATTTGTTTTGTGAGGTTGCAGTGTATTTGCTTCAATATTTGTCGTAGCACACAACAAATAATTTTTTTAATTAAATTAACAAATAGAACAAATAACATCAGTTGTTGCCATAGGATTTGGGGTTAGCTGAATTTTCACACCTAGTTAATACCCTAGGATATTAGGTTGAGTACTACTATTGGACCTCGCATGTATATCAGAGAGCTATAGCACCTAAAAATCCCTTGTCATTAGGACACAATAACATTTTCCCCATCACTACAAAGAAAGATCCAAAACTAACTCCACCAATTAAACTTTCAAAAAGCCCCTCCATGAAAAACAAGACCAACAAATTGGACACTCAAATCAATGATTCACTGAATTCAATGAATTCATCCATTTGACTTCCAATACCTCTAATACAACGCCAAATCCTAAATGCAAAGTTTGAAGCAACAACTTAAAGGATCATTTTGCATAATTCTAAAAGGATTGGTCTATCAACTCAACTTAGCCTTTGGGCACAATTTAAGTCTCCATGTATGCCATGTTTGGTCTTTACTACTCCAATGACCTCCCCATTAGAAGAAACCTTTTCTAGAAAGCCTCATGTCAGGATAACATAGAAATAGACAAGTTGACCTATGGAAGATAGAAAGGTCTAGATGGGCGTGGACACCAAATCTCGTCCATTTCTAGGAACCTTAAATTCCCAATGCAAAGCCTCTTCAAATTTGTCAATTCTAAAATTTTAGAGGCATTTGCATTTCCAAGGATGACACAAATATTCAATCAATCCCCAATGCCTTAAATATGTTGGGTCCATAGCATATACTACTTAACCTAACCTTGCCATGGGGCTTCACAAATCATTGCCCTAATCATCCACTTGCCTTCAAAGATTGTTCTATCTAATGTTAAAATGCATACGCTTTCCTATGTTACTCTATATCTTATTGAGCTACCTTATTACAAATGCAAATACACACAAATTCACCTCATTTCTAACAACGAAATTTGAATTCAATAACAATGAAATTTGGAAGAAAAATAGGTTTTGTGCAAAATAAATTGCCACGAAGATAAATTGTTAAAACTTCACAAAGACATCTTTTCCTAATGTTGCAAATATTTGCATCGACAAAAATTCACTGAGGGTCTTTACCTCAAGATATCAAAAACATTTTGGAAGAAATTAGACAAGCATGACAAGCATTAAAAAATTGAAAATATATATTTTTAGATTTCTTTATAACATAATCAACATCATATAATCACAACACCACATAAAAATGAAAACAACATTGATATATCATATCTATATGATGCCAAATGATAATTAAACATTAACAATAATTACTATTAGTTGTCCACTCAAGACTCAAATTGAACACACGAGATAAAATTACATCAAATACATAATGCATCTAATGATCGCAAACATTTACAATGATCAATCTAGAAACTAACTATTGATTCTTGTTTCCCTTTCACTTGCAAAGGTAATGGCACATCCATATCTAAGATGACCAAATTCACAATCCAAACTCACTCCAAAATTGTCAATTCTAAAAATTTAGAGGCATCTCTTGCTCCTCATCCTCTAACCCCTCAAGTACCTCCTCCATAATAGGCCCTTTCCCCTCTACCTAGGAATGGTATCAATGTCATCCAAGGAAGTGTGTCTACATTAGGAAATCGCTTTGCCAAAAGCCAAAGGTTAGATATAGAAAATAACTAATTACATCGTGTACTTTTAATAATAACTAGGAATATGAAATCAATCCCCACTCCACAAAAGATTATTTGATGGTGATTTAAATGCTTGTCTCCCCTATTAAGCTCAATCAAAGACAACAACAAGTTCCATTGTTCATAATCGCCTGCTACCCCTCATGTTAGCAGGGGTACATATGAACACTTTGCAATATATATCACCACCATTGTAAGCCCAAGGTCACACATCAAAAGCGATGTAAAAACCATGTGAAGCCCTAAAGTAGGTATCCTAGACCTATGACTTTTGAGGCTATATTGTTCTCTTGATCAAACCATGGCTGGTCCCTTGAAGTTTAACTCCATCTTACTCTCATCCTGCACAGGATTGGAGGGCCTTAGGTGAACTCTCTTGAGGACTCATGGTTTTATCGAAGCCTACGTTTGTAAGAGATGATCAACAGTGTATGGGCCAGTCCAACTTGCCTCAAGGTGTAACTATGTCATTATACATGGTTATCCTCCATAGAATGTATAGGTGACCTTGTCATCTCATTTGAAAAAAATTCACATTTCTTGAGGCAATTCACAATTCCTAATGCAAAGTGGTCTTGGTGGTCAAAAATTCAGTTGGGTCTCAAATTGTGCAATTTGATGAGGGAATTCCAAACCACATTCCACTTTTTCAATCATAGGTGTCAGAGAATCAATGGATGAGTGTTCTGCAAGCATTGGACTCTAAGGCTCCCAAAGAAATGTTCACTGGTAAGAAACCCAATGTCTCTCATTTTAGAATTTTTGGAAGCCCCGTATATTTTCATGTGTCGAAAGAGAAAAGAAGCAAATTGGGTGCATATGGGAAGAAAGGAATCCTTGTGGGCTATAGTGAAAATTCTAAGGGATATAGAATTTATGTGGCTGGTCAAAAGGATGTTGAGATAAGTCATGATGTCACCTTCGAAAAAGATATGGCCCTCAGGAAGATCAACAACCTTCCTATCCTAAGGAAGGACAAAGAAGCTGACACAGGAAACCAGGATGAAAAAGAGGACAAAACAATGCCTGATGTTGATGAACCTATGGATCCTATTGATCCACTCTCTCATGAGCCTTCCTCCTCCAAGAGGAGACCCTCATGGTTTAGGGAGACTCTCAAAGATGCTGAGAGGCACAATGCACTAAGGGGGACTTTCCGTGAAAGCAAGAAGCCAAACAGGTACCAAGGATATTTGACCGCCATGGGCACTATCATTCTAAATGAGCCTTCATCATTCGAAGAAGTCGTCAAGCAACAAGTGTGGAAGGATGCTATGAATGAAGAATACGAGTCAATTATGAAAAATGATGTCTGGGATGTGGTCCCTAAACCCCAGGACAAATCAGTTGTCACTTCTAAGTGGCTCTACAAAATCAAGCATGGAGTTGATGGAAGTGCAGAAAAGTTCAAGGCTCGGTTTGTTGCTGGAGGCTTCTCTCAAAAGGAAGGCATAGATTACAATGAGATATTTACATCTGTTGCCCGATACACCACCATCCACTCGATCATAGCCCTTGTTGCTTCACAAGGATGGAACCTACATCAGATGGATGTCAAGACCGCCTTCTTGCATGGTTCAATCAAAGAGGAATGTGGAACAACCTGAGGGGTTTGAACTTTGAAGTTCATGATCAGGAATCTCATGTATGCAAGTTGAATAAAGCTCTCTATGGATTGAAGCATGCACCCTGGGCTTGGTATGAGAGGATCGATAGCTATTTGATGAAGCTGGGATTCACTAGAAGTGAAGTCAATTCAAACCTTTACTTTTAGGTTGAAAATGATAAACCTCTCATTCTGGTACTTTATGTGGATGACCTCTTTCTAACAGGTGCAAACTCTCTCATTCACAAATGTAAGAGGGAGTTCGCTTCTAAATTTGAGATGAAGGACCTAGGACCGATGCACTATTTCCTAGGGTTGGAGGTCTGGCAAAAGCCATGTGAAATTTTCCTCTCTCAACGAAAATATGTTGTGAAGATATTGGAAAGATTTGGGATGGTGGACTACAACCAGTGCCTACTCTGATGGAACTTAACTTTAAGAAGTTATGTGGTAGTGCTACTGGACCTGAATTGGGAAATGCTTCTGAGTATCGTCAACTCATAGGAGCACTGATGTTCATGGTGAACTCATGTCCGAACATATGTTTTGCAGTTAACACATTGAGCCAATACATGGTTGATCCTCATCATATACATTGGATTGCCACCAAGAATCTTCTAAGATATCTATGGGGCACAATCACTCATGGACTAAGATACATTGCCGGAAATGTGAAGCTGGATGGTTATTCTGATGCTGATTGGGCTGGCAATGTGGTGGATTGCAAAAGCACTTCTGGCTGTTGTTTTTCTTTGGGTTCTGCTTTGATATCCTGGATGAGAAGGAAACAGAAATTAGTTGCCTTGAGCACTGTCGAGGCCGAATACATAGCTGCTAGTGTATCCTCTTGTGACGTTGTTTGGTTGAGGAAGCTCTTCAGTGAGCTGTTTGGACATGTGTTAGATACCACCGTGATATTCTGCGACAACCAGAGTGGGATCCGATTATCAAAGAAGCCCGTGTTTCATGATCGCTCCAAGCATATAGATATCAGGTCCCACTTTATCTGGGATATGGTAAAACGAGGAGAAATAAGGCTCCATCACATTGGGAATAACGAGCAGGTCGCTGATATTCTGACGAAGCCCCTAGGGAAGGTCAAATTCTTGGCCTTCCAAGAACGACTTGGAGTCGTGGAGAGACCCTTTTATGAAGGTCCTCTATGAGATGGACATTGAGCTCTGGGAGCTCCAAAGGGCTTGGGGTACTTCTTGGAGCAGTGAGCAACCATAGGGTGAGTGGTTCAGCCTTCCCCTAGTGGTTTGTTGTGTACAGGGTGAGTGGTTAATCCTTCCCATGTGATACCCCTTGGCGACATGTCAACAGGACGAGTAGTTCATCCTTCTCTTGTCAAGACATCTTAACCATGCAGTCTGGGACTCATGGGAAGTACCTCTCATCTTGCCAAGGAGTAGGGAAATGAGGATAGGTACCATAGTACTACCGATGGAAACATCGTGTACTACCGTACTCCCTATGCTACGATGTTCGATATTGATCTAGGATCAATGGGAACTGACTTCGGGTCAGTATGAATGGTATGAGACACTCTCTTTTGATTGGGACTGACTTTGGGTTAGTAGAGAATGGTATGATACATTCTCGATCACTTATTCTTCTTCATAGTTCAGCAGAGCAGTGCATGGATGGCAGAGATGGTATAGATTGGTAGATGGATTAGCAGGTGGAGTTCTCCCTGGTTGAGAGAGAGTGTTCAAATTGGCAACTAGGGCCAAACTCCACATGGGTCATCTTATTTATGACAGCTAATATTTTTATTAGATTCCTCTCTCAGAGAGATGTAGGATTGATCTAAAGATCATCCAATTCTGACATGTACAAATGAAAATATGAATTTATTTATATTATGGACAAATTGTCAAGGTCAGCCAACAAGCAAAACAGGCACACAAGCCCCCAATTCAACCTCAACATTGCATATAAAAAGGAGACCTCAAGTCATTTTCACCATCATATCATCACACATATTTCTCTCTCCTCTTGTGGTTGGGCACACTATCTGAGGCAGTCTTCTCTCTCTCCACACGTGTGAACTAGGGTTTTTGTTTGTTGCGTTGACCGAGCTGCTGGGAGGATGTTTGACTGCATTGACTTGATGCGTTGACCTATTTTGACTTCGATTTGGGTGAGGAATATCTATCTAAGGAGGCCGCAATTTTGGGCATGAAAATCGAGTAGCTTTGACCAATGTTGACTGTGGTTAGCGCCGACCACAAGTTGACTATTTGACCAGACTTTAACTGGGCATAATTCAATTGTTTTGAGGCTTGTTTCATCTTGTTGTTTGGAGGTCGAAGTTGACTGAATCTTTGAGGGTCAAATCTGCCCTGTTGACCAGCATTGACTTTTCTGGTTAGGGCTCTTCTGTTGCAGTTATAAATTATCAAAACTTGTAAAGTGTACTATCTCTCTCTACTGAACTATTGAAGACTAAAAGAAGATTTGATCAAGGGTTTCCCCATATTGGGGTTTGTCCCTAGCTACTGCCACATCTTGTGTCCTCTTGTCTTGGCTTGGCTTCTACTATTTATGTGTATGTTCTATCAACATTTTATTTACATGTTTATGTGATTGCTAAATTGATATTGGGCTCATAAAGAAATTGAAGTAAAATTGCTCTAAAGCATAGAACATACCATTGTTGCCTAAAATTAACACTATTGGAAGGAATATGGACCAAGAAATTAAATGTTGGACCAAAAAAGTAGTCGTCGTGAGATGAATTTCTCCACTAAAAGACCAAGTCAAACCTCTCAAGGAAGTCCCACCACTAAAGGGACCAAGTCGAATTCTTCATGGACCAAAGGAGTAGAATGTTGAGCCCACTGAGCCTACTATTTTGACTATTGACAATCATGGACCATGAGAAAAGAGAATCTTGAGCTAAACTGTGGAAATTTGTCCAAGTCAACCCCCAAGTAGGTGTATATAAATTATCCTGTAATATTTTATGAATTATTTACCAAATCTCCAACTTGAAAATGACTAGTAAAATATTTTCTTGGGCAGTCAAAGCTAGCAGTTTTCTAGTCATTACAATTTTTTCTATAAAGGCTAGCCTCCCCTCATCGTAATCATTGTTGTTTCCATTTGAGATTAGTGCCATCATAACAAAAGAGTTCATACCAATGTAACAGGAATCGGCGAGTACTCGCGATTCCCAATCTGCTCGCCAGTGAAAAGATCTGATCCAAAACTGTGCGAGTCAAATCACGTTGACCAAGTTTGACTCGTGGTCAACGCAAGCTTGACTCGCGAGTCTACCGATTTTCCCAATTTACGCGAGTTTGCCGATTTTGCCGAGTCCTGCGAGTTTTGGGTTTAGGGTTTATCGGGGTTCGGATTGTTGCTTTATCGGACCACCGTCGATGCCGCAGAGCCATTCCACCTTCGACACCGCAGAGCCAGTCCACCGTCCACGACGCCACAAACTCGCAGAGAAGCTGACAGGAATTGGAGACAGGAATTGTAGGGATTAATCAAAACAGGAATTTGACAACCTCTATGTATAAAAGACCGATAAAAACACTAATTTTGTTTGTTCTTTTGATCCAATTTCACCGAAAATAACCTATAAACCTGTCAACAGTACATGATCGATAAACACTATGTATTATCATTTATATATTTTTAATTTTATAACGTTACCAGAACCATCGGGTTTGGTCTGTGTCTCGAAAAACTTCCTCCCTTTTCCAATATTTCATCTTTTTCTTTACAAATACAAGAAGGGGAAAAATTAAAACATGCTAGGGAAAACCCTAAATCTGTTTCGATTCCAGATTTTCGATCATACGCCTCCATATGCCTCCACAAGCCAGCGTTATTTCGAATATAAGGTTTTCACTGCGCAGTTGCATTGACAGAAGTTGTTACATTCCTCCACAAGCCACCAATTTTTGGAATCACAGGTTTGTAGCTGTCAGTTGAGGAGATTGATGGGCGCAGTGTTACTAGGAGTGCCCCCAAATAAGTTACTAGGAAATGGAAATGGATACAGATTGACCAGATTTTTGAAAAGCCAGCATCTAGATACGGTGGGGAAATGCAATGTACAAAAAAATACAATAATAGTTTTTTAAATTTAAAAAACATATTCAAAGTTAGAAATCAAAACCATTCATGAATCACAACATTAGAATCAAAACCATTAGATAATTCGGTGGGCAAATGCGATGTACAAAAAAATACAATAATAGTTTTTTTAAATTTAAAAAAACATATTCAAAGTTAAAAATCAAAACCATTCACGAATCACAACATTAGAATCAAAATCATTAGATAATTCATAAATCTGAATATTGAAATCATGACGCATCATGCTTTATACAAAAAAATGTGATCTACAAAAAAAATACAATAATAGTTTTTTTAAATTTAAAAAAACATATTCAAAGTTAAAAATCAAAACCATTCATGAATCACAACACTAGGATCAAAACCATTAGATAATTCATAAATCTGAATATTGAAATCATGATGCATCATGCTTTATACAAAAAGAATAACTGTAAATTACTAAATACAAAATTGAGTGTCACATCAATGATCACTGTATTGATATGATGTGTAAAGTATCTGGGTCTAGAGTCATAACATATATGTGATACTTATTCATTCATGATATTTTGGACATCTATTGATATTATGCATTGTTTGGACATGCCTTTACCAAATATTAATGAAAAATGTTTTTTTTTTTTTTAATTCAATATATGTGTATATTTTTATTTAATGAATTCAGCGATTTTTTGCCGATTTTTTCCCGATCCGATTAAAACTCTTCGCTCTTTTGCCTCGCCGATTTATTGCCGATTCCGAGTCTGGTAACATTGGTTCATACTTTGCAAACCATTATCTATTCTATCTACACTGTGTGAAGTGATTTTTATTTTCACTTTTTTTCTTGGTAATAAGTAAAACCACACTAAGTTTAACAGATCTTGCCATTAAGGGACTACATAGTCACTTGGAATGGACAAGCTACATGGCAACCCCACTTTGTCATTTTGTTTTGCAGGTAGATAGATCCAAGCAATCAAATTATTCCAAGAGGGAGATTTGAATTGTGCAGGGTCTTGTATTCACCACACATAAGATTTGAAATCAGGAAATGCCACTTTGAAAGAGGCAAGGAGATCAAGTCAATAGTGGGGATAATTTCTATTCAAGATCAAGTCACCAAACCCATTCTCTTGAGTTTGGCAGGCTATATCGACCTATGGTGTCAATTCCTCGCTTCAGAAAGGTTGAGGTAAGTAAAATTACAGCTATAACCCAACAACCATCTTTTTATTTAAAAAATCTAAAACTTTCTATTTTCACACTTTAGATTAGGATAAATTAGCTTGCTGGTTTTAAATTATTTATCTTAGTTAGCAAGTAATGAAAATTGGGCAAACTGTTACATCTAAAAAAGGATATGTATAAGTATCATTTCTAGTATATTTTACACTAGTATCTATATGATTTGTCTTGCAGATATGAAGATTTATTTGTTATAATGGACGGGATTTGCAACAAAAGAAAGGTTTCATGCCATTCGAGTGAAGTATTCTATCACCAAACGTCTTCCATCTACTTTATTGTACTTAATTTCTGCATTTTCTTTTGTTTAGAGTAAATTTTACATAATTTCCAGCGACATTAAAAGCATAGATCTAAATCTGAAAATTTCTGGGTGAATTTAGAAATAATTTCACTAAGGATTCTGAAAATTTATTCCAACTTGTTGGAAATTACCTTTTTCAGCCCTTTTAAGTTGAGGGGAGCCCCCAAAGACCTCAAGATTGACCCTCATACCTCTCCACCCGTAGACTTACAATCTTGAAGTGCTTAAACACTTGTAGGTTGGCTGTTATGGGCAAGATAGATTGTTGGCCCTCTGTATTTTGTAGACTTTACAATCTGCTACATAGGATGGCAAGTTGTTTTCATCTGTAACTCTCTAACCAGTAGACTAAATTGAAAGTTAATTACATATCTGGTTTGATTATTTTCTGTAGACCAAAATCCATAGGTCAGATGACATATTTTATGTTTTGGTGCTACTAAAATCAATGTTTAGTTTTCCGCTGCACAGTCATATCTTTTACAGCTAAACAATCCCAAGAAATAAACTCCTCCACTTCAAGTGACCCCAACTAGTTTTGTTTGAGGCCATTTGGGGTTATCTTAGACACTCCTCTCCTGGACATTTAGGAGTTTGTTGGGCCTTAACACTAAGGGCTTGGACCGAGGTGATATTGGGCTCCTGCCCTATGTGTACCCATCCACCGTGTTGCCGGGACCTTGGCAACCCTGCTAATCGGATCAGTAGCATCCCCAACTTGAGCCTTTTAGGAAAAAAAAAGGCAATGTCGATGAATTTTTAAGTCAGCACAAAATTTTCAAAAAATCCAATTTTCAATAACCATCATGCTATGGCAATCTTTGGAGAACACTTTATCAATTGAGGTTAAACATCAAAATAATGGCCATTTCTCATCAATGTTTGCAACAATGGCCTTTTTACTGGCTTCTAATTATCCTAATGAGGCAAGTTAGCCTTTCCCTCCCTTAGAACATTCCAATCAACATCCTTCGGCTAAGGAGCTAACATGGAGGTGCCTAATCTACCAAAGTCACCCGAAACTTGCCCCTAGCTCCAACCATCATCAGAAACACAAGTGCACAACAAGCACAAGCAAAAGCTAGAATGTCATTGGAGAGACTTGAACCTTGGTGCAAGAATAACAATACACCACTTTCATTGACACAACAAACCACTAGTAACATGAAAACATGTCACAGCATATTGTCTAAAAACATGTCAAAAGTCAAACAATATGCATAGGTGTGTTTATGTTATTAAAAAGTAACAAAAATTAAAGAATATTAACAATTTTTTCATGAGTTTTTAACTTTTTATATTCTCTCGATCTCCAAGGAAAACTACATGGGACTCAACTACCAACCACAATAGTGGTTGATAACCCCTAGGGACTCAACTGAATTTCAAACTATGACCTCTCCATCAACAACATGTGTTACAAAGATGGTTAAATCGATTGATCTAACAAGTGTGGTCGATCTCTCTCTCTCTCTCTGCACATGTGTGTGTACACACAGTGACGGAGAAATGCACTCACACATACACTTTGACATTTGAAATAGAATAATACTACATGATTCTTTTTTACTCTCTATCTCTCTCCCTCTCTCTCTCTCACGTGTATGTGTGTGTACACACACAATGAGAAAGACACACTCATACAAACACTGATATTTGAAATAGAATAATATTATATGATTTATTTTTTTAGTTTCCTCAGTAAAATAATAGGATTGATTCCATAAACACATCCCCATATGGCATGCCATGACGTTAAGATCAATGCTTGAAAACCTATATTAATTCCTATATTGATGATTGACATTCTTATACTTTTCTCTTACAAGTGCTGCACTTTCTGTTCAGGTGCTATTCCTCACTTTCAGGTAATATTGTTTACCTTCATATATTATTCTTCAAATTTAGGTCTTATCGTTCACATTCTTGTGCCATTATTTTCCTTAGTACTAGGATTTCATCTTTGAGTGGTATGTCAGTCTGTGAAAGCCATTATATACATTCTCAAAATTTTAAATGTGGTTCTAGATATGCCATGTAGTGGACCCACATATCAGTGAACCAGGACCATGTGTTTTCTGGACTAATTCATGGCAATGGACGTCAAGTAGTGCTAACAAATGATTTCATTCATGTAAAGGATTGAATATGCCAACTCATTCCCTAGCTCAACAAAGGCATCCAATATGACGGGCTTATCAATCCCAACCCTTTTATTCTTTCTAAATCTACAAAAACAAAAAAGGTATATGTATAAATCAATAGATAAATGTGTATTTATCTGTCTATTTGTGTGTAAAATGTTGGCTGCACAATGCTAGCAAGGCTCGTCTATAACAGCTATGGATTTGACAAACATAAATTTCCAAGAAAACTAATTCTAAGGCATAACGTATGATATAAGTGGCATATACATAAAATTCAGAAAAAGAGCATTAAATGTGAGAATGCCCTAAGGACATAAGGACACAAAGCCTAATATATAGTTTCTACCATATATCTCTGATTTAGTATTTCCAAAAAATAATAATAATAATATGTTATGTAAATTTGATCATTGGTGACTTGACAATTCTTTCTTTTTTTTTCCGTCTTCATATTCTTACAAATTGTATGCTACTGCTAGATTACATAAGCATCAGGACCAACCAAATATGCTCTTAATCATATTTCATTTTACATGTTCAAGGAGCATAAACATCCATCTTGTATCTCTCCCATTTGAAGACTCAGCTAGTGGCAATGCTGATAGCTCATACCATTAACAACCATTCCTTTGGGAGATTCTCTAGTGCTTGCATGTAATGTTCCCATTTTTAGTTACCTCTATAGTACCACCAGGATGAATTTCCAGGGTGCATGATGGCTAGGTCACAGACGCAAGATTACTTCGTCAGAGGTTTCAGAGCAATTTTGAGGAGTTTTACGAGATCCGACAACATCCGCTTGGCATATTCCATCATCCAAGTCAATCCTACACAACTTGCTTTTGGTTCCATTGCATTCTGATAATTCCCGTAAAACGAGGTTATTATTCAGCCTAAATTAATTATGTTTAAGGTGAAATTTTGAGAGGAATATTTCATGAAACATCTAAGTGTGATAACTCGTTGGAACCAGAACAAGAAGATCTACAAGAGGGGATGATGAGAAGTGACTTCTGGCGGCCAGAGAAAGTATGGTGGACAATTTACCATTTTCCCGAATTGAAAGTGACTTTAATTAGTCACTTGGTTAAATAAAAGAAGGGGAAAAAGATTAATTGAGCAAAAAAGGCCAAAAGTGACTTAAGTAAAATAAAATAAAAGTCACTTAGATGAAGTCAAGGGGGAGCTTCTAGAATAATATTAAAATAATCAAAATAAAATACTTCTAGAAGATTCGAGATCTCTCTATCAAGTCCTTAAAAGTCACTTAGATAAAGTCAAGGGGGAGCTTCTAGAATAATATTAAAATAATCAAAATAAAATACTTCTAAAGATTCGAGATCTCTCTATCGAGTCTTTAAAGGGAGGAGGATGAGATCATTTGGGACATCTTGGTTTTGTTGTATTTTTTTATTTGTGAGATTTGGAGAACTAGGTTCTCAGCTTCCACTTGGGTGACTCGATGAGATCGGATGAAAACCCATCTCATCACTTGGTGAATTCATCCAAAATTCACAGGTGTGCTATCAGTTCTAATTTCAGTGAAGAAGCCGGATTCAGTTTGCAATAGTTTGTGGGGCTTCATCTCAACCATTTTCTAGCTATTCTGTATTAGTATATAATTTCATATTTTAAAATAATATAATAAGGTTGAGGTTTGTTGCTTATGTTTCCTATCCATTTTAAGTTGCACCATCATGTTTCTTAGTTCTACTAATAATTTCATGGAAAAAATTGTGTAATTTGATTAACGAATTTTACTGCATAGTTTTTAAAAAAAAATCTCGAGAATTTTAACGAAATATTAAATCATGGTATTATAGTGGTAACAGAGCCGATTTTCCTACTAACTTGAGGGAGTTTATTGCAAAATGAAGATTTGTGGGTTATTCTCAAAGTGTCAAACAAGAATCTATCTGTCGGTGTGATATTTGTTTGCAGGTGTGAAGTTGTCAGAGATAGAGCAGTTGTCGAATTTACCATTTATCAACAATCATAGAAGAGTTGAGTTCAATAATCTTTTGAGGACAGAATTATAGTTCAAGACTGAATTTGTTGGTTGCAGTGGCTGAATTCATCTTTCATAGCTAAGTCTATGTTTTTCAATTGGGCCTAATTATCATCTCCAAAAAAAAATTGAAAAAGGAACCAAAACCCTCATTCCTAAGGGGGTAGAGTAACAGCTAATTGCCAAGATTAAAATAAGGCCAATTTATATTGCTTTCTTAGGAGACCGATTTGCTCAGTTGGAAGAAACCTGAAACATCTAATCTAGAGAAAAGTTGAATTGTTTCGTGAACATTCCAGAGCAGCTAAATCTGAGTCATATTGGTCCGAGTTAATATTGTTGGCACATTCGTTTGTCAGCTATGGGTCAACTACGTAGTGTGTGAGGGTATCGTGGTGATTGGATTGACAAGGGGACGCATTCTTATTGGTTGTGTGGCCAGAATATATGTAAAAGTTAGCATTGTTATTTCAAAGGTTGAGTTTACTGTGTGTCCAACGTGCCAAAACAAATCTATCAATGGCATGCAATTAGTCTATGTCATGCATGAAAGAAGGTAGTGTTGACCACTCAAATTTCTTCTTCTCGTCTTCTTCTATATTGTACTCGGATTCCATAAGCCATGTAGGGATGATGTAAAGTGATACTAGTGTGATGAATTGACTCATATAACAGGCCTAGGTAACTTGGGACATCGTCATCAAGTGAGTTTACTCTTGGAGGTTTTTTTACTTGGTTAATTATTAGCTTCTTTCGAGGACTTAATAATTAATTGAGTTTTTTCCTCCAAGCATAGAACTAAACCCAAAGTGCGGCTTGATGGTGAAGCCTTAGGTGAGTCCTAGTGTCTAGAGTCTTTGTATATTACCATACTAGATCACTCGTTAAATTTCGGAGAATTTAAATAGGTCTAGGGGTCAGCGTTTTAATTTTTTAAATTTCTCACAAGGCAGAAATTTGAATAAATTATGAATGTAAAATGCAATAAGTAATGTCTAGAGAAGTTGTATGGGGTATGTGTGCTCAAAATTACACCTCTCACCCTCAACTTTCTATTATGACACACTTGGGTAAAAAAAATAAATTAGACCCTCAAAATGCATTTTTCCTAAGTTTTGTGGAAAGTGTGCCAATAAATTAGCGCAACAATTAAATAAATAGGAGAAAATAAATATCCACACATGCTAAATGATGTGAAATGAGGTGGAAAATCATAAAGGAGTTAATGAGTGATGTGGACTCCACCATGGACCAAGAATCAAGGAGAAACATGTGACAAAAAGGGAAATCAAATTTCTTAGAGAAGGGCAACGAGTTTCATGTGACAAGATCCATGATTTGAGGAAATTAACTCGAGCTTCAAGGAGATATCATGAGTTTACTTGAGATTGGGTTAGAGTTAACTTGAGTGAGGTGGAGAGTGGTATCCTACCACTCCACTTCACTGTCCCACATCCCCTCTCATCTAATTCAAGCTCCCTCATCAAGAATTGTGTGGGCCTCTAAGGAAGAAATCAAGTTGCCACTTGGAAAATTCGAATTTGCATGGAGAAGCAATGGGGTTGTCACCATTTGCCTTAGGATTGGCTCCCAAACTTCTATTTAAGTGAGAAATGGGCTCTTAATATGTATTCATATTATGAGCTATTGTTGCAATTTACTAATATAATAAAAGATTTTGGGGCAATTTTGGTGGTGTTCTCTTGGCATTTTGAGGTGATATCCTTCCATAATCTTGTTATTATGTTTCAATTTTCTTGCATATTTGAATGTTGTTAGCTTATATTTGCCATATATTTTGGATTGATATGTGCAAGCTATCTTGCACATATCCTTGATTTAGAGTAGCATTCTAGGAGTGAGCTTGCCAATTTATTTTTGGAGGAATATTTGGTCTATCTCATCCATTGTGTTGCTCTAATCCATTTGCAAGCTAATATTTGTTTCAAGTGTGTAGGGAGAAATCTATTTGAATTTGTGTGTAGGAATCCATTTGGGCATGGGAGAAGTCTCACATAGATCAACTCACTCCCGGATTCAAAGTGGCTCAAGACTCATCAATTTTCACTTCAAGTCTTTCATCCAAAGAGGAGCAAGAGGGGAGTTTCCCTTTCTCATTATCTACTTGAATCATCCATTTATTTAAATTACATGTTTCTTTGATCTAGAGCTTTCAAGTTTACATAAGCTACTTAAGAGCAATTTTCTAAGCTAAACAAGTATGGGGTTCACTCCCATTACTTAGTTTGGTTTCTTGTATATTAGTATGTACTATATTTTGTTTCCTTTGCATGCTCTCTCCACTAACAATCTCTTTTGTTTTGCAGCCCATAGTTGGAGCTTTTGGCAACAAGAGTCTTGAGGAGAAACTTTGGAAACTTCTAACTATTTTTTGCAAGACCTCTCACACATTTGAAGACCAATTTCAAGGAGGTTGTCAGAATTAGAGGACAGCTGCAAATTAGCTAGCTCGTGGCCCTTTGGGGCTGATTTAGTCCTTGAAATTTTCAGATTTTGAGAGGCTTCCATTGGCTAGTGTGATTGTCAATTTTTTGAAGGAAACTACAATCCTTATAGTTCCTATTTGCTAAAAGTTTATCCTTCATCTTTTGGGCAGCCTTCTAAAGGGTCTTCTCCTCATTGTAACATTTAATAAAAGTTCCAAATTTTCTTCTGGGAGCTTGGGATTTTACCCATGGCATCCCTCCTCCTAATTTAGAGGGAGGACTTTTGTTGGGTGGATTGATTCTCTTGATAGTTTTCTTTTAACTGTAAAAATTTCTAAATCTAGGCACATAAATCCTACTGCTGTTACTGGTTTAGCATCTCCTACTTGTTATTTTATTCACCAAGTTATTTAATTTATAAACAGTGATAAAGAACACTATTGCAAACTACATTGACATACAGATCACAAACTGAAACAATAGATGAGACAAACACACAAGGGACACCGTTATTTTTGGACAACACATCCCCGGAAAAATCCAATGTGGGAAAACTAGTGCAGTAGATAGAGGGTTTCTATTATTAAGAAAGCAGAATTTGAGTACAACAAGTTGCCTCTCAAACCGGCTAACCTTTTAGAGAAATCACCGTAGTAAGAAATACATACGAGGGTTTCCCTTGTTCTCCTAGTCGCAAGTGATCCACTGAGTGGCCTGACTCTGGCAAACACTGCGAAATCCCAGTGCAATCACATCTTGGGCCAGCGTCTTGCCTCTGGGAGACTGCGTCACCCCTTCTGCTGGATCGATTTGCTGGAGGAAGACTATTGTTCAACCCTCGCGGCTCAAGACCTTGCTTCTCCAGCCAAATCTCGAACTTCTGACGAATATCTTGCACTGCCACTGCAAGAGACACTCTCGGCCTGCGTCAGCACTGCGTGAGCCTCTTCCTGGGCTGCATAGGCCTCTATACTGCCTCTTTGATGCTACTACTGCCTCTCTGCTTGGTACTCTTTGGTTCGGAACTCCTTTCTGATCCAAATCTCTGCTTCTGCCCCTCTCATTGCAACTCAGATCACTTGTTCGATTTTCTCAGCAAACCATGCCCCAGAAAAATTGAATTGACTGATCACTTGGTGCATCTCCAACTGACCCTCAAGCCTCCTCTTATACTTTTCCTGTTGATGAATCAACAACCGAGATTAAGTCCCTAATCAATGGCTAAGATTAAAACAGACTTGATCCTCGTCTCTTAGAAGCTTCTCACCCATATTTTTATTAATACCCATTAATATTTTTATTTTCCTAAGCTTAGACTTAGAAACCCCATTAAAAATATTAATTATTTTAATAACTCACAATCCGGGTGGAATTTCTCCAAACAATTTCTAGGTCTTGGAGGTCTCATGTATTTTAGCCCCTCAACAAAATTTTGAAGCTACAGCACATCCGATGCACCCAAAATCAACACTCCCTCTTAGCGAGGAATGTGCTCTAGCAATACTTCCCAATAGAAGCATCACATTGATCCACTGCATCGATCCTATGTGTTGTTGATGCTTGGCCTGCTGCCCTTCATCCACTGCATTGATGCATCATGTATTGTTGTCGATGACATTGAAACTGCCACTGCTGCATCTGTACTGCAACTCCCTCTCAATATGTTGCATCATGGTACCCACAGCACTGCCACTGCTAATTGTTGCACTGCAACTTAGTTACAGAGACGTAAGAAACTGAAAATCCACCCAAACGCTACCATGTTGGTCAGTCTGGATACCTTGTGATGTTGAAGCTACCTCTGCTGCTAATCTGTGTTGAGCCTCTGCTGCTATTGCACTGTTGCAATCTGCTTTGTGCCTCTCGTACTACTGCAATTTCCATTGCGTTGCTTCAGACTCTAGCACTCTAGCTTTGCCATTGTTTTCTCCATCATCCCTCACACCAACTGACTCCCGTCATTCTACTATTGTTACTAAGGGCTCCCGTAGCCGTATGTGATCGAAGAGTGTGGGCACCTCAAGGATCCTGCCCCTATGTAGTCCTCTCGACTACAACGCAATATCGCCCCACCTCTTTTATAGAGGTGCATGAGCACTCATGTCATAATCCTCGTCATCGTTCTCTTTGTCAACATTCACTGGAGCATCCTTTGAGTCAGACTTCTCTTCCTTGCCCTTCTTTCGACGGCACTAAGTGGCGAAATGTCCCACTTCCCCACATCTGAATCATCTGACTTTGTTTATGTCTTTCTTTTTCCTCTTCCGCTGCCCTTGTTGTCCCGCTGATGCAAGAGTTGCATCCTCCTCTTCCTCCTTCTTGACTCTAACTCCTTTCTCGTTGCTCCCTGCCTTGGTTAACCACCTGATCTCTTCCTGTCGAAGAGTTGCCCACATCTCCTCCCAACTGGGGAGAGAAGCCCTACCCAAGATGCTATGGTCAAAGGTCTCCTAGTCTTCTATGATTGCATTAAAAGCAATCCTGGCCATGAACTCAAGATTTGGTGTAGACCCCACGGAAGTCAGTTGGTCTCAAATCCCTTGCAACCTGAGAAGGAAGGGATCGATTTCTTCTCCCTTCTGCATCTGATATTGTCTTAGCTGGTTCTCAAGCAACATCTTTCGTTGGACAGAAGTTCCCTCATACAAGGTGGTCAAGGCCTCCCACATCTCCCTTGTTATTTCCTTTTCAGCAACATGTGGCACCACATGATCCTTGACCCCGTCGAACATCATGCACTTTGCCTTTGCTTTAGCCTCCTCATATTTCTTGAGAGGATCAGCATCGACCGGTACAACAACCACTTTCAAGGCATAATCCTTGATGTGATTCTTGTCCAAGACTGCCAGGATCCTGGACTTCCAGATGACAAATTTGGATGCTCCATTCAATCTGTCTTGATCCCTTAGTCCTTTGACTGCCATTTCTGCTCAAACAAGTATAGAACAGGTTCTCTTCTCCCTCTCTTGCTGCTGCCCCAGCAAGACTCGGCTCTGGAATTCTTTGGCGTTAGAAATCCTCTAAGGAGCAAGTTCCTTCTAGACTCCCTCTGAGTCTTGATTTCCTTCACGGAAATCCTCCCACCAAATAATGTCGAATCACCCCTTCTCCAATCCTCCTTTGTTCCTGTTCAACAACCCAAACCTAGATTTCTTTGGCAAGAAATCTGTTAAGGCAGTGACTCCCTCTACCTTGGTTTCGTCTCCACGAACATTTTTCTGCAACAACAGCAACAGCGTCCCACCGGCACCACAGATCAAATCTTCACTGCTCCTACTACCCCGGAAACTGACTAATTTGAGCTCCTAAGGCTCTACCCTGGCCCAGAGAGCTGACACAGTGAGCGCGTGAGCTCCTCTCGGCTACTGCATCTCCTCCTCCTGGCTCAGAAAGATGACGCAGGCACTGCGTCAGCTTCTCGTCACTCCTTCAGCTACTTCTCTAGCTCTGAAACAGTGTTGTTGCTCAGGACAACTGCCTCTCTGCAGCAGATTTGCAGGAACTCCCAGCTGATAGCTTCAGTGTCCTACGATCTGCAATGCTCTGATACCGTGTGAAAATTTCTGAATCTAGACACAGAAATCCTACTGCAGTTACTGGTTTAGCATCTCCTACTTGTTATTTCATTCAACAAGTTATTTAATTTATAAACAGTGATGAAAAACACTACTGTAGATTACACAGACATACAGATCACAAACTGAAACAATATATGAGACAAACACACAATGGGCACCGTTATTTTTGGACAACACGTCCACAGAAAAACCCAATGCAGGAAAACCGGTGCAACAGATAGAGGATTTGTATTATTAAGCAAGCAGAATCTGAGTACAACAGGTTGCCTCTCACACACCTTGGAGGACTCAACCTTTGAAATAACAATGCTAACTTTTACCTTGGAGGACAAGATCTAATTTCATATTTGTTTGTAGGGCTTGCAAGAGAAAGATAATCTGACATAAAAGCGATTTCAAATTAATTTTTTGAGTTTAAGATAAAAATATATTGTGAAGACATCTTTTTTGTGTCTCTAGCCCTAGCTGAGGGTTTTTCAAGCCCAACATTAACCTTTAAGACTGAACGTTACCCCTTCTTAACCCTCCATTAGCTTTTCCCCTCTTTTCCCTAGGCTGCAAGCCCTTCCTTGCCCTTAATTTCCCTGAGGCAGCCCCTTATCTTCCTTGTTGTGGCATCCTCAACCCCTAAACCCTCACGCTACCCTCCACTTCACTGTCACAGCTCCTCTCTTTTGGCCCCTCTCCATTTCCTTGCTGCTCCTCCACTCCCCCTTCCTTTCCTCCATCCGCAACTCCTATTCCCATTGTCACTGCTCCCTTCATCTCTTGCGGCATCTCTCCTAAACCCACCTTCCTCATCCGCTGCCTTATCCTCATTTGTTGCTGCCTGTATCATCCCCTTAAGCCTTAACGCAGACCCTCATTTGCTCTCGGTCTGCCTCGTTGTGGCCTCAAAGGCCTCTATCTCCTTAATGTGTGCCTATTTTTGGCCTCTTTTCTCTGCTATTCGGGTTGCATTTGGCTCAATTTCATCACTGTGGGAGTGAGTGAATTTTCTGGGTTGTTACATCATCAAATTTTGCAGAGAAGTTTAGATAAAGACATGTGCTTCAGGCGACACATCACGGGAGAATTTGGGCAAGTAATTTCAAGGCCTAGGGCCTCAGGTTTTGTTTCTTAAACTCTTATCCTTCTCACTGTCTAATACATCAAGCTAAATAATTTCAAAACAGTGATATTAAACAAAAACATTAAAAAGGCAGATTATATACATTGCATAGACATGAATTGGCATAAATCAATAATTTTTAGTGACTGTAATGACAGAAATTTGCATCTTTCTAAGAGATAATTAATTGGGAACTGTTTGGCATATCTGTTCACTGATTTGACAATAGTTTGACATCTGAAATTTACTGTTGTCATAAGTATCATCTCTAAAACTAAGTGCTTTTGATTCACTTGTGAAGGTAACTGTTTACATAGATTACATCAAAAAAAATTGGTATGGTCATTGGCATTGGAATCTAAATCTAATGCTTATGCTTACTATCTTTTTGAGTTTCGGATCTGAATTGTACACACTTAAGCTCACATCCTAAAGTGCAATTATTTCACATATTTGGTCAAGAAAATAGGTCTAAAGAATTAATGGCATCTAGTGTTCTAAATTGCTCAAAGACATTCTTGTTTAAGTGAAAGATAATTGTGCTAAGATTTAGCTCTCTCTCTCTAAACTAAGTAGCATTAAGTATAATTTAATTTAATTGCATATTATTGAGTAAAGTGTGATTTTGAGTATTTGATTTAGATCTAATTGAATATTTGGGCCATTTAAAAATCTCTTGGCTAATTACTTCAGAATTTCAAGCATTGTCATGAGCACTTTTGCATTGAGATTAAATAAGTATTCTACTGTGGATTGGTGGTAAATTGTTCATTTCAGTCATCTATTATATCTTGTTGGCACTTTCAACGTTGGCTTTGTGACTGAGACTTAGTGATACAACTCAAATTAAATTGTAATCTAAGTACTCCAAGGCATTAACATCTCACTTCAATAATCATTTTCTAATCTCACATTTCAGTTGCATCCTAAGATAGGTGTGCATACTAAAATTTACCTCCAAGCATAAGCTTGGTTGATAGAAAGATAGGAACACATTTTTGTCTTCCCTTGAGAAGTCTAGTCTTTCTAGTATTTAAAACAGTGACCTTGCAGTAGTCAAAGCCACAGTCTCTGCAGTGTCGGAGGCATCGGGTACGTTAGATTTTCAAGGAGAGGGATCGTTAATCACACCCTCGTGTGCTCCTTGACTTCTCTCTTCCACTTACTACAAAGTTTAGGCTCAATATAGATAAAGATCAAAGGTCATATTTAGATTATGTATTTAAGTAAAATCAACCAAGATTCCTACATTTCACACATAGTATTCAAAACCGGTCTTGCTAACTGGTTACTGGTCTAACCGGCCGGTTAGCAAGCCCACCGGTCGAAACTGGCCAAAAAACCTGGTCAGGTCACCCATTTCGCCTTTTTTTGCAATAAACCAGTCCTAAACCGGACGGTTAGAGGCACGCCCACCGTCAATTAAATTTTTATTTTTAAGTGACTGATATAAAGCTTTATGTCTCAATTTCCAAGGAAGTTGATGACTGAATTCTCTGTGAGAGAGTGGATTAAGATGAGCTAATTCTGATGCGTTAGAAGTGATAACAGAATCTTCCTCTGATAATGAAACAACAGGAGCAATCAATTCCAACATACGTTGGTTGCTTTGTATTTTAAGATACTTGATATTCTTCTGTACATGGAGTAATTGTTTGAGTGCACAGAAACAAGCAAACTACAGTCATTGGTCTTCAAGGGCTCTCAATCTTTCCTCACAGACTTTGCTAAACACTTCCCTAGCAGAATTCTTACTTGAAATATATACAATCTGACACCTTTTGAAGAAACAAAATGCCACCTAATCATCAATATCATAGCCACCTGTTGATTTTAATCCACATAAACAATGCACAATATGATATATAGCACTACACTAAAATTAAAATACAATGTTTAATGGAGAGCTGAGATGATACATCCCACTAACAAATTTACACAGGATGCTACTCTGGTCTCCAACAAAGAAAGGAAATATGTCTTCACAACTCTTTGTTCATGGTGCAACTTGAAAAGTTAGGAGGTGGTTGACACCTTGGAACGCAGAATTTGTGGAACAAAAAATCTCCCATACATCCAAGGAGCCTTGGCGCATGTTCAAGTGACAAGGAATTTCTGCTCTCCTTGCCCATTTTACCCTCCAATACATGACTTAAACAAAAGGAATGCCCTTTTAAAACATCGAAATAAGAAAATAAATTGACCAAATGAACTTACCCTTTAAGTTGTTTCTGGACTTTATAGGCCATTTAGAGCCTCATTGCTTATGTATTTTGCTATTTTGTCGATGATATGTATTGCACTCGGTGCCATTTTGATATATTCACCTTGACATGGTATATAAATAGGCAAACTTTGCATATTTTGTCTCTATTGGCTTGGAATCATGGTTTTACATCTTAAAAATAGTTTTGTTTCATTAAAAATTAATTATTTAATGTATTTTTTTAAAACCGGTTCGTTTAGACCAAACCAGTCCCGATTAGACTGGTTCTGGTCAGTAAACCGGTTCATTAGGTGGACCGGTTCCGGTTTTAAAAACACTGATTTCACATAAGTTCTAGGAATTGCATTTCATATAGGATAGTTACTCATTAAAGCAACACAGTGTTGCGGGGGAGCGCCCCCCCCCCTTCGAACCCGCTCCCGAAGCGCGCTCCGGGCGGGAGCGGCTCGGGAGCGGGTCGGGAGCGCGCTCCCGTAAAAAAATTTGCGCTCCCTGGTCTGTGAGGGAGCGCTTCAGGGAGCGATCGCTCCCGCGCTCCCGGAGCGCTTTTTAATGCCCGGGAGCGATCGGGGAGCGATCGCTCCCTGATCGCTCCCGGGCATTAAAAAACGCTCCGGGAGCGAATTTTAAAAAACCGGGAGCGGTTCGGCGGAAAAAAATTCCGCCGGACCCGGAAAAACAAAAAAATTTAACTAATTTTTTTTGGTTTATAAGCCCAATGGGCCAAAAAAAAATCATTTCAATGAGATTGAGCTTGAGCTTGAGAGCTGAGGAAGAGCAAAGGAGCAAGGAGCAAGAGCTGAGGAGCAAGGAGCCAGAGCTGAGGAGCGAGGAGCCAGAGCTGAGGAGCGAGGAGCAAGTGCCAAGGAGCGAGGAGCAAGCTTGCAGAGGTAAGTAACTTAATCATTTAGTTAGTTTAGTTGGTTAGGTAGTTAGTTTGGTTAGTTTAATTTACCTGTTTGAGTTTAAAGATCATTAATTTAAATTAAATTAATAAATTAAATGAATTAATCCCAATAAACTAAATTAATTTGCAGATTCAAGACTCAAACCCTACAAACATCAAACACGATGGACCTGGGGATTTTTATTGGCATTTTCCTCTTCCTGGTCCCTTTTCTGGTTATTATGGTGGTGGAGAGTAGGAAACGGAGGGGGCCTGAAACTGAAGAGGTGGATGAAGAAGCCGGAGGAAGTCAAATAGGTGAAAACCCCAGTGAGGAGGATGTGGAGGAGGGTGAACATGAGGGTCAAAAAACTAAACAAGACCAAACTCCATTGTGGAAATATGTTCAGAGGGCTGAAACAGGGAGAGGGGGTGGAACCACTAAATTTCATTGCCCCCATTGCAACACTGATTACACAAGCTCTTACACCCGTGATAGAAGACACCTTTGCGGGAAAAGGGCATGGGATGGAGAGAAACAAATAGGAATCAAAACTTGCAACGCGGTGTCAACAGCAGATAGAGCCAAATACATAAAGGAAGAGGAGGACGCCCAATACAGAGCAAAAAGATCAAGGGGTTTCTTTGAAAGCTCACAAAGAACTCCTTCAGCATCCTCCCAAGGCAGTGGATATGGACATGGAGGCTCAGGGTCATCATCTTTACGCCGTAGAACCATATCAGATTTCCTTGATGAGGGATGTAGGAATGATGTGGATTCAAAAATTTACAGGTTCCTCTATGCAAATGGGATACCATTCAATGTTCTACGCTCACCTTATTGGCACGAAATGGTTTCTGCCATAAATGATGCCCCTAAAGGATACAAGAGCCCTGGGTATGACAAGGCAAGAACTGTTGGCCTTGATCATGAAAAAGCAAAAATATCACATTCTTTGAATAAAATGACAAGTTCTTGGACTGACAATGGGGTGTCCATTGTATCTGATGGATGGACAAATGTAAAAGGCAAGCCATTGATAAGTGTTCTTGCTGTGTCCCGAAGTGGTCCCATTTTTCTAGCTGCACATGATTACTCAGACAAGTTCAAGACCGCTATCAACATTGCAGAAGCATTGCTTGAAACAATTGAGCGTATTGGCCCATACAATGTCATCCAAGTCATCACTGATAATGCTCCTAATTGTAAGGCAGCGGGAGCAATTATTGAGGATAGATACCCGAACATATTTTGGTCTGGATGTTTGGTTCACACATTGAACCTTCTGTTGCATGATATTGTCAAAAACAAAAATGAACAATACCAATGGATTGGTGATTTGTACAAGAAAGGAAAAAAAATGATAAAATTTATTACAAATCATAGCAATACCCATGGCCTTTTCCGCAGTCACTCGAGATTGGAGTTGCTGAAGATTGCGAGGACTAGATTTGGTAGCTATTACCTCACCTTCAGGCGCCTTTTGAAGGTAAGAGAGGGTTTAGCTAGCATGGTATCAAGTCCAAATTGGCAGGTGTTAAAGGAAAGGGCTACAAATGTAGCTGACATTGCAGGTTTTGAAACGGTGGAGGAGGCCGCTCTTGATGGGCAGTTTTGGACAACTGTGAGACAGGTATTGGATTTCACCAAGCCAATTTATAACATGATTCGGTTTGCAGATACAGACAAACCAGTGATTGGCGAGGTGTATGAGCAAATGGATACCATGTTGGGGGAAATAAAAGACATTGTTAATAACAGAGATCCCGACTTGTACAATCTGATTCACGATTGTGTGTGTGAACGGTGGAAAAGGCTTAACCTTCCACTACATTGCTTGGCGTATATCCTTACGCCAAAATACTACTCAGATTCTTGGTTGGGCAAACCTGCAGCAGGGGGTGGTGTTAGGACCAAACCCCATTTAGATCGAGAGGTAACTAAAGGATATCTGGATGCATTAGAAAAGTTGGTGCCTGACAGGGAGGAATGTGCAGCTGTGCGCCTTGAAATAGGCAGATACTTCACTGGCAGTGGTTTGTATGGTAACTTCCATGCAATGGACGACAAAGATAAATTTGATTCTCTCACATGGTGGGAAACATATGGCGGCGACGGACTTTTGCGAAAATTGGCATTGAAAGTTCTTGCACAGGTTGTAAATTCTTCTTCTGCAGAGAGGTGTTGGAGCACCTACAGTTATATACATAATGTGAAAAGAAACAGGCTCAACGAAAACCGAGCAGAAAGCTTGGTTTATGTGCACTACAATTTGAGGTTGTTGAGCCATTACTGTGATCGGGCTAATGAAGATCCCACATATAAAATTTGGGACAATCACCCTGAGGACGACAATTTGGAGGATGGCATTGTACATATGGAAGAACTAGAAGATGAGCTTGTACGGGATGAAGCTGAAGCAGCTGCAGCAGCCATGCCACCTCCACCTCCACCATCCAGTAGCAGTTCTCGGGGCCCGAGTCTTATTCCATTGCTGTCGCCACCTCCATCGACACCCTCGCGTGGAGGCTCTAGTTCTGGTCGTCGGTCTGGGCGGGAGACTCCTAGAAGACCACCACGACCTACTTATACTCCTGGAGACTCTCGTGGCAAGGGCCACTTGTAGATTTACAGTTTACTTGTCTTTTTTAGTTTCTATTAGACTTGTCACTTTAGTTTTCATAATGTTCAGTGTTGAGTTTTGAGTCCTTGACTCTTGACTCTTGACTCTTTCATATCATTATGACATTATGATATTTTTTGTAAACATTATATCACTGTGACAATGAAAATTTGAAGTTTGAAGTTGGGCCTTGGCAATTATAACTCATTAGTAATGATTGTGAATTATGAATATGATGCTTTGTGAAAGACTAAAGTTGTTTCATTTCATCTCATTATTCATGTTTCATTTTATAAATTTTTAACATTTCATATCATGTTAACAGTTAGAAGTTAGGACTTAGAAATATCTTCGATATTACTTCTTGTAATGGTTAAACTTGGCTTACAAGTACAACTTGTTACTTTGGTGATCAATGATGATAAATGTTATTGAATTGAATGTTATTTTAATTTATTATTTTACTAAGGTTGATGACGATTATAATTTCTAGATGATTGATGTGATATGGTTCAATGATCAATTTATGTTTTTTTATGTTTTTTATGTCTATTTCATCATTCTACATGTTTTTGTTGACATATATGTATCAAAAATTAAAAAATATAAAAAATATATATATTTTTAAAAAATCGCTCCGGGATTCGCTCCCAAACCGGGAGCTTCTGAAAATGGTCGCTCCCGCTCCCGCTTCCGCTCCCGCTCCCCGCTTCCGCTCCCGCTCCCAAGTAACACTGAAGCAACAGTTGTACATCTGATACTTGGTCTTAAAATTTGTAAAGCAAGACTGTTGACTCCATAAGGCACAGGTTTCAAATCTATATATCTAACCGAATCCTTAAAATCTTGATAAATCTAAACAAGTGCTAGGCCACTCAATTGTGTCTCCTAGACTAGTTGGTTCCCAACTTGTCCTTCTTCATTTTATTTCCATAGAATCTACCCCCCATAGCCTGTTGTTGGGAGACAGCTTAAACGAAGGGGTTGGGGATTAGGATGACAACCCTTGACCTGAGTCATCATCGCGGTGCCTATACATTTTGAGCCACAACACTTCCATAAGTTAATTCTTCATAACTAGAAAGACACCGTAGCTTCAACAGAAAATCACCTATCCCATATCCACAAGTAATGTCAATAACTATTCCCAAGGTTATCCATTTCACTTGCATGCCAACATGTGTGATATAAATCATTCGCTGAATAGAAAGGTTTCACCTACTCTAACAGAAAGGAGCAAAAGTAATTGTAAAAGAAATATAAGTTTCATTGCCAATATCCTTGGTCATAAAACGATTGTTCCACGGGGCCACATCCCCCCAGGCTGGGGTGCCTACACCCCACGTTTCCCACGCGCCTAGGATGGGGGGACACGTGGGGAAACATTTCCCCACATCCCCTTTCGAGGAAACATGAGGAGACGTAGGGTGAAAAGTTTCCCCAATCTGGGGGACACATTTCCCCAGAAGGGGTACTCGTGGGCGCCCCCTCTTAATTTTTCTTGAAAACAATTACTAATGAGTGGGAAAGCCTAATATTCAACCCTAGGTCCCTACTAATATTATGTGATTAATGGTAATGTTGAATTCTTAAAGTAAAAGTGACATTCTCCTTTATCTTTGATTTTCATACTTAAATTTTTTGCATACCATTAATTGAATCTAAATATTTGAGAGTGGTTAACCTCATTAGATTTCCTATGCAGAAAGTAGAATTTTAGACCTCACCCAAAATCCAGCAAACTTGACATTTTTCAGGGCTTTAGGATTAGGGGCATTGCAATATTTCCATTGGATTCTATCATGTACAAGTGTCTGGAACTAGTATTTAATCAAGAGCACCAAGCCTTCCATGTACCTCAATGTTGGTGACATTGACTACTGAACTCTTATGTCATGACCATAGTAAAATTCTGCCCATCACTCAAACAAGATCTCGACCAGACATGCTAAGCTTTTTCTATCTCATTTTAATGCTTAAAGGGTGATATTGATGACGAGGATTCTGATATATGCAATGCTTTTGATGATATGTAAGTATTTGTTGTAGAATGAATTTTTTGGACTATAGAGGCCATCTAGATCCTCTTTGTTGATGTATTGTTGGTTCAAATATGTATTGCACTCAGTGTTATTTTGGTGTTATGCACCCTTACTATATATATGAGAAACTTTCCATATTTGTGTATTGTTAAATTTCCATGAAACTATGCAACTACTTATATGAATAACTAAAAACTGAAACTAGTTTACTTTCACCAAGATACAGAGTTTCTTAACAATTCATATCCAGCAGAATAAAAACATAGAGATAAAAACACATCAAGCAATTGACACACTTTTCTCAGGAAACCCAACAAAGAAAACCTACCTACTTGATGTGGCTATTTTATTGATTGTCTTGGAGAAATTGAATCTATTACAAAGAAATTTGTCTCTCTTGAGAAGGTTTTTGCTTCTCTCACAAATCTCAACTAATACAATTGATCTTGGCTAGCCATGATCACTACTTAATCTCAACCCTCTAGAACACAATTGTTGCTTTGTTGACTCCTTGACTTGCTCTGCAAAACCTGTGCACTTCTCCTTCATCTTTGTGCACTAGAAGCCTCCTAAATCCTTAGGACACTAGCTCCTCAAAATTGTGCACAATCAATCTCCAAAATTCTAGCACACTTGTCATCTCCTATTTCTCAGGACACAAGCTTTGCACTTCTCCACAAACAAGGATCCTCTCACAAACTCATGAGCTATCTTGTCTCACAAACCTTGTGCACAAAACTTATCAAACCCTTGTGCCTTCATCCTCTCTTTATAGATTCAATTCATGTTAAATTAGGCTAATTCAAATTTAGAACTTGAGTTGTTGAATGACAAGTTAATTGAGAGTTAACTCTTTCTTTCTCCAATCAACACTAGAGTCACAACTCGTCCTTCCTTCAATCAATGACTGAAGTCCCAACTTGAACTCGAACTGTAGCTAATCTGAAGAAGGGTCCACATAACTGATCCTTCAACACTACGCCTGAATTTGTGAATAGTATTCCTGCAAAATGGAAATAAACACACCATATCCATGAACTCACTCCATGGTCAAAGAAGGACAATTCGTGGTCTCTCTGGCTAAGGTACGCACCAGAGAAGACCTTGCTCACTACATTTTCAACACTCCCTCTTAGCGAGGAAGGTACTTATGGAAGAACCACTTCCACCTAGATCTGTATCCAACACTACCACTTTATCTATTGTTGCAGTTTCTCCATCTGAACTAGAAGACTTCCCTACTTCCTGCTATGGAATCTGATCTGAAAACCTATTCCTTCCAACCATGTTCCTATGATCCTTATCTTGAGTATCCATCAATGTTATCTCATGCCAACTAGTCCTGACAGATCTGGAAGAGGCCTCCTATCCATCTTCCAGATTAGAATGTTGAGTCTTTGGTATCAACTCAGTCTTCTAAGCCTCTTGCTCAATCTCTATCACTAACATCAATCTTGTGCTAAGTTCTTCTAGTACTGTTATGGGTCTATCTCAGTCCTTTGAGACACCCACCTTGTCCAAAGAATTACTAACTCACAATTTGATCTTTTTTCTTCACAAATTGATCTTTGTGTGTTGGTATTTATGTTGATCTCTGCTCTGATACCATGTTAAATTTCCATGAAACTCTTCAATCACTTAGATGAATAAATGAAAAGTAAAACTAGTTTATTTTCACCCACATACAGAGTTTCTTAACAATTCATATGTAGCGAAATAAAAACACAGAGGTAAAAACACATCACACAATTGACACACTTTTCTCAAGAATCCCAATAGGGTAAATTTGCTTGCTTGATGTGGCTATTTTATTGATTTTCTTGGAGCAATTGAATCTATTAAAAAGCAATTTGTCTCTCTTGAGAAGTGTTCTCCTTCTCTCACAAATCTCAACTGACACAATTGATCTTGGTTGGCCTTGATCACTCCTTGATCTCGACACTCCAGCACGCAATTGTTCCTTCGTTGCCTCCTTGACTTGCTCTGCAAAACCGGCTCATTTCTCCTTGATCTTTGTGCACTAGAAGCCTCCTAAATCATTAGGACACCAACTCATCAAAATTGCACACAATCAATGTCCTAAATTCTAGTGCACTTGTGATCTCCTATTTCTTAGGACACAAGCTCTGCACTTTCCACAAACAAGGATCCTCTCACAAACTCATGCGTTGTCTTGTCTCACAAACCTTGTGCACAAAACTTATCAAATCCTTGTACCTTTGTCCTCTCTTTATAGATTCCATCCATGCTAAATTAGGCTAGTTCAAATTTACAACTTGAGTTGTTGATTGACAAGTTAACTGAGAGTTAACTCTTTCTCTCTCCAATCAACACTAGAGTCACAACTCGTCCTTTCTTCAATCAATGACTAAAGTCCCAACGTTAACTCGAACTACCACTCAAATTGTAGCTAATCTAAAGAAGGTTCCACGTAACTTATTCTTCAACACTACACATGAACTTGTGAATATTATTCCCACAACCTAGAAACAAACTCACCATCTCCATGAACTCGCTCCATGGTCAAAGAAGAACAGCTCATGGTCTCTACGGCTAAGGCACGCACCAGGGAAGACCTTGCTCACTACATTTTCAGTAAGTATAATGGTTTTGATTCATATGGATACACATGAATATTTACATTTTTTTTTCAAAATTTGAATATTTATGTATTTTTTGGTCGATCGAATTTTTGGTCCAATATTTTTTTCCAATTCCTTGTTTTCGAGTCAACTATTTTTAATCACCGATTTGGTTTTAACTTTTGATAGCACTGTTTCATTATCCATTGTTCATTTTTAGTTTTAACTTTTGACTCTGGACTCTAGAATGAGTCTAGATACTAATGACCTTAGACCAAGGCTTTGATTCATCACTTTTTACTATTTTTGAGTTTTGAGTAATTTCAATTTACTATTCCAGTCTTCAAACTTTAGTATCTACTATTTTGCCTAGTACTAATCAGATTCTAGGATAATAAACGATGAATTTAAATCAATATATGCAATATTTTACTATTTCTATCATATATATATATATCCCCCCATCCCCCTTGAACTACCCTAAAAATTAGGGTTGTTCCCACACGTCCCCCATGTATGTCCCCCTGTCATGGAAATTTGGTGGAACATTGCATAAAACTGAATAAAGACTAAATTAGGCCTACACTTAGTCAGTTCATAAAAGCACACTTCTCACTACATGCCCTCCCTGTATTGAATTTTTTTTATCATATTTTCTCTAAATTCAACAAAATTTGTGAACAGTGAAGTCAGCACAGAATAGTCTAATCCATGTCACTCTAATCAAATGATGTGTCATGTAAAATTGTAAATCTAATAGAGATTAAAAAAAAAATCGATGAAATCTGCATGTGATAAGAATCTCAATATTTCATACAAGGCCTAAATCAAGCTGACTTCCATCCCAAGCATCAAGAAATTGTTTTGTGCCCACACTGTATTGACTGTACGCAGAGTCGATGTCAACTTCCTGCACATAAAAAGTACCTTTCAATATGTTAATCTTCATAAATTTCATCTTCAAATTTCTCAGAAATATTGACACATCCATTTCTTCTAAATAAGTTTAAAAAGAAAGATCTAGCATAGCTGGAAACAAGATAAAATCATGGTCATGCATATTATTAAATTTAGAATTAAACTTTATATCCCTCTAATATAGTAAAAGACACTTCATATATATTTTGGACACACAAGACTAGATTTCATTAACTTTCAAATTACAAGTGCAAGAACTATTAAGAAATCATTCTTCCAGTGCTATAGATTGGCCCAAAAAAGCAGCGAAACCTTTGATCAATTACTAGATGAACCAAGTCTGTTATACTAAAACTACTACAAAACAAAAGCAAGACATTTATTAGTTGCCTCCAAAAATAATCGAGTACTGAACATTAAAAACCAGACCCTAAATACTAGTAATTTCCACGTACTTCAACAAATTCCTGCTAAAGGTAATAAAAGAGATCAAGCATTAGACATAAGAAGCAAGGTTAATAGTAATTCCCATGATTGCTTGGTTATCATTGAAATGCCTTGTATGATCAAAATCCACAGAAGAATGAACAATGGCAAATGCAGTTTAGAAAAAAACTCAGTCTCACCAAAATGATAACCATAACAAGGAATACCAAAGGGAAAATAAGACCCTTCACATATAATCTGGTCACTCAAGAAAAGCTAGTTTCAATTTTCATCTCACAAAATCAAGTGGTGATGCAGTTATTTATGTAATGGTCATCAGACAGTATATATTTTTGGAAGTAATAAGTCAACATGATAATCAGAAACTGCATTATGATAGTCAATAGGCTATTGGTGTTCTATCTGCTACGAAACACTTGGCCTTCCAGCTCTCCTATAGAAGTTGAGCCAAGTTACCAGGATCATTGTTTTAAGAATCGGCCGGCTCAGAACCGATTCGGCCCAGTTGGTCCGAGTCAAGCCCTCACCAGGTCGACTCGGCCATCAAACCGGTTCGGCCAGCCAAGTTATTACCGAATCGGCCAAGTTGACCGGCTCAATAATAACCCGGCCGGCTCGGCTGAGTCCGAGCCTACACAGCTGGTTCAGTAATAACCCGGCTGGCTCGGTGACAGTGGCCCGAAAACTCAAAAAAACAACAATTTTTTTTTACATGCTTTTTGGTGAAGAGATTTGTATTAAAACTTGGTGAACACATGAATTCCACATTAGCTGACTGTTTTCATAGGTTGTTTACTTGTTCACATGGCTTCCGGCTCAATAATAACCCGGCCGGCTCGGCTGAGTCCGAGCCTACACAGCTGGTTCAGTAATAACCCGGCTGGCTCGGTGACAGTGGCCCGAAAACTCAAAAAAACAACAATTTTTTTTTACATGCTTTTTGGTGAAGAGATTTGTGTTAAAACTTGGTGAACACATGAATTCCACATTAGCTGACTGTTTTCATAGGTTGTTTACTTGTTCACATGGCTTCCTGTGGCATGAATCGTTTAGTGCTTGAAAATAGAAAGTGATGAGTCTGGCGTTGGCAATTTGATAGGATCTAATGTTGTGAACTTTTTGCCAAGAACATGAAATCTCACGTAAGAATGGAGCAAGACATCTGTTGCCTTCATTGTATAAAATTCCTCAAGGAACAATGTGAATTTCTAAATAAACAATGATACTATCTGAGAACCATGTAGTAAAGAGGGCACATGAAATTGAAATGTTGATCAGACATGTGATCCTAGTTAGAATGTTTATAGGTGCAATTCTCTCTTGGAAGATGGTAGTTTATCGCACTGTTGATAATATCGGCGATATATCGGCGATATTCGGAAATATCGCGATATTTTCGGCAAAACGATATATCGCCGAGAAAATATCGCGATATTTTCTGTTTTGAAAATATCGCGATATTTTCAAAATATCGGCAAATATCGGAAAATATCGGCAAAATATCGCGATATTTTGAAAATATCGCGATATTTTGAAAATATCAGCAAAATATCGGCTATATTTAAAAATTTGAAAAAATTATTTTTTATGCTTGCCGATATTTTCCGATATTTTGCCGATATTTTCGCCGATATTGCCGATAAGATATTTTCTGGACCCTCGCCGATATTTTGCCGATACCGATATTTTCAACACTGGTTTATCGTTATACATATTACAAAGTTGATGGGAACAAACTTGAAGTTGCCCCAAGGGATCCTAAAACTAGAGAATAGCCACAAAATATTCTATGGGGTGTCGATGGGTCTGTCATGAATGCATGTAGATGTGGATGCAGAAGTTTTGGCGTTAGGGATCCTATATCTTGATCTGTGTCACATACAAATTGCTTTTATAGTTCTTCTCATGAATACATCTATTAACATCCATCTTGGTGAGATGGTCTAAGATGATTGATGACGGTACAAGATTAAAAATGAGTTACAAACTATGAAGCATGTCGATATGCTACCAGTGGTTGATCCAGATGATCTTGGCTCCTTTAACAGTAGCCACTAGCCAGTGGTACTGGTCACAGTTTACTTTTGTTGTAGAGGCCATTTCTAGCCTCCTTGGTTATGTGTTTTTGTTTTGATCTCTATATCATCATCATGTATGTATTGGATAGTGCACTGGGTGCCATTTTGATATAATGGATATATTCATGACCCTACTTTGATCATATGTTGTCTTCTATCTATATTCTAATGTTGTGTGTTTAGAAACATGAATGAAAATATTTAAAATTATGTTTTTTATAAGTAAAAAAAAATATTTAACGTGTTTTTTACAACGAACAAGTCATTGAAATCGCGTCGGCCGACCCTCGACTGAGTCTGAGTCTGAGTCTGAGTTTTAAAACATTGAGCAGGATACAGATACAAATCTAAATCCAAATCCACATTATTTATGTAATCAACATCAACTCATGTCTATTTTTGGCAGTGTTGATAAAATTGCCATTTTTTTGGTGATGTGCCTTAAAATCACGATTTTTTTGGCCAGCCAATTTTTCAGCCCGAAAAAAAATCGCATTTTTTCCCAACTTTACTTGTTTTAACTTTTTTTCCGATTTTGAAAAAATGAATATATTTTGTATTTTTCAATGTTTGCCATGATTTCCCGATTTTTTCGTCAATGTTTCTGAGAACGTGTTTTGTGGACCCTTGCCAACTTTTTTGCCAATGCTGATTTTTTCAAGACTGATTTTTAGAATTAATAAGTCAACATGATAATTAGAGACTCGATTAAGATAGTCAGTAGGCTTTTGTGTTTTAACTCCTATAAGCTTCTTTGTCTTCCAGCACTCCTATGGGACTTAAGCTAAAAGCTGCTAAGATATGGGAACTAGTCTACTAGATATGGCAGGGATAACTGAATAACAAAAAATATGATAATATCTTTTAAATTTGAAAAAACACGTTCAGAGTTAGTAATCAAAACCATTCATAAACCACAATAGTAGAACAAAAAGCATTAGATAATTTACTATGTTACCGGATCCGTCAGCCCCAATGGCTGGATCCACGAATCCCCGTATCAGAGACGGATTCGGATTCGGATCCACCCAGCATCTGTCCATGTCTAAAATTGTTTGATGTCAGCAGAAAATTCCAGGTCAGCGTACAAATCACGTGAAAATGGAAAAACCAGCGTAGCTAATAATTAACAAGGGAGTTGGTTGCGATAGTTCATTAATTTTTTCTTTGGTTGACAATATTATAAATTATAAGCTATGACCGTTTAGATATTCTAATTAAGTTTTAATTTTATTTGAAGTGTAAAAAAGTGAGTTTCATAAAGTAAGTTCCATAAAGTAACTTTAATGATCATTTAATTTACATATAATAATGGTTAATGGTCATTTAATTTAAATATAAAGTAACTTTAATGGTCATTTAATTTAAATATAATAATAGTAATTAATGTTTGAATATTATGATACATTATTTTTAATATTATTAAATTAATAATTATTTAAAAGTATTATATAGAAGTTTTATATTTAAAATTTTAAATATAATTTTTTATTTTATATAAATTTAATTAATATTTATCAATAATATATTAATTCTGGTATTATTCATCTAACAAATATTTCAATAAGTATTATATATAAAAACTATATATTTATAAATTAATATTTTTTTCCAAATAAATTTAATTTTTAAAATTATAGAATATTTTATATTGTTTATGCTTGTCGTATCCAGATCCTAGCTTTTCAAAAAATTGGCTAATCCGTATCCGAATCCGTATCTGTATCCGTATCCAAATCCGGATCTGAATCCTGGTAACTTAGATAATTTATGAATTTAAAATCTGAAACCATGATGCGTCATGCCTCATACAAAAAAGATAATACAAAATAAAAATGAGTGTCTCATCAACAGTGACTCTAGTAATATGATAATGTAGATTAAGTGTAAGTACATATTCTTAAACAAGTTTACAACCTCATCATTTCATGTTGCAACTCTATATCATAAAACATGATGGAGGGGCAAGAATGTTGGAAGCTACAATAAAAGGTTGGACTAGAGGTGTAAAATACTCAAGTCAGTTCAAATAAGTCATCGCATTCAGTGTCATGTTTAAGTCAAAGTCTCCAGCTCCACATACTACATCCTGCTCAAACCTTACTTATACTCTAGATTAGAATGTGATATAAGATGGAGATTGGAATGATCATATGCAACATCCTAGGCCTTTGTTGCTCCTAGTCTATTTCACTTTAGTGAATCATGAAGCCATTTGTACTCCAATTCCTCTTAGTTGATAAGGAATTGGCAACCTACAATAAGAACCTAGTGGCTAGAGTAAAGTTATGAATAATGAATCCACCATGGAAAACCCACGAAGTAATAAGATCAATATGCCCCTAATCATCCATGGGTGGTGGGTTTGAAAAATTACCAATAAATTGCACAAATGCTCCAAATTTCTCACATACTTCCATTGCAATTCCCACTTCCATATAGATATTCATCAAAGTTGTCATATATCCTTGTACCACTTCAAAATCCTTGTTTGGGGTTGTTCTACCTCATAAAGGAAAACTTTTGGAATCATAATAATTGGAATGCAACGCATAAGTCAAAAGGTGTAATGGTGTAATGGCGTGATTATTTTGTTTCACATTTCGATAACTATGTCCTTCACTTCATGGCAAAATACTTCAAATGGGTCACTTCCATTTAACCTAATAACTTCCCTTATCCTTTCCAACAGACTATTTATGTTTTTATAGACTTACTCCAATCAAGGAATATCTATGTCAAATGCACTAATCATTGTCAAGATTGATTTATAAACTACAAAAGGTAACTTGTCCCACCATGCATCGTCAAGAATTAGATGTTGATTTTTCATGATCTCCTAATTTGATAATTACTTTCCTATGATTTCTTAACCAGTTCATTACATCATAAAGTAATTAAACATTGAATATGTCAATTGAAATGCAATAATGACAATAGGATCATAAAGAGATAGCCAAACACAAGAGGCACAAAATGTTACTCTGGAAAAAACCCTAACTAGGGAAAAACCCAACAATCTTTCCTTGGGAGAAATTATTCAATTCAACAAAAATATACAATCTCATATTCAAAGTCAATCTAGGTCAACCTCGACTGAAAGTCATAGTGTTGGTCAAATGTCTGACCAGAAAACTTCTCTTGGTCCCTTTTTCTCTCAAGCCTGAGATTCTTGGCCTCTTCTAGGGCTTCATCCCTTCCACAAAAACAAAATTAACGGACTTAAGGCCTTTCAGCCTCATACAAACAAAAACTCGTCCTTCAAATTTTTCCTCAAAAGTCCCCCTTTCTCGCATGTTTGAACAAATAGTAGTGATCCAAATTGTGTTTATGCTTGAGGTCAAATTGTCCCTTTTATAGTGATCTTTTGGTGCACCAAGGGGCATAACTATTAGTGTTGGGTCGACTTAAACAATTGGAGTTTACCTGTACTTTTGGAGGCAATTTGAAATTCAAAAATTTGAATTTCAAATTTCTTCTTTTTCATTTTTTGAAGGGTTGACTTGAATACCAACTGTAGCTACCAAAATTCAACACTCCCTCTTAGTTAGCGAGGTATTCAACTTGACTTCCTCATATGTACATTTTGTTGAAAATTTTCTCCAACCCAAGAAAAGATTGAATGAGCTAGCTATGTTGATGTATCCACCCACTTCATTTTCTATTCCAAAACCACGTGGAAAGAATCTTGCATCAGCATCATGCAAAGGGATCTAGTTACCCATTGGTCAAAACTCCTTTGCAAATGGATCTAGTCACCCACTAGCCAAAACCCTTTAGCAATATGGTCAGAAACTTCTTACCGGGGTCAATAAGACTAGTCCTAACTAACTTGCTCAAAAAGTTGTCACTTCGACCCTATGTTGCACAGGTTCCCGCACCCGGGGGTGGGGTTTTCGCACCCAAGTACCGGATTCGGGTACGGGTTCTTCCCAGAAGAACCGGGTTCTTCCATGAAGAACTGGGTTCTTCAAAAAAAAAAATTGGATTCTTTTCCTTTAATGGGTTCTTGGATTCTTGGGTTCTTCGAGTTGGGTTCTTTGGGTTCTTTTAAAGGCTTGTCGGAATGAATGTCACAATTTCTTGCTGTTTCGGACTGTCTGCAACATGAGCCACAACTGTCAGTCCACTTTTATACACTCAATTTGCCTCCTACAGCTGCAGCATAGTCCCTCCTCCTTGTTGTTGTCAAACGCTGAGCTGTAGGGCTTGATTCATGCCACTTTTTACACAAAACAGCTCACTGTTCACTAAGGAACAAACCTCGGCCTCCCCATGCAGACTCTTGTACCCAACCGAAGCCCTAAACAGAGATGACAATGCCACAAACTTACCTTTACTCAGCCCAGACTTGTTAAATTTTTAATTTTTTATACTATATACTATAATATGAGAAGTATACGTTTCAGTTCTTTTAACCTGAAATAGTTGCAATTAGATTAATAAAGCGCAGAAAATCTTCATCATTTTTTGGATTAATGAATGGCATTACATAAATGCATTCATACACTGAATATAGCTCTGTGCTATTCTTTACAATATAAACCGTTCAGTGAGAATGTATTTCAACTCAATCATCTACACAACATTCAAGCCAGTTCATTATCTACCCTCTAACAATGGTGTTGCTTGCCCTTGCAATGTAATTTCACCATGGATCAACAAAATCCAATTAAATGGTTCAAAATTTGTTCAGGAAAAAGTAAAACAGTTCATCGTATATATATTTTAATTTTTGAAAAATTGAATCATTACATTAACATATAAATTCTGTGGTTTTTTTTAAGGCTTGTGGCTACATTAAAGTATAAATTATGGCTGCTGGCAGCAGATATTTCACTGTTGTCCCACCAAACACACAAGGCAGCCCAATAAAATAAAGTTTAAAATGTTGAGTCTTTGAGAACTCAGAATACTTTAGGATTTTTGAGCGTACTCCTGAGTTTGTAGGAAACTTGGCTAGTGTATCTCAGTCAGCTGTGTGTGACAAAATCTGTCCCATATCATGATTCATGTTAATATGTAAACAATGAACAGTTTTTTGGTGATAAATTTTGAAATTTCAATGTCAATGTTGAATGTTCAATGATGTGCATGTTTAAATGATTATCATTAAAGTTTTCTTGTTTAAAGTTGAAAAAATATACAAATTCAAATTTCATATATATTATTAATTATAAATTTATAATTTATAAAATTTAATTATTAAAATTTAATATTATTATATTACCCGACGAACCCACGCACCCTGTTTCCAAAAATGCCGTCCCCGTCCCCGTCCCCGTCCCCGTTCCCATCCCCGAACCCACGTTTCCTGGCAACATAGCTTCGACCCATGTCAAGAACCCCCCTGACCAAAGGTGAAACCCTAAGCCTATTTACCATTCCCACATGTCGCCACATGTTATTGAATGGAAAAACACTTGCCCAATGTTATAAGGCACTCACTCAACCCACTAGCCTAATAACACTTGGCAATATGGTCAGGTAACTCCTGATTGAGGGAGCACTCCAGGCCTTGGGGCTCTCTAGGCCAATCTCCCTGGCCACATTACATGGCTCTTGGATAGGACCCTTGACCTAGGGAGAATCTCTACCCCTTGATGCTACAACATCAACACTCCCTTTAACCAAGGGAAGCATTCTAAACCACTCCAAGCTTGTCCCTGAAGTATACAAACTTCATCCTAGGACAAAGGCTTTGTGAGAATGTTAGCAACCTGCTCATCTGTAGAAATGCATAGGAGCCTCATTGCTCGATTTCGTACAATGTGTTTTGATGTTTCATCACGATCGTCACCTGCATCTGATCAAGCAATCCTATAGGCAACTCTGAAGCCACATTGCTTCACAACTCGCTAAACAATTGCAATATACTCAGCCTTCATAGTGTTAAGTGCAACAGATGTTTGCTTCCTACTCATCCAGGAAGCATAGCAAAACCCAAACTGAAACAACATCCTGATGTGCTCTTCCTGTCATCAATACTTCCTTCCCACTCGGAATCTAGCAATCGTTGTAGTTGTGTTTAAGAATTTGAGCCATATTTCAATCCATATCCAATTCTACCATTCTGATACCTCAACACATGTTGTGCTGCATCTCTCGGCTCAACCATAAACTGACCAGCTTCCTTTACTAGATTCATCGCCACAGTTGCTTTCCAGTCACCCTGACTAGGTGATTCCTTTGACACTGAAACAAATCCTACTATGGCAATCCCAGTTGCTCCCTCTGCCACTCAGCTTCTTCAGATCGGTTACCATGGGAATGGCCATGGAATTGTAGTTCATCACCCCAAATCTCTAAAGGATTGTAATAATATACTTCCTTTGACCAAGGAAGATCTCACCTGATTTTTACCACACTTCTATTCCCAAGAACTAATGTATCTGACCAAGATCATCTCGAACTCAGAGCTCAACCCCTTCTAACATTGTACCAGGGCTTGACTACTCCCTCTATCATGGAAGCAAATCCTCCTTCCACTATTGCTCCCTCTGTCACGTGAGTCCTTCTGCTCCCATAAAAAACAAGTCATACGATAACAAGATCAGCCAAGACTCATCAAATATCCATCAAACTGAGAATACCATGCCTGAGGTCTGTACAAAGCTTTCTTCAATCTATAGACATGAGATTCCCTCTCATGTACCTCAAAGCCCTGAGGTAGCTCTAAGTACACTTTCCTTAATTAATCCATTAAGGAAAGTAGTCTTTACATCCATCTGATGTAACCTCCAATAAAAGCAATAGAAATAACAATTCTGACAAAAATGTACCTAACAACTGGAGAAAATGTCTCCTCATAGTCCTATACCTCTTTCTGGGAGAATCCTCACAAATCTCGCTTTGTACTTCTCTCTGTTACCATCTACCATACTTTTAATTGTAGATCCACTTGGAACTCACCATTGATTTCTCTTCGCACAATTTTCTCCATCATGGCATCCTTCAAACTAGCTAGCCTGCCTGCTCCCTCCAAACTAGGAGCTCTTCGATCATTTGCACAGTTCAAGATGTCAGTTCAATTCCCCCCTCTTGAACACAAATCATTCTAGTTGTGTCTATGCCCCATCCTAGCAGAATCCTCTTGCCACAAGCTTTGCTTCGTTCTTCCTGATGCTTCTATCTCCTACCAAAGCCTTGGCAGCCTTCACGATGTATTTGCAACTATTCTTAGGAGGTCATGGAAGAAACGATTATAAAAGCTACAAAGACAAGAGGTTGACCCAAAATTAAAGCAATAATCAAGGAAGAAAGATATAAAGTACTTATCTTTTGATCTGAGGAATGTAGAGAATTGTCAACTCCCTCTTGATCCTTGGTTTCCTGCAGAAATCATTGAAATCCATCTGCAATCTCATCAAGCTATAAATGTTCATCCTCATTCTAATCATCAGCATGTTGCTTTCCTTTCCTTAATACATCAGCTAGGGTTTCTTCATTCAGAGGAATCATCGATCTAGGTTTGGCTCTAGGGTTTTATCCACAAACCCTACGGCTTTCTCATTCAAGACTTCTAGTATTCTAGGGTTTACAAATCCTAAGACTTCCAAATTTCATCAACACCTTTTGTAAGTCCAACAAACAATGTCATGTGCAAATTATGATGCTATAGTCATGGAACCAATCATTGTTCTTTGAAAAATAAATTCTATACAGGATGTCATCATATCATCTCGAACATTTAAGGATCATTGGCCACTTGTGAATCTCATCACTGGAACTTATTGCTTTATAGGTGAAGAGATCTTTCTCCTCAGCTCCCTTTGGCTTTGTAGTATCTCTCTTGAATCAAATCAAATTAAATGCTTGAAAGAAAACAAATTGCCATACACCAATTTGTTCTGGCATGACCATAACAATTTATCCCATCTAATACAATTTTAACTTTAACATCATATACAAGGCATCTCTTACACATACTTGTCAAGGACCCTTATACGACCACATTTCTACAATAGTACAAGGTTTATGAGCAGGATTCTCTCTCTTTCTAAAGAGATTTCAACTTTGTTGTTAAAGCTACATAACCAAGCGTAAACATGAGTCCTTATCTAAGATTAAACTAGGCCCTATTACTTTGCTTTCTAGAGTGTTGTTCAATCCTATTCCATCATGTTATCAGACAATCAAGAATGTTTCATCTTGGTCAAACTACCAATATTAGTCCAAGAAAAATGTATTAAAATCAATGGATCCAATATAGTCTTTGTAAGGCTTGTACTCTAAATCTTTATTGACTAGCACTGCAAAGAAGAAATACACTCCAACAAAGACAAAATATTCCACATATACAAATCTCCAATATAGGATGCTTCATGAAAGATGCCATTCCAATGAACCCCATAAAATCTTCCAAGAAAACTCACTCATCAATATATGTGCAAACAACAACCTCCAAGTTTCTCCCTTTTCAAACAATGGTAAGAGCACTTGGATAAGCTCTTCAAACCAGACTTTTCTTTACAAAATCATCATTTGCAACTTATGTCCATCATTTTGGGCCTTCTGAGGCATCATGATCATGTATTTCCAAGAGTTTGAGGCCTCTCAATCCTTTCTAGGTCAGTGGCCTAGTCTGCGCATCTCCTGAGGCCTTTCGGCCTTATTCAATCAACCCTAAGGCCTGCATGTGGTCAATCCTGAGGTCTTTCAGTACCCTACAACCAACCCTGAGGCATTCTCAACCCACCTATAGTTAGACTGAAGCCTTCTCAACCTCCTGTAATCATAATTTTGTCCTTCTTCAGCCTCAAACAGCAGACGAAAAAAATGCAAGCAACCTTCTTCTTGAGGGTCTATGGCTTCATGCCCTGAACTAAGGCTATAGTATTTGTACTAGGGCTCTTTAATCTCAAACAAAATTTGGGTGATGGTCTCTTGAAATGAGAAGGGATAATGCCAGCAAGCCTTAGTGGAATAACTTGAAACAAGCTTTCTCAAACTTGGCTTCTTCAAGGCTGCTCTTTCACCTAGCCTCTGAAACCATGTTGATTTTTCATGATCTTCTAATGTGATAATTACTTTTCTATGATTTCTTAACCAATTCATTACATCATAAAGTAATTATACATAAAACATCTCAATTGAAATGCAATAATGACAGTAGGATCATAATGAGACAACCAAACACCAGACACAAAATTTTACCCTGGGAAAACCCTAACTAGGGAAAAACCCCACAAACTTTTCTTAAGAGAATTTATTCAATTCAACAAAATATACAATCTCATATTCAAAGCCAATCTAGGTCAACCTAGACTGAAAGTCAAAGTGCTTGTCAAATGTCTGACCTCAGAACTTCTCAATTTAAGTTGAATATTTGACTTGGTCCCTTTTGCTCTCAAGCCTGAGGTTCTTGACCTCTTCTAGAGCTTCGGCCCTTCCATAGAAACAATGTAGCAAACCTGAGGCTATTCGGCCTCTTACAAACAAAAACTCCTCTTTCAAATTTTGCCTCAGAAGTCTCTCTTTCTCGTACGTGTGAACAGATAGTAGTGATCTTAATTGTGTTTATGTTTGAGGTTGAATTGTCGCTCTTAAAATCATATTGTGGTGCCCCGAGGGGCACGACTCTTGGTGTTCGGACAACTTAAACAATGAGTTGATCTGTAATTTTGGAGGTAATTTGAAATTCAAAATTTTGAATTTTAAATTTCTTCTTTTTCATTTTTCTTTAAGCGCTGACTTGAATACCGGCTGCACTTACCAAAATTCAACATTAAAGACTTGACATTTTGTCCTCAATCAGAACTAGAAGTCGTCCATGACTCCTAAAGAGGGTCAATGTGTTGATTTGTGATAGCATCATATGTGCACTAGCCATGAAATTTGGTGGAGAGGCTAAGGCACATAAGATCTCCAAAACCCAGAAATTGTTTTGGGATAATTCCGTCCGTTGGAGAGATATTAAAAAAATTAATATTTTTAATGGAGTTCCTAAGTCTAAACTTAGGAAAATTAAAATATTAATGGGTATTAATATAAAATTGGGTGAGAAGGTTCTAAATGACGAGGTTCAAGCCAAATCTAATCTTAGTCGTTGATTAGGGAGTTAATCTCGGTCGTTGAAGACTCAACTGGAAAAGTATAAGAGGAGTCTTGAGTGTCAGTTGGAGATCCACCAGCAGATACTCAGTATCTCAAGGAAAATCGATTCTCAAAGAGAAGAAGATCAATTTTAGAGGGAGACTTGCAAGGTGGAGGAAGAGGGGGGATTAGCAGCAGTTGGGGAGCTCAGAAGAAGTGACGTAGGGACTCTTAGAGACAGCGCAGAGGGAGACACAGGGATGACACAAAGAGGGACCAGAGTTGCGCATAGCCACGCAGAATGATGCAGGTTTGACGCAGTAGAGAAAGGAAGCTCTCCAGGGTGCCAGAAAGTCTCGGAGAAAAATCTCAGGTGTTTTCTCCCAGTGTCTATGTAAATTTCTCTGTAAAAACGATTGTTGCTGAAGATTAATAAAACCCTCCTCTACTGCACCAGTTTTCCCGCATTGGGTTTTTCCGGGAACAATTGTCCAAAAATAATTGTGTTGATGTGATTGATTCTTGTGCATATATTTGTTTCTGTATAATGGTGTGATATCTACATTAGAATTTATTTTAATATTTACTCAAGGGATTTCATAAATAACTTACTGGGGATAATAAGTAGGTGAAATAAATCAATTGCTACAGTACTAGAATTTCTGTTTAGAAATTTTCACACAATGACCACCACGTATACTAATTGTCCCTACAAAAGCCTCGTTATCAGTAGAGAGTGGGAGGAAAAATGTATTTCAGCAACACACAAGTTTCGAAAAGTCAAATCTTAAATCAAATATCATATACAATTAAAATTAAGAAATCATTATATAAATAATATTGATTAAAAAGGGACTAGTTTCAGTAGAACGTTGCAAAATCTCGATATATAGATTTTGACATCGAATAATTAGTGATAAACACTTAAATCACTTTCTATGGTACATGTATTTTGCTAATTCACTCAATTTCAACCATCTTAGAAGGCATAAATTTCAATGAATGTATCATGCATGGAATCCAAAAGATGTCATCATATCAACCTTCTACAATCAAGCCTATAGCTCCACTAACTTGTGTGTGATCCTAGATGACTTGGACAACATTATATGGCCCCAAACTTTTTATTGCATCAATAAGAAATGTGGAGAAGAATATTGCATCTTTCATGTGGTACAATTGCCCCTCACTTTGCTATGAGGGTTCCTTGTCTATAGTACTATGTGAATTGAAAAGGAACTCCACTTACAATTAAATTATTAATCCAAAATTCAAAATGCATGTCCAACAGCCGAAGAAGAGTAGATAGGCATATCCAATAAATAATATTTTACATATCCAATAAATGATAAATAATAAATTGAAAATACATATCCAATAAGCAATATTTTACTCAAACAAAATGAATATAGGCCCAGATGTTATTGTTAATCATATCCATATATAAGCCTAGGCCATACCAACGAGCACAAGGCACAAGGGCAGTCACGACTTAGCATATTTGGCACAGCCTCATGTGCCTAACGGCCCATAAGTAACCCAACACACCCCGCCTGAACGAAATTTGGGGTTTCCATGGGCACACGACCCAAAAGAAACTTGGCGTTTCCAAGGGGCGCTCAATGGGCACGATAAAGACAAAGGCACGAGCGAGCACCCAGCAAACGGTCCACACAAACAAGCAGAAGGCACACAAGCAGACATAACTTAGCATTTTTGGCACAGCCTTGTTTGCTCGAGCGCCAAAAAGTAAGCTGACACACCCCACCGAACAAAATTTGGGGTTTCCATGGGTGCACGTCCCAAACGAAGGCACGAGGGAGCACCCAGTAAACAGGGTGTACGAATGAGCACAAGGCACACGGACAGTCACAACTTAGTATTTTTGGCACGGCCTTGTGTGCCCGAGCGCCCACAAGTAAGCTGACACGCCCCGTCCAAACGAAATTTGGGGTTTCCATGGGCACACAACATCAATGTTCCAACAATGAAGAAAGGCCAAATGGAAGGATGGATTTCAATCACAACTTGATCACTGCAGTGAAGCAGTTGGTGTAACAATTTCTTTCATTATTAACAGGTGTATAGCTTTCCTACCATCCATCATTAATGTATTTAGCTCTTGTGCTAGGCATCTTTCTATTATAAAATTGATTTTGTAGCATATAATAGATAGACAAGAAATTAATGATGGAGACATTGAATAGATTGACATCAATCTTCCTTTTATTTAGCTAGTAGGTTGTTGCATAACCTAACTACCGTTTCTTAATAGTGTTTGTGATAAACACTTAAATCACTTTCTATGGTACATGTATTTTGCTAATACATTCAATTTCAACCATCTTAGAAGACATAAATTTCAATGAATATACCATGCATAGAGTCTAAAAGATGTCATCATATCAATCTTCTACAATCAAGCCTATAGCTCCACAAACTTGTGTGTGATCCTAGATGACTTCGACAACATTATATGGCCCCGCACTTTTTATTGCATCAATAAGAAATGTGGAGAAGAATATTGCATCTTTCATGTAGTATAATTGCCCCTCACTTTTCTAGAGGGTTCCTTGTTTATAGTACTATGTAAATTGAAAAAGAACTCCACTTACAATTAAATTATTAATCCAAAATTCAAAATGCATGTCCAACAACCTAAGAAGAGTAGATAGGCATTTATATTATCTTTGAATGATAAATAATAAATTTAAAATACATATCCAATAAGCAATATTTTACACACACAAAATGAATATAGGCCCAGTTGTTACTATTAATCATATTCATATATAAGCAGAGGCCACACAAACGAGCACAAGGCACAAGGGTGGTCACGACTTAGCATATTTGACACAACCTCGTGTGCCTGAGGGCCCATAAGTAAGCCAACACGCCCACCCGAACGAAGTTTGGGGTTTCCATGGGCACACGAACCAAATGAAACTTGGTGTTACCAAGGGGCACTCAATGGGCACGACAGCGACAAAGGAACGAGTTAAATAAGATTTCATCATAGTGTTAGACACAAACACACTCTCTTCACCAACAATCCAACCTTTATCTTTGTCACCAATTCTTTATCCACTTGGGTTGCCTTTAACATTGCCAACAATTCTTTATCCATTTGGATTGCAAAGGCACGCTCTGGCCCATATTTATATATTTTAACTGCAGATACACTGGCTTATCTGTGCAAGAAAATTGTATTGTAGGGTAGATCAGGGGGTCTAGGATATGTTTAACAACCACTTCATAGACAATTCCCTTATCTCTACGAGGGCATAGCAGTAGTCGATTGTGGATGTTCTAATTTGTTTGCATACATTTTGCATTGCTTCAGGGATTGTGGTCAATTAATTTTGTCACCTCAAAAGGTCTTCTACATTGACTTTGTGTCTTAGCATGTAGAAGATAATCGATTAACTCTTTAGGTGCTTGCTTGGTGGAGTAAGAGATATTATGATTTCTTTCCTAAGGTTAACTTACGAAAAGCAAAATAATTAATCTAATTAAGTATTGTGGACTATTAGGTCGAGGTTCTAAGGACAAATAATATAACTATTGAAGTGACTTAGATATAATCACAATTGTTGATCTCAAGTGAACCTTAGGATTTAGTCCTAGCCATTGATCACTTAGGAGGTTATGGTTAGGGATTTTGGCTTAATGAAATTATAAAATAAGCCTAAGGGAGAGGTGAAGATACACAGTTGTGAAGGAAGCAATTTTCTCTAGAGCGAGAGGCTTGACTAAACTGAAGAGAAGTGAGGAGAAGTGAAGTAAGAAATTTCGGGAGAATTCAGGGAGGTCGAGTTCAAGAAAGCGAGAGGCTGAGTTGATGGAGGACCAGGGCCTAATTGTCGGGGAGGTTGAAATATCTAGAGACTGAATTTTTCAAGTGTTCAGGGGCCATACAAGGGAAAAGAGAGTCGCTGAATTGTTGGTGAGAAAGGCTAAATTTTCCAGAGATCAAGTTTATTTAGTAGTGCCAATTTCCAGGGGCCAATTTTTTTGAGCCCGATTTTTCCCAATGGGGTTGAATTCCAGGTTCGTAGAATTTGTATTACTCTGTGTATTTTATGTTGGTCTAGGCCCAAATTTTCTTGATATATTTAATATTAAGGAAGATTATGTTGGGCACAATTTTGTTGTTATGGTGTTATTGATTTCCCTATTTTATTTTCACTTCATTTTATTTTATGCGTCACTATAGCAGTGTGTTTATTTTATCAGCAATTTTAGAAATATTTGAGATAAATATTTTCTGGGTTTTTAATAAATTATTGAAGTATAATAAATCAGATCTGGTATAGAAGAATTTAACACAGTATCGGAGCAATAAAAACTCTGTGGGGGAGATCTAATATTACCAGGGTTTTATGCCAACGGAATTTTTATTTTGCAGCAAGGGTTTTGTGGCTAAAGTTGATCTAGTAATATGGCATCATCAAATATAAGTTATGAAGAGAGGTTGGAGGGGTTGCAAAATTCAATCCATGGAAGCAGTGAATCACCCTTGTTTTAAAGGCAAATGGTTTGTGGAAAATTGCAAGCCAAGAAATTCGAGTTCCTGAGGATGCTACCCAAGTTGTTGAGCATAAGATAAAAGATATAAACACCAGGGGCATCATTTTTTATGGTGTAAAGGATCACATAATCCCTCAAATAACGAAGAAAGATTTAACCTATTAAATGCAGGTGGACTTGACAAAGATGTACCAGAGCGACAACCAGAACAGAAAGATGGTCCTAAGGGAGAAGTTTAATAGCATCTAGATCACCAAATCTAAGACTGTGACTTCATACTTCACAAGGATTCTTGTCCTCTTGAGGAATCTACTCCATGGCAAGTTCTATTTCAGCAGAATATATTTTCAATGCAATAAATTCACAAAACTCAAGGTGTTTTTAGCTTGTGTGATATCATTTCCACTCCTCATTTCTTCCAAGTTACAGATTGAATTATTTTTAAACGAATCTAATCAGCTTAGAAAGCAATGGCAGGGCTGGTCTGTTAGTAGTGGAAGGGCCACTGTTTTTTTTTTTCAACGAGTGGAAGAGCCACAATTACCCACCAAAAGTTAGTAACCCTATAGGCGAAAAATTTTCTCCTATCATGGACAGCCAGCCAGGCAACAGCCCCATACATTGCTCAATTATGATGATATGCCACATTCCTCTGCCATTTGCATCAGTCATACACCTCTCACCATCAAGCATTCCTCTTGAAGGAAGGTGGGTTACCACTCGGCAGATACTTTAACCATTTCACAATCAACTGCTATTACTTATTGTTTTGGGCATCCTAACAAGTATAAAGGGGTGATTTGGGTAATTGACCGATCTTGACTGTAAACTTGTTCTCTCACGTTACCAAAGGGGTTGGCCCTTGACCCTAGATCAGTGGGACCTCCTCTAGGGAATTCAGGTTATAGGAGAGGCACTACTTCAGAAACTTAGATTGAAGTAGCATGTCCATAACCATCCCATACTTACCACTCTTCACCATTCCCTTGATTTCACATCCATCCTTCAAGTATGCTATCACTGATTCATTGGGACCTGGCACCCTCGTATCCACATCAATAAGTCAAGGCCGAAAATGTTTTCCCTATACGTTGAAGCAACTAAAAGAAAGATAAAAGCATAATATGGCCACAACAAAGAAAAAAAAAAAATTTAAATGCAAAAGATGGCAAAGAATTGATTAGCACGTGGGAAAAATCCTAGGATTAGGTCTACCCCCTCATTAGCCATCACTTGGTTCTTGAACACTAGATGCTCCATCATATAATAAAGAAACCCTTGTGTGTCCCAACCCTAATGAGTGAGCCCGGTTGCCCACCACCTGTGGGTAGTGTGTATGGGAGAAAAAAAAATTCCTAGATGCTCCTCAGTTAACAACCCCTTGTAGCCACGTGGGCCTTCTAAACCCAAAGGTATGGCTTTTCATTGGTATAGTTGAGTAATTTTCCTTACTTGTCATGAGCAATTTTGGACATAGATTGGTGGGGCTATTTGGCGAAAAGAGTGGTTAGGCTTATATTCTTGTCTCCATTACCCAATTTCGTGGTTACCCTTGTATTCTAGTCCCGTGGGGTCTCCTTTACTAACCATTTGGATTTTGGGTTGGCACTACACGGGAAATCCCAATTTTGGTTACGTGGTTCTGCTTCACAATACCACCTACATCACTCCTTTTCCACTCATTTTACCCCCATTCATCTATTTTCCCATCCGGGTCCACATGTGTCCATTGAGTCCACATGGGGTTAGCCTCCCCCCCCTTGTCCACACCTTGGGTTGGGCCTGGAACGATGCCCCAGAGGTTGATGCAGCTAAAACGAAAAGAAAAAGCATAATTGGCCACATTAAACAAGAAATTATACCACAAAATGCAAAAGATGGTCGAGACAAACACATTTAGCACGTGGGAAAAAGCCTATTCATGAGTTATGCCCCCTTCTATGACCATGACCCTAGTTTCTATAGGCCCTAGATGAGCCTCCTCTATCATTCAAGAACCAATGATTGTCCCAACCCCTGGTGGACAATGAACTGCCCCACCTTAAAACGGGTGTCCACTGCTATATTTTACACAACATGCTCTCATTCCCTTGAGCCTCGAGCAGTTATGAAGAAAAACCAATAAAAGGAAAAAGGCATATGAAGAAGGGTGGAAAAACAAAGTTCGGGGTAACTCACGTACCACAATCTGCTCCCTCCCAGCAATGGGCTTCCCCTATAATAGCTACCTTGGCATCTTGACATGTGACCCGGATATTTCCCCTGATCCCCACTCCATTCCATTATTATATCATTTGCCACTTGCCACTTGAAGGATGCACCATGGACATGTCACCCCCTTTAGAGGTTTAAACCACCTAATAAGATCCTTGGCTAACCCCCTATTCAGCTTGGAGACACTTATCCATACCAAAGCCCAGTATGGAAGGGCATGCCACCATGAAGTGCCCCACTGGTTCCATGACCTGTAAGTTCTTTTACTTGATTATTCTAATGATTTTTTGTATTGGAGGGCAAGGGGACACATTGATCTTATGCAGTAATGCACGTGGATTGCCATTTGGTGCTTGGTCTCCCTATACGGGGTCCTAGCCCTCCCGAAGGCCACATTGGCACTTGTAGGGTCAGCATTAAGAGCTATGGGCCTCCACCATAGCCGAGATTACTTCATGGATTCCCAACAGCATTCGCTGATTGCTCTTATTCCACCTTTTAGACGAGGATGATGCACCTGGTTCATTGTGCCTAGCTAGCTCCACGGATGCACCATACACTTGGCGAATGTTCCAGGGCACAAAGGATTGTTCCCCTTTGCAAAGGTAGGGCTTATGTCATCTTTCCATCCCTTACAAATGGTCTACAGGCACTTCCGATCCGTTTGGAAATCCATGAGGATGATATCGTGGCCCCCCAAACCCACTTCGGAGCACCACAGGTTTTTGCTTGGAAAACAATGGGCCAACCCCTTGTCCACTATGATGGGAGTCCATTTCAACATAATGGCACCCTTTGGACTTCATTAGGCCACCTCAAAGGCCCAATGACTCACTCGGTTAATCATTCGACCCGATTGAGGGGCTTATTCATGTATTATTGAGCTATTTGGTGGGCTTGTCACCAAAACTACTTGTTATTTTGCACATTATTTTATTCTAGGGGCTAAATTAGGCTAAAATACGCTAAATCGAATTAATTAGACATTGTATAAATAGATGATGAGTTGATTCATTCTCTCATCATCACTTGAATTGATCATTATCTCTTAAGATATTTTCACTATTTTTTTTGGAGGACAAAATTGGAAGGATGGATGAATTTTGATGTTTGGATATCTTCATTTTTGTCTTGGAGCTTCTATATTGGCATATCATGCTGATTGGATATACGTGTTCTCACATGTAAGTGCTCTTTTAATGTTATTTTCTCATTTTTTTCTATGTGACATAAATGATGTTGGGATTTTCGCTATACTAGACCAAAATTTTGCTGCTTTTCTTTGGTGAAAGGCTATAAATTTGTCTTTTATTAACATTGCATCATGTTATGGGCCATGTTTGAATAAGTGAATGTTCCTAGAGATATTTCACTGAAATTTATCTTGATAAGTCATTACATATTGCACCTTGAAGTATAAAGACCTTGAAGCAATTTTCCTCATGCCCTAATTGCCATGCAAAATTGTTCTAGAGACCTCCTTGACTGAATGAAACCATCCTAATCATTGGAATCTTCTTGACTCCATTTCTCCCAAAGGAATAGGCATTGGTCTTCCATAGGTGATCACCAAAAATCATATTTTTCTCACCTTTCTCTCTTTCTTTCTAGGTCTAGCCTACATAGGTCACCCAGGGCATCAAGTATCTCACAATCTAGCCATCCAAACACTTTGATTTTTGGTCCACAACGGCGCTAGAGTTTTCTTTAGAGGCCCTCCAAATTTGAAGCAAATCTGACAATGGGATCTCGAGATATTGCAAGCCCTAGCTCAAGGATTTTTTCCTACCCTAGGTTTCCCTTGGCTAGTGACCTAATTTGGATCATTGCATTCTATTCCAAGAATATTTGTCCATTGATCCTCTTCTCTTCCACAATTAGGTCAAGCCCCTCCTTGAGTGACCAATCCCTCTTATTTCACATAGTTGTGGGTCCACTTGGTCCCGTAACTTTTGGAAGGTAATTCTACAAAGACCAATTGGAAACCAAGTCTGCATAAGGGTTTTTAGGACTAGGTCCCTCCTTAAGAAGTCTCATTCCCAAAACCTAGCCCCTAAGACCTTCTTGGCCCTTCTTAGAGAGCCTTTCATCTTGCCTCTTGGGCAAGCAAGCCATATATTGAGCCTCTCTTGTGAATAGGCCTTTTTAGGAATCATTCTTTTCCCTTTATTGACCCATTAATCTAGGTGATTCCCTTCATATTGGGTCTGCTCCCATCGGTGAAGGTCTGTAAAGAGTAGGGAGCTTTAGTTGAGGTGACAGTGGGCTATTGCTCTATTATTTCCCTTAACCTGGGCATTGCACCTCTAGGATCCCCTTTTAGCACCCCTGCTAGTTTGAGCCAATTTTGGCGTCATTGTCGGGGATACGAGACATGTGTCTTGTTCCTCATACGACATTATTGACATATCATTTTAGCGACTCCATTGGAAGAATGAAGCCCTAGTTCTTCATTGAACTTAAAAGTCAATGTTTGTAGAGTGAAGCAACTTGCAAGCATTTATTAAGGCAATTTTAGTTCACCCTAGCGACTCCCATGATATCAATATATAAATATCAATGGCTTCTAAAAAGCTTCATGAGTGGTTTCCTGCTTTGGATATCACGTGGGTTACAGGAAACCCAAATGGCCTGGATTGGAATTTTATGAAAAATATGCCACAATTTGAGGGTGATCCATCCACAGTAATGGACCACATAGCAAAACTTACTAAGCATGCTTCTGAAGTTAATGTGGTTCATCTACACAGCCTCGTGGAGTTAGTTATTGCCTCTATTGAATACAAGCACCGAGGTTGGCTTGACTCGTGTGAGCCTGAAAGAATTTCATCTTTTATCGAGTTGCACAACAAATTCATAGAGTATAAGGGACCCAAATTCCAATCCAATGAAGTTGCTTGTGATATCCTAGAGGATGTTGAAGAATCTAGGACAATTAGGTTAATAAGATTCTTCTCACAATGATAACTAAATGTGAGGTACTTCTTCACTTTTTCTTATTAGCACAATCTTCTCTTGTTATTATTAGAGAGTGTTTTCTTACTTCATCAAATAGTTACCAAAACAAAAGAGACAAGAACACAAGATGGTGGCTCTCTGCCAAGGTCAAAACCTCTCACTCTTTGAGAGGAAAACCCGCACAAATTCTTGTTATAGAGATTCTAAGTGATAAATCCAAGACCCTTGACCTAATGGCCACTCCAAGATCAAGACACGCATTCTCTTGATAGTCCTCTCTGAGATCTTCATCATTGTCTAGATACTGAGCTCTGCCTTGACACTGAGATCCTTCATTCTTGATACCAAGATCTTCATTGTTGCCTTGACACTGAGATCTTCACTATTGCCTTGACACTGAGATCTTCACCGCATAGATAATACAAATTGTAGTTACAACAAATCAATGAGACCTTACTGCACCGAGACAGAGGTATACTGCATAGTTCCATCACCAAGTCTCGTTTCTTTGATGACAATAATATAGATCGAACCAACGAATCTCCACAGTTATTTTTCTTACGAAATCACAGAGAGGCTTCTGAATTACTTACTGCAATGACAACAAAGCTAGAGATCTGAATTGCTTGATGATTGTGGAAAAGGTCTGAGCCCATCACAGTTCTTCATCCGAAAATATATCTGAGTAGTTGACAGTGATTAACCTTCGAAAATCATAGAGTAGTCTGAGCTATCTTATTGTGTCACAAATCCAACTTTTATCTCTAATATACCCATACAAAAACATAGAGATATCACTGAACTATTCTCTATATCTCATCATCGAAACTTCAGAAGAAAATACGAACCCGTCTTCTCCACCGAAAGACCCAAATCTGCGAAGTTTATTCACTTTAATTATCCATCTGAAATTTCTGAGATATTGAATCCTATTAAATATGGCAACTAGGGCCAAACTTCACCTTGGACAGCTCATATGAGGCAGCTGATATTTTTATTGGATTCCTCTCTCTGAGAGGTGTAGGATTTATCTAAAGATCATCTCATTCTAACATGTACAAATGGAATTATGAATTTATTTTGTTATGGACAAATTGTCAAGGTCGGCCAACAAACTAATGTAGGCTCAAAAGCCCAACAGTCATATCTATTCATCCTCAACGTTACATATAAATAGAAAGAGCCTCCTCCTCATTTAGACAGTTCACTCACGCACATATCTCTCTCTCCTTCATTGATTGGGTATGGATTTCTGAGGCAGCTCTCCACACGTGTGAAGCAGGGTAGTTCTGTTCCTACATTGACCAGCGTTGATCGAAGTTGCAGGAAGGGTTTTTGACTAGCATTGATCGAAGTTGCAGGAAGGGATTTTGACCAGCATTGACCTATTTGACTATAGTTTTGTGTGGGTTATCTCTGTTTGGGTAGGCCACATTTCTGGGCATAGAAAACGAGGCATACCATAGTTTGACCAACGTTGACTGTAGAAGGTTTTGACTACAACGTTGAATTTTGTTGACCAAGATTGACTGGATATTTTCATACTGTTTTTGCGCTGATTGAACTTTTATGGAGGCCGAGTTGGCCAACTTTGACCGAGCTGTTTTGGAGATCAAATCCTACCCTGTTGACTAGCGTTAACTCTCTGGTTAGGCCTTTCTATAGCTGTAGTTTGTTGGGACAGATTTCACAGTGATTGGGCAAGTAAATATTGCATATTGTACTCTCTCTCTCTCTCTCTCTCTCTCTCTCTCTCTCTCTCTGCGCTGAACTTTTGAAGAATAATAAGAAAAATTGATCTAAGTGTTTCCCCACATTGGGGTTTGTCCCTGGCTGGTGCCATATCTTATGTCCTCTTGTCTCGGCTTGTCTTCTACTATTATTGTTTATGTTCTATCTGCATTTTACTATCATGTTGATGTGATTGCTAATCTAGATATTGATATTGGGCTAATAAGAAAATTGAAGTAAAATTGCTCTTGAGCACTGAACATACCATTGTTATCCAAAAATTAACATGGAATCAAAGTTGAGGTGAAGACAAAGCCCAAGCAAGGCTGAAAAAAGCAATCACTGATCAAGGACAAGACTCAATGGCATCCACATCCTACTTTAAGTCTGATGACAAGCTTCATGATAAGTCTGATTATCATGCATGGAAGATGTCTCTTGATTTGACTTTAGAAGAGCAAGATCATCTGGATTATTTGCAGGGAAAGATTTTGGAACCTCCTTCAAATGCACTGGCTGATGCTAAGACAAAGTACAAGAACGGTGAAGTCAAACCAAAGAAGATCATCAGGGATTCTATTCATAAGCATTTAGTTGCTTTCATCTCTAATTTGAACACATCAAAGGAGATATATGACAAGTTGGTTGGCATGTTCAAAACTAGCAATGCAAACCAAGTTCTTTTCCTCAAGAACAAGTTGAAGAATATAAAGAAGGGAAGAAATAAAGAAATTCAATCCTACTTCATGAGGATTACTGAGATCAAAAAAGATCTTCTTTCAATTGGAGAAGCTATTTCTAATCGGGAGCTTACTCTCATTGCCCTTGGAGGAGTCCCTCGTGAATGGCACGTGCTCAATACTACTATTCTTAACAACGACAATATTCCAGCTTTTGAAGAATCGATGACCAAATGTTCTCAAGAAGAAACAAGGATGATGGAAATAGATATGCCTTCAAATAGGAATGATCCTACTGCATTCTCCGCTCATGCTAAAAAGAAGAACAATGCAGGTTCAAAGAAGCAATGTCAAGGAAGACCGGGCTTCAAAAATGGAAGGAAGGGAAGATGCTTCATTTGCAACAAGTTTGGCCACTATGCTAGAGAGTGTCCTAATAGAAGGGATACACCTCATGATGATGACAACCACAACAACAACAATTTCAGGGGCAACAAAAATCAAAGGAATGGTAGATTCAACAACCAAGGAAAAAGGAATGCTCTTGCTCCCCATCAAGGAAATCGTCGCCCTCCCAAGAGATCAAGAAACACCAGGTATGATGAATCTAATGTTGTTGATAACAAGCAAAAAGAATTGTATTTTATATCTGCCCTCTCCACTGCATCTCCTCCAGACACTTTGGGAAATTGGTTGATTAATAGTAGTGCCTCAAGGCATTTCACTGGGTATAAGGAAGCTCTTTCAAATCTGATTGAAAAGGATACAAATTTGGAAATTATCCTTGGAGACAATGCCACCTATCCCGTGAAGGGAGTTGGGAATGTTACCATTCAATTGAATCAACGTAACACCATTCATCTACAAGAAGTAGTATATGTACCCGATCTAAAGAACAACCTGGTATCTATCTCGGCAATGGAGGGCAAAGGATTCGAGGTGGCATTCATCAATGGAAAGTTATGTGTGTGGAATAAAAATTTCAAAGATGCATTTACACTTGGATTCAGGGTTGATAGCCTATATGAAGTTGGAAAAAGCCCATTGGGAGTTATGTCTTGCAACACATCTCTCCAATCCGAATTATGGCACCGAAGGTTTGCTCATCTACACTATAAGGTTCTACCCAATGTAAGGAAGATGGTGACAGGTATGCCCAAATTTAACATAGAACATGAAGGTGTTTGTCAAGGATGTGCCGAAGGAAAACATGCAAGGGGACCATTCCCCTCATGTGATAGCAAGAGTACCGAAATTTTGCAATTGGTTCATTCTGATCTATCTGGTATGATGTCTGTGACATCTCTGGGAGGATATTTATATTATGCTATCTCTATGGATGATTTCTCTCGCAAGACTTGCATATACTTCTTGAAGAAGAAGGACAAAGTATTCTCATGGTTTCGTTCTTTCAAAGCTTTGGTTGAAAATCAAACCGGGAAGAAGATCAAAATATTGAGGACCGATAATAGAACCAAATATGAATCAAATGAGTTCAATAATTATTGTAGAGAAGCTGGCATTAAGAGGGAGACTACTACCACATATACTCCTGAGCAAAATGGTGTTGCTGAAAGGAATAACCGTTCTATCGTAGAAGCCACTCGTGCCATGCTTCATGAGCAAAACCTTCCGAAGTTCTTATGGGCCAAAGCTGCAAACACCGCCATGTATGTTCAAAACAGATTCCCTCAGCAAGCGTTGGACTCCAAAACTCCCGAAGAAGTTTTCACCGATAAGAAACCTGATGTTTCTCACTTTAGAATTTTTGGTAGCCCCGTATATTTTCATGTGCCACAAGAAAAGAGAAGCAAATTGGATGTATCTGGGAAGAAAGGAACATTTGTGGGCTACAGTGAAACTTCTAAGGCATATAGAATCTATGTGCATCGTCAAAGAGAAGTGGAGATAAGTCATGATGTCACCCTCGATGAGGATGTTGCCCTTGGGAAGATTAGTGACCTTCCCATTCCAAGGAAGGACAAAGAAGAAGATTCAGGAGAGCAAGGAGAACCACAAGATGAGCCAATGCCCAGTGTTGAAGAACCAATGGATCCTATTGATCCACCCCCTCATGAGCCCTCCTCCTCAAAAAAGAGACCCTCATGGCTTAGAGAAACTCTCGAAGATGCCTAGAAACATGTTGCACCTAGGGGGACATTTCATGAAGGTAAGAAGCCGAATAGATACCAAGAGTACTTACTGCAATGAGCCCCATTGTTCAAACTGAGCCTTGAACATTTAAACAAGTTGTAAAGCACCAAGTTTGGAAGCATGCTATGAACGAAGAGTATGAGTCGATTATGAAGAGTCATGTATGGGATGTGGTCCCTAGACCCAAGGACAAATCCGTTGTCACCTCGAAATGGCTCTACAACATCAAGCATGGAGTTGATGAAAGTGTCGAAAAGTTCAAGGCTAGATTTGTTGCTCGATGCTTCTCTCAAAAGGAAGGCGTGGACTACGATGAGATATTTGCACCTGTTGCCCGATATACCACCATTTGTTCGATTATATCCCTTGCTGCCTCGCAAGGATGCAATCTACACCAAATGGATGTCAAGACTGCCATCTTGCATGGTTCACTTAAGAAGGAAGTCTATGTAGAACAACCCAAGGGGTTTGAAGTTCAAGATAGTCAGACACATGTATGCAGGTTCAAGAAGGCCCTCTATGGGTTGAACCAAGCTCCCCAAGCTTGGTATGAGAGAATCGACAATTATCTGATGAAGCTAGGATTTACGAAAAGTGAAGTTGATCTGAACCTTTATTTTAAGGTTGAGAATAACAGACCTCTCATCCTGGTACTTTATGTGGACAATCTCTCTCTAACAAGTGTAGACCCTCTTATTCATCAATGTAAGAGGGAGTTGGCTTCCGAATTCAAGATGAAGGACCTAGGATTGATGCATTACTTCCTAGGGTTGGAGGTCTAGCAAAAGCAAAGTGAGATTTTCCTTTCTCAAGGAAAATACATAGTGAAGCTACTTGAAAGATTTGGGATGGTAGACTACAAGTCCGTGACTACTTTGATGGAGCTTAACTTCAAGAAGTTATGTGGAAATGCTACTAGGCCCGATTTGGGAAATCCTTCCAAGTATTTTCAACTCGTGGGGGCCCTGATGTTCTTGGTGAAATCCCATCCGAACATATGTTTTGCAGTGAATACATTGAGTCAGTTTATGGTTGAGCCTCATCACATACATTGGATTGTTGCCAAGAATCTCTTGAGATATATTCAGGGTACAATCACTTATGGAACTAGATACATTGTCGAGAATGTGAGGCCCCATGGTTATTCTGATACTGATTGGGCTAGTCGTATGGTGGATCGTAAAAGCACATCTGGATGTTGCTACTCTCTAGGTTCTGCTTCGATATCTTGGATGAGCAGGAAGCAAAAGTCAGTTGCTTTGAGCACCATTGAGGCTGAATACATTGCTACTAGTATGGCCTCCTGTGAAGTTGTTTGGTTGAGGAAGCTCTTCAGTTAGTTGTTTAGGCATGTGCTGGATACCACCATGATTTATTGTGACAACCAAAGTGAGCTTCGTCTTTCTTAGAATCCTGTGTTTCATGACCGCTCCAAGCATATTGATATCAAGTACCACTTTATCCGAGATATGGTACAAAGGGGAGCAATAAGGCTCTATCATATTGGGATTGATGATCAGGTCGTAGATATTGTTACAAAGCCCCTGGGGAAGGTCAAATTCTTAACCTTCAGTGAACGACTTGGAGTCGTGGAGAGACCCTCTTATGAGGGTCCTGTATGAGATGGATGTTGAGCTCTGGGAGCTCCGGGGGGCTTGGGATACTTCCTGGAGCGATGAGTGACCATCGGCTGAGTGGTTCACCTTACCCTAATGGTGCACGATGTACAGAGTGAGTGGTTCACCTTCCCCTGTGATACCCCATGTTGATATATGGATAGGATGAGTGGTTCACCTTCTCCTATGGCATATGAGTAAGATGAGTGGTTCACCTTCTCCTATGGAATATGAGTAAGATGAGTGGTTCACCTTCCCCTGTCGGTACATCCTGCCCATGCAGTCTTGGACTCATGGGAAGTACCTATCACCTAGCCAATGAGTAGGGAAATGAGGATAGGGACCATAGTACTACCAATGGACGCATCATGTATATTGTACTCCATATGCTAGGATGTTGATATTGATCTAAGATCAATGGAAACTGACTTCGGGTCCGTTAAGAGCGATATGACACACTCTCGATTATTGGAGACTGACTTCGGGTCAGTGGATAATGGTATGGTACATTCTCAATCATGTCTTCTTTCTTCATGGTTCAGCAGAGCAGAGACAGGGATGGTACAAATTGTCAGACAGTTTAGCAGGGAAGTTCTCCCTAGTTGAGAGGGAGTGTTAAATTTGGCAACTAGGGCCAAACTTCACCTTGGATAGCTCATACGAGGCAGCTAATATTTTTATTGGATTCCTCTCTTCGCGAGGTGTAGGATTTATCTAAAGATCATCTCATTTTGACATGTATAAATGGAATTATGAATTTATTTTGTTTATGGACAAATTGTCAAGGTCAACCAGCAAACTAATGTAAGCTCAGAAGCCCAACAGTCACGTCTATTCATCCTCAACGTTGCATATAAAGAGAAGGAGCCTCCTCCTCATTTACACGCTTCACTCACTCACAGATCTCTCTCTCCTTCATTGATTGGATACGGAATTCTGAGGCAGCTCTCCACACGTGCGAAGAAGGGTAGTTCTATTCCTGCATTGACCGGCGTTGACCGAAGTTTCAGGAAGGGTTTTTACCAACGTTGACCTATTTGACTACGGTTTTGTGAGGGTTATCTCTGTTTGGGCAGGCTGCGTTTCTGGGCACCGAAAACGAGGAAAACCATATTGTTTGACCAACGTTGACTACAAAAGGGTTTGATTGCACCGTTGACTTTCGTTGACCAAGAATGACTGGATATTTTCAAATTGTTTTTGGGCTAATTTGACTTGCTATTGGAGGTCGAGTTGACTAAGTTTGACCAAGTTGTTTTGGAGGTCAAATTATGCCCTGTTGACCAGCGTTGAATTTCTAGTTAGGGCTTTTTGTAGTTGTTGTTTGATGAGACAGATTTCTTTGTGATTGCGCAAGTGAATATTGCATATTGTACTCTCTCTCTCTCTCTGTTGAACTTTTGAAGAATTGATCAAAGAGTTTCCCCACATTGGGGTTTGTCCCTGGCTGGTGCCATATCTTGTGTCCTCTCGTCTTGGCTTATCTTGTACTATTATTATTTATGTTCTATCTGCGTTGTACTATCATGTTGATGTGATTGCTCATCTAGATATTGATATTGGACTAATAAGAAAACTGAAGTAAAAATGCTCTTAAGCATAGAACATACTATTGTTATCCAAAAATTAACAAATCTTGACCCTGTCATTATGCGAAAATCTTAGTTGGGTATTTATAGTAGTTTATCCTCCATAAATTAGTCGATGTGTCCAACCGAATAGTTGTGTCTATTTGAGGTGAGCCGACATGAATGTTTCATACAGTTTGCAGGCCAACTTCAAGAGAGGATTGTGCTTGTCTTTTTGGAGGGCTTTTCTAGACACTAGATTGACTCATATACATTTTTTCTATGCTCAAGAAGAGCTCTTCATACATGACATTGACTCTTTAACTCAATAATAAATCCTAAGGCTCTCAATGGAAGCCACTAACAGATAAAAGAACTTTCTCATGAAACCCATGAAGCAAGTTTACAATAATTTGTTCTCTTTATTACATTATTTACATCAGTGATAATTACATGTCATTATGAAGACCGAACCTAGTTACACTTTCTTCAACGATCCCTCTTAACTATGGAGGTATTCATAATGGTACTTGGTCATTCTCAATCTAAAGAATTTCTCATAAGAAGAATCGGACTGGCAATCACATCTGTATAGCATCATAGTAACCAACATTGATTCCACAACAAGGCCTTGACTGACAGCTCTATCTCTCATCAGATCAGAGCACAATGCTTGTGAGACCAATGACAATAGACACCTTCATCATTGTCTCTCAAGGTACATACCCACCTGGGTGTTCTTTGAGTCTGACCTTCGAGGACTATTCTTATCTTGGGTTCCCAGCCTTCAAAGAATATCGGTCCTCTTGCCTACTCTTATCATGGATGCCCTACACATCCTCAAAGAGCATCAGATGCCAGATGATGACCCAATCCTCCATTCTTTGTTCCCAAGTGAAGGAAAAAATGTTGTGTCTATCTCTCCCTCTTAACGAGCGAAGATATGCCCATTCCTGTAAAGGAATGTACCTAAGCTCCCTTTGATCAGGGACTTGTGCAAGCTCCCTCTTAATTAGGGACTTGTCAGAGCTCCCTCTCAATAGGGCACTCTCTTTTCATCAGCAACTTCTTCTTTGTGGGTCCTTCGACTACTTGATCAATTTCCTTTCTTGATGTCATGGAATTTAGTTGAGCTTCTTCCTTGTAGGGCATTGGCCATCCATCACTTCCCTTCTTGGTTCATCATGTCATTCATTTCTTCATGGAAAGTGGCCTTCTTGATACATATCTGGAACCTTCGTCATATGGCTACTTCTTCCTCATCATGTTTCTTTCAGGAATTTCAATCCACCACATGAATGCTAGTTGTAATTGCACTTACAATTATTCAAGAAATCAAAACATAACATTAAATCAAACAGTGCCTTACCAGATGACTCTTTATCATGACATCTTCCTATAGGTATCAGCATCCTGCATACATGTTGACACATCTCCCAAAGATATCCATTGTCAAGGGTCTCCATCTTTTTCAGACTCTCATCAAAGTCTTCATAGCTTTCCGGGAGATTTCCTAGTCAAATCTTCTTGGTATTTTGGATGTTGATCGCCTTTATCATGGTTGCATATCTCATGATCTCTTTCTCTTACACATTCCAGTCCCAGGAGCTTCCAATCAAAGTTCCTTAAAAGTAGTCAACCACCTCATACTTCATATGAGGACATATTATATTGATTTCATCTAGTGCGACTTATGCATTCTTGCATCCTTTCAGAGGAGGAGATCCTTTTCCCTTGATCATGCTTCTCAACATAGAAGTAGTGATCCATGTTACCTGCAACCATATGACATGACTTTATAATATTAAATACAGGCATGCATACCTCATTTTACCTTTAGGTCATCTAGGCTTCTTCCAACAACTTCCTTGATTGAAAAGATCTTCAACCCCTTAATCTGCTTCATTTCTAATGTCATCATACCATCATTCCATGAATTCCATAAGTTGGAGTTCCTGATGAAACACTTGCTTCCACTCTACATCTGTGAATCCTCCAAAAAGGATTCCATTAGATGTTTCCCTTTTGACTGATGTATGATGAGACTTGCCCTGGATGACTTTCTTCCTTTGATCTTTCAATGAGGTCACCAAGAGCTATATTATTCAAAGTTGACTACCATAGATTTTGTTTCAGCAGTCCTTCATATTTCCCTATGGTGATGTCATGAGCTCTTGCTTCTAATGCTCCCCCTTCCTTGTTTTTTCTTCTTTCAGTTTCCTCCATTTCTTCGGTGAAATGGTCTTCTCTATTCTTCTTGTTATTGTCCTTCTTAAGCTAAGGACAATCTTTCCTGTAAAGTACATAACCTTCCATAGCATTGAATTTCAGCTATGCTCTTTTTCCCTTTTCTGAGTACCAGAATTTTTCAAACTTCCTTTCCTTCTAGCAAATGTTTGAGTCCTCAACACTTTTTCCCTCAACTTGTCTTCTTCTATCTTGCATAGAAATCACAAGTTGAATGAGGTAACTTACTTATCCCATGAATTTTGTTACCCTCGTGATGATGTCATGAGTTCTTGTTTCTAATGCTTCCAAGATGTCACACCGCATCTTATTGTAGACATAATCTATGCAGGATCTAGGAGCCATAAAGAGACCTATAGTGGGAGAGATCATCTTAATGATTTCTTACTCCCTCTTACCATGGAATTTCATTCCTCAACTCCTCCTATCCTTTCCAGTGATATGAACTTTCTTTTTTTGTAATGTTCATAATTCTTCTTCCAGCTTCTTTGATGTCTCCAATATTGTTTATGTGAGAGGACCTTAAGAGTTCCTTCCCATGAATTCAAAGGAGACCTTTTTCATTGATATGTTTAATGACTTCACTTATCTACGAGGACTATGACAATCCTCCTTATTCCATGCAAGGACTTTTGATGACCTATCCAATTTATAAATCTCCTTGCAACCACGAAGTCATTTTACCAAATAAATTAACGAATGAAGGATACTTACTTGACAAGTGAAGATGAACTCTTCTACTTGATCACTTTGATGATGGTTGAAGATGTATTAGAGCTTCCTCTTGGATGATCTTCTTTCAAATGAAAAAGCCTTTCTCCAATAGAAAAGGTTGCTCCTTTTGATGAGGATGATTTGTTGCTTCCTCGGATGATATTCTTCTAGGGCAAGGAGATGATCCTTGCTTGCTTTATAACCTCGAAGATGATGACAATGCCTTCTCACCTTCAATATGCTTCGCCTTCTTCTGTAGTGTAGATCAGAACTACTTCTAGGGTTCGATTTTCTCCAAGATGATGTGATCTTCGTTTTTAAGGTCCTTCGAGCTACCTTGCTTTGTAAAAAACTTAATGAGGGTCTTGTTGACCTTTTGATGATGACTACGGAAACAAAAGCTCTTGTCGTTGTAGACTGCTTCTTCAATCTAGGGTTTGATTCTTCATTGTAGATCTTCATCCTTTTCTCTTTCAACTTGCTTTGATGCCCTTCTTGAAACTTGATCCTTGAATGTCTCTTTGTTGCCCTCCCTTTGACTTCGGCACCTTAGCTCTGATACCATGTTGAAGAACCTAGGGCAATTAGGTTAACAAGATTCTTCTCATGTTTTGTGAGGTACTTTTTCACTTTTTTTTATTAGCACAATCTTCTCTCGTTATTATTATAGTGTGTTTCCTTACTTCATCAAATAGTTACCAAAACAAAAGAGACAAGAACACAAGATGTTCGCTCTCTGCTAGGGTCAAAACCTCTCACTCTTTGAGAGGAAAACCTGCACAAATTCTTCTTATAGAGATTCTATTTGATGAATACCAAGACCAAGACCCTTGACTTAATAGCCACTCCAAGATCAAGACACAAGTTCTCTTGACAGCCCTCTTCGAGATCTTCATCATTGTCTGGATACTGAGATCTACCTTGACACTGAGATCCTTCATTCCTGATACCGAGATCTTCATTGATGCCTTGACACTGAGATCTTCATTGTTGCCCTGACGCTAAGATCTTCACCGCAGAGATGATACAAATTGCAGTTACAATGAATCAATGAGACCTTACTGCACCAAGACAAAGGTATACTTCACAATTCCATTACCAAGTCTCTTTTCTTTGATGACTGTAATAGAGATCGAACCAAAGAATCTCCACAGCTATTGTTCTTACGAAATCACAGAGAGGCTTTTGAATTACTTACTGCAATGATACCAAAGCTAGAGATCTGAATTGCTTGATGACTGTGCTAAAGGTCTGAGCCCATCACTGTTCTTCATCCGAAAAGATATTTGAGTAGTTGACAGTGATTATCCTTTGAAAATCATAGAGTACTCCGAGCTATAGATCCGACTTTTATCTTTGATATACCCATACAAAAACACAAAGATATCACCGAACTGTTCTCTATATCTCATCATCGAAACATCAGAAGAAAATCTGAACCTGCCTTCTCCATCGAAAGACCCAGATTTGCGAAGTTTATTCACTGTAATTACTAATTACCCATCCGAAATTTCAAAGATATCGAATCCTGAACATGGCATTATGCAAAAATCTTAGCTGGGTATTTATAGTAGTTTGTCCTCCATAAATGAGCCGACATGTCCAACTGAATAGTTGTGTCTATTTGAGGTGAGCCAACATGAATGTTTCATACAGTTTGTCGGCCGACTTCAAGAGAGGATTGTGCTTGTCTTTTTGGAGAGCTTTTCTAGAGACTAGGTTGACTCATATACATTTTATATATGCTCAAGAAGATCTCTTCATACATGCCATTGACAATTTGACCCAATAATAAATCCTAAGGCTCTCAATGGGAGTCGCTAACAAATAAAATCACTTTCTCATGAAACCCATGAAGCAAGTTTACAATAAAAAAATTGTTCTCTTTATTACATTATTTACACCAGTCATAATTACATGTCATTATGAAGACCGAACCTAGTTACACTTTCTTCAACAGAGGAAGTTGTTATGAATATAATTCATAACAAAATAAAATTAATATAAATAATTTAAATGATAAATAATCAATTAATGATTATGTTAAGTAGTCATAGTTAAGTGAAAAGGCAGTGTATTGAACTATTGTGTAAAATTCAAGAAGCATTTCAGCATTTAGAAAAATCATATGCAAAAGTTAAAGCATGTCAAAAGGAAATCGATAATAAGGAAGATGATAATGAAATTGAAGAAACAAAACAAGGTGAAGCAAGAGAAGCAAATTTTGATCAGAATAATGATAATGAACATGAAGATGTGATAGATAATGATCTAAGTAACCGGATTCGTTCATATATCCCAGCGAATGCGAATCTGGCATGTCCGATATGATTCTCTTGAAAATCGTATCCTAAAATTGGATTCTACGTATCCTATTAGGATTCATACGAATCATGTACGAATCCCGTGCATGACCAGCGAATCCCAATTTTAGGATTCGTATCCCAGAAAATAACTAGAAACAATTGTCTCAGTGACCAATTTTTCAGTATTTCTGGAGAAGAATGTATGTTTTAAGTTCGGTGGACAAAATTTTGCCTATGTAGTTTCTAGAACAGAATTTCTAGGGTTAGATTTCTTTTGTTGGAGGCTTATTCTCATCCTCAGCAACCAATCTCCAAGCAAATTTTGTATTGTAGATGTGTGTTCCTCTAATACTAGAGAATCATCAATATCATGTTTTCTCTGAAAAAACAACGAACTTGACAAGATTAAAGAAGTGACCTGAGATTTCAAAAGACTTAAATTTCACTGCTCATACATTTGATTTGTTTAACTGTTATTTATCCATGACATGTTTGTCCTTTAGTTGGAAAAATACTTTTAAGACTTTTAGAGAAGCGGATGTTCAATAAGTCACTGGCATTGTTGGAAGAGACATGACCCCAGATTTCAGATAATTTATCAGCAAAAATTAGCCCTGAGATGCAGATATTTGAATTTTGAAATAAAAGTCCATCTTGTCCAAAATTTTGTTCATCCTCTAGTAATAGGCATTTATGTTGCTAATATGCCTTAGATTATATTTCCCTATAACCATTTGCCATTTCATATAAGTATCTTTGTCTTTCGTATGTACTATGCATGCTATAGATGAAGATCTATGTTTGAAATCAATAAATTTGTATCATTAATTAAAATTTGTGTAAGAAATATCTAATTTTTAATATATATATATATATATATATATATATATATATATATATATATATATTTTAATAAAATAATATATAACGAATCCTACGTGTCCTGTTCCGGGGGGTCAACGTGTCCGAATCTGACACTACGAATCCCAAATTCTACGAATCCCGAATCCCCATGTCAGGTGACTTAGATAATGATGAATATGAAAATGATATCGATCAAGATGAGGATCCAAATGAAGTTGATCTTGATGTGGATAAGGATGATGTGGATCAAGACGATGATCCAAATGAAGATAATGTGGATGAGGACTATCTTGAGGAACAAGAAGATGAACGATATCATAACAATGAAGAAGAAGACATTAATGATGATGAAGAGGAAAATGTGAAAGAAGAAAAAGAAGAAGAAAATACTTTTGATGAAGAAACTGATATGAATATGGAAAATTTTGAAGAAGAGGTTATGTCAAATATGGATTATGATAGTGAACATGAATATGTGGCTTTCCACGCTTTTTGGCGTCTTAATATCCAGATGCAAAAAGCAATTTTAGATCCTAGCCTGGAGCACTTTTCTAAGTACGAGGAGCAGCCTCGAACAATGCCTGAATGTTTTACATCAAGTTTTACAGAACATATTCATAGAACATTTAATACTCCATTGCTTGCAGCTATTCAGTGAGTTGGTGTGCATACTGCTGCTGGTACGAATGGAGTTGGGTCTGCTAGGCGCAAGAGCCTTTACCCTTCACCTTGGTATCAAACACACTAAGAGGAGAGAGATATGGGCCAGACAAAAAGGTTGATAGCTACTCTTTGAAGCAAGAGTTAAAGGAAAAAATAAAAATGAAAAAGTTCAAGATGATGCTGGAAGGTAGGGCAGCCCTTCCTATAGCAAAATCAAAGACGCAATTGCTTGAATTGATGAGAAAGAATGATGTTGTTGTTGCTAGTGGCGAGACTAGGTGTGGGAAAACAACTCAGGTTCCTCAGGTTACCCGGTCTTGTTATTTGTCTAACCTCAGGGAGGATGCCAGTTTACAATCTTTGCAACAACGGCTCTTCCATGATCTGTTGGGTATGGATGTGCTCCCTCCAATTGGCCAACACAAGCGAATTATAAGAAATAGTTTAAAAGGGCTAAAAATTTTGATTGTTTGTGATGATGTGGATGGTGTGGAAAAAATCAAGAGTTTATTGTATGTGCATGTGCTGGAACATGGTAGTCGGATCGTAATAACATGTCATGATACGTATATACTCAGAGATTCTTTTGCAAATACTTTGTTGTATGATGTAAAACCATTGCAGAAAAAGCATGCCCAAGAAATCTTCTGTCGTCATGCTTTCCTTCAATCAAAGCCATTTAAAGGATATGAAGATTGGGTGGAAGAGTTCTTGAGAATTTCTGGGGATTTGCCTTTATGCTTAAAAGTTTTGGGGGAAAAGGTTGTTGGCAATCTCGACAAAACTTATTGGCAGAGGTAGTTGGAGAAGTTCTCTCAAGGGTTTCCATTTGCAAGAGGCAGACACTGTAATAAATACACTAAAAGTAGGTTACCAAGCTATGGATAATGAAGAAAAGGAATTACTTTTAGACATTGGGTGTTTCCTTGTAGAAGAAAACAAAGAACTACATGTTCGAGTATTAGAGAGATTAGGTTACAGTGACATCTCGAACTGCCTTGAAAGCCTCCGTCAAAAATACCTTGTGGATTTGACACTGGTGTGGACTTCCTTACAAATATTAAAAGCCCTAAGGATGTCATTGTTACATGCTGCACGACAAACTGCAACCTCATGAATGCACAAAGAGGACAGGACTACATGTGCATAACGGAAAACCTATGACAATGGAACCTATTGTCGACAGTATTACCACATAGGAGTCATAAAATTATAAAGCAAAATCAAGTTAGGGAATTGGTAAATATAGTGAGAAATAGAGCAGTGAGAGGTACAGATCAAGATGAAGAATTGGGAGAGACAGAGGTGGAACTTCGAAGACGACTGGGGGATTATACGTCTGTGGTGGTAAATATAGAGGCACAATTCCATATCAATATATGTGATCTACCCTTCATTGGATCCATCCCCGTTTTGTGTTACCACAGCAAACCCAACATATGGTCATCATTCTAGCCTTTACAAATGGTCTATAGGCACTTTCGATCCATTTCGAGACCCATGAGGTTGACCTTGTGCTCCCCCACACTCACTTGGGAGCACCACAAGTTTTTGCTTGGAAATCAAGGGGCCAACCCCTTGTCCACTATGATGGGAATCCATTTCTACATCATGGCACCCTTTGGACTTCATTAGGCCTCCTCAAAGGCCCAGCGACTCACTCAGTTAATCATTCGACCCTCTTGAGAGGCTTAGTCATGTATTATTGAGCTATTTGGTGGGCTTGTCACCAAAAGTACTTTTCATTTTTCACATTATTTTATTCTAGAGGCTATACTAGGCCAAAATAAGCTAAATCGAATTCATTAGACATTGTATAAATAGATGATGAATTGATCCATTCTCTCATCATCACTCGGATTGATCATTCTCTCTTAATACATTTTCGCTATTCTTTTTGGAGGACGAAATTGGATGGATCAATGAATTTTGATGATTGGATATCTTCATTTTTGTCTTGGAGCTTCTATATTGGCATATGATGATGATCGGATATACCTGTTCTCACATATAAGTGCTCTTTTAATGCTATTTTGTCATTCTTTTCTATGTCACATAAATGATGCTAGGATTTCACTATACTAGACCGAAATTTTGCTGCTTTTCTTTGGTGAAAGGGTATAAATTTGTCTTTTATTAACGTTGCATCATATTATGGGCCATGTTTGAATAAGTGAATGTTCCTAGAGATATTTCATTGAACTTTATCTTGATAAGTCATTACATATCACATATTGAAGTATAAAGACTTTGAAGCAATTTTCCCCATGCCCTAATTGGCATGCGAAATTGTTCAAGAGGCCTCCTTAACTACATGAAACCATCTTAATCATTGGAATCTTCTTGACTCCATTTCTCCCGAAGGAATAGGCAATGCTCTTCCATAGGTGATTACTACATATCATATTTTTCTCACCTTTGTCTCTTTCTTTCTAGGTCTAGCCTGCATAGGTCACATAGGGCATCAAGTATCTCACAATCTGGCCATCCAAACACTTCAATTTTTGGTCCACAATTATGCTAGAGTTTTCTCTAGAGGCCCTCAAAATTTGAAGCAAATCTGACAGTGGGATGTCAAGATATTGCAAGCCCTATCTTAAGGACTGTTTCCTACCCTAGGTTTCCCTTGGCTAGTGACCTCATTTGGATCATTGCATTCTATTCCAAGAATATTTGTCCATTGATCCTCTTCTCTTCCACAATTAGGTGAACCCCTCCTTGAGTGACCAATCCCTCTTACTTGACATAGTTGTGGGTCCACTTGGTCCTGTAACTTTTGGAAGATAATTCTACAAAGACCATTTGTAAACCAAGTGTTTATAAGGGCTTTAAGACTAAGTCCCTCCTTAAGAAGGCTCATTCCCAAAACCTATCCCCTAAGACCCTCTTGGCCCTTCTTAGAGAACCTTTCATCTTGCCTCTTGGGCAAGCAAGCCATATATTGAGCCTCTCTTGTGAATAGACCTCTTTAAGAATCACTCTTTTCCCTTTATTGACCCATTAATCTAGGTGATTCCCTTCATACCATGTCTCCTCCCATCGGTGAAAGTCTGTAAAGAGAAGGGAGATTTAGCTCAGGTGACAGTGGGCTATTGCTCCATTATTTCCATTGACCTAGCAATTTCCCCTCTAGGATCCACTTTTAGGACCCGTGCTAGTTTGCACGGTAACAGGACTCTTGATCGTCATTAAGCGGTAGAACAATGACATATCATTAAAAGCAAACTTGGACACCTAAGTCATGCTTCTCATAAAAGCAATATCAAAAATGATCTAAAATGGGGTTCTTAGGATTCTTGTCTAACTTACAAGAACCTCTCCCACTTCCAAAGCTTTAAATTTTCCCAACTCTTAATGATTAACCAATGCGGAATTAAGAAATGCTTGAAAATAAGGTGTATGTTGGCATGTGTTTTTAATTGTTTATGTGCTTTTAAAATTCGGTTGTTCATGCTGATATGTAAATACAAATGATAATAGACAAATGCATCAATAAGCAAACACATAAGATAGCAATTTAATACAGAGTTCACCCGAAACGTTTGGGCTACATCTCCTTCAGCTCTAGTCAACTCGACTAGGCTCCCTGGGATTATGGCAACAGTTCTTTTACAAGTTCCACACTCAACTCCAATGTTTTACACAGGAACATTGGGCTCATAACACTACTTTATCCCTTGGCTCTTGGAGCTCTTCAGCTTTCTGGCCCTGGCTCTTGGCTCTGGCTCTGGCTCTTGCTCTGGCACTTGGCTCTAACTCTAGCTCTGGCTCTTGGCTCTGATTGTGGTTCTGGCTCTCAGCTCTCGCTTCTGGCGCTCGCTTTGGCTCTTGGCTCTGGCTCTGGCTCGTGGCTCTCTACTCTGGCTCTCTAAGCTCTTTCTCTCGGCCTTTGCATGCCTCTATGAGTTGCTCGACCTCCAAGGAACTCCAACAACAATATGTTGCTATCAATTGAGCTCTCTGGCTTTTCACTCGACCTCCGAGTGACTCCAAAGACTCTCTGCGCATTCAGATTTTTCTCGTTGTTTGCTCTCCTCTCTTCTTCTCACCCTCTATCTCTGTCAGTCTGTGCCCTTAAACCATCTACTTCCCGACTGTTCGTTTCCGCTTTCAGCTCTCTCGTTCCCTGACTCTGTCCGTTCGAATCCCTTCTTCGGCTATTACAGTCACTGCATCACACCTCACAGGGAAGTGGCCACCTATTCCGTAACGGATAAGTGTCAGGTTCAGCAGAAACACTCGATCATTTGAAACGGTCGTTATTTCCGTTTACTCCAAGAATGTCCGCGAAACACGAATCTCTGCCAACTCATTATCCACGTCGGACTTCAAAGTTTTATGTGCCTCAGTCTATTTCCCCGTCGAATCCGGTCATCCATCGGGTTAATTCTTCACCGTTGATCTGAAGCCTCCAGATCCTACGAATTCCGTCTATATCGCGCGGGTAAGTTGCTCAACCATTACTCACGCAATGTAAGCAGTTTTCTCTCTCATCCGCTAGACACGCATCGCCTGGTGTGTGGCATCGCGCTGAACTCGGCCAAACCTGCTTACCGCTTGAAGTGCACGCGATATCCAACTGATTTTGGGCGCGGGACCCGCCTTCTAACGGAATTGGCGATTCCCGTATGATTTTATGCGTTTTCCTCGTGACCAAGCGCTTGGGGCTTTCCTTCACTGAGGGGGATGTCCTGTGATACTTTAGCGCTAATCGCGTATCAAAAATTGCCTCTATTTTTGGATTTGGCCTCCCGATTGCCAATTTGTGCCAATGCGTGGTCACAATGGGCCAACGATCTACGCGCTTTGACCGAGGGTCCTCTATGTTTCGTGCTGACCACAAATTGCCATTGTTCAAAGGTTATTTCTGATAAGCTCGATATCCACAAGACTTTGAACTTCGGCATGAGTTTCTTTACAGAGTTTGGGTAGCTTTAAGAGAGTTTAAGGATCCAACTTGGATCACGCCTTCCCACTAAAAGAACTTTTGGTCCACCAAAAGACTGATATACTGATCTGAGCAGTAAATGAGAGTAACAACACCCTCTTCTTTAAGCCCCCCTACACTTGCCTTTGCATAGTACCTCTGAACCACAATCTCTAACCACTTCCCTTCTTGGATGGGTTGGTCGTCTTGGGAAGAACTGTTTTCCTCCTTGACTTCATGCAAAACTTCTGTTGTGAAGTTTACAGAAGGTAGTTTGAACTTCCTTACCTTGATCCAAGGTGGCTCAAACGAATGTGAAGTACATCTGCTCCACTAAACTTTCATTTGTACCTATTTGAAAACTTGCCAACAACCACTGTTAACAACAGCTGGTATACAGACAACAACTAGATGGAATAACTCCTACTTCAACAACTAAACATATTTCACATCTTGTCAACCCTTCCTTATCTTATATCTACATAAAAATGATTGACTAGATAACAAGCCAATAAAACATGCCTTTAAAACAAATGACCCTTCAGGTCAAGCATGTAGAAAAAGACCTTTAGGACTCTCTTCCAAAAGATGAAACACTTCATTATTATCTCCATTTTGGAGACCAAGTTAACTTCTCCCAAGCCAACAGTACATGCATCTCGTGCTCATGCATGCATTCCATCTATCAACTTTCGCTTAAGTACATTGTACTTTCGAAGTTGAAATGAACATATTGTTGCAGCAGTAAAGTGAGTTTCCTACTCAACTTCTTTCCATTTACCATTTTGGTAAGATCCTGCAGCTTGCATTTAGTCCACAAAGAAATGCAAATAGATGCATCAAAGGACATGCAGTCTTAATTAGATAAGAATTCTAACCATTTCTTACCAATCCATTTCAATGGTCCCTCCTTGGTTTGCACATCAGCATCAATATGTGAATCATCCTGAAACACATCAATCATGGAATCTTTATTTCCATCTGTTAGCGCTTGAGATTTCACCCTAGGCTGAGGAAGGTAAACCTTCAAGGCAACATCAAACCATTTCACCTCGTAGCTAGCCCTACGGGGTATGAGAAGGCTCTCTCCGGTCAAACTCGGTAGATCTTTCAATAGGATGAGCTGACCCAATTAGGAACACTGATATTAGGCTAGTAAACTGATAAGGAGGGTTGATTTAAAGTTTTTGGGGTTTTTGGTGGCAATTGGAGGGAGTGCAATTCAGGGTGTGGGGATTGAGCTCAGTTTTTTGCAGGTGGGTCTTTGGGGCAAGGAAGGAGTTTGTGCTGATGCCTTAAGCTGAGATGGATGATCAAGGAAGAAAAAGAGGGAGCTAAAGAGGGCAAACAATGACTTTGAATCCTCTTTAGACAGTGGAAAACATAAATATTAAACAAAATTGAAAGCTGAGCATGGCATGCATGAATTCAAACTTTATCACTTCTTTTGTTTAATTGGCAGCAATAGAATAAGAGATGGAACACATAAACACACTTACAATGACAAGTAGGAAACACACCATCAACACAATAATCCACAAGAATCCACAATGATGTCTGCAAAACCCTGGCCTTCCTTTTCCTCAAATTGCAGAGATACAAGTAAAATATACAATAGAGCTTCTCCCTCAAGAGTCCAACCATGAAAATGAGCAAGAGAAGGCATAATATAGATCATCTAACTCCTTTCCCCACCTCTAGGGGTCGAGCTCAACTTCCTAGGAGCAGTTTGAACTAATTCTAAACTGAGCACTAGATAATAGGCAGTCAAAACAACTTGCCTCTAAAACTTAGGTAACCCATCCATGCATTTAATATTCACTATTTACATCAAGGAAACTTCTAGAAGTGTTAAAGGAGAGTAAATGTATCCATTTGCCATGAAAATTATCCAAAAATCCATCATTTACAAGCATTAAGAGTCAACCATAGTAAAAACTGAGTTTTGCAGGCCGAAATGGTCAAACTGGCAAAATTTCCCTGAGTGGTCGCGCCCCTGCCTTGGAGTGGTCGCGCGCATTGGCAGCTATGTTTGAGGGCCTTCCTGGTGTCCAAATCAGATGCAAGATAGCTCATTGGAAAGGTCTGTGAGTCTACTTTCCAACCCAACTGGAATTTCTGAATTTGGAGTTGATTTGACCCCTCAAAAGTCATTTCTCCCAAGACAGCTTTCTGCAACTCAAAAAAGGGGCAGAAAGTCAAAATTTGCATGTATTTTGAGCTTTTGGAAGTCCAAATCTCCATAAAATTTTAAGTCCATCCATAGGCAAGTGTATTTTTGCATGACAATTCCAAAAATGTAGAGTTTTCCCCGTTCTGAGCTGTCCCCACGAGTGGTCGCGCGCGGGGTGAGACCACTCCAATGGCCAAAACCTGTAAAATTCTCAAAAAATTCACAAATGACAAAATTTTCTCCAAATTTCTTGAAATTTGGGCTGGGAGTCCCCAATCAAGTACCATGCTCAGTCAAAGAGGCTTTGGCCAAAGTTTGGAGTGGATCGGGCGTTTTCCTTCGTTTTTGTGCTTTGGCCAACCGTCCTTGGAGCACCTTCGTTCTCGCCGGTATTTTTGACATTTCTCTCAAACCATGAAACCTGTGTAAAAAGTGAAGGAGGTTTTTCTTCTTTGGCATGTTATGGACAAAAACCTCTCTCAGTTTTCCAAAATTCATCTTTTATTGCTCTGAAACATCATTTGAGTGCAACTTGTCCCGATGTGTGAAACAAGGAATTTTGTCGAAATGGAGCGAAATGAAGGGGATAGGGGGCTTCTAAATTCTTGGGGAAATTTGTGGGAGTGGGGAGGGATGCTAGGAAGCAGGGGAAAGTGGAATCGCAGAGATTGAGCGAAGGAAAGGGGTCGAAAAGGGCAAAACACAGGCCAAACCTAGAAAATTGCCAGATTGTAGCTAGAAACTAGGGTTTGTGAAAAAATGAGGAATTTGGCGGGTCTAAGGGATGGGAAGTGTTTGATAAGGTACTTTAAGGATAGGGGAAGGTGTATGAACATCAGGAAACAAGTTTTGCCGATGAGTTGACCGTCCAAGAGAAATTGGCTTTCAAAACCCTAGGAGAGGGAAATGACCTTGCCAAGGCACAACTGAAGCATGAACAAGGTGTAAAATGACTCATTAGACACTGAAATGATAATGACAACCCTACGAATGATGATAAACTCAGCTGAATGGTGACATGGACTGACATTTGGGCAAACCCTAGACCTAATGCCTAGTGACCAAATTTTGCTTGAAGACTCACTGAAATGACAAAATTTGACCTTGACAATCTGAGACCACTTTGTAAGAGCATATTTGATCACTGTAGGAAGGCTGGAAAGACTGACACTAACACCATCCCTGCCATTTTCTTTTTCCACCTTCTCCTTCAGCTTTGCTGGAAGCAGTGCTCGATTCAAAGTCCAACACCTCTCAACAAGATGCCCTTGCTTATGGAAGTAAGTGCAACACATGTGCATCCTTTTGATAGCATGATTTGCCTTGCCCTGTGGAGCTTTGGTTGCTTGCTTCTTTTCCTTCAAAAGTTTCTTGTATGTGGCCATCCTCTTCCAACATCTAGAAACATAATGGTTATCCAAACCACAAAAGGAACATGCAATTCTTTTCCAATGCTTACATGGAAATTTATCATGCTTTGCATAATTAAAAGGAATATGGTTAGAACCAGATTTATACCTTTCTCTTTCACCTTTATTACCTTCATGAGTAGGTGAATCAAACGAAGAAGTGGTTCCCTTTGGAATACCATCAATCTCTCCAAGGCTGTCAGAGTTTCCACAACTCTCTGGTTCAAGTGTGTTCTTCTGAACACCTGCATCCTGCGAATGATGTTTCGAGCTATTGCATTCCTCCTGAATACAATCTTCACACTTTTGAGGTAGAGGACATGAAATGAAGCTCCTTCTTGGGACTGTTTCAATGGCCTTCATGGCAGCTTTGGAACTTCCTTCGTAAGACTGTCCATAGCCAAGACCCAAATACTTAGCCCTTTCCTCAACTATTATTGGTTCAACAATACCTTGTGCATGCTTTCCCAAACCCTTTCCTTCATAGCCCATCTTGGACATTAGCTTGGAACCTATGCCTTTAGTATGTTTCTCAAAAGAACCAATACAAGTATTCTCAGAGGAATTTGAAGACAAACTGGAATGGTTTACATCTTCTTCAAGTTGATCTTTGACCAAGGCTTCTTTGGCAATAAAGAGTTGTGACTCCAACTCATGCATCCTTTCTAGGTTCATATTTGCAATATGAAGTTGCCTCTCCATTTCTTGCAATTTTCCAAAAAGCATTTGCTTTTCTTCCTCCACGGAATTCAACTGCTCTCTAAGTATGCTGCGCTTCCTTCCATCCTCATACATTTCTCTTACCTTGTTCATCATGATGAACAAGTCTTGCTTCATGTCTCCATCAAAGGAACTTGTGAAGAAAGAAGAATTCGAGGATTCACTTGTAGAAGTTGTCATTATGCAAATGAACAAAAGAATTTCGAACAAGATTATTAAAGAGCTTATTTAGCAACCTTTTGCAACAAACCTCTTGTGCTTCAAGGATTGCTTTGAGGTCCTTTGGGATAGAAGAATGCCTTCAGCCCTTCCTTCTCGTCCTTCCTAGACTGAGCTATCAATAGCTTTCCCTTCACCTTTGCAACTCAAACAATAGTCAATGTGCAAACAAGCATACAATCAATCAGACAATCAATCCTTCACTGCCCAAACACCTTTCAAACAAGCAATCTTTGCTCTGTCAATCAAGCATTCTGTTATAACCTTCTTTGAAGGTGGGGTTAATCAATTTCAAGCTCCGATACCACCTGATCTGAAAATGGGGCTCTTAGGATTCTTGTCTAACTTACAAGAACCTCTCCCACTTCCAAAGCTTTAAATTTTCCCAAGTCTTAATGATTAACCAATGCGAAACTAAGAAATGCTTGAAAATAAGGTGTATGCTAGCATATGTTTTTAACTGTTTATGTGCTTTTAAAATTCCGTTGTTCGTGCTGATATGAAATACATAGGATAATAGACAAATGCAGCAATAAGCAAACACATAAGACAGCAATTTAATACGGAGTTCACTCGAAACGCTTGGGCTACGTCTCCTTGAGCTCTAGTCAACTCGACTAGGCTCCTTGGGATTATGGCAACAGTTCTTTTACAAGTTCCACACTCAACTCCAATGTTTTACACAGGAACATTGGGCTCAGAACACCATCTTATCCCTTGGCTCTTGGAGCTCTTCGGCTTTCTGGCCCTGGCTCTTAGCTCAGGCTCTGGCTCTGGCTCTTGCTCTAGCTCTGGTTCATGGCTCTAGCTATGGTTCTGGCTCTCAGCTCTCGCTTCTGGCGCTCGCTCTGGCTCTTGGCTCTGGTTGTGGCTCGTGGCTCTCTGCTCTAGCTCTCTAAGCTCTTTCTCTCAACCTTTGCATGCATCTGTGAGTCGCTCGACCTCCAAGCAACTCCAACAACAATATCCTACTGTCAATTGAGCTCTCTGGCTTTTCACTCGACCTCCGAGTGACTCCAAAGACTATCTGCGCATTCAGATTTTTCTCACTGTTTACTCTCCTCTCCTCTTCTCTCCCTCTATCTCTATCAGTCTGTGGCCTTAAGCCATCTGCTTCCTGACTGTTCGTTTCCGCTTTCAGCTCTCTCGTTCCCTGCCTCTGTCCATTCGAATCCCTTCTTCGGTTGTTACAGTCACTGCATCACACCTCACAGGGAAGTGGCCACCTATTCCGTAACGGATAAGTGTCAGGTTCACCGAAAACACTCGATCGTTTGAAACGGCCATTATTTCCATTTACTCCAAGAATGTCTGCGAAACACGAATCTCTGCCAACTCATCGTCCATGTAGGACTTCAAAGTTTTATGTGCCTCAGTCTATTTCCCCGTTGAATCCGGTCATCCATCGGGTTAACTCTTCGTCGTTGATCCGGAGCCTCCAGATCCTACGGTGTCCATCTATATCGCAGGGTAAGTTGCTCGACCGTTACGTGATGTAAGAGGTTTTCTCTCTCATTCACTGGACACGCATCGCCCGGTGTGTGGCATCGCACTGAACTCTACCAAACCCACTTACCGCTCGAAGTGCACGCGATATCTTGTTGGTTTTGGGCGCGGGACCCGCCTTCTGACAGAATCGGCGATTCCCGTACGGTTTTATGCCTTTTCCTCGTGACCAAGCGCTTGGGGCTTTCCTTCACTGAGGAGGATGCCATGCGATACACGATTAGCGCTAATCGCGTATCAGAAATTGCCTCTGCTTTTGTATTTGGCCTCCCGATTGCCAATTTGTGCCAGTGCGTGGTCACCATGGGCCAACGGTTTGCGCGCTTTGACCGAGGGTCCTTGTTGTTCCGTGCTAACCACAAATTGTCATTGTTCAGAGGTTATTTCTGATAAGCTCGATATCCACAAGACTTTGAACTTCAGCATGAGTTTCTCTACAGAGTTTGGGTAACTTCAAGAGAGTTTAAGGATCCAATTCAAATCAAAAGAGAAGTAAAAGGTGCACCAAAGGGGTGAAAAAGAAGGCTGAGGAAAGGGGCAATTGATGCCTCCATGATTGCCCCCTCCATAAATCTATACACTCAGGATGATGGATCTCAATTAGTTGATCCCATAGCCATGGCACCTAGCCATGAAGCCTTTCCCCTTTGTTTCCACTATTATCAGAAAATACCTATGAACAGAAGGGTTGACCTTAAACAAGTCACCTCCCCTTAGGGACTAGAAGCACCTAATTGGTTTGAGCATCTAGCCACCCCTAACAAGGTAGGGAACACTTTTGCAAGACTTGGTTTAGTTAGATATTTGATGGCGATCTCGATTTGAAGTCACATTATGCCCTTAACAATTAGGTATGGTCTACTAAGATGCATCTATTGTCATTGTCTCTAATGAATGGTTACTTTCACTTGATTTTGAGATTACTTTTTCCAGAAAAACCTTCATACTAGCAAAGGCCTTGAGAGCATATGTTTCATGTTTGTACTCCACATTATGCTCAGATCATACTAGACTTTTGAAGAGTAGTGATGACCTTGCATATGCAGTGTTGCCCCTCCATAGTAGGGAGTTGGGCACTCTGATGATTCCAACAATTTATTGACAGCACATAGAACCCCCTGTAAGATGGAACGTTGAGCTCACTTTACCTGGTGTTGGAAATTCTTGATGGTGTACCCAACAGACCTAGCATACCTCTAAGTTGGCCTTGACACTGTTTGATGGGCATGGCTTGATTGAAAGTCTAGATGATGATGGTCATCCCCAGGATGATTAGGTAGAACTTGTACCACCTCATGAAGCCCTAACACTTGAGAGGGAGTGCACAATTGTCTTGATGACCCCCTTTGAGATGACAAAGGGAACCAAGAGCTAGCTTTTAACATATGGAGACATTTTGAGGCTCGACTTGAGACTTCCCCTTAATCACTTGGATGATTATGATGCTTGGAGATGCATCTTTCCCACTCATGCATTTTGGAGTTTTATTTGGTCTGAAAAGGCAGCGTATCATGCTAGAGAGGAGTTTCGACCCACACGTGTGGGCTTTTAGTGGCTTATTTTATTGCATTGAGCTATTGGGTTGGCTTGTAACCCATTTTCTTCATGTACACTAATGAGAGTGACTAACCTCATATAAATAGAGGATCACTCTATTCTTATTTCTCATCATCAGCCATGTATTTTGGCCTCCCTTAGAGAGCTCAACTTAGCCTTGTGTAACTCACTACTTGTGGAGATGTGATCTTTTTGGAGCTATTGCTATTGGAGATTGATTTTTGTCTTGAAGATGTCTTTTTGGGATTGAAAGAAGGATATTTCATAGAAGAGTTGTAATTTTAATGGGTTTTTATTGCTTCACGTCTAAATGCATATGATTTATGGACAAACTTGCTTGATGATTGCATGTTAAATTTATCTTCCCTGAAATTCATAGGGAACCTACAAGAGAGCTTTCCCTATTTAATTTCTCCCTACACAAAGAAGACATCTAGGTTTGTCAAGTGAAAACTAGGGTTTTCCCCCTTACTCCAATTGTTAATTCACTCTTAAATTTAACCCTAATGATTCCACCACCCAAATAGGAATAGCCACTAGGAATATTTTTTAGGGCCAAATTCAATTAGAGCACCTCTTGGCATACATTGGAGCTGAAGAGGCTTAATTTTAACCTTGTTGATCCATCTCGCTCAAAATATAGCATTTTACATGGTTAAATTTGCCCTAAAAGAGTTGACATCATCCTCCCTAACTAATTTCAGGGTTTGTTTCCTTCTCTATTGATTATATCATTTGCATATACTTTCTTGGGTGCTTGTAAACCTAGATATTCCTTTATTGATCTAAATCTTGAAACACTAGGTTACATATGCCTCTTTTAGGGCATGGTATATGATACATTGCTATTATACAAAAGGGATTGTATCTTTTTCATTTTAAGAGTATCTAGCTAGTCTATATTTACATCACCTTGAGCCACAAAACATAGAATACCTTTTAGGTGCTCACTAGGAAGCCTACCCTGTGGTGCAATTCCACCAAGGAGCAGGAGGAAGATTGGTAAGGTGACAATGGCAATCTCCCTCATTTTTTGCAACATGGTTTGGCCCTTGCCTTGTGAGGATTCTCATAATGTCTGCTAGATTTTGAGGCAACATTTATGGCGCCATTGTCGGCAAGGAGTTGATTCAACATCCTCGAAATCCAAAGCTTCATTAAATTTTGGTGAGAATACCATGACAACATAATTCCTCACCTGGTGATTTCATTGTCATGGGGGAAGAAAACCCTATTATTGATCCCCACTTATCAAAGAAGGAATACCATGACAACATAATTTCTCACCTGATGATTTCATTGTCATGAGGGAAGAAAACCCTATTATTGATCCTCACTTATCAAAGAAGGACAAGTGGTTCCCTGAAATTCTTGTCCCAGATAAATTACATATGGAAGTAAAAGCAAAACTGTGGATTAATTACAATGTGTCTCCCCTTAACTTAGAACGAATTTTAGGTTATACCTAACCCCTTGCCCAAAAGCCACAAATTGTAACCATTGTTCCATGGTAATGACTCTGATGATACAAATAAACACATACAAGACTTTGAAATAGCTTGCTCTTCTTATCTAAATAGGGAAACCAAAGTTGACATGATCACAACTCTTTTCACTTTATCCTTCAAAGGCTATGCTAAGGAATGGTTTCCATCCCTTCCTGGAAAATGCATACATTCATGGAATGACCTTTCAAATGCCTTCTCATTTAGATGGATTGAAGAAAGGGGCATTATGGCCTGTATAAATTTTCTCCTGGTCAAGAAAGATGAATCCAAGACTATTAGAGAGTTTAATCAATGGTTTAATCACTTAATAGCTATAATACCAAAAAAATTAAAACACTATGATGAGTTGGTTCTCTCATCATACTTTCAAACCTTTGTAAGAGAGATAACATACAACATTAGGAATAAGAACCCTACAATTTTGCAAGCCCATGATAGTGGCGTCCAGGTATATGACCTCATGAAGCAAGAAATTACTCAACCTGAGATACTCTGTGTTTCCCCAATAGATTTCAACAAAAATGCCCAAAGCATATTTGAGGAAAGGATGCATGTTGTGATGAAGAACTACAAAGCCATTGTTATTCAAGTTTACAAGATAGAAAAAACAATGCATTGAGCAGTTATCTAACAAAGAGAACCATGAAAATCGTTATGTGGATGAGATTGACCCACCTATTGTTTTATACACATGAAAGTTTGGTTGAGGGTATCCTCCATTTTCCATATCCCTTGAGATCAATGGTTTCTTGCTCCATAATTATATGTTTGACTCAAAGGCATCGACTAACATAATGCCATAGTGCTAGAAACTACAAGGCCATATAGAAATGTGTACAGAATTTACTCCAAAGTTGTTGAAGTGTGTGGCATAATTGAGGATTTCTCAATATCTTTGCATGGGCATCCTAATACGAAGATATTTATGTGTCTTATTGTAATTGATATTTCAAACGCTTGCGAGATGTTATTGTCTAGAAAGTGGGTTCCCACCTTGTGAGGCACCCATTCAAATGGATATGTCATACATCAAGGTTCCATGGGAGAAATTTCCTATGCACTAATTTTTAGGCAATTTTCAACCCGGCCTTTGGTTGAACAATAATGCACTGCCTTTGATAAGGACCAAGAGGAAGATTGTGGATGTGGAGATTGGAGAATATCCCAAACCTAAATGAAAAGTGGATGGAGTGTCAACCATGTATCTTGATGGGGCATATTCCAAGTCCAACTTAGGGGAAAGAATCGTCTTGACATCACCCTCTAAGAAGCATATCCTGTTTTCAAACCGACTTGCTTTCCATTGCACGAATAACATAGTCGAGTATGACGCTTTTACTTTATGGTTAGATCTGACTCTTAGCAAGGGAATAAAGCACCTAAAAGCAATAGGGGATTCCAACTTAATTGTCTCTCAAATTAAGGGAACAGTTAATCCCAAAAATGAAAATCTCAAGAAATACAAGGATTTAGTGTCTCATACCATGAAATACTTCGAAAACTTTGGCACTGATGTTCTCCAAGAGAAAGAATGCTATAGTGATTCTTTAGTTGTATCAACTATGACTTTACAACCACCCAATGAGACCACTACTAGGTTGGGCGAATTTACAATGGAGGTAATCTTTAGACAAGCCATACTTGACAACTAGTACCACTACCAAGTATCATTGGATGATGCTCACATTATAGATTTCCTTCAAAATAATTCAAACAAGTTGGATGAGAGTGAACATGACCAAGTAAACAAAAAGAAGGAAATCTCTATGGAAATATTCTTTGACTAAAATGATAGGTGCAAGGTAGAAAAGAAATTGATGGACCACCTGATATTGAGATCAATCTAGGAACTAAGTCTAATCCTTAAATGATTAAGATTGGCAAAGGAACATCCAAGAATGAAAGAGTTGAGATGGAAAAACTACTCAGAGAATTCAAAGATATATTTGCATGGTCATACCAATAGTTAAAAGCCTATAGCAAAGTACTATCCCTTTAAGGTTAGAGACCAAAACTATAAGGAAAAAGTTGAGAAACTTCAAAATATGTTGGATGCTAACATTATTGCCCCTACAAGGCACTCCTCATGGATTGGAAAAAGAATAGTAGCATTAGAATCTGTGTAGATTTCAGGGATTTGGATCACGCATGTCTTAAGCACAATTACCCTTTTCCTAACATGGAAAACCTCCTACAATGAATCACCAGATCCAAAATAATGTCCATGTTACTTGGGCTTTCAGAGCATAACCAAGTGGTAGTGAAGGAAGAAGATTAATTAAAAATTGCATTCACTACACCATGGGGAACATATAAATATTTGAGAATGCCATTTGGTTTATTAAACATTGGATCAACTTTCCAAAGAGCCATGGACTTCTCTTTCTATAATGTCCCTTTTCAAGGACATAAGCCCAACCAACTAATTTAATTATTAATGTCATCTCTAAGGTGATATTGAGGAATTAAATTAATAAAAGTGATTATTAAGTAACTTCTAAAATTAATTAAAAAATAAATCTAAACCTTATTAAAAAATAAACCTTAAAAGAAGGAAAAGAACCCATGGTTTTCGTAAGACCCGTGGTATTCTGAGTCCTCACAACCATCACAATAAAAGAAAGGTAGAGGACCATTTGAGGACAACAAGATTTGGATTATTGTGAGATAGAATTGGGAGCTCTAGTACCTTACTGTGTGAGGGGAAAACCCTTGTACAGTTTTTCGTTTCGGTGTTGAGAGATACACCCTGGTTGGTGGTGATTAATTTCAGTGGTGAAAGATTCCACTCTAACTAGTCAAGAAGAAGAACCACTTCAAGTACTTTAGTGGTGCTTAGCAACAAAGGGTGAGATTTGCAGTAATTGTTAGAAGATTGAAGCCAGTGCTACACATATCATGATAATATCAAAATTATCTCAATATTATCACCAAAACAATGGTTGTCGATATTGTTGTCGGAAAATATCGCAGTAATTTGCGTTGTTGAATTTATCGCAATAATTTTGAAATTATCCTGACAATTTCAAAATTATCGCAAGTCAATGGGAAATTATCACCTTGCTTCTAAAAAACACAATATAGGTTCCGGCTTAGGTTTCTCAAAGGCCATTTTCGTTTTTTTTGTGCTAAGATTGAGCTCTGAGGGTTGTGTGTCTTGTGACCATTTTTCATCGAGCAAACAAGGGAAAATCCATAGTTCTATTTGCCATCAGTTGACCATTTTTGGAGTAGAGATTTATTCCATCATACAATATCCATATTTCCAGGTATGTGTAATAAACAAAGTTCGTTTACACTCTAATACCAATGTAACGAATACAGTTCGTACTTTGCAATAATCTTCAGAACACTTGGAATACGAAGACATCCATCGAGGATATACACCCACACACACAAACAAACAAACAAGCACCCCTTCATGAACAGTAATGTCCTTAGAGACGTGCCTCTTCAATAAATAATTATTATTTGACTTAATCATTATTTATGGTTATAATTAATTATACAATTTATATTATTTTTATATACTTTTATTCATAACATTGCCTTCCTCTTCAAATAACTTTGTCCTCAACGCTTATTGATAATAAGACATGTCATCTATTTATTTGCCTTGTAATCTATTTGTATCTTTTAGAGTTCTTCGAGTTGTCATCTTCGATGATACAAGATGATAGGATCCTCTGAGTGATAAATAAAATTGTCGAACTGAGAAAGGATCTGACCATCCTAAATCAATCTTTTGTGGAACTTTGCAATTACTTGATAGCTAGGATAAATTGTTATTGTGACACTAGATTGTGTTGACATCATTCTTCCTCGGAACATAAGTTTCTTGTTTATGTTCAAAGTGATACAAATATGCAGACTGATTAAGATGTTTTCTCTTGTGATTCGGGTGTAGATAAGGAGTTCTTGTGATCTGATTTCCCCTTAACTTGTTTGTGTCAATTTCTTGATTTACTTTAAGTATCTGATTTCCTTTAGGTACGAAAGTCACTTGGTTAATCATTGGATCTTCACTTGAAATCTTTGTTGTTCAAACTGCAACATATGAATATGTTTTTACCTCCACTAGTTTATCATCATCTTGAGTTGTGGTGTTGACTGGATCAATTTTCATTCATTTTCCTTCAACTTGGACTGTTACATATGAAGACTTCGATGTTTCTTTCGCGATAACTTCTTCTAGTTTGTTTTTCAATGATTTCTTATCATTTACGTTTCTTAATTTGAGTGAGTAGATTTTGATCGTGATTTATGTGACGTAAGAGTTCTTCATTTTCTAAGTCAACTCTATTTTGACATTCAAGCTTTCCATGTTTTAAATCTCTGATTTGTTCTAATAACTTTTGATTAAGGTCTTTTAAGCACAAAATTTTTTCTTCTTTCTCTAATCAAGTCTTGTTGAGTTTTTGCTCAAACTTTCCTTTTCTTCTTTTAGTTTTTTCTTCTTAGCCTTGTATTTCTTGATTTGTGCAAGTAATTTTTCATTGTGGTTTTTGAGGCGAGAAACTTTTACTTTCTTTGTATGTGATAATCTTTTCAACTTCCTTCTTCGTATTTTGCATAGACTCTTGACTTTCTTGAAGGATTATTTGTGACATATATTTTGTCTTCAGGTGATACTAAATATGGTTTCAATGTAATGTCCTATAGCATTAACTTTTTCTTCTTGTAAGAAAATGTCGGAAAAAAAATAAATAAATAAATAATAATCGTATTTAAAATGAACGACCCTAGAGATTCCATCTAGGGTGAACTCGGAATAATGTCACTTTGATTGCTCCATAGGGATTTAACAAAAATTTGTGATATAGATGTATAATCCTCAATGTTTAATTTTAAATTGATTATGTCATATTGTTTTTTATCCCAGGGATCTATTTTTTTTAGTATATTTGACTTAGGAATCATCAACTGGTTTATGAGTTTAGGGTTTATATAATTTGTATTTTCAGCAGGAGAGATAGAAATAATAACATCTTTTCCTGCCAGAGTCCCCTTAGTTCTAAATAGCACAAATAATAAATTAAATAAGTTTCTCGAAATCTTCCTTTCTTTTTCGTTATTGATTCTATTTCCTTCATGTTAGCTCCATTTTTGTTTTGCTGATAATTTTCCTATACCCTTTTAAACATAATAATCTTCCTTGATACTTTTAATATTTTTTAATATTTTAGGTACTCCTTTAATAACTTCAAACTAAAGCTTTAGGGTTAATACTTAATAAGGATTTTTTTTAAATATCTTTATAAACGAATGTTAATATTTTAAAAGAATAACCCTTGGAACAATTGGTGTCTCCACTTAATATTAAACCTGGATACTATATTAATAACTTTTCTTATCCACTTATGTGTTAGCCTTTAATCCTTCGTACCCTTGCCTTGACTTCAACCCTTTGTATTTGTTAAAATTGGCAACTAGGACCAAACTCCATGTGGGTCATCTTATTCATAGCTAATAATATTTTTATTAGATTCCTCTCGTCGAGAGGTGTAGGATTGATCTAAAGATCATCTGATTTCGATAAGTATTTATGGAGATATGAATTTATTTTGATTATGGAATAATTATCAAGCCGACTAGCAACTCATATAGGCTCAGAAGCCCAACAGACGCATCTATTCATCATCAACATTTGTATATAAATATAGGAGGTCTTTTTCCTCATTTGGACACACAAATCTCATCAGATCTCTCTCTCTCTCCTGCGTAGAAAAGAGGCTCTTCTCCTACTGCGTAGAAAGAGACTCTTCTCTCACATGTGTGGAAGGAAGGACGCAGATTTAGGGCTGCAACTGCAAATCGGAAGTTTGACCAGCGTTGACCATCAGTGTCCCTCTCAGAACTGTGTTGTAGGTGAACCTGACTCTCTGTGGAAGGCCGCATTTTTTGGTGAAGGAATCAAGCCGATCCGACGATCGGTTTGCAAGATATTGTCTACCCTAGTTTAGAGCTGATCTAGGGTTTGTTACTGCTGATGTAAATCAGATTTATGTACTATTTCTCTCTGCTGAATTATTGAAGATAAAAGAAGATTTGATCAAAGGGTTTCCCCATATTGGGGTTTGTCCCTGGCTAGCCCCCACATCTTGTATCACTTGTCTTGGCTTGTTTTCCGTCGATCGTTTAATGTTCTATCTGCACTTTACTTACTGCACATGTGATTGCTAATCTATAGATAATAATAATAAAAAGAATTAAATTGCTCTAAGCATAGAACATACCATAACTTAACATGGTATCGAAGCTGAGATGAAGACAAAGCCTGAGCAAGAGCAAGAGCAATCACAAAAGAGAAGATTGGCAAGGCTATCCTAAAAGAACTATGGGGTCCTCAACACTCCTCCCTGCCGAAGACAAGCTCCGTGAGAAGTCTGACTATCACGGATGGAAGATGTCTCTCGATCTAACCTTCGAAGATCAAGGAGTGTTGGACCATGTGAGAGGCAATATTGTTGAGCCTCCATCAAATGCACCCACTACTGCCAGGAACAAATGGAAAACCGGTGAAGTCAAAACAAAGAAGATCATCCGGGACTCTATCGACAAGCGCTTCGTAGCCTACATCTCCGACCTGAACACCTCCAAGGAAATCTACAATAGACTAGTGAGTTTGTTTAAAGTTAACGATGCAAATCAAGTTTTGTTTCTTAGAAATAAGCTGAAGGAAATTAAGAAGGGCAAAGATGAGAGCATGCAAGCATATTTCTTAAGAATCACCGAGATCAAGAACGATCTCCTATGGATTGGAGAAATTATTATGATAGGGAAATGGCACTCTCAACCCTTACAGGATTACCATCTGAATGGTACGTGTTCAGGACTACTCTTCTCAACAATAACGTAATTCCTGGTTTGAGGAATTAATGGCAAGATGCATTCAAGAAGAAACAACGATAGAAGAGCAAGAAATGCCCATGCCTAAAGGGCCTCCTGCTGCCTTTTCTTCTCATGCTAAGAAAAGAAATAATCCGAGACTAAGTCAAAAAGAAAGGTTGGACCTAAGGGTGGAAGAAAAGGACGATGTTACATTTGCGATAAAGCAGGTCACTATGCAAGGGAATGCCCTGATAGAAGGAACTCTCACCACGACGACGATCAAAATCCCTCTCATGGCAATCAAAGGAATGGAAAATCTAATAGCAGGGGTAAAAGGAGTGTTGGAAATCAAGGAAGAGGACAACCATTCAAGAAGGCTAGAAATTCCAGGTATGAATCTAACACTATTGACAATAAACAAGATGAATATTATCTACCAACTGCTCTATCTACCTCTGCTCCTCCAAACTCGCTGGGTAATTGGCTTATTGATAGTGGTGCCTCAAGGCACTTCACTGGTTACAAAGAAGTTCTCCATAATCTAATAGAGAAAGAAACTAACCTGGAAATTGTCCTTGGAGATAATATGAAATACCCTGTGAAAGGTGTAGGCAATGTATTACAGGATGTATTATATGTATCTGACCTCAAAAAGAACCTGGTGTCCATCTCGGCAATGGAAGACAAAGGCTACAAGGTGACCTTCAGCAATGGCAAGGTACGTGTATGGAAAAACAATGTTAAAGATGCCTTTACTCTTACGTTTCGTGTTGATTCATTATATCAGGTCGATGGAAGTCCGATAGGTGTCATGTCTTGTGACACATCTCTTCAGTCCGAACATTGGCATCGGAGGTTTGCCCACCTTCATTATAAATCTCTACCCGATGTAAGACATATGGTGACAGGGATGCCCGAATTCCGAGTAGAGAAAGAAGGTGTATGTCCAGGATGTGCCAAAGGAAAGCTCAAAAGGAAGAACCGTACGGTTGTGGAAGTTGTTCGTGCCATGCTCCATGATCAAAGACTTCTGAAGTTTCTATGGGCCGAAGCTATAAGCATCGTCGTATATGTACAAAACCAATGCCCTCATCAAGCATCGGGCTCCAAGACTCCTGAAGAAATGTTCATCGATAAGAAACTTGACATATCTCATTTCAGAATTTTTAGAAGCCCTGTATATTTTCATGTGCCGAAAGAGAAAAGGAATAAATTGGGTGCATCTGGAAAGAAAGGAATCTTCGTGGACTATGGCGAAAATACTAAGGGCTATAGAATCTATGTAGCCGGTCAAAGGGAAGTCGTGATTAGTCATGATGTCACCTTTGACGAAGATATGGCTCTCAACAAGGTGAACAATCTTCCTACTTTAAGGAGCTCTCAAGAAGCTGACACCAGAGAACGAAAAGAAAAAGATGATGTAACAATGCCCGGTGTGGATGAACCCATGGATCCTATTGATCCACCTGAGCCTTCCTCTTCCAGGAAGAGGCCCTCTTGGCTTAGGGGGCTACTTGATGATGCTGAAGGACACACTGCACCCAGAGGAACCTTCCGTGAAAGTAAGAAACCTAACAGGTATCAGGGATACCTGACCATGATGAGCACGATCATACAAAATGAGCCTTCATCATTCTTAGATGCAGTCAAGCATCAAGTATGGAAAGATGCTATGACCGAAGAATATGGGTCTATTATGAAGAATGATGTCTGGGAAGTAGTTCCCAGACCCCAAGACAAGACAGTTGTCACTTCTAAATGTTTTACAAGATAAAGCATGCAGCAGATGGAAGTACGAAAAAGTATAAGGCTCGTTTTGTCACTCGTGGCTTCTCCCAGAAGGAAGGTATAGACTAGGACGAGATATTTGCACCCGTTGCCAGATATACCACCATCCGCTTGATTATAGCCCTTGCGGCTTCACAAGGATGGAACCTACATCAGATGGATGTCAAGACCGCGTTCTTGCATGGTTCGATCAAAGAAGAGGTCTACGTGGAGCAACCCGAAGGATATGAGATTTATGATCGAAAATCTCATGTATGCAGGGTGAAGAAGGCTCTCTATGGGCTGAAGCAAGCACCCCGAGCATGGTATGAGACGATCGATAACTACTTGATGAAGCTAGGATTCACTAGGAGTGAAGCCAATCCTAACCTTTACTTTAAGGTTGAAGATGACAAACCTCTCATACTGGTGTTGTATGTGGACGACCTCTTCCTAACAGGTGTAGACCCTCTCATTCACAAATGTAAGAGGGAGTTGGCTTCTGAATTTGAAATGAAGGACCTAGCACTGATGCACTATTTCCTAGGACTTGAAGTTTGGCAGAAGCCAGAGGAAACTTTCCTATCTCAAGGAAAATATGTGGTGAAGATTCTGGAAAGATTCGGTATGGTGGACTGCAAGCCCGTAACTACCCCGATGGAGCTTGACTTCAAAAAGTTAAGCAGTAGTGCTGTTGGACCTATTTTACGAAATGCCACCGAGTATCGGCAACTCATCAAAGCATTAATGTTCTTAGTGAACTCCCATCCAGATATATGCTTCGCAGTCAACACATTAAGTCAACACATGGTTGAGCCTCACGACATACAATGGACTGGTGCCAAGAATCTGTTAAGATATCTTCGTGGCACAATTACTTATGGGTTGAGATACACTGCCAGAGATGTGAGACTACTTGGATACACTGATGCTGATTGGGCAGACAATGTGGTGGACCGTAAGATCACTTCCGGGTGTTGTTTCTCCTTGGGATCTACTTCGATATCTTGGATGAGCAGGAAGCAGAAGTCGGTGGCTTTGAGCACCGCCGAAGCAGAGTATATTGCTGCCAGCATGGCCTCCTCTGAGGCAATCTGGTTGTGAAAGCTCTTCAGTGAGATGTTTGGATTTACATTGGATACCACCATGATCCTATGTGACAACCAGAGTGGGATTCGTTTGTCAGAGAATCCCGTATTTCATGATTGCTCCAAGCATATCGATATCAGGTACCACTATATTCGAGATATGGTGTAGCAAGGAGCAATAAGGCTCCAACATATCGGTACAGATGAACAAGTCGCCGACATTCTGACAAAGCCCCTAGGGAAGGTCAAATTCCTGACTTTCCAAGAACGACTTGGTGTCATTCAAAGACCCTCTGATGAGGGTCCTGTATGATGTATTGAGCTCTAGGAGCTCTGAGGGGGCACGGGGTACTTCTTGGAGCGACATATGACCAGAGGGTGACTCACCATCCCCTAGTAGTGTACGTGTACAGGGTAAAAGAATCAAAACTTTTCCTGTGACACCCCATGGCGACTATGTAGCAGGATGATTAGTTCTCCTATGAGGTCTAGATGATGTGTTCTCCATGACGATTCTGTAGCAGGATGATTAGTTCTCCTGTGAGGTCTGGATGATGTGTTCTCCATGACGATTATGTAGCAAGATGATTAGTTCTCCTGTGAGGTCTGGATGATGTGTTCTCCATGACGATTACGTAGCAGGATGATTAGTTCTCCTGTGAGGTCTGGATGATATGTTCTCCATGACGATTACGTAGCAGGATGATTAGTTCTCCTGTGAGGTCTATTGATGTGTTCTCCATGACGATTGTGTAGCAGGATGATTAGTTCTCATGTGAGGCCTGGATGATGTGTTCTCCATGGCGATTGTGGAATAGGATGATTCGATCTCTTGTGGACCAGGATGATTAGTTCTCTGTGGCATCCACTGAACAAGATGATTCGCTCTCTTATGGAACAACATGATTCGCTCTCTTATGGGACAGGAATTTTCGGTCTCCTGTGGACAGGATTGATTAGTTCTCCTATCGAGGAATCCTACCCATGCAGTCTGGGACTCATGGGAAGTACCTCTCAACTGATCAATGAGCAAGGAAATGAGGATAGGGACCATAGTAGTACCGATGGACGCATCGTTGTATCTACCATACTCCCTATGCTAGGATGACCTTCATTGATCGCGGATCAATGATACTGGTCTGGGACCAGTGGTAGGAGTTGTACCCACTATGACACTAACTTCGGGTTAGTTGAGGACTGGTCTGGGACCAGTGGTACACACTCTGAGACTGACTTTGAGTCAGTGGAGGATGGTACGATACATCCTCGATCATTTCTTCTTCTTCATAATTCAGACAAAGCAGAGCAGAGCAAAGCAGAATACAGCAAAGCAGAGCAGATCAGAACAGGGAAAAAACAGAACAGAGCAGAGCAAGCAGAATAGAGCAGAGCAGAGCAGAGGTCAAATTGTATAGGGCAGTGCATTTGATGGATGAATAGTAGCGACCGACAGACGAATTACAGATGGAGTTCTCCCTAGTTGAGAGGGAGTGTTAAAATTGGCAACTAGGGCAAAACTCCATGTGGGTCATCTTATTCATGGCTGATAATATTTTCATTAGATTCCTCTCGTCGATAGCTGTAGGATTGATCTAAAGATCATCCGATTCCAATAAGTATTTATGAAGATATTAATTTATTTTGATTATGAAATAATTATCAAGCCGACCAGCAACTCATGTAGGCTCAGAAGCCCAACAGACGCATCTATTCATCAACAACATTTGTATATAAATACAGGAGGTCTTTTTCCTCATTTGGACACACACATCTCATCACATCTCTCTCTCTCTCTCCTGCACAGAAAAGACGCTCTTCTCCTACTACGCAGAAAGAGACTCTTCTCTCACACGTGTGGAAGGAAGGACGTAGATTTAGCGCTGCAACTGCAGATCGGAAGTTTGACCAGCATTGACCATCAGTCACCCTCTCTAAACTGCATTGTAGGTGAACCTGACTCTCTGTGGAAGGCTGCATTTTTTGGTGAAGGAATCAAGCCGATCTGACAGTCGATTTGCAAGATATTGTCTACCTTAGTTTAGGGTTGATCTAGGGTTTGCTATTGCTGATGTAAATCAGATTTATGTACTTCTCTCTGCTGAATTATTGAAAATAAAAGAAGATTTGATCAAAGGGTTTCCCCATATTGGGGTTTGTCCCTAGCTAGCCGCCACATCTTGTGTCTCTTGTCTTGGCTTGTTTTTTGTCGATCGTTTAATGTTCTATCTGCACTTTACTTACTGTACATGTGATTGTTAATCTATCGATAATAATAAAAAGAAGTAAACTGCTCTAAGCATAGAACATACCATAACTTAACAGTATTTTTTTTATTTTAATAAAAATATGTCTCCAAACATTAAAAAAATTGTTGGGACATGACTCCATGGACGGGTCACGTCCACTCTAATGATTAGAATAGTTGTCCACGACAGGTAAGAAAATGCAGTGGTTTTTCCTTCCATCGATGGCAAAGGCAGATTGATAAATGGTGTTGGCTGCAATTTCATGGTGAGTTTTTGCATTGAAACCATGGACTACAATTCATTGTCCATTGTCGTTGGTTATCTGTCGTTGTTTGGGGTCTATGTACTGCAACTAAATGGTATGTATGAGCAACAGCAGCAATGGCTTGTCGGGCTGCGTACGGTGGTTGGTGGTGTGTGGTTGCCTTGCACAAGGAAAACACAAGGATATGGCACAGATCGACAGAGAGATAGGTGGCAGCGGTATAGTGATCTGGTGACAGGCTTGGTTGTTGGTGATTCAAAGTTGAATGGCGGAGAGACAGCAGAAGGCTAGGAGTGGTGGAAGGTCGTGAAGCTACTATCGTATAACAGGGTTGGTAGCAGTGGCGGAACTGCTGACAAATGGTGGTTGGCATTTGTCTGAACTATGGTCGACTGCGGGAAGGTGTTCTATAGGTTGTTGTGGCGATATATCAGCGACTATCGGTTATCGGTTGATTCTTTTTATTTTTATTTTTGTTTTATATTTTTTTTAATTCTTTTCAATACGATTTCTTTTAATTTTTTTTTATTTTTTTTTTTTTTTTTTTTTTTTTTTTATATAATTTGTTTTTTCTTTTTATTTTCGACATATATATATATATATATATATATATATATATATATATATATATATATATAACAGCCCCTTTTTTATTTTATTTTTAATATTTTCTTTGAATATATAATCCCTTTTCTTTCTCTATTTTTTTAATTTAATTGCTATCGCCAAAGACCTGAGGATGAAACTTGCAAAATAGAGAAGCTCCAACTCTGTGTAGCGAAATGCTTCAATTGGGATAGCAACAAGTTGACGAAGAGTTGATGGCCAAAGGCCAAATCAAACTAGTTCTATGCAACGGTTGAGCGGCCAGAGGATCGAACAGCTCGGATACCAATGTAACAAACAGAGTTTGTACTTTGCAATAATCTTCAAAACACTTGGAACATAAAGACATCCATTGAGGATACAAGTATATTTATATTGAATAGTGTATAAAAATTGATGAGATATGAGATGATACATTAACAAATGAGGGCCTGCATATATACCTAGGCAAGTGCCCCTTCATGAACAGTCATGTCCTTAGAGACATGCCTCTTTAATAACTAATTATTGTTTAATTTAATCATTATTTATGATTATTATTATTTATATAATTTATATTATTTTTATATTTTTTATTCATAACAGTATGTAAAACTTAAAAAAAAATGTCTTCATTTTCTTTGTTTTCCAAGATTAGTATATACTATAAATTTAAAGTTTGCCTCTTCTTACCCTATTTTGAATTTCCACATTTGTTTTGTGTGGTAGGTCCCAAACATGAAAATTTAATCAAAGCTCTACAAAATAGCAAAGCCATTGGACCAAATGTGAGAGTATGGTGAACCATGTGAGGGTGATCATTTTACAAAGCTAAGTCGCAAGCTCTGTGGAATGGAAATGTTTAGCGGAATCACCTGCTTGAAATACCATGTTGTCGAAATCATAGGGCATGAAGTGGATATTTGCCCTATAGCTACCCCAAACACTGTCCTAATTGCAAATAACTCAATTCTTGATACTGCTAGAAAGAGAGATTATACAGAGGAACTAAGGAATTTCATGGGAACCACAAGCTTCTCAGGGGTGAGGGAAACCTAATCCTTGCCCACATCTTATTAGTGCAGTATTATTATTGGATTGTCGTTATAGTATCTAGAATTCAAACGCCTTGTGATGAACATCTCATGAGTACATTTATTTTTGTTTTTATGTGATTTTGTATTAAGATTTAACTATTATCTTGTCAGAACTTATGACTGAGGAGTCAGGGCAAAATTACAAATATCATATTTCAGTATCTACTATCAATGATTGATGTACCACTTGACATCTTACACATTTTACATTGTAGTTCTATTTTCATATTTGTGTGACAATGTGTTTGTTTGACATTGATGTTGCTATAAAAGAATAAAATTTTGAAAAAAAGTCAGGACTCAAAGACAAATATCATATTTCAGTATCTACTATCAATGATTGATGTACCACTTGACATCTTATACATTTTATATTGTAGTTTTATTTTCATATTTGTGTGACAATGTGTTTGTTTGATGTTGATGTTGCTTTAAAAGAACAAAAATTTAAAAACAATTTGGGACCCAAGACAAATATCATATTTCAGTATCTACTATCAAATGATTGATATACATTTTACATTATAAGTCTTATTTTCATATTTTTGTGGTAATTTGTTTGTTTGATGTTGATGTTGTTTTAAAATAATAATAAATTGAAAAAAAATATGATTATTTTTGTATTTTTTCCGATATTTTCCCCGACATAGCAGATAATTTAAATTTTGGACCCTTGGTGATAAACTATCAATAACGATAAATGCAACATGCATTGCAGATAAGGGAGTCCAACAAGAGAAAGACTTTGAAGACCAACTTATCCCTGTTGATCTATCTGTCAAGTTTCCTATTAAATTTATTGTCCACAAACTCTGAGAATTTCTAGTTAAAATCTCTTGACAAATTATGGAATGAATAAATGTTATCGTAAAATTTCTGGAAATTTTTAATTAAATAAAAAAGGAATATTACATTTTTTGTAATTGGTAAGATAATGGAAGTATCTCAAGATAATTTAATTATGGCCTCTAAGGAAAGGGAAGACCATTGTCGACATCTTAGGAAGGTGTTTGAGAGATGTAGAAAATATGGTATATCACTAAATCCTAAAAACTCGTCTTTGGTGTTGACCAAGAAAAATTATTAGGGTATGTTGTCTCAAAACAAGAAATTAGTTAATAATAATAAAATTTTCCTATTGTTTATCCACTAGTTAATAATTAATATTTTTTTCCCAGTGGCTAACAATTATTTTGTTTCCTTATATATCTTCTCCAACTCTCATTTCATCACCATTATAATTTTTCCCACCCCTGATGATGGGTGGAGTGTCCACTCGAAACATTGGACATTTCATAAATTGACACAGTTTTCTTCCAAAAATATTAAGCATCACTTAGATTATTTTGTATTATTTTTGCTATAGTACCTCTAAAGAAGAAGTTAAAAGGCTCACTATATATATCCCTCGAAATTTTTTTGTAAATATTTGTATATATAATTCATTGTTTCTGTTAAAATTGGCAACTAGGGCCAAACTCCATATGGGTCACCTTATTTATGGCAACTGATATTTTTCTAGGATTCCTCTCTCTAAGAGGTGTAGGATTGATCTAAAGATCATTCGATTCTGACATGTATTTATGGAGATACAAATTTATTTGTATTATTGACAATTTGTCAAGGTCGGACAGCAAGCAAATTACCCCCAACTCAACCTCAACATTGCATTTAAATAGAGGAGACCTGAAGTCAATTGAGACACACAACACTTATGATCTCCCTATCTCCACTTGTTTGGGTTTGTCTTCTCTCAAGGAAGACGTAGTGGAAACAGTCATCTAAGAGAGCCCTAGACGCAATCATCAAAGGCGCCCTAGCCGCAGTTGAAGGGAGATCTAGCCTCAATGGAAGGAGCACTAATCCGCAGCAAGAAGAAGGCCTAAAGCCGCAGTCAAGAAGGTCTAAAGCCACAGTCAAGAGAGGCCTAAAGATGCAGTTAAGGAAGGCCCTAGCCGCAGTCAAAGGGAGGCCCTAACGCAACAAGTAGAAGCCTGTTGAGAGCGTGAAAGAAGCATGAGAATTTCGGGTGTGTTGTAGATGACAATGAGGGCATTTAAGGGTTGTTTCAGGGGTCCGTTTAGAGGATAGAGTTGTCGGTTGGAGGGACGAGGCCCTGTTCTTGGAGGTCGAGGCTAGGAGGTATGCTTGAGGGCTTGCTCGAGGGTGGACAACCCTCCTAAGAAGTTGTCGCGGGCCTAGTTAAGGTCATGTTGAGTGTTGCAGCTATTTTAGGGAAGACTAGTCTATGTGTTGAGCTTGAAACTGCCCTAAAGGAGCAGTGTGGAGGGCATCATCCCATTGGAGGAGAGCCGCAGCCAATAGGAGCTATTTTGGGCCAATTTGACGGGTTGTTAGGGACTGTGGTTAGTTCCCTAACCAGTCCCAGATTTGCAGTGTTGCAGCAAGTTCAAAACAGTCATCATTAGCAGAATGAAATCAGAGTTATGAGCAGTGTTTGGGCTAATACATCTTGCTGTTGGAGGCCGAGTTGACTGAGCTTTGACCGAGCTTGATTGGAGGTCAAATCTGACAAGTTTGACCAGTGTTGACTTTGTTGCTTAGGGTTTGTTGTTGTTGTCATAAAATATCAGATTTGTATATTTGTACTATCTCTCTCTCTGTTGAACTATTGAAGAATATAAGAAGAATTGATCAAGGGTTTCCCCACATTGGGGTTTGTCCCTGGCTGGTGCCACATCTTGTGTCCTCTTGGCTTGTCTTCTACTATTTATGTTTATGTTCTATCTGCATTTTACTATCATGTTGATGTGATTGCTAAACTGAATATTGATATTGAGCTAATAAGAAAATTGAAGTAAATTGCTCTTAAGCATAAAGCATACCAAAAATTAGCATGGTATCAGAGGTAAGGTGAAGACAAAGCCCAAGCAAGAGTGAAAGAGCAATCATCGAAGATAGTTGGACAAGGACAAAAGGCTCAATGGGTTCCTCATCCCATTTCCCTGCTGAAGACAAGCTCCGTGAAAAGTCTGACTATCATAGATGGAAGATGTCGCTTGATCTGGCATTCGAAAAACAAGAAGTGTCGGATTATGTCAAGGGTAAAATCCCTGCGCCTCCATCAAATGCATCGGCTGCTATAAAGAACAAGTACAACAAGGCTGAAGTCAAAGCAAAGAAGATTATCAGAGATTCCATTCACAAGCGTCTGGTGGCTTACATCTCTGGTCTAAACACCTCCAAGGAGATCTACGACAGATTGATAAGCATCTTTAAGGTTAGTGATGCAAATCAAATTTTATTTCTCAAAAATAAGTTTAAGGATATTAAGAAGGGCAAGGACGAGGATATTCAATCCTACTTCTTAAGGATCACTGAGATCAAGAATGATCTTCTATCGATTGGAGAAGTCATTTCTGACAAGGAACTTACTATCACTACCCTTGGAGGGCTCCCACCCGAGTGGTATATATTTAGAACCACTATTCTCAATAACGATCGAATTCCAGGGTTTGAAGAATTGATGTCGAGATGCATTCACGAAGAAACAAGAATCGTGGAGCAAGAAATGTCTTTTACTGAAGGCAACCCTATTGCATTCTTCGCTCATGTCAAAAGGAGAAATAATGCAGGGTCTAAAGGTCATTTCAATGGAAAGCCCAGATCTAAGGGTGGAAAGAAGGGCAAGTGCTTTGTTTGCAATAAGTTTGGCCACTATGCGAGGGAGTGTCCAAATAAAAGGGACACATCACATGATGATGATCACAATCACTCCAGGGGCAACTTCAACAACAACAATCAAAGGAATGGTAAGTTCAATGACAAAGGAAAAAGGAATGTGGGACATCATGGAAACAGTCAACCCTCCAAGACACCAAGGAACTCCAAGTATGAAGAATCAAATGTTGTTAACAATAAGCAAAAGAAGTATTATCTAATATCGGCCCTCTCCACTTCTTCTCCCCGGAACACTTTGGGGAATTGGCTTATTGAGAGTGGTGCTTCAAGGCACTTCACCAGATACAAGGAAGTTCTCTCTAATCTGATAAAGAACAAAACAAACATGGACATTGTTCTTGGAGACGATGCCACCTATCCCGTAAAGGGTGTAGGGAATGTTACACTTCAATTGAATCAAGGTGACACGATTCATTTACAAGAAGTTCTATATGTACCTAATCTCAAGAAGAACCTATTGTCCATTTCGGCAATGGAAGACAAAGGTTGCAGGGTGGCATTCATCGATGGAAAGGTACGTGTTTGTAAAAGAAATTTTAAAGATGCTTTTACTCTTGAGTTCAGGGTTGGCACTTTGTATCAAGTTGCAAGAAGTCCATTGGGGGCCATGTCTTGTGACACATCTCTACAATCTGAACTATGGCACCGGAGATTTGCCCATCTTCATTACAAGACCCTACCTAATGTGAGATAGATGGTGATAGGGATGCCCGAGTTCAAAGTAGAGCATGAAGGTGTATGTGCCGAAGGAAAACTTACAAGGGGACCATTCCCCTCAAGTAATAGCAAGACCACAAATATATTGTAGTTGGTCTGCTCCAACATATCTGGTATGATGCCCGTAAGCTCTTGGAAGGATGAAGTATACACCTGGTTCCGTCAATTCAAAGACTATGTGGATCAACCTGAGGGGTTTGAGGTTCATGACCAGGAATCTCATATATGCAGGTTGAAGAAAGCTCTCTATGGATTGAGCCAGCACCACGAGCTTGGTATGAGAGGAAGTTGAGATTCACTAGGAGTGAAGCCTGTTAGACTCCGTCTTGTCAGTCAATGTGAGATTGATTCTTCTTCAAAACCCTGTTTTGAAGAAGAAATCATTAAATGTGTTTTTTAGAATATATAATTTGTCAAAATGTTTCAAATTCTCCAGCTCTTCAAATGCCAGCAGTCAATTCCCACCGCTTGAGGACAGCTCCTCTATTCTATATTCAGTCAAATGGAATCGAATAATATTGGATGAGACACATTTTATCAAGGAAGCTGTAGCTGTTGTATTGGAGATCCAGGAGTTTTTATTGTCCATTCCATGCCTTTTTGCAGAACCTATATTCAAACTGTTTGGCCAAACAACTGCCATTGCTGCTAAGTCAGGACTTCTCTTGAAATGGATGCTTCCCCAACTGTTTGCATTTGCAGTAAATGTATCTGTTCAGAAGTTTTTACATGCACAGAGTTTAGTCTTACCTATAGTTTGGATCTCGGGAGGAGTATTAATCTTGCACCTTATATTCTGTTGGATAACTGCCTTCAAACTAAAACTAGGCCTCATTGGTATTGTCATGACACACAATGTATCGTGCTGGCTTATGACCATCCTTGAGTTTCTTTACATAATGCATTCTGCTTCATGCAAAGCTTCATGGACGGGCTTCAAATTAATTGCATTCCGCCAACTTCCATCATTCTTAAGACTATCTATATTTTCAGCCATAATGGTATTCCTGCAGATATGGTACTATCAGATCCTCGTTTTTCTTGCTGGGACATTGAATGATCCAGCAGTTGATATAGATGCCACTTTCCATAAGGTAGTTAATCCTGATGCTCCACGACATTGGTCATCAAAGCATTAGTATGATACTTCTGGAGATGATGATACCACTTGGCTTCGACGTTGCCATAAGATGTTCCCTCCTGTTCATAATATTCTCTTTGCAGCGTAAGGGTCTCCAATGAACTTGGTGTTGGGAATGCTGAGGCTGCATGCTTTTCAGTTTTTGTTTCGGTCGCTACATCTTCAGTCATCAGCATATTCTTTGCAATAGTTTTTCTTCTTTGCAAAAATGTCTTGGGTTATCTCTTCACAAGCAGCTCGACTGTCACAGAAAGAGTCTCAGAGTTGGTTCCATTTCTTACTGCATCTATCCTTCTTAATGGAATACAGGCAGTGCTGTCAGGTGTGTGCTACGCATTGGAGGTGTGTGCTACGCACTGAGGCGTGCGCTACGCATTGGGCCTCACTGGCCAGTGTAAGAAAAACAAAGGCGCTACGCACACAGAGGTGCGCTACGCGTTGGGCAGGGGCGCTACGCCCTCAGTCCAGCACAAATTTGTTTATATTTATGCGCCCAGATCGTGTCTAATCGCCTCCAAATCTGCAAGTAGGTGTTCCTATGACTGTTTCAATCTGATTTTGAGAACGCCATGTCAGAGGATAAGTATGTGTAACACAATACGAAAGAACGAGGAGTGACAGAGAAAAGACTTCACTTGCTGAAATATATTACAGGAGCTTTCAGGCCAGGTGTTTTGGGCAACTATATGGATTGGATTGAGCCACAATCCCAGACTTTTACACGCAATTCGATTATATATACTTCTCTGCTTAGCCACCCAGGTGAAAAGGGATTGAATCCCAGCCCTTCAAAAATGGTGAAGTTAGAATCTCATGAACTGTTTGAAGCTTTATGGCTGTGGCCAACGGATATTGGTTCTCTCACACGGCTTTGGAGGCGACCAATCGATGTGGAAATATATTTTTCCATACCTGGTGCCTGATTTCAGGGTCATAGTATTCGATCCGATATTCTCTGGCGGTGTCAATCCCAACCATTTTGACTTCGAATGATATACTGGTTCACTCTCTGCTTATGCGAATGACCTCCTCGCCATTTTAGATGAGTTTAAAGTAGATCAGTGTATGTACGTAGGTCATTCAGTTTCTGCTATGGTGGGCTGTCTTGCCTCCATCAAAAGTCCAAGTACAGGATTGTTTGAAAGATTAATATTACTATGCGGTTCCCCAAGGTATTTAAACGATGAATCCTATGAGGGAGGATTCGAATGTGGTGACATCGATGGAATCTTCAGTGCAATGAAATCCAACTATTCAGTATGGGTTTCAGGATTTGTTCCTCTACTAATTGGCATGGATGAACCATCTCTGGTAAAGGAATTCAGTAGTAAATTGATAAATATGAAGCTGGAAATCGAACTTGTGTTGCAAAAGCCATCTTCCAGAGTGATATGCGATGTGAAGACCCCGTGTAACATCATCCAGACCAAGAAGGACATAACGGTTCCATTGAGCGTGCCATATTACATGCAGTGCAGCCTTGGAGGAGAGAAGAATTTGGCGCACATCCTTGACACCTGGCCCTTCACTTCATAATATCTTGCGAGCGAAGTTGTTAAATTTCCTCCTTGTAATAATAAAAGGGCGAAGGAAAGTGAAAAGTCAGAACACTAAAGCCAAAAATAAACAAAGACATCTGTCACAGCAGAAGAATAGGATTCGTATTCCTATTTATGACTTCAGTTAGTAATACAAATGGGGTCTGCGCTCCAATTTTTAGTCTTTTTGGTTAGTCATTAGAAAATTTCGAGGAGAAGGTTGTTCTCTGTTCTATTTTTGTAACTTCAGGTGAAACAGCGCCCTTGTTTTGGGTCGTTCTGTTTTCTTCTAGTATAGTTTATTTATTGTATGGCAAATGATTTGTAAAGGTTAAGGAGATAGAGTTCTGAGAGCTAGTGTAGGAGAAAAACAGAGCTTCTATTGTACAGTTTGACAGAGATTTTAATAAAAAATGCAGCTCTGACCCCTGAGATTCTTGTGGTATGAAATTTAACATTTGTCTCATCCTTTGTTTCATATGTAGCCTGTTGTGTTTCTATTTCATTTCATAATCGTTTCTAAATGAATATTTTTAAGTGAGAAAGGCAGAATTCAAATTATTTGCTCTGTCTTGAGGAAGTGTTCATATTAAATGTTTTCTTCTGTTTGACAAGGATTCATCTTCTATGCCCTTGTCAACCTCTCAAACAGTTCACCCACTCCACATTATTTCAAATTTGATGTTTAATTTCTTGCCTATCTTGCCTCAGGAGATAATCTGTGTTTTTTATTATATTTCTCTGCTCTTGCTGTCTTTGCCCCGCACAGCCCAGAAAACCCATTCATTTATCAAAAAACCCCTTTCTATCAATTTACTAGCCTAAAATCAGTATTCCTTATCGGTCATCTCAGCCCCTTTGAAGACCTCTTGCCGAGATAGACCCGGAGAGAGCCCTCTCCTGTCCTCGTAGGGCTAGCTACGAGGCTAAGCTTGGTTTGATGTTGCCTCAAATTTTGCCTTCCTCAGCCTGGGGCAAATTCGAGCGTTAACATAGTGGCGACCATACTGGGGAAGAAAATGGTTTGCTTGTTGATGTCATTTGTTTTATAAGCTACAGACGGAGCCTGAAGTTATGCCAGATAGCCTTCGAAACGCTTTTGCTTTGCATTAGCGCAAGTAGATAAACGTTGCTTCAGTCAATCTCCGGTCTAGCTTGTAAACGTGACATCTAACTTGTTAATTACCCCAGTACATGTATCAAGTTCAGATCTGATTGTTGATGGTGGACAACGATCAGACACTGGAAAGGCTGAAATCATTCACCTGGTGACTCTAACTCATTTTCGAGATCAGATCCAAAGACTCCACTGGAGGATTATCCCGACCAGCAAAAACATGAAAGGACAACATGGACAGATCAGGTATTCAAGTTGGAATTTCATCCAAGACATTTTGTTCTTTGTCATAAATTATTTCTTCTCTTTTCCCAAGAATGTCAAGAAGGCTTTGCAAAGTATACTGTATTTGAGAAGAGATCCTCGACCTGCAGTTGATTCTTTCCCTTTGAAGATTGTGAATACCAAAGATTTGCATACCTTTGAGCTTGATCAAGACCTCTCTTCTAAATTTTGTGATGACCATCTTCAAATTGATGAATCTCAAGAGACCAAGACTGATTCTATACCTGCTGTACATACCCCTACACCTTGTAAAATTCCAGATCGGTATAAACCTCTTGTTTTACCTTCTTTTCTTCATGCTTTCCCCAAAAACTATGATCTATACTTGCCGAGGTTTGATGGTGAATGTAAGAATGTCAACGTTGAGCAACATGTGCATAATTTTGCGTCTTTTCTAGATCTTTTTGAAGTTGATAGCGAAGATGTTAGTATAAGGCTTTTTGCTCTTTCTTTGCAAGGCAAATTGAAGAGTTGGTTCAAAGCCCTGCCTGATACGAGCATCTCAGATTTCCGGCAGTTCGTCAAAGTTTTTCTCGACAGGTGGATGATCAGGCAGAACCTTTTCTTGATTATAGAAGAGTATAACCAGCTGAAAAGATTGCCAGGGTAGACAGTACAACAGTTTTCAGCCAGATTTAATCAAGTTTATTATTCAATGCCAGTTGAGATAAGGCCTACCCCTAGATCTGCTCTCTTGCACTATCCGAGTGCCTTTGATCCAGAAATGGAGTTTCAGCTGAGAGAAAGGAATATTGCAACACTTCACGAGATGCATAACAGTGCAGTAAATGTAGAGGCGCATCTGCTGATCCGATGGGCAAGGTTGAAGGAAGAAGAGATGAAAAACATAGATCCGGAGGAATCAACATCTCTAGAGGTGAAGCTTGACATTTTGGTAAGTGCAGTAGAAAAGATGATGGACAAGATCAACGCAAGGAATGATTATGATGTTCAAGCCCATGGCTTGTTGAGTGAAGAAGAACAAATGGTCGCTCCAAAACATTTTGTTTCTTATCCTAGTTGTCATAGATTTGATAATGATTGTTTTGTAGATCACCTTGGCAAAGAAAGAATTGTTGATATGACCTGCATGCTTGATGATATGTTTTATACCGATGATTTGCCTCAGTTTGATCAGTATGATGATGATTATGTTCTCCAAAAAGAAGCTAATCTTGCAATCAAACAAGCAGCTAGTTTGTGGGAGGAAGAAGTTCATTTTCAGCAGCTTGAATATAATGTTCAGCCATCACATATCAGCTATGACAATGACAAAGAAAGCGCAGCAAATTTTGAAGTAAGTTAAGGATCTTTGCCTTTTTGTTTTGATTCATGTCAGTTCATCAGAGACAACTTCCATGCAATCAGAAATGAGCTGTCAACAAGTCTTGGTTTTGACCATCTTGAGGGCAATGAAAACCTTGTTCCAGACTTCTCATACTCAGCTTTGCAGCCCCCGAATGCCATTGATTGTCAAGTTGCAGATGAAGACATGGAAGCTGACACATATGATCAAATGATACAAGAAGGTTCCCTACCTTTCTGTTTTGAATCATTTCAGTTTTTGAAGGGAAATTTGCATAGTACATTTTCAGTGAGGAATGAGCAGCATGTAGGCAATCATGTAATCACATTGGAACCAATAGAAAATGGGTTGCAGCAGTCTTTTCAAGTTTTTCATGATCCAATAGCTAATGTTTTGGATGAGGTTTGCAGTCAAAGTCTTTCTCCATTGACTATATGTGAGCCTGAAACGTGTACTGATATAAACTTGATCCAGCAGCCGGTTTCTTTCTCATTTTCAGCAGAGGTCTCGTCACAAGGCTCAGATCAAAGTTTGCATTCATGGTATGAGGAAAAGAGAAGTAATCCATTGGATGAGCTAAGTTCCAGTGTGCTTGAATTTCAAGATCCTTATGCAGTGTTTTTGGAGGTGGATAGAGAATCCATATCATTCAACGGATCTGTTTCCAAGTTGTCATGGGAGTTTCCTTTCAGTAGTTCTCTCTTGTTGTTCATAAGTGAGTACTTGCGGAGAATTCAAACAGCAAACGGGATACTTACTTGGTTGCATTGGTTGTTTCATTTCACTTGATCAAGTGATGAATGAAACTGTTAGAGTAGGTTTTGATGAATAAGCTCCACTTTGAGCATCATTTCCAGTTTGTCGGTTGTGTTTAAGTATTGAGTCAGTTTTTAGTTGAGTGAGAGTCAATTGTGTCATCTGAGTCATCAGTTTTCAGTCATGCATTTTAGTTTGAATTTTTTACTCCATTGCCCAATGGATAAGGCGCTGGTCTGCTCTCCCAAAGATCTATCGTTCTTGGCACCTCCAAGGAGCTACCATCCCCATTGGAGCCAATGTTAGTGTCAGTCTTTCCAGCCTTCCTCCAGTGATCAAATATGCTCTTACAAAGTGGTCTCAGAGTGTCAAGGTCAAATTTTGTCATTTCAAAGAGTCTTCAAGCAAAATTTGGTCACTAGGCATTAGGTCTAGGGTTTGTTTTCACTCCTAAAGTTGTCCAAATGTCGGTCTATGTCATCATTCAGCTGAGTCTATCATCATTCATAGGGTTGTCCTCATCATGTCAGGTTCCATTGGGTCATTTTACACCTTGTTCATGCTTCAATTGCGCCTAGGCAAGGTTCATTTCCCTCTCCTAGGTTTTGGAGGTAAATTCTCTTGGAGGGTCAAATCATCGGAAAAATTTGTATCCTGATGTTCATACACCTTCCCCTATCATTAATGTACCTTATTAAACACTTCCCATCACTGAGATTCCCCAAATTCTTCATTTTTCCACAAACCCTAGTTTCTTGCCACAACTTGGCAATTTTCTAGGCTAGGCCTGTGTTTTGCCCTTTTGGACCCCTTCCCCTCACTCCATCTCTAAGATTCCACTTTCCCCTGCTTCCTAACATCCCTCCCTACTTCCCAAAATTTCCCCAAGAATTTACACAAAATTCCTTGTTTCACACATCGGGATAAGTTTCACTCAAAATATGTTTCAGAGCAATCAAAGATGAATTTTGGAAAACTGAGAGAGGTTTTTGTCCACAACATGCCAAAGAAGAAAAACCTCCCTCACTTTTTACACAGGTGTCATGGTTTTAGAGAAATGTGAAAAATACAATCGCCTCGGGAGAATTGATGCACCTCTGAAGTGACTTTGGGAAAATCAGGTTTTCTCCTAGCTTGGTTGGCCAAATAACTTTCTTGATGAGTCAAAGGATAACTAGACAAAAATATCTTTCCAATGAGCTATCATGAGCTCAATTTGGAGTTGAGGAAGGCATTCAAAAGTTCACTGCAACAGCACTCTGCCTTGCGGCAGCCTCATTTGGCACATTTTGACCAGTCTTGGGAGATTTGATTTTTGACAAGGCAAATGGACACCAAATTGGAAAATTCCACTTGGGTTGGAAAGTAGACATCCAGGGCTTTCCAACAAGCCAACCTGAGCTCAATTTGGATGCCGGGAAGTGCCCCAAAAACAGGTGGAAATGCGCACGGCGCATAGGGCTCAGGCGCGTGGCGCACAGGGTTTTTGGCACAATTTTCATCTTCAGCTCAGGAAACGAAGCCAGTTTGACCAGTTTTAACTTGTGATGTGATTTTTTCACTCCTCTTGATGTAATTAATGAAACATGATGTAATTTTGGCACTTTATTACTTGTTCTAGAAGATTCATTCACTAAAAAGTGAAAATTAAATGAATGAATCAGTTTCCTACCTTATAGAGGCAAGTTGTTTTGACTGCCTAGATTGTAGTGCTTTGTTTAGAATTGGTTGAAACAGCTCCTAGGATGATGAGCTCGACCCCTAGAGGCAAGGGAATGGGTTGGCTTGCCTATATTATGTATTTTCTTAGTCATTTTCATGGTTGGACTCTTGGGGAAAAGGTTTTGAGACTCTATTGTACATTTTACTTCAGCATTTTGGCAAAGGAAAGACCAGGGTTTTGCAGCACTGTTTGGAATTCATGTGGCTTTATGTCTTGATGGTGTGCTTCTTTCAGTACTTGTAAGTTGTTGTGTGTATCATTTTCCTTCTCTCATCCTCAGCAATTGAACAAATGAAGTGTTAAGGTAGAATTCATAATCTGTAATGCTCTGCCTTTAAGTTTGTTTGATCTCCTATGTTTTCATCTGTTTAGGGAGAACTCTTGAGGTTTTCTTGCTCTCCTTAGCTCCTCACCTGTCTGATCTACTCACCTCATTAGCTTTTAAGGCATCAAACAATTGCCTACCTTGCTCCAATCAGACCTCTGCAGAAACTGTGTCTCATCCCCGCACCCAAAATTGCCTTTCCCTTTGATTCAACAAAAATCCCAAAAAATCACCTTTAAACCTCTGCACTTAATACCTAGCCTAAGATTAGTTACAATTTCAGTCATCTCAAGCCTCATTGATTATATTTTTCCGAGATTTACCCGGAGAGAGCCCTCTCCTATCCTCGTAGGGCTAGCTACGAGGCTGAGCGTGGTTTGATGTTGCCTTGAGTTTTTCCTTCCTCAGCCTGAGGCAAATTTGAGCGTTAACAAAGTCGATCCAAAAATTTACTTTAGGGTTGAGGATGATAACCTCTCATATTGGTACTTTATATGGATGACCTCTTTCTGACTGATGCAGACCCTCTCATTCACAAGCGTAAGAGGGAGTTGGATTCTGAACTTGAGATGAAGGACCTAGGACTGATGCACTAATTCCTAGGGTTGGAAGTCTGGCAAAAGCCAAGAAAAAATTTCCTATCTCTAGGAAAATATGTTCTGAAGATATTGGAAAGATTTGGGATGGTTGACTGCAAGCTCGTGACAACCCCGATTAGGCTTAACTTTAAGAAGTTATGCGGTAGTGCTACCAGACCTGAATTGGGAAATGCTTCTGAGTATCGTCAACTCATAGGAGCGCTAATGTTCTTGGTGAACTCTCGTCCGAAAATATGTTTTGCAGTTAACAAGTTGAACCAATATATGATTGAGCCTCATCACACACATTGGATTGGTGCCAAGAATCTTCTGAGATAACTTCAAGGGACAATCACTCATGGACTGAGATACACTGTCGAAGATGTGAGGCTACATGATTATTCTGATGTTGATTGCGCAAGGAATGTGGTGGATCGTAAGAGCACTTCTGGGTGTCGTTTCTCTTTGGGTTCTGCTTCGATATCCTGGATGAGCAGGAAGCAGAAGTTGGTTGCTTTGAGCACCGCTAACGCCGAATACATAGTTGTGAGTATGGCCTCCTGTGAAGCTGTCTAGTTGAGGAATCTCTTCAGTGAGTTGTTTCTACATGTGCTGGATACCACCATGATCCTTTGCAACGACTAGAGTGGGATCTGATTATCAGAGAATCTTGTATTTTATGATCGCTCCAAGCACATAGACATTAGGTACCACTTTATCTGGGATATGATACAACGAGGAGCAATAAGGCTCCAACACATTGGGACTGATAAGTAGGTCATCGATATTCTGTCGAAGCCCCTGGGAAAGGTCAAATTCTTGACTTTCTGAGAACGACTAGGAGTCGTGAAGAGACCCTCTCCTGAGGGTCCTGTATGATATGGATATTGAGCTTTGGGAGCTCCAGGGGGCTTGGGGTACTTCTTGGAGAGATGAGCAACCATAGGGGTGAGTGGTTCAGCCTTCCCCTAGTGGTTTGCTATGTAGGCAAGACGAGTGGATCATCCTTCTCCTGTTGAGACACAATCATAGGGTGAGTGGTCCAGCCTTCCCCTAGTGATTTGTTGTGGTTTAGGGTTTAGGGTTTAGATAATAATCATAAATAATAGTTAGTTAAGCTAGTAATTAGGTTGAAGAGGCATGTCTAATAGGACATGACTCTTCATGAAGAGACACTTGCGTGGTATATAAGCAAGCCTCTTGTTGTCATTGTAATTCATCATCATTCTTATTCTTATTCACATATTTGATATAATATTTATATCCTTAATGGATAATTTGATTTACTTGTTATGTCTCAAAACATGACCATCTTCCGTTTATAAGGAAACATCAAAACTTGTTTCTTTATGTTTAACATGAATGTACCCAAATCCTTAAACCAAGGTTGACCGAGTATGATGTCAGTGTTTCTATCCGTCCTTACAACATGAAATTGAGATATGTAGTCATAATGACCTTTGTCACTTGTAGATCACTAATTTTATACTTGTTTTGGTCAAAAATATTTTTCTTTACACTAATGCTTAGCTCTAGAATTAATAGTTGATTTGCCAAGTTGATGTTGATATAATTTTTATCATTGCTTGGGTTAATGGCGACATTAACTTCTCTTCCGATATTTCCTTTTAATGTAATTACTCTATTATCTGTAACTGAAAGACCATTATAGGAAAACCTTTCTTCCTTCATCATTTTAACTTTGTATGGAATTATTTTTTCTTTTAACTTATTTTATCTCCCTTTTTATATATATACTTAATTACTCCCTTGATAAATTTTTATGTCACCCCACTTAATATAAAAGTCATACTTAATATAAATTTTTATGATGTCACCACACTTAATAAATATAAAGGTCACGTCATGTTCACTTAAAAAGTATTATTTGTCTTTCACATAAGAGCTTTTGTATCCTTGTTTTTCTTTAACTTTTAAAATACCATGGGCTATTACCATGGGTTGTTTTTAAAACCTCTTGTAAAAAGTAATATTTACCTTTCACGTAAGAGCTTTTGTATCCCTGTATTTTCTTTAACTTTTAAAATACCATGGACTATTACCATGGTTTTTTTTTAAAACCTCTTGTAAAAAGTAATATTTACCTTTCACATAAGAGCCTTTGTATCCTTGTTTTTTTCTTTAACTTTTAAAATACCATGGGCTATTACCATGGGTTGTTTTTAAAACCTCCGTTAAAATGTTCTCCACATAAAAAGTAAAACGTATTCCTTTTGTTTTTTGTTTTTCTTTTTTTTTTCTTTTAACTTTTTAAAATACCATGGGCAATTACCATGGGTTGTTTTTAAAACCACGGGCTTCTCCACGTAAAAGTTTTAAATATACTTGGTATGAGATTTTGTATCTGTTTTGTTTTTTCTTTTACTTTTTTTCTTATTTTTTTATTTATTTACTTTTATATTTTTTTTGGTGAATTTTTTTTATGGCCAAAGGCCTAGAAAAACGGAGAAAAGGAGAAACTCCTAAATACGACAACAAGGTTGACGAATTTCGATAGTCAAAGACTTGGATAGGAGAACGAGCTCTGTGCACCGGTTAAGCAACCTAGAGGACCGAACTGCTCTGACACCAAATGAAGCGAACAAAGTTCCTTCTACTAATTAATTATTCCAGAAAACTTGGAATATCAAATTATCCATTAAGGATATAAATATTATATTAAATATGTGAATAAGAATAAGAATGATAATGAATTACAATGAGAACAAGAGGCTTGCTTATATATCACGCAAGTGACTCTTCATGAAGAGACATGTCCTATTAGACATGCCTCTTCAACCTAATTAGTAAGTTAACTAACTATTATTTATGATTATTATCTTCTACATTATATTTATATTATTTATATATTTTATTCGTTACACTCCCCCAAGAGAAGGGGTGGCCATGGGGACACAAATGTCACCATGAATTAGTTCAAGGGGCTTGGAGCACCCCTTGATTGGTCATTATAAAAGGACTCTCAATGTTGTTTTCTCATCACGCATTTCTTGCAAACACCACTGGGAGGGTTGACTTGTGACATACCATTACCAAGGTTAAGATGAATCATGTGTCTCAACGATCCATAATTGGTATGACCCAAACAATAATGACATAGTATGTTGTCATCATCTACATTGGCGACATGTACAATGAATTTCTCCTCGGCAAGAGATGAAGAATTCTCACCCAACTTGTACATATCCTAAGATTCATCACAATATCTAAACTCTCAAGGAAACAACTTTGAAATTGTCACTAATATCCTTTACAGCGCATTTATCCAACCACTATTCCACCTTTGTGTTGGTGTGTTTAATGCAAGAAATAGAAGATATGGTCAACCCTAGAAATATGGAGAACATTCTGAAAGTTATCATTGTCAACTACAACCAAAAACTAGGAGAGTTGAGTCATTTTCAATAGTTACCTTCTCTTCCTTATGTTGATCACTATGACTCGAGAGAAGGTACTTGTGTTTTGTCGTACGCCTAGTAACCCCAAAATTTGTAATCCATCCTTGCAAATATGGCAAAGACCACAAAACCAAGTGCATAACTAGATGTGCATACTTAGAAGTGATAATTGTTGCTTATTGTTGGCCTCCATGTAAGCAACCGGGTGTCTCAATGCTCTCCTCCAAGATGCCCAACACTCTTGTCCCCAAACTCCAATGCAATTTGTCCTTCTAAGGAAGTAATCACCCCCATGTGCTAACTACATGAAGAAGTCACCAAGCTCCATAGGTGTACAAGGATCCAAAGAAAAATGCCACACAAACATCAAGATAAGACATAGTAATCAATGAGCAAGCCAACTCCAATATGTATGACAAGCATATTACAAACAAGGGCCATCCATATACCATGCACCCCACATCACATCACATGATGCCTAATGCTCCTCCTCTATAGGCGTCCAGTGCTCCAATGCCCCTCCTCGAACATTTGTACCTCTAGGTTCACCTCACTTAAATGTTCACTCCTTGACTCAAGCATCTCATGTAAGCCTTCATGTAAGCAACCAACTGTCTCCATGCCATCTAGGGGTCAATCCATCCTCCAAGTAGCCTAACACTCTTCAACCAATGCAAGTCATCATCCTAAGAAGGCAATCACTTCCATGTGCTGAATACATGAAAAAGTCACCAAGCACCATAGTTTTACAATGCTCCAAGTAAAAATGCCACACAAGCATCAAGACAAGGCATAGCAATCAATAAACAAGCCAACTCCAACAGGTATCTCCATCACAATACAACCAATGGCCATCCATAGACCATGCACTCCACATCACATAAAACAACCTCAAGCATGGTGCAAACACTTTCGGAGTAATCTCGCAAGCTAACAACCCACACCCAATATGGGTTCTTCAACTAGGTGACCATGTTAATACAAAACTGATCTCCTCACCACATCCAATAGACCAAACACATGCTCAATTCTACATTATTTTTGCAATCAAGAAAAGTTTTCTTTACCAAGGGGGAGCATATATAATACCACATTATCTCTCCCTTATCCATTTGCTCTGAATGGGAAAAATATGAAATAAGAAATGTTATTAAACTCGCTGGTTTTGACCTGGACTCACAAATCAAACCAAACCTGTAAGCAAGTGAAACTTTCCATAGGCAAGTTTGATTCACCAGGAACAGGTTTGACCTGCATGTACTCAGTTCAATCTCAGAACTATTAAGTGTTCGCAGGTTATTGATAGGTCAACAAGGTCAGGAAAAACGGCTTGTGCATCTATAAAACCTAAAAAATGAGTTATTTTTGCTCATTTTCTCCACAAGTGAAACTTTCCACCAGCAAGTTTGATTCACCAGGAACACAGTTTGACCTCCAAGTACTCAGTTCAATCTCAATACTATTAAGTATTTGCAGGTTATTGATGGGTCAACAAGGTCAGAAAAACCTTCTTGCCCATCTATAAAACCCAAAAAATGAGTTAGTTTTGCTCACCTAGTGTTTTTTCTAGCAAAGTTTTCCATGGATTTTCCCTAACCCAAATTTGTTCTGCCTCACTGAGTTTGGCAACACATAAAACAAGGCAGAAAAACAGAAAATCTGAGTAAGCTGAGGATGTCAATGGAAAAGGTTACATCCACTGGATAACTGGAGTTAAAAGACATATTAGAGATAAAAACAAATTAAGCTAAATTTTAATTTCTTGCTGTACAGGTTCACTAGTATAGTAGATGACTGTGATCAAACAAGAGAAAAGTAACAGTTTTATCCCCAAGACATGGAAAGAAGAGGGTCAGCCTCTTTTCTTTATTATATATATGACCCTACCCAATATAGTCATTTTACAGAAACTTATTAGCTCTAGGCTAGAGTTACTTAAATGGGTGGAAGAATAACTTAACAATAATCTTTTAGCAGATACCACTCAATTATATGTCACTACAGTCATTTAAGGTTTTGCTCATATGCTTCAAATGTTGATCTATGCACGTAAATGTCATACATCAGAGGGTTCCAGTTTGACAACAACTTTTGCGTTAGCTACAATCATCAATTAGTTCCATGTTCAAATCCTTGGTAATATTATCATTAGCACTTCTCTAGCATCAATTTCATATGATGCTGTATATCTAAACAAACGTGTTTGCTAGGCCTTTAATGTTGTTAAACTGCTGATATTCTTGTATAAATGAATCCATAAGAGAATACAAAAGTTCTTGTGTTAAATGCTTTAAGTTACCACAGTTACTGAAAATTGAACATGACGTTCAACTTCAGATTGTGCTGGTGACAGTATCACCATTAGGATTTGTTTTATTCACAAACCGATGTGCTTGAGTAAATAGGAAGAGATATTCGGGATAACTATTGTTTCTCATCTAAATCAAAACGGAAAACAGAAAGCCTATATGCATTTGTTCTGGACTTATTTCCGAATCTATATTTAGTGTACCACCTTTCTCATTATGACAGTAAGCATATCTAACTGAAGATTTGTGTTCTAGGCCCAGCTTAAAGTCGTGTTGTAATCCTCAAACCCTTACTGAATCATGAGTGATGTGACTGCTTATTTCTAATAAGAAATCAGGATATAGTCACACCTCCATCATCTTTTTCCAGGAAAGAGAAAGACGGTAAGTTTTAATTAAATATATATTACATCCTTAAGAAGAATTGCTAGGATCATTTCAAAATAATAAAGTCGATTTTCATTTTCAGGAGAATATTAGACACGATCAAGAGGTATTGCACATTTATGCTGCAAATTTCTCTCTAGATAATTTGCTGGCTTTCAAATAACAGAAATACCAAAATATGAGACTGAATCAATTCAAAAGTTAGTTGCCAAAAATGGGATACCATTTACAAATTATGATACAAATCACACTTCAGCAGTTGATTTATTGTCATTTCTATTTTTCAAGAACGAAAAGATACTAGCAACAATTGAACCTGCCTCTAAAGGGGAAAAGCTAAAGCTTGCCTCAAACATGTCAGTCAAAGGATCGTTCTTCTTCTCTAGTTGCTTTCGTTTTCTCCTTGCACTATCATGGGAACTTGCAACGTAACCTGTTGTTTCTAAAATGTCCTCTAAAAAGAGCTCCTTGACAGGGAAAGTGAAACCCTGCAATAAACTCACACTGGCTCCATCTTAGTTGTTCATGGAAAAAATATAATCTACAAGGCAATATAAAATAAACCACCCAGAGAGAATTATATCAGAATGCAATTACAATATACTGACTGGTATATGAATCATCGGTGCATCACCAAAATATTTAGAGAAAAGTTCTGCGTTGATGGTTGCACTCATTAAAACAAGGCGTATATCAGGACGACGAGGAAGAAGGTCCCGCAAGATTATTATTAGAAAATCTTCATTCATGCCTCTCTCATGAATTTCATCCACCAACACATGACTGACTCCCCTAAGATCTGGATCTTGAACCTGTTACATAGTATTAAATTAAAAATCAATAGTAGCAATAATATGCATTGCCAAGTAAATAATTAGGCACTCAAGGATCTAAATTATAGGCTGGTTTCACACCACAGCAACATATTTCAATCTCTTCCTCCACTTCAACATTGAACACTAATAATGATTTATACTCTCAATAGGGTGGTGTCTAATAAATTAAAAGGACAAATAATAAGATTCATGCGCTCAAATTCCAAAATTAAAATGTTTAAAGCTCAAATTCCATGATCATAATATTCCTTTGATGCTAACTACTAACCAGCACTAAAAAATTCTTAGAAAAAGACATCTCAGAAATCCTCCTATGCTTATCCTTCTTTGTTGCTTGTTGAAAACACAACAGCTTGCATAATGGCAAAACATTAGGGTTTTGTAGCTGCAATAATGTATCCAACAGTGACATCCTAGGGCTTTGCACAGAGCCACACATAATATTTAATAAAAAAAATGTTTTTAAACAAATTTATTTTAACTTTCTGAAAGGGAAGGCCCCTGGATTTTTGGATTTTTCTGCTAGTGAACTTTCCAGCAATAGGACTCGCTGTCATCCGTGTACAGGGGAACAAAAAGGCATCTTTGTCAAAAACAAAAGAATATTGTAGGCACTTGCACACCAAAGTGTACTACAAGAACAAATCCATCCTTATATCGAGGAAGAGCTCTCCAAAGAAACTTTGTTGAACAGAAAGATTAAATAAAACATTCCAAAGAGAGTGTGAACCCCTACTTATACGAAAGAATCAAGATAGAGAAGCCCAATATTGAGGCCCAAGTTACCCTAAAGGATACTTAGGTCTTCATTACATGAAAGTGGACTTTTGTAAACAATTTATTTATAAAGACCTAGGACTACAACATTATTACAAAATTATGAGCAAACATGCAACATATCTCATTTATTCAGGAGCTTGGGGATTTCTTTCACTAGTAGACAAAGTTCAACAACCTTGAGGATTTTTTCTAGGGCCATGTGGTCACCAGCTAAGTTACCAGGAAATGGATACGGATGCTGATTTGTATATGGATACGGATCCAACAGATTTTTGAAAAGCCAAGATCTGGATATGGTGGGGAACAAAATGTACAAAGATACAATAAATATTTTTTAATTTTAAAAATTATTTTCAAAGTTAAATATCAAAACCATTCATGGATCACAACATTAGAAGTTAGAACTGAAATCATATTTTATAAATCTGAAGACTGAAATCATGATGCATCATGCCCTATACAAAAAGGATAACTGTAAATACAAAACTAAGTGTCTCATCAATGATTAATCTGTTAGCCCTGAGGGTTGGCTCAATTAGTCGAGTCCTCATCGTTAATGCAACTTTGCTCTTGAGAGGTCACGGGTTCAATTCTCCCAACACTCTCAGGGTCACGCTTTGTGGTTGAACCAGCAAGAAGTCATCCCTTCAGGTGGATCTCCTTGGTACCAAATATTTTCTGGGCGTAGCAGTCGCCGATCTCCAGGTCCGTGAACCACATAGATTATTTAAAAAAAAAAATCAATGATCACTCTGTTCATATGATGATGTAGAGTAGATCTAACCAATGTTTTTAAAACCGGAATCGGTGACCGGACCGGTCCACCTAACGAACCGGTTTACCGACCGGAACCAGTCTAACCGGGACTGGTTTGGTCTAAACGAACCGGTTTTAAAAAAATACATTAAATAATTAATTTTTAATGAAACAAACTATTTTTGAGATGTAAAACCATGATTCCTAGCCAATAGAGACAAAATATGCAAAGTTTGATCATTTATATACCATGTAAAGGTGAATATATCAAAATGGCACCAAGTGCAATACATATCATCGACAAAATAGCAAAATACATAAGAAATGAGGCTCTAAATGGCCTATAAAGTCCAAAAACAATGCTGCAAGCTATGAGGCCATTGGCCTACTACAAGTCTACGGTGTACACATGATCAATCATCAAGTTCATCACCACTATTAGACACAGGATCATCATCAGGAGCTACATAGACATCATCTGGTTCAGAGTTTGCGGATGCCTTAGCCTGATCTGCAACCTCAGTATCAATGCCACCAATGACAATAGAAGTGGACCTAATGGAAGCACGAGTTTGTCGACCTGCATGACTAGAGCCTTCCATTGGTTCTTTGCCTTTCCTTGATGCCGCTACTAATCCTGGTTCTGATGCCACCACATAATCTGCTTCATACCTTGCTAAAGCCAAGTCGATATCAAAATCAGCCTCAAACACAGGTTCTTCAGTCTCCTCCACCCACTCTGATGTTGGATCAATATCGTCCAACACAATGGGATCTAGATCAGGAGTTTTTCTCATCATTTGGAGCTCCGATTGCATTTATTGTTTACCCCCAAACCATGAAATCCTGAAAACCATTAAGTCTGCTGAATTTTGAGTGAAATCTAAAATTCTAGTTTCTCCATATGAAATCCAATGAGGTCAAAACCACTCTCAAACATCCTGAGTCATTTCATGGTAATGTTAAAAATTTAAGTAAAAGGATGAAAATGAAAATTAAAGGAAATGTCACTTTTACTTTAACATTACCATTAATTTCCAACATTGTTAGGGTTGAAACACCCTTAGTTTCCCCCCAAAACCCCTAAAACACAGTCAAAAATATGCTTTTATAACTTTACAGTGGGCGTGCCTAAAACCGGCCGGTTTAGGACAGAACCGGCCGGTTTGATACAAACCAGCCGGTTCCATCCTAAACCGGCCGGTTTTCACCGGTTAGGGCAAAAAAAAGGCGAAATGGCCTTTCCAACCGGGTTTTTTGGCCGGTTTAGACCGACAGCCTTGCTAACCGGCCGGTTAGACCGGTAACCGGTTTTTAAAAATGGTTTTGAAAACACTGGATCTAACTAATCCAAAAATGGGTCTACATCCTCATCATTTGAATATTTCAACTCTACATCATGGTCAACCAGTCATCTTCCTTGAAATCTGCCTTAAAATCCAAAAAATCCCAGCTAGTTACAACGGTAGAGTAATATTGTACACTGTTTGAAAACATGCAATAGTCTACGTATCATAATGTTCTAAGAGGATTCTTTACCTAGAGTTGGATGGGATTGATCTAATTAAGTTATTAATGACACAGCCATCATTTGTACACAAAGAAAAATGAAAACCAAATAGATTTTATATACTTTTAATGATTATCTATATATTGTCTCAAAGCTTTCCTGCTAGCATTATCAAAAATTTAAAATTTAAATTTTAATGTCTTAGACATTTCCTGCTAGCATTATCATGTGCTATATGGCCTGCCGGCTACAGGTAATTAATAACTTACCTATGCAGTTATACAACCTAAAGAATAATAATAAGTAATTCAACTAAAGGTCTACACAGAATATTTGTCAATTAGGGTTCCAAACAAGTGGCATATATTTAAAAAAAAAAAAAATTAATAATTATAATAGAAAAAAATAATAATAATAATAGAAACTATAACATTATTTGCTTGGGATCCAGCATGTGAGGGCTAGCTGGCACAAGATCCATTTCAGTAGCATAGGATCCATTTCCGGGTTTGAAGGATCTGTTTACATGGCAGATCCTACATGGATCTGGGTGGATCTGTATCCATATCCAGTTTTGAAACGCTAATCCGCAGATCTCAAGACCCTGTGGATCCGATAACACAAGTCACCAGTAGTAGTCAAACGTGTGCTTGCACCCATAGAGATAATACTAAATGACCTACAAAAAAGTGGATCAAATCTTACCCCTATGTGCTTCAATTTAAAATTCCCAAGGGACTAGCTCAATCTCTTGTCAGCGATCTTGTTGGGCATTTGGCTAGTTTTGTGATGGAGACTGTGCAGTTCAAAATTCAAATACCTTGGGCAAGGCACACTAGTCTACATCAACAAGTTTACTAGGCATGCCATCCACGAATGCAAGGAAGCATCTCTTGGGAATCCTCACAAGGATGTTCCCTCGAATGAATTAAAAATTAAAAATAAAAATAAAAAAATTACAAAAAATAACAAAAAAATTAAATTCTAGCTGAAAGCTAACAACGTTGTATTCAGGTAAACAACCTTGGTTGGAATTCTATAGTTACTCCTATAACCAACATTTGCAATTCTATAGTTACTCCTAGAACCAACATTTTGTTCCTTTGTGATCTCCATTTTCAGTTATTTTCAGCTTTAACATTACCATTTCATTTTTTATCATGCCTAGGCAAAAACTTTGCATTTGATGCAAATTGGATTGCCCTATTTTTAGACAAATGGAAACTACATATTCTATATATGCGACCCACTTTTGCATGGAAAATGTTAAGCAAGTATTTTATTATATAAATATGTGGCTATAAAGACTCGACGTAGCGAAATAATTACTATATGGAAAAATTCTTTTCTTTATCTCCTATCTTTTAAAATGTGTTTACATCATATATAGTATTCCTAGGACCACCTAATATAACAAAACCACCAAAGTATGCTTATTACTAAATATTTTATCTTGCATATATAACTTTACACAATAACAGCAATGATTTATTAGTATTCCTACATCCAAGGCTGCTTTGAAGCAGGGAGCAGAAGCGGGAGTGGGGAACGGCGATTTTTAGAAACTTCAAGGTTGAGAGCGAATCGGGAGTGAATTTTATATGATATATATTTTTATATATTTTGATGCATATATGTCAAGTTGTCAACAAAAGCAAGTAGAACGATCAATTAGTTATAAAAAGCGTAGAAACAAGGATTAAACCATATAACATCAATCATCTAGTAGTTATAATCTTCATCAACCACAGGTTTACAATTTACAAGTTCTCATTTATATAGCATGTAAGGGTGTACATAACCAAAATAGCATCCAATGCAATCCATCTTTGAACTGAAAATACATCAACAAACAAGCTCTAGATGGCCTCTAGCATTCAAAAAAATCATGATTCATCAAATACCTACATATTATCAAAATCATTGCCTCTCTTGGGATCTTTGTCATTAATATCACCCTCTAAACATTAACATAAGATAGAAAAACATAGCATGTCAAGACAAGATTTTGTTTGAGTGATGGGTAAATTTTTAGTAGGGTCATGATAGAGGAGTTCAACAACCAATGTCGCTAACATCAAGGTACATAGAGGGCTTGGTGCTCTTGGTTAAATACGAGTTCCATGCCCTTGTACATGACAAAATCCAATGGAAGCATTGCACTCCCCCCAATCCTGAAATCTTGAAAAACTAATAAATCTACTGGATTTTGAGTGACATTTTAAATTCTACTTTCATGGTAATGTTAAAAATTTAAGTAAACAGATGAAAATAAAAGTTAAAGTAGAATGTCACTTTTACTTTAAGAATTTAACATACCATGAATTACATATCAATATTAGGGCCACAGGCTTGAATATAAGGCTGCCACACTCAAAAATTATTGTTTCTTTGAAAAAAATTGTGTTTGCAACGTCTTTGCGAATATTTTTTGCAAAGAAAAGCTAGGAAGCGAAATTTTCTTGCGGGAGCGATTCGGGAGCGACATCACTCCCTGAGCACTTCCATCTGGAGCTCGCTTCGAGAGCAAGAGCAAAGGCGGCGCTCCCCTGTAACGCCACTTACATTCCCTTTTGATAACAATTTATTACAAATATATAAACATCAACATACATATTGTACTGAAGCAAAAGAGATGAGTGTAGACACTTGTCTCCCTTTCAAACATTCACCTCATGCACCAAATGATGTTAGGGCTTCTCCATCATAACTATGCTAACTAGTTACAAGACAAGTTATGGAGAATATTACTATTACATTAAGAGTGGAGCCCAAGTATTCTTGGTGCATAGCATGGGTATGGCCTTTTGCAACATTTAGGCAATGACAACAACCACATTGTTTTTTACACATTTTTCAAGGGTTGTTAATGTTTTGTTGTTGAAATAAAAGGCTTGTGTTCTTATTCTTCATTTCACGAAATGCTTGGTTTCCTTCCCTCCTATCAAAGCTTTCAAGAACTTGCCTATGATGGGATATGAATAGAGTATTTGCATGCAAACAAGGTGTTTGAAGGTTGCCCAACGACTTTGTGTTTCATGTCATATTTGGCATTGCATTGTGCATCTACCCATGAAGGCCATGCGCTAGCTTGAGCTCTTAAGGATTTCTAATTGCAAGTCGTGATAGAAGCTTAGATATCCTATTGTTTGTGCTTTTCATACTTTTGTCTAGTCGAGTGCTTGTTTCTTTCACAATGAGGGCCATTCTTTCTCTGGTTTATATGAATCTATTAGTGACACTTTTGCCATTAACTCTTTCTACTATTCTCATGTTGTGCTTTCCTTCTTGTATCTTCACATCATTATGGTTGTTCAGGGTTTGTTTCAAGATATGTTTGTCCCTGGGGTGTGTGTTCTTCACTACACATTCTTCTAGCAATCTATAGCAAACAGATATTGGGTTCTTCTTGATCAAGTTAATGTTGCTTTACAACATAGTCCCTAAGGATTTGTAAAGGGACAATTTTCTACAAGCTCATGTTGCACACTTGCATGTTGGTATGTGGTTTTATCAAGGGAATCTTTATGATTTGTGTTGTTATTAGCTTAGTAGGGACACAGGTTCCAGGGCTAAGGAGGATTTCTGCTTGGGACATACTTTGGTTTTCTTATTATAGCCATGTGGACTAATAGATGGCAAGCAAAGTGGCAGGTGGCATTTCAGTGATTAGCTTGCAAGACTAGCAAGAAGATACAAAACCAACTAATAATGAAAAGGAAAACTAACACAAAAACAAGGAACAAGATGGACAAATGGGCAACATTTGATTGGTCCACAGAATCTAGGCCAGACTAGACACTAACTACTAGCAGGCAAAATTCAGACAAGAGAAATTGTGAAAGGGGTACTCATGGAATGTCGGCTAGGCAGGGGAGACAGAGTGAGAGCGGAAAGGGAGCAGCGAGAGAAGAGAGGGAAACCTGCACAGCAGATGAGAATGGCATTACTACAAAGACCCATAACACAGTTGATAGAAGAGATGGGGCATCTACGCAGAGGGTGATCATTGTATGGTGTTGAGAATCTGTCACGTAGATGTTGAAGAGACGTGTATAACTACACAATGGGTGATTACATTGGCAATGGCGATATCATCTGCAAATTGTGTTTTCTCTCATCGTTTCATTGTGGCGGCTCCTTCATCCTCATGTACATATGCCCCTCCATTACATTCTTTCCTCTCATTGTTTCACCACAGCGACTTCTTCATCCTCATGTACATACACCCATCCATTACATTCTAAAAAGGCTAGAGGTCGAGCCGGTTTGCTCATTTGCAATGGATTGAGACTTAGATCCTCTTCCACTTGTTTCTCTGGTTATAAAAAATCTCTATATAAGACAACAAGGAAGCCACATCCAAGAGGAGTTGTTTGTGAAGCACAGGAAACAGCAACTCAGGATCTGGAGGTCAACAAATCAACTTGGCAGCCGTTGGTCTTGGAGAATGACATTCCTGTACTTGTAGACTTTTGGACTCTATGGTGTGGACCTGTCGGATGATTGCAGCGCTAAAAGATGAATTTGCAAAGCAATATGCTAGTAAGATCATGTGTTGGAAACTTAACACTCATGGATGTCCTAATATTGCCACTGAATATGGTATGCAAAGAATTCCAACTGTTATGGTTTTCAGGAGTGGAGAGAAGAAAGACACTAATTGGAGTTGTGCCTAAGACTACATTAATAACAATTGTTGAAAAAAATACCTGGACCACCAGTAGAAGAGTAAAGTTGTCTGACATGAATTTCCAAACAACAAAATTTGGATTCCCTCACTGGTTGGCGGGTGGAGGTAGCAAACCTTTGGATTCCCTGGGCTAGCCTGTAGTAAGTCTTCTTATGCTTGAATGATGGTGGTAGTTTGAATCTCTGGAACCCCTGTTCAACTGGCATATTGGTTGGTCCCGGAGCAGTCTTCTCAAGCCCTGGAATCTGGCTCAGGGTTGACGGTTGTAAGAAAGATCTGGTTGCATCTTGTCAACGGTTGGGCAGAGAGTTGCAGTCTTGAACTCAGTTGCCAAATACAACTGAGATAAGTATCTCTCATGTTTAACCTGTATCATGAATTTTTAGCATACTCCAACTGAAATGAAATGATGTTGGTAGTCTGCTAGATATGTTGTGCGTTGTGGACATATATCCAGACATGGTTGTTAGTATTATGCTTATACAAGCTCATATAATGTTGTGTGATATAATGTGGGTAATATAATTCTTGCTGAAGAGAGTGGTCTCGAAACTGACATTCAACCTGTATGTAAAAAATTGTCTTAACTTGATGAATCCCAATTTGAAAAGCAGAGTTGGAAAGTGCTCAGCACAGAATTGGATTGTCATGTATACAATTATAACTCTGCACTACTAAAATTACACAATATAAACCTAAGACTTGAAATCTAGAGCCTTAGGTGCTTGATTTCAATATCCAATTGTGGCCATAGCACTATTCAGCATAAAATTGGTTGCATTAGTAGATTCCTATGTGATGGAGAGAATGACCAATATTCATAGTTCAGAACTTATTTAAATATGTTTTCCCAGGTATGAAATCTTATATCTCATGGTCACACTGTTAAAAGAAATAAAAAGTATAACTATGACACTACCTTCTCCACACATGTCACAAGAGTACATCTCAGTTACTAAGAGGTTGATCATATTCTACATAGCCCTTCCTTGGGTGTAGGAAAAGGAATATGTACAGGTGCGTTTGAAATGCTAATTACCCACAATACTTACAATAACTCAAAGTTATCAAGGATACCATGTGAGATATTGTTGTGAATAAAATATATACAAATAATATAAATAATAATAATAATAATGAATAATAATTAGTAGTGAATAGGCATGTCTCTAAAAACATGACCTTTTGTGAAGGTGTCCTTGCCTAGGTATATAAGCAGGCCCTCACCCTCAATTGTAATCATCATCTCATATATTTTGTGCATTTCAATATAGATATATTCATCCTATCATGGATATTTCTATATTTCAGGTCCTCTAAGTATACGAACCTTGTTCGTTACATTGGTATCAGAGCATTCCTCAGAGTATACAAACTTTGTTCGTCACATTGGTATCAAAGCATACTGCTGAAGTACACAAACCTTGTTCGTTACATTGGTATCATAGTTGTTTGATCCTCTGGCCGCTCAACAACGGCACAAAGCCAGTCTGATCTGGCCTTTGGCCATCAATTTTCATCAACTTTGTTGCCGTCGTGATCGAAGTGTTTCACTACTCAAGTTTTTGGAGATTCTCCATTTTGCCATCAAGGTTTTGGCCATTTAAAAGAAAAAGAATAAAAGAATTAAAATATATATATATATATCAACAAAAGAAAAGAAAAAAAAGTGAGTAAAAAAATATAGATTATTAAAAAAGAAATATTATAAAAAAACGGAAATACGTCTATATATACATTTGAAAAGAAAATTCAAAAACCAAATAAAAAAATAATTAATAATAAAAGAAAAAAATAATAAGAAAAGAGTGTTTACATATAAATATAAGAATAAATTCTTTAGAAAGAAGATTCGGATGTAGATAAGGAATTTTTCTTGTTTGAACTTCCTTAAATGTTTTTATGGCAGTTTCCTGATTTCCATCAGGCATTGTTGTTGTTGACTTAACTACTAAATCCTTATTTGGTGTCTCCTCTATTTGAACAACAACCTCTGAGTACGTTTTTACTTCAATAGGGTTTGGATTTGCCTAAACTACAAGATTAGTGGTATTGATGTTTGTTTCTTCAGTTTGGACTGTTACATCTAGAGATTTTGATGTTTCCTTTGCGACAAGATCTTTGAACCTATTCGTCAATGATTTCTTTTCGTCCTTAAGTTTTTTAATCTGTTTGAGCAAATTTTGATTATGATTTTTGAGATGTAAGCATTCCTCATCTCTGAGTCAAATTTATTTTGGTCTTCACACTTCTCATCTTTTAAACACTTGATTTGTTCTACTAATGTTTGGTTAAGGTTCTTTAAACGTAAATTTTCTTCTTTTTGTTCTAATAAACGCTCCTTGAGTTCCTTCTTTGATGCTTGATTTTCTTGACTTGTTCGAGTAGTTTTTCTTGGTGAACTCTGAAGCACGAAATTTCTTTGTCTTTGTTGAGTGACTTCTTCAAGCTCTTTTTGCTTCTTTGATATCGTTTTTTTCTTATCTTGAAACATCAACTCTGAGATATCCTTAAGGGCTTCTAATGAAGATTTTATTGATTTTGATTTACTTGTTATGTCTTGAAACATGACCATCTTCCCTTTATAAGGAAATGTCAAAACTTGTTTCTTTATGTTTAACATGAATGTACCCAAATCCTTAAACCAAGGTTGACCGAGTATGATGTCAGTGTTTTTATCCGTCCTTAAAAACATGAAATTGAGATATGTAGTCATAATGACCTATTGTCACTTGTAGATCACTAATGGGTCCCATGAAGTGAACAATGCATTTCTCAAATAGTCAAAGTTCCCTAACCAAGTGTAAGGGCAACTTATACCTTCTTGATGATTTTCAAATCTTTACATCAAAACTCTTACCAATCCTTTGCATCCCTTTGCATGCATCCCTAAAAACCTATGTTGCACCAATTTTCGAGATGGTGAAATGACATGGAAGAGGGGACATATCCCCAAGACAGTGTGAGCACACCTCCAAATTTTTCAAGGGATGGGAAGTCGAGGACAGTAGTAATAATATATATAATATTAAAAATAAATAAAAATTGTGAATTCACCATAAACATTTGTAGTTGCTTGTAAGAGTAGCAAGATATACAATATAGTATTCTACAATAAGGTCCATGAAGGAACTATGAGACAAAGGTACTACCTCTTGTTGACCACTACGTGTCAACTACCCATAGCAGTACACCCCCTTTTTCGCAAAAGGGATAGCGCTTGATCAACGTGTTCGTGCCATTCGACTATCATCATCAGTCCGATCATGTTATGTTGTAAACCCAGTCTGCATGTGTAAATTGTAAATGATCTTCGCAGATCTGATTCATGTATGTAAATTGCCTAGGCAAACCTAATTTTCTAGTGATAATCTACGTTCCGGAAAGTTTTTTGTCCCACCAATCCATGATCAACAGAGTTTTCCTTCAGCCTAACCCCAAAGCCGGAATGGATTTTGTCATAAGAATCTTAGGGGAATCCTAGTGTGCTAGGTCGAGTTTATGTAAAAGTAATTTGGAAATAATTCTAACTATTTGGTTAGGTTATTACAAATTGCTTGATCTGCTAGATTATATTTGTGTCGCAGAACTGAGTGGTCTATGAGGGTCTATGTCAAATGGGTTTTCCCCCCTTGAGATGAAAAATTGTAAAATTCATGATGTAAAGTGTCTTGAGGTTTAGAAAATGTTTTATCCCCTCATAAGTCCTAGGTCTAAGGTGTTTTTTCCCAAAGGCTAAGTTCGAGGGTCCAATAAAAATAATAAAAGATATAAATAATAAAAAATCAAAAAAATAAATTAAAAATTAAAATAAAATAAAATTTAAAAAATAAATAAAAATTAAAAAAAATTAAATAAAATAATAAAATAATAATAAGTCAAAGTTTTGGGGAAATAAATGCATGATCTTAATTTTTTAATATATTAAAATGCATTTAAAATTTCGACGGATGAGATTAAAAGAGATTTTGATCCTCATCGACGGTCGAGATCAGTTTGATATGGATCACTCGAACTAGCCATTGGGAAATTTTTCCTTTAAATAGGGTATCAGGGGTCATTTGAGATCAAATTCGATCCGAGAGTCGTGTGCTAAAGAAAGCTCTCTTGTAGTCATTTTTTGAGCAATAAAGAAAGACTTTGGGGTTGAAAATCTTGTTGATGTTACTCTTCTGGAAATGTTGTAAGATGTTTTATTTTTCTGCATAAATTTAGTTTCAGCCATTGATGATAGCTTGATGAAGATTGATTTAGGCACAGTATCTTGTCTGATCTCTAGGGTTTGAATGATAGTTTAATTTCTGAACAAAATGGCAGGTATCTCCATTTGATCTAAATTTCTTTGTTGTTTTCTCCCTCTATGTTAATGGTTGATCTAAGTTGTGCAAGATATCCTTAATTTTAAGTTTACCGGGCGTTAGGGGAAGTTCTCGGCTGAACTAGCCAACTCCCGTATTGCATTTTCTGAAAGAGCCCAGCCAGTTTTGATCCCAGGATTATCATTAGAACTTTTGTTGCAGATGCATGAAGGGTTTTCTGAAGCACCTCACATTAAATTTAAAATTTTGAAAATATTTATGTGCCATACCAACAAATCTGGCTATTTAGAGCCTTTAATCTATAATCACTGTAATTATTTAGTTGGTTTTATGTTATGGTTTTAGGTTTTTCTGGTGTTTGGTTTTTTGCAGGTTGCAAGTACAGATTTTGAAAATTCTTCAAGGTTTTCCATTAGACAATCTGAAGCAGGAAGGGTTTAAAATTTTAATTAAGTTTCTGGACTACCGGTTTGCTACTGTATTTTCATTTTTCACTGCTCCTTGGCGTTTTATTGCTGCAGAAAAAATTTTGAAATTTTTATAAGGGTTCACAGGTTTTCTGGGGGATTTCTGCATGTACGGCTGCATCAACCTGCTGCCCCCTACCTCAGTCTTTCCTATTCACGCTGCCTCCACTCCATCAATCTCCACGCAGCTGTTCCATTATCTGTTGTTCCTCCCTCCATCGATTTACCAAGAGTCTCCTACGCATAATCCCAATCTGTTATCCCCTGAACGTGGCATGCACCCTCTCACGCAGTCACCATCAAGCTCCGACCTACATCAAAATCAAATCACAGACACCCTGCATGAGACGTTGGCCATCCCACGCTGCTGGTTCCAGAACTGTAACCCCCTTACGCTCGTTTCCTCTCCGCACTCTTCCACGCAGCAATCCAAAACTACGCAGTCATATCCTTTGCCCCTGCAAAGTTTCTCCACACTGTTGTCTGCTAAACCTGCAAACAAATATTGGAACCTGTGGCCTCTGCGTCGATTTTTTTTGGGGCTCCACGTTGTTGCACGTTGTAATTCCACCTCTGCTGCAGACTTCATCACATTCGCTCTTCCACATAGCCTTACCTACCTCGCCGTCAACTTCTCCATCCTCTTCACGTTGTCCGCAGGCCTACCTTCCCATCCCTGCAGCTACAAAACAGTCATGTGATTCGATTTTTGTGTTGCGTATATGCATTAGTCTTGGTTGTGTATATTTAGGTTATGGTAGTGTATAATTTTTCGTTTTAGTTTTAGAATTAAAGTTTTGCTTTAGTTTTAGATTTATTTCTTTTTAGTTTTGCCTTAGTTAAATTTTAAATCTAGAATTTTGTATCATTTAAAAAATATTAAAAAATCATAAAAAGTTTGAAAATAAATAAAAAATTCGATTCTCAGAGTTAGAATTTTTATTGATTTACTTTTGCTTAAGTTTTAGTTTTATTTTTTAGATATTCTTTAGTTTCAATTTTTTTCTTTGGGTTATGCTTTAGTTTTGATAATCAAGATTTTTTTTCTAAAGTTTAGTCTTGTTTTAACTTTAAAGTAAATCAAAAAGTTATAAAAAATAAAAATATTTAAAAAATAAAAACTTTTGGAAAAAGACTAATTAAAAAATTGAAAATACCTTTTCATGTCTTTTTTTCTGTTGCAGGATGAAAATCTATCATTTTTATATAGTTAAACATGCTTAAATGTTTATTTGAAGATTAGCTATATAAAGTGTTAATTGGTTAGCATTTAAAATTGTATGGTTGTTTAAAGCATTCAATCTTTAGAAATTTAATTGTTGGATCATTATTAAAGCGTTGTGAGTTTATTGAATAGCTTGTAGTGCTTGAGATATTTGATGATAAATGATTGTTTTACAAGGTTCATATTTCTGCAACATTTAATAAATAATCATTTAATCATTAACTCCATAAGGCACGGGGACATTATTTTCTAAAATCAATCAGGTGCTCAATTGCCTTGTTGTGTCTCCAAACCCAACTGATCCACACTTGGTCTTCCTTTATCCCATAGGGTCTACTCCCCTTAGCCTCAGGAGACGGCTTAAACGGAGAGATCGGGGATCAGGGTGACAGCCCCCCGTCTGAGCGTTGTCACGTTGCCGAGACAATCTATGCGACAACACCTCTATAGCAACTTTTCTTCCTCAAATTTCTTGTTAATGATGATTATGTTAAAACTTACAAGGCATTCCCTTCACAATAGGTTCTACATATCTTTATAGTTGGGTTGAAAACCACAACAAAACACTTTGGTTATGTAAAGAGATTAGATTCATATTTCAAATTGAGAGATGATTGAATAGGAATTTTTTTAAACATTTAGTACACAATCCAAGTCACTATTGAGATTGTTTTCACAATGCTTGAGGTTGGGATGGTAGAAGAACTAGACTTGAATGACTCCTGGAAACCCATGTACAATATGTAAATGCTAAGATGACACCAAATATGAGAAGAACGTGCGCAATAACCACAAGGATCAAATAAGTTTCACATTTTGCAATCCATTGAAATGCTTCCATCTTCGTTGGAAATTCCTCCATCAGGTTTGCAATAGAGGCATAGTTGTGAATAGACCTTTTGTAGTACTCTATGTGAGCCAAAGTGGAGTACCACACAATAGTCGATGAAGGTATTGTTAGTTTTTGTAGCATCGCATGTGTTCTAGCCTTGAAATTTTATGCAGAGGCTAGAATACATGAGATCTCCAAAACCCAGAAATTATTTCTAGAAATTGCGCCTAGAAATGACTTAATTACATTATTAACCTTTTTTTAAATATTTCCTAGTCTAAACTTAGGGAATATTGTTAATTAATTAGTATTAACTAAGTCAAGGCGAGAATCATCTAGAAACTCACACGGATTGATCCAAAGATGATCCTAGCCATTCATTAAGTTTTAATCTTAGTCGTTGGTGCTCCAACGGAGGATTATAAGAGGAGGTCGAAGTGGTGATGGAGAAATCAATTGAGACACCTGATCAATTCGATTTCTTGGCAGATCGATTTCCAGAGTAGTAGTTGTCGAAGAGAGCTAGAGATCGAAGCAGTGAGTGAGGGGCAGAGACAGTGAGGCTACAGGAGGCATTCCAAATCCAACGAGTACATTTGCAGAGAGGTTGACGTCGAGGCAGCACAACAACCTCTAAAGGCAAGATTGATTTGCTAAGAGGGAGAGACGTCATCAATTCCAGAGGTCGGGAAGGAGTCCCAGAGTGTCGAAGAAGCATCTTTCCAGCCAGCAGAAGGCAAAATGACTTCATTAGAGACCAGTCAAAGGCTTGAAGTCCAGCAGGCAGTGCAGAGGCTGACGCAGAGGGTCAGAGGGCCGAATTTCTAAAGGCAAGTCGTGCCAGGAGTTTGCTTGTGGGGTGAGGATTGCCAAATTGCGGCATCCAGTTGTACTCGAAATTTCTCACTGCTGCATAATAATAAAACCCTTAGTTGTTGCACTAGTTTTCCCAAGTTGGGTTTTTCCAAGTACTTTTTGTTGATTTGAGATAGCATCAAATTTGCTCTAAGCCTCAAATTTTGCAGGGAAGCTTGGGCACATGCATTCCAAAGAACCCAAAAACCGTTTTGGGAAATTCCACCAAGAGACTATTATATTAAAATAATTAATATTTTTATGGGGTTCCTAAGTCTAAACTTAGGAAAATTAAAATATTAATGGGTATAAATCTAATTGTGGGTGAATCATCTAGATAAAGATGGAGATCAAGTCAAAATGATCTAAGCCATTGATTAGGAGTTAATCTAGGCCGTTGGTTATGCAACAGGAAGATATAAGAAGGGGCATGAGGGTCTTTTCGAAAACACACTAGGCTGATACTCAATTGCCCGAGTAAAATCGATTTTCTCACTAGTCGAAGTTTGGCAAGAGAAAATCGATTCAGAGGGAGATTTGTAGATGGAGGAGAGACAGAGAGAGTGCAGCATCAGTCAAGAAGACAGGGACAAAGACACAGAGCAGTAAAAGGAGAGCGTTGGGCAAATTGACGCTGGGAGAGGCAGCGCTGGCTTGGGTGATGTTGGCACTCTACAGGTCAATATAGGAGCCGAATAAAGCGACGTTGGGCAAGCTAGAGAGACGCTGAGGGTGGAGGAACTTTTCTCTCGGGTCAGATACTTGTTCAGGAACATCTATAAAAAAAATTCAGAAATTCTTGTTCTATACTGCTAGGTGTAATTTGTACAATGTTTTTAAAACCGGAACTGGTGACCGGACAGGTCCACCTAATGAACCAGTTTACCGACCGAAACTAGTCTAACCGAGACTGGTTTGGTCTAAACAAACCGGTTTTAGAAAAATACATTAAATAATTAATTTTTAATGGAACAAAACTATTTTAAGATTTAAAACCATGATTCCAAGCCAATAGTGACAAAATATGCAAAGTTTGCTCATTTATATACCATGTAAAGGTGAATATATCAAAATGGCACCGAGTGCAAAACATATCATCGACAAAATAGCAAAATACATAAGCAATGAGGCTCTAAATGGCCTATAAAGTCCAAAAACAATGTTGCAAGCTATGAGGCCATTGGCTTACTAAAAGTCTACATCGTACACATGATAAATCATCAAATTCATCACCACTACTAGCCACAGGATCATCATCAGGAGCTACATAGACATCATCTGGTTCAAAGTCTAAGGATGCCTCAGCCTAATCTGCAACCTCAGTAGCAATGCCACCAATAACAATAGAAGTGGACCTAATCAAAGCACGAGTTTGTCGACCTACACGACTAGTGCCTTCCATTGGTTCTTTGTCTTTCCTTTATGCCGCTATTGATCCTGGTTCCGATGTCGCCACAAAATCTGCTTCATCCCCCGCTAAAGCCATGTCAATATCAAAATCGACCTCAAACACAGGATCTTCAATCTCCTCCACCCATTCTGATGTTGGATCAATATCGTCCAACACAATGGGATCTAGATCAAGTGCTTTGTTCATCATATGGTTCCTCCTCAATCGAAGGTTGTATTGCATGAAAACAAGATCATTTATCTGTTTTTGTTCCAAACGGTTTCTCTTCTTCGTGTGTATGCGCTCAAAAACATACCAATTGCCTCTTAAAGGCTTGGAGAGGGTGTTTTTGGAGGGAAAGAACCCTTAATTTCCCTCCAAAACCCCTAAACTACCTCGAAAAAGCCGCATTGTGGGTCCTTAGGGGGCATGGCAGGTAACCGGCTGGTTTAGGATGGAACCAGTCGGTTCCATCCTAAACCGGCCGGTTAGGACCGGTTAGGGCCAAATTCTCGCCACAGTGCCTCCTTAGCTGAGTTTTTCAGCTGGTTCCAACCAGTGGCCCTGCTGACCGGCTAGTTAGACCAGTAACCAATTAGCTAGGCCGGTTTTAAAAACTATGATTTGTACATGAAGATTTGTGCTAAAGAATAATAAAACCCTCATCTGCTGCACTAGTTTTCCCACATTAGGGTTTTCCAGGGACAATTGTCCAAAAAATAACCATGTCATTGTGATTGTATTTGTGACAGTATTTTACTTTTTGCAATGTTTTAATTGTGATATTAAAACAGTAGAATATATTTAGATATCTGCCATAATACTGTAGATAACTTATTTCTGAGGTTATAAGTAGAAGAAATAATATTAATCACTGCAGTGGAATTTCTATTTAGAAATTTTCACAGTTTTGTCCCAAAATAATTGTGTTATTTTTATGTGTGTTTGCTAGTATTTCTCAGTTTCCAGTGCATTATTTTTCTGCAGTTTTATTTGTGAAGGTTGCAGTGTAGTTATTTCAATATTTGTCGTAGCAGATAAATTGTTAATTAATTAACAATTAGGAGAAATAATATCAGTTGTTGCAATAGGAGTTCAGTTGGGAATTTTCCAAAGTTGCGAAATTCGCAATCATCGGCCGAGGGGAAAAAATCAGAAAAATTCGTAAAAATTGAGAAAAAATCGTAAAATACAAAAATATTCATTTTTTTCAATTTTTTTAATATCTAAAGCATCTACAACATAAAATAAATACATTGACACATAAATATGATAAAAGAACTAATATATAAGATGTGTAATATCATTTCTAGTGCTACATCACATATAATAATGAATTATGTCCTGAATAGTAAGTCTTGACTCCTCAGTCCCAACTCAGCTTCAAAATATCAACAAAAAATATAATAATATATCTCATATAATGAGTCATAATGTCATATACAATGAAATGAACCAAATAACTAATACTATTGATTTCCTCTACCCCTCTTGGAAGAAAATGCAATAGCTTTCCCTTTCCCTCTAGATGTAGATGCCGGTGGAGTTGGCAATGGACTCTGTTGTGCTCTAGACGTTGAAGAACTAAGAGCTACAGGAGGTAGACCACGTCCTCTATTGGTGGCAGGGGTAGCCTGGGTAGGTGGTGTCACCTCCTCCTCCTCCTCCTCCCCCTCTACGCCTTCCACTACCTCTTGCTCTAACCAATCATCAGCAGACTCCATGGGAGGCTTCTCGGCCTCAACCCTCCATGCAGCAGTGGTGTCAATCCAATCAAATGAGATTGCCTCCATATCAAGTATCCTCTCAAGTTGCCTCACGCACAATCGAAAATTTTAGTAGACGTAAACCATGTCATTAAATCGCTGGGACTCCAACCTATACAAAGATCATAAAATAATAATTAAAAAAAAAATATATATATATATATATTATTTAATGAATTCAAAAAATTAATTGGAAATTTGGAATATTTTAAGTTTTAAGTTTAGCCTATTGCGCTTTTTGTTGTGTATTTTTTCAAATACATTCCAGTTGCACTCGCATCCTAAGAAGCTACATGTTTGGCTGAGGATTCGAATGGCAAGATTTCGCAGATGGGGTACTCTGGCACCATAGCTAGTCCACCATGCATCTATAACAAAATTACAAATAAGATAAACATAAGAAAAAAATTAAAGTTGAAAGTTGAAGCAAAGTATGAAGTTATGAAGTTGAAGAGACAATGAAATTTGAAACAAACTAAAAAATACTTAGCATTTTAGTCTTCCTATCAACCACAACCATCTCAAAGCTAAATGCGCCACCTGCCATCCTGTATATCTCCATTTCTTTGGAGATTTCTGTACGTTCTGCTGGAGATCACACCATCCTCTGAACACAGGTTAAGAATCCATCTATGATCTCAGCATCAGAAGAGAACCCACATGAGTAAGAAAATGTGGAGTTCAGATAGATCTCTGCAGCATGAATGGGACGATGGAGTGTGTTGTTCCATCGTTCATCAATCACTTCCCATAGGAGTTGTTTCTCAAACCCCTCATCTCCCTTATCATCATAGTAGGCCCGAATGGATTTTTTGGCCCTGTCCATGGCCTCATACAAATAGCCCATTGCGGACTTCTCACCATCAACTAATTGAAGAACCTGTTGACCACTACATATCAACGACCCATAGCAGTACACCGCCTTTTTCACAAAAGGAATAACACCTGATTAATGTGTTCCTGTCATCCAGCTATCAACATTAGCCTGAAGATCATCTTATAATGTAAACCCAGTCTGCATGTGTATAATGTAAATAATTTCAGTAGATCCGTGTCGTGTATGTAATCACCTAGGTAAACCTACTTTTTTGGTGACGATCTACATTCCAGGAGGTTTTTTGTCTCACCGATCCATTCTCGGATGGTCGGCAAAGTTTTCCTTCAGCCATACCCCAAAGCCAGAGTGGATTTTGTCACTGGGATCTTAGGGGAGTCCTAGTGTTCTAGATTGAGTCACTGGGATCTTAGGGGAGTCCTAGTGTTCTAGATCGAGTCTATGTAAAAGCAAATAATCCTAACTATTTGGTTAGGTTATTTTATTACAAATTGTTTGATCTGCTAGATTATATTTGTGTCACAGATTTGAGTACTCTGTGAGGGTCCTTTTCAGATGAGTGTTCCCCCTTGAGATGTAACTTATGTAAAATCATGATGTAAAGTGTCTTGAGGGTTAGAAAAATAATGTATCCCCTCATAAGTCTTAGGTCCTAGGTAAATTTAAATTTTCCAGAGGTAAAATTCATGGGTCCTTTAAAAAATTAAATCTTAACAGGTCTAGGGACAAAGATTAATTGATTATTTTGCTAAATTTTATGCCTTGGGTCCCTAGAGTTAAGTCAAAGTCAAAATTTTGAGGAAATTAATGCAAAATTTTAATTTTTGAACTTATTAAAATGCATTTAATTGAAAAATTCGAAATTTCCTCAATATTTAAAATTTCGATGGATGAGATTAAAAGAAATTTTGATCCTCATCAACAGTCGAGATCACTTTGACAAGGATCACTCGAACTAGCTGTTGGAAGATTTATCTTTAAATAGGAGGTCATTTGTCAGTTGAGATCATTTGATCTTTGAGTCGTGTGCCAAGTGAAATCTCTCTTGTAATCTTTTTTCATGAGCAATAAAGAAAGACTTTGAGGTTAATTTCTGCTGGTGTTACTCTTCGTGGAAATGCTGTAAGATGTGTTATTTCATGCATAGATTTCCTTTTAACCATTCATGATAGCTTTATGTAGAGTGATTTAAGCACATGTATCTTGCTTGATCACTGGGGTTTGAATGGTAATTTAAATTCTGAATATAATGGCAGGTATTTCTATTAAATCTGAATTTTATTATCGTTTCCTCGCTCTACGTTAATGGTTGAATTGAGTTGTGCAGGGAATTCTTGATTTTTAGATCATCGGGCATTCGGGGAAGTTTTCAGTTGGACCAGCCAACTCCCGATTAGTATTTTATGAAGAGCCCAGCTGGATTGAATCCCGGGCTTATCATGAGAAGTTTTCATTGTTGATGCATGAAGGGTTTTGGGTGAAGCACCTCCGTTTAAATTTAAAATTTCAAAAAAAAAAACTGTGCTAAATTGATAAATCTGGCTTTTAAGAACCTCAGATTGTCACAGATCTGGGAGCGGAGTTGGACTCACACGCCAGATCTGATAGATCTGCTACTGTGCATAGACTTGAAATTTTTTTCTGACTTAGGGTTTCTGGGGATTCATTTTTTTGGTATATCGGGATTCTGAGTGTTTGTGTTTTCAGGAACAGGTTGCAGATCTGAAAGTGAAGTTTGATTTTGAAGCCAGATCTAGGCCCTAGAGGGTAAGATCTGGCCTTAGAACCATCTCTTGCGGGGGCATTATTTCCGCAGTCCAGGCTTTTAAAGTTTTTTATCTAGAGACGATTTTACAGGGGTTTCAAGTAATAAATCTGACACCGAACATATACATTTTATTCGGAAATCTTTGGGAAATTTTTAAGGGTTTATTGGGCTGCTTTTCTCTTTTCCTGTCTGCTGCCTGGGATCTTCAATTTTTCTGTTCACTAAAAAAATTTCGAAATTTTTTTAGGCTCACAACCTTTTCGCTGCTGCCTGTAGAACCCTACCTACAGCTCCTGTCTCATCTCCACCCTCAAAATCCTTCCAAGCTGCCCACCATTTCCCTGCTGCCCTTTCAGCTCCATCCGCGTGCTGTCACTAACCTGCATCCCCCATCTGCCATCCATTTTCCCATCTGCTCTTTACGCTGCCACGTTAAGCTCACAGCTCCATTTCTTGCAGCAAACCCCACAGCTACAACTCCCACTTAATTCCCTAAACCTGCACGTTGCTTCTTATACACTGCCATCGCACTTCCTTCTGCCTTCGTCATTCTCTGCGATTTTCCTCCTATCTGCAGCCATTGCTTTCAAACCCGCAGCTCCCTTCTTCTTCACGCACTCCTCATTGCCTCGTTCCTTCTGTTCCATCCGCATTCTTCTCTCCGTCAACTTGCACACCTGCACTACAAGCAACAAACACAATACACATAAGACTTTTCATTTCATTTGCATTTTCGAATAGGTAGGGTTAGCGTATATACTCTCTCTTTTTATTATTTCATTTGATTTTTGACTTTGGTGCATTTTATTTTTTTATTTTTTTTATAATTGTTTTGTTTCATTTATTTTGTATTGTTACATTTTATTATGAATTAGATTTATCTTTTATTTTTTTTAGTTTGGTTAGATTTCATTTCATTTTGATTTAATTTTTGTTTTTTTTTTTTTTTACTTTTAATTATTTTTGTGATTTCATTTAAAATAATAATAAAAAATCCTAATAATTAAAAAAATCTAAAACATTTAGAAAATCATTTAAATTAAAAATTATAAAAATCCTAAAAACATTAAAATTTCTAAAAATCCTAAAAAAAAAAAAAAATCTAAAATTTAAAAATGAAATAAACTAAAGTAAATTAAAGGATTGCGCTTTAACATTAAATTTTTTTAACGTGACCTATGGCCCATTAAAATTTTAATTTATTAGCCCTTTCATTTATTTTACTTATTCATTTTTCACATTAAAGCATTTTTTCGAAGAATAATTGAAATGCTAGTTTTAAATTCCTTGGTGTTTCTGATGTTAAACGCTAAATCTTAAATTTTCATGGTTCTTCTATAGTCTAGTGCAATAAACATTTTTAATCATCTTTGACTTTTGAAGAAAATTTATTAAATCTAGATTTGGGTAGTTAGTGAAAATAATTTTAAATCTGGAATTTCTTGCATATGGATTATTTATGATTGTCACTTTTCGTCACAATATTGAAAATCGTTCTAGATAACTTCTTTTATTGATGGTTAATTCAAATATCGAAGGCAATGGTCTATAATTGTTTTTATCTTGTGGTGATGTCTTGTTTACGTTGGCATTTAATCTATCAACCTGAGTTAATCAAGATTCATTCATCAAGTTGTCCATCATTAAAATCTCCTAGAGCCCATATTCCATAGGCTTTCTCGTCCATTTACCTTAGGGACTACCTCCCTTGACTTGCCTAGGAGAGAGTCTAAACAGAGTAAGGATCAAGAGTGACAGCCCTTACTCTAAGCGTTGTCGCGGTACCTAGACACTTTGCGCGACAACAGAACCTTTACCAAAGGTTCAGTAACGCTGCACACCTCTTGCACTCCCACCCAGAAGTTTTTCTGGTATGAAACTAATCTGCATATGGCCTCTCCATCTGGTTTGCGGCTAAATGTCAAAGCACACCACTTATCTGAAAGAAATATTCTCTTCACATCCCACATAGAATTCAAGAGGGATTGAAGAGATATGAAACTGGTGGAAAACCGTGTAATGGTGGGGCGCACCAACTCTTTGTTGTTGGTGAATTTTCTCATCAAGCTAAGCATATATGCATGATTATATATAAATTTTGTAATGCTTTTTGATGAGTCAACAATATCTTTGACAAAGGAAATTTTTCCTATGTCCTTCAACATCAAATCAATACAATGTGCAGCGCAAGGTGTTCAAAATAAAGTAGGATGCCTCTCCATAAGCATCTTGCCAACAGCAACATAATTTGCAGCATTGTCTGTTATGACTTGGACAACATGTTCTGCACCCACCTCAAAAATAAACACATCCAGCAAATCACATAATAATTTTGCATCATTGATATGTGAAGATGCATCAACAGATTTCATAAACATTGTCCCCTTGGGACAATTAACCAAGAAGTTTATAAGGGTTCTCCCCTTTTGGTCGGTCCAACCATCTGACATCACAGTGCATCCTGTTTGTGCCCATGATACCCTAAACTCCTCCAATCTTTGGTGCAGTCAACCTTTTCATCTTGAAGAATGTGGCCTCTAAAGTCATCATAAGAAGGTATTTTGTACCATGAGCCAACAATTGCAATAGCATCAACAGCAAGCTAGAAAAATAGATTATTCCTTGCAACGCTGAAAGGAATATCACTTCAAAGGAGAAACTTGCCCAACAACTTGTCAGCTTGTTCTTTCTCATTTTTTTTAAGCATTGAAGTGATAGATGGTTGTGAACCAGCCGTGGTACCAGGAACAAAAAATGATGAGGTAGCTACAAGGTTGGTTGTAAATATTGATGTTGAAATATAATCAGTGCCAATTCCATATTCACATCCTAACACACTCCCTGCTAGTTGCTTTTTCAGATCTGCTTTGGTCACTTTGTTTTGCTCTAATTCTTCCAATGATCTCATGGCTCTTCGGATGATTTTTGCATTTGTATTGGTGCAAAGCCCTAAATCACGTTCAAGGATTTGTGCAAAGTGATACTTCAATCTATAAACCCCCCTGACATATGTTGCCCACATAACTTGTAAAACAAGTTTATTCTATCAAACCCTCCATCAGATTCACCAAATTCCCACAGAGGGTCCAATTTCCTTGGCATGTTTGTAACTTGGTTGAACTCTTGAGTTTTAATGTAAGATAAAGTTTGAAGTTGAACCTATGGCACAATAAGAATTGCAAGTTAAAAAAAAATAGAAAAAAAATTACATACATGATACAACACATTGAATTTTTGACAAACAAACAAAAAAACCAACTCAATCCAACAATAATAGAAAAAATGCACATTCAAACCCAATAAAAAATTATGCAAAAAAATAGAGCACAAGAAAAAATTAAACTAATAAATCTAACAATCAAGTTTTTGCATTTTTTACCAAAATGAACCCTCTCCACTCTATGCAACAAAAATGAAAAAAAAAACACTATCAAATCCACTCAAAAATCATTGATAATCAATGGGTTATAGAAACCCAAGCAAAAACAAGAAAAAAATCAAAACAAAATGGCCAAATTTGGTGCCCATACGTGGAAACCACGGTTTGCCGAAGAAATTTGGTCCAAACACGAAGTTTTCTTGCTTGGGATGCTAAAATCTCATGTTTTCTCCTCCTCTGCCCTAGTAGACGCCTTCCTCTCCTCCTCAGCTCTCAACGTCTGCTAGAAATGAGAAATAAAACTCATCAATTTGCTTATAAAATGCGTTGTCCCGAAAGGTCGCTATTTTTTCTGTTCGAATCGCGATTTTTTAAGCGATTTTTTCGAATAAAAAAATAAATAAAAAACTTTGTAAAAATCAGGTGGTAATATGGCTAAGTCAAAAAATCGCGATTTTCACAACACTATTCTTAACTGATATTTTCTCCTTATGTAACATTTTATTTATAATAATACCTGCTTTGTACTTATATATATTTTCAATAATTTTATGACTTGAACTTTTCTTTAAATACCCCTTTATAATATAATACTTCTCTTTATATATCTTTTATTTATAATTTTTTTTTCTTTTTGAAAAGTTACAATCCTAGTGAAACGTGGCTATTCACCTTTGGTGTATATTATAAAATATATGTTCAGTTATTTACTTTTGACTCCGTTAATGTTGTACACTTAAAAAGTAAAACATGCCATTCACATAAAGAGATTTTGTATTCCTTTTCTTTTTCTTTTACTTTTAAAATAGCACTTGATGAAGAATCAAAATAATATTATCTACTCTTCCCGTAAAAAGTATAACTTTTGTATTCCTTTTGTTTTTCTTTTTTTACTTTTTAAAATACCATGGGCAATTACCATGGGTTTCTAAAACCATGGGCTTCTCCACGTAAAAAGTAAAACTTACCATTCACACAAAAAGATTTTGTATTCCTTTTGTTTTTCTTTTACTTTTAAAATACCATGAGCAATTACCATGGGTTTCTATAACCATGGGCTTGTAAACCACTTAGAATCAAAATAATATTATCTACTCTTCCCATAAAAAATATAACTTACCATTCACATAGAAATTTTGTATGCCTTTTGTTTTTTTTTTTACTTTTAAACTACCATGGGCAATTACCATGGGTGGGTTTTTAAAACCACAGGCTTCTCCACGTAAAAAGTAAAACTTACCATTCACACAAAGAGATTTTGTATTCCTTTTGTTTTTCTCTTACTTTTAAAATACCATGAGCAATTACCATGGGTTGGTTTCTATAACAACGGGCTTGTAAACCACTTAAACCACTTAATGAAGAATCAAAATAACATTATTTACTCTTCACTTAAAAATATAACTTACTTACCATTCACATAAAGAGATTTTGTATTCCCTTTGTTTTTTTTTAACTTTAAAAATACCATGGGCAATTACCATGAGTGTTTCTAAAACCACGGGCTTCTCCACATAAAAAGTAAAACTTACCATTCACACAGAGATTTTGTATTCCTATTGTTTTTCTTTTACTTTTAAAATACCATGAGCAATTACCATCGGTTTCTATAACCACAAGCTTGTAAACCACTTAATGAAGAATCAAAATAATATTATCTACTCTTCACATGAAAAGTATAACTTACCATTCACATAAAGAGATTTTGTATTCCTTTTGTTTTTTTTTACTTTTAAAATACCATGGGCAATTACCTCTTCACGTAAAAAGTATAACTTACCATTCAAATTAAGAGATTTTGTATTCCTTTTGTTTTTTTTTATTTTTAAAATACCATGGGCAATTACCATGGGTTTCTAAAACCACGGGCTTTTCCATGTAAAAAGTAAAACTTACCATTCACACAAAGAGATTTTGTATTCCTTTTGTTTTTCTTTTACTTTTAAAACACCATGAGCAATTACCATGGGTTTCTATAACCACGGGCTTGTAAACCATTTAATGAAGAATCAAGATAATATTATCTACTCTTCCTTCTCTTACGTATAGTTTTAAATATATTTGGAAAGATTACCTCTTATGTTTATCATGCACTTTTTATCAATAATGTAGAACCTTTTATATATATATGAATGTTGTCCTTCAAAATTTACATTGGACTATATTTATTTATTTATTTAAAAATAATAATAACAATCTTTATATGTACTTTTTTTTCTTTTTTTCTTTTTTTGAATTTGATTTTTTTCTATATTCTTTTTAATCCTTTTTTTTCTCTCCATATATATATTAAAAAAGAAATTGAATGGCCAAATGCTTGATAGAGAAATGGAGAAATTTCAAATTCTTGTAGCAAAATGCTTCAACGACAACAATGTTGATGAATTTGGATCCGAGAACACTACTCTGTGCAGCGGTTGAGCGACCAGAGCTCCGATACCAATGTAACTACTCTGTGCAGGGGTTGAGCGACCAGAGCTCTGATACCAATGTAATGACCAAAAGTCGTATACGCAGCGGAAATATTTAAAATACTTCTAAACAAAGACATGCATCGTAGGATAGTAATTGTAATTTATATTGAATAAAAGAATTAATGTAAGATGAGTACAAATGAGAATGACTGTCCTGTATATATATAGCCAAGTAAGTACCCTTTCACAAACAAGCATATCTCTAAGACATGCCTTTACATTATTAAATAACCCTTCACAAACAGGCATATCTCTAAGACATGCCTTTACATTATTAACTAACCAACCATTAGTTAATTTACTTTTATTTATTATTATATTTATATTATTATGATTATAATTTATCATCTATTTTTATTTATTTTTACATAATTTATGTTCATAACATTACTTTACAAAGTGAAGAACACCTTAAGAGAAGTGGCATAACTAAAGGTACATGACATAGTCGTGCTTCATAAATCTGGTCATTGCTCATTGCTCACAATTCTATTTATCTTGAGTCACTTGTCTCACTTGTTTTTAGCTGCTACCTGGTAAAGTAAAGAACACTCTAAACAAGACTCTGCAATTAGTTGATCTAAGTAGTGGTTTCCATTTTGCTTAGCAACTTCACCTGTCATTGTTAAAGTTAAATATTTTGTGCTCTTAAAGAACAAACATCAAGGGTAATAATCTAATTGGACATATAATTCATTTCACATTAGAGCAAGGATTAACATATTGTTTCTCTTTTTACTTCATCAATATTGTGATCTTGGAATATTTGTCATATCTTTAGTGGATTTCATTTTTGAAGCATCTTAACCTACATTATCTCATTGAAGCATTTACATTGCATAGTAGTCTTGATCTATCTTACTAACATTTCCTTGCAGCATTACTTATCCCGTGGCTTGACGTATATTGCATTATTGAACAAGTTTTCTAATTTATTGGCGCATTGTATCTAGGCACTGGGCTCTTATAGTTTCATTTTAAATATCCTAACTAAAGTTATTTATTTCACATTGCTCAATTTAATAACTTGCCCTTTAATCCTAATTCAGGCTACCTGGAGAAGTAATTGCCTTGCCTCAGATCTCCTAGAACTTATTGTTCCAACGAAGTGAGTAGGGATTAGGGTGACAGCCCCTACTCTGAGCGTTGCACCTTAGGTGTAAACTTTGGGCGACAACAAACTGCATGTGTGCTATTACTGTGTCAGGATGATGTTTCCTAATGCTGAAGAAGCATTGCAACATCTCTAGGATCAAACCATCACACTCAAGATCAAATATGATTTGATAAGTCCTAGTCATGGCCATAACTTCTAAAATATCAAGCTTCTTCCCAAAGGTAGAGTTTGCACTGTTGTCTAAGTCCTGGAAAGTTTCAACTACCAATCTGAAAACTCTCCTCATAAAATCATCATTGTAAGGAGTTATAGGTGTGGTCAGTCTCATGATGTCACTGAGACAAGATGCCCAAATGAGCTTCTTTCCCTCTAATTGGTTAACTTCGGAAAGAAGTGCATCCAGTTCATCTAATTTGAAAAGGACTTTCCATGTGACCCTCATGTGTTTCAAATTTGTTCCAAGTGCAAGGATTTTGTGTCAAATCTCCAACTCTTTTTGCATATCCCTTGGTTGTTCTTTTTGGAGAATGGCATAGACCTCTTTTGAGAAGGGTCTATCGTTTTGTTTTGGTTTTTGGTATGGTTTGTAGTCCATTGATGTATTTTTGTGTTGATTTAAAAGGTGCTTTAAGTACTCCATCGTTCAGAAGCAGCAATACATCAACATACAAGACATCTATAACAATAATGCTCTCAAAACCCCATCAACAACACTTTACAGCGAGACATCAAACAATCATGACCCTAGCAACCAGCTCTTTGACCAATTCTGACCGATATAATTTATGCTATATGATTGATATACAACAACTGAAACAATTCAGAGTAGCTCTTTGTGCTTTCACTACACAAATCAATGTTGCACTAATCGCCAAATAATCGCGATAATATTGTTTTATCGCGATTTTTTCAAAACAAAGATAAAATCAGGCGATAAAATCATGGTTTTTTTATAGCCGATTTTTCCAAAAAAATCGCAATTTTTATCCAATAAATCATGGAAAATTTTATTTTATTTTATTATTAATTTTATTTTTTTTATTTTTTTTATGAGGAGGAGGTGACCCAAGCTACCCCTATCACTAGTAGAGGACGTGGTTTACCTCCTGTAGCTCATAGTTTTTCAGCTTCTAGAGCACAGTAGAGTCTACTACAAACTCCACTGACATCTACATCTAGAGGGGCAAAGGAAATCAGTAGTATTAGGCTTTAGTTATTTGGTTCATTTCATTGTATATGACATTATGACTCATGATATGAGATACATTATTATATTTTTTGTTGATATTTTGAGGCTGAGTTGGCACTCAGGAGTCAGGTCTTACTATTCAGGACATGATTCATTGTTATGTGTGATGTAGCACTAGAAATGATATTAAACAAATTATATATTAGTTCTTTTATCATATTTATGTGTCAATGTATTTATTTTATGTTGTAGATGGTTTAGATATTAAAAAAATTGAAAAAAAATGAATATTTTTGTATGTTATGATTTTTTCCCGATTATTACCGATTTTTTCCCGATTTTTACGATTTTTTCCGATTTTTCCCCCGTGCCAAAATTATCCCAATAACGATTAGTGCAACATTGGCACAAATATGTTAAAAGTCCATAATGCATAAAATGTCAGCATTTAGCGAAGAGTTCCATGGCCTTTTAAGTAAGAATACAGTGCACTGAAAGGAACCCGATATGGAATGATCGCCAACAGAGATATGTAACATTGTCCACATTGCATTTATAATCTATTGTAGATGTGAATACAAAAGTGCAAACAATGTACCTAGGTTTAAGCTAAAAACCTCATCAATCAACTAGAAATCCAAAACAACCTTATACTCAGAAATAGCAATTAATACACATGTATTTCTTTTCTCACTACTGTAAACATTAAGACAACAACTAGTGAATGCAAAGTGGAACCTGGGAGCTTCTTGAGGTTTCGCTCACGACCTACAACTTTAATGTTAGCCACTATAAGCAATAGGTGTCCATCTAGCGTAGTAGGAAAATGTTGTGTATAGCCATATCCTTGTATTTTGTTGCGTGGGCTTGGATAGCACAGCCGGCAAGCAAAGAAAATTCACAGTCTCAGTCTTATCAAAGAAAAGCAGCCCCTTCACACGCAAAAATCGACCCTCTCAATTCTGGAATGATTCTCTTAGTTGTTGCCCCAAGCTAAACAAAAACATAGTTCGATTTTAGCAAAGGAAAGGAGTGGCTCGTCCAAAAAAATATCATTATCCTCAGTTGTATAATGTTCAATCACAAAATCGACATCTTCCAATCATGATCTTGGTTTGCTACATAATAGCTCTCAGTCCCTTATTTGACACTTTTCGGTATGCTACCGGAATGGAGTTTGGGGCAAGAATATTGTCTCTCGACCTGAACAAATATCAGTCACCACGCGTTCGGCCTCCTATGTGTCACAATATTTTGGCCTCTTCGATATACTACTGGTGTGCAAATTAGTTCGACATCTTCTCCTGTGTATAATTGGATCCCTCTGGCAAAATAACTTGGCCACACTCCTTGCGTCACACCTTCAGGCAAGGGAAAATATGTTTCGTGTATTATGGCTCAAATTGAATTTGTCACACACACAATCGCACCAGACGGGAAGTTCAATCATGACTTTCTCCTTTGCATCAAGCCTTACATGCAGTTCTTACATCACCAATTGTGTTTTACCGAAATCAACATTGGGCTTCCATGAAATTTGCTAAGGCAAACAATATTTCGACTAACACACAAGACCTATACGGCTCCATGGCCTGATAGATTTCGCGGCTTTAAGAATTCCGAGGAGATGTGCGGTCTTATGGCCCCGGGAAACTCGCCTGCGACTTGTCATGAGCCTAGGATCCTCTTTGTTAAATACCTCAGTCGTTCAACAGTCACTTGGCCCCCCCATGATCCGCACTACAAAACTCTTCCAGCGGCTCTGAATTACGTGGATTATTGATTGAGGCCCCCACCATGCAAGACACTTAGAAGCCCGATCTTCGACTGACATGCCATGCGAATATGCCAATTTGACTCTTCAACATAGCAATCGATAGGATCTCTGCCCAGCAGTTCTTGATCCGCATGCAGAAATTCAACGGCTTTTACAGAAAATTCAACCCGGCATGGCTATTAACAATTATTTTGTGACTCAATTCCAAAGACTCTGCCCTGATACGATTATTCTTTGGCCGCTAACCCCTTCATGCGAATTTTGTCGATTTTGCCTCGAGGTTTAACTTTTACAGCTAATGCAAAATTTACTTATGTCCTTTGTCCCTAGCTTGAATAATTGAGACTCTTCAATATTTTGGACACCAACCACGAATATTGTACCTTATGTATTGGACGTAGCCCTCTAATAATAGTCATGGAATTTCTAGGATGGCCTTCTCAGAATTTATGGCTCAATGGAATTAATCTTTGAAACCCTCGAACAATCTGCAATAGAGACCCTCAAGTTGGCGGGACGACCTGCTCTGATACCACTGTAATGTCCCAAATGAAAAAAATGTGGAACAAACACTTCACATACAATTACCATTCACTTAACAGAACATTGCCATGTAAAATTAAACAAATAGAGCATTGTAGTCCCACAACACAATGAACAGGGAAATTCTCAGCTTTATTATATTAGATAAACTAGGGTTTACATGTTGAAACAACCAATATAGCTGAGATAAACTAGCCTCAAGATATCTGCTCCCATGTTGTGCTAGCCCTCCACCCAAAACTCAACTGAAATGCCAATGCTAAGCTCTCTTGCGAATTTTGGATGAATTCACCAAGGGGAGATTGGTACTTGCCCAATCTCACTGAATCACCCGAGGGTTTCCGTCCTGGATCTATTGTTGAAGTACAGAACCAGGTTCTCAAACCTCTCCACAAGAAGAAAATACAAATCCAAGATGTCTCCAAATGACCTCCTCCTCTTTTATAGATCTAACGGATAGATCTCCAAGCCTCTAGAAGCATCTTATTTTATTATTTTATTATTATTCTAGAAGCTCCTCCATCGACTTTATCTTAAGTGACCTTTTAATTCTATTTTATTTCACTTAAGTCACTTTTGGCCCATTTCCTCCAATTAATTATTTTTCCTTAATTAAATGATTAATTAAAGTCATTTTTAACTAAGGAAAATGATAAATCGCTGACCATACTCTCTTCGACCACAAAAAGTCACTTCTCAACATTCCATCTTGTAGATCTTCTCATTCCGGTTCCAATGAGCTATTACACTGAGGTATTCCATCAATTAATCTCCCTGGAATGCCACCTCGAGCATAATTAATTAAGTTGGGCCCCATAATAATACTAATTTTTGAAAGTTGTCGGAATGTGACACAACGAAAGGAAAACTGTGCAGATGATGAAATATGCCAAGCAAACGCCATCAAAACCCATAACAACTCCTCAAAACTCCATTGGAACCCCTGATGACATAAACCTGCTCCACTGATCTGGCCATCCTCTGCCCTAGAAATCCACCCTCGCTGTATTATGGAGAAAAATAAAAATGGGGACATTACATAGATAAGCTAAGGCGGGTAGTCCCTAAGGGTAGATGGAAAGGGAAGACTTGCTGGAACAAGTAGTTCTAGGAGATTTAGAGGCAAGGAAATTACTATTAATGCAACTTGATTTAAGATGGACGGCAAGTGAGATAATTATGAGAAATATAAGATTGACGTGAGGTTAGCAGTGAGACCAGTGCCTTAATATAATGCCCCAAATGACTTGCACAACTAGATATTCTTAAGTTACAATAACAACAATGTTGCAAGGAAATGTTAGCACAAGATGCAAACTTGATGATGCAATGAAAATGCTTCAGTGAGACAATGTAGATCAAGATGCTTCAAAAATGAAATCCACTAAAGATATAACAAATATTTCAAGATCACGATGTTGATGAAGCAAAAGAGATGCTCAACGAAACAATATGTCAAGAGATAACACAAGTGCCCCTTTAAATGTAAGCCCTACTCTTAGGTGAAATGAATTATAGATCCAATTATATTATTATTTCACTTTGATGCTTGTGCTTTCAGAGTATAGGTGAAAGTGAAATTTAAGAGCACAAAGTGTTTGTCTTTAACAATGGCGGATGAGATTGCTAATTGGTGTTTAAGAATTTCACCAGAAAAGAAGATTCAATCAAGACAATTTGTGCTAGATCAGATTTCTACTGACCAATAACATGGACCAATAGCAATATAAACGGAAATAGATATGCAAAGGCTAGATACCAGATCTGAAACTAACAGTGATTTAAAATGATGAAATGCAACTATACAATGCAACTTCTAACAAAAGATAACAAAGACAAAATGGTTAGTGACTAAAAGGGCTATCCTTAACACTTTGAAAAGATTGGAAGAGAACCAGTGGCATATACCAATCTATTATCCAAATAACACAATAATGATCAACTTCAGAGATGAAAGGATGCACGAGACCTCAAAATATACCACTGTCAAGAAATATTAGTCTATTGTAGCCACTGTCAAACAAGATTAGTCACCAAGAAAGGCTACAGTCCTGCAAGAGTAAGAGATAGAACATAACCAAGCCTTTTGTAAATTAGTGTGATTAATTTTGACTGTTTTAGGTTTAGTATTATCTTCAGTGCTTCAGACCTGAGCGTACTGTAGGGTCCGCAATTTTGTCAAAATATATCAGTCCACAGTTCAACAAGATCAGTCACAGTCATGCAAGAATGAGAGATTAGGAAAGTTATTAAATTTTTGTGATTAGGCTCTGTTATGCAACACTTTAGATCTGATGCAATTGACACTCTGCAACAAGTCACTGCAGAGGAGAAACAAGGCCACCTTGTGGCCTCACTCCAAAGGCTGGTATGTCAAGTTAAATGCCCAAACATCAATGTGTTTCCTTCAGACAAGTAATGTAACCCCTTCACAAGGCAACGCTGCTCCTGTAACCACAGATTCGTTAACCCTGGATTATATGTGATAAGGGACAGACTTTCAAGTGCTTGCAGCTAGGGCAGAAATAGCCTCTAGGCCTTGCTGCCAGGCCTAGAGAGCGGGTTTGACTGATGGACAAGTACCCAAGCCCAAAATAAGATCAAAACCTCTGTCCAAGTGATGCATAGGCCTGCAAAACCAACGTTAGTCTACCAATCAATGGATCAATGGATCAGGACTTTGTATAGCAATTTTTCAACATAAAACCCTACAAAAAAATTTGCAAGGCCTGCAAAAAATATCGTATTAGCATAAGAACAAATGTAATGAATTTGTTTGAGGCCTTTAGGCCTACAGCTAGGCTAGATGGGCCTATTCAGGCCTGTGGCCAAGCCTTTATAGCTTGAAAACCCTTGCATCTACCCCAAAGAGGCTAGTGATCAAGCTTTTTCCCTTCACAGAATTTTGAACAAGCCTTCAATGCAAAACATGTCAGACCTTGACAAGAAAATGAAAATAATTAGAATGATAAACCCTTGAAAACCCTGATTTGCAATGTGAGCAGCTCTTCTAGGGTTTGAATGATAAATACAATACAATAGAGCGTTGATGGAAATAGGCTTGAGAAAGGTGGATCTAGGCCTTAGGTTTTATAAGTGCATCATGCCTTCCAAGCCTAGTTGCTAGGTTAGAAGGGCTAGATCCTTAAAAAAAATCGCTTTCCTCTTTAGAACTGTAGCCACACACCTGCAAAAACACTTGATAGACAAAACCCTAACCTTTGAACTTCAAATCTGCAGAACCCAAGTTAGAAAAACCCACAAATATATATAGGAAAGTCAAATATATACAAGAGTTAGAGAAATAAACTACAAATTATTTACAATAAATTTTTAGCTCTAATTAGCAGATTTATCTTTATTGCACAATTTAATTTTGAATAAATTTGAGTAAAAGATTTTAATTTAGAGCCATGGCCAAGATTACTGCATACAATCATTAGATAAGCCTTGGAGAATTTATCACAATGCGCTTTTAAGCCTCTTGCCTTGGGAGTTGGCTGGTCCAACCGAAGACTTCCCCTCATGTCCAAGATCTGAATACAATATAACCCTTACACTTGAAATGAAATTATTAGATAAAAAGGGGCTTGTTACTGCTCAAACTAGCAGGGCTCCTAGAGGGGCAACTGCTAGGTCAACAACAACAATGGAGCTATAGCCAATTGTCACCACAGCTAAAGCTCCCTACTCTTTACGGACTTTCACCGATGGGAAGAGACCCAGTATATAGGAGAAACACTTATGAATGATGGTTTAATGTAATCAATATGGAGTGTTTCCAATAACCCTTTCCCAAGGAAAACTCAAAATTAGGGTTTACTTGCTTTACACGGAGAGTGTAAGGTTTCTTAGGAGAAAGGTAATGAGGTTTTGGGGGTTAGGTTAAAGGGTATGACTCACAAAGAAGCTCCCTAATCCATAAAATCTTTATGAAACTTGACCTCACAAGTGGTTTTTGAATGAATAGCTTTGATAACGAGATGGGACCACACGGGACAAAGTGGACCCCTAGTTAGGTCAAGGGAATGGAATTTAGCAACCAATGATATACTTGAACCAACTAGAGAAGCGAAGGGCATCAATGAAAAATTTCAAATAAAGGCAATGTAGTGATCCCAATCAGGCTACTAGCCTAAGGAAACCAAGGGTAACATTCAATCACAAGGCTAGGGCTCGAGATATCTCGCAATCCCACTGCCAGAATTTCTTCAAAATTGGAGGCTACCTAAGAGACACACCAGCGCAGTAGGGGCCAAGAGATCGAAGTCTTTTGATGGGTGGTTTGTGAGAAACGCGATGCCCTACGAGATGTAATAGGGCTAGGCTAGTCCTAGAAAAAGGAGGAAGGGGAGAGAAAAATTAGGTTTTAGGGTGATCACCTTATGGTAAACAAGTGCCTAATCCTTTGGGGAGAGTCGAGTCAAAAAGAATAATGACTATGGATTTGGTTTTCTAGGTCAAGGAGGCTTCAAAGACAGCTTCGCTTAGCATTAGGGCAAAGGAGAGCAACTTCAAAAAATAAATTCAACAACAGAACATCCCTAGGAATATTCATTCATTATACATGGCCCATACATGAAGAAGCACTATCTAGAAACAAAATTTCCACAACTTCGCATAAATGGATGCAGTAAATTAGCCCTAGTATTGAGAAAATTCCATCAACAATGTATGTGACAAAATAGAAGAAAGAATACCATTAAATTGTACTTACATGCATAAGAATATATCCAGCCATCAAAATTTTTGCCAATCAAGAAGCTCCAAGACAAGAGAAAATGATACAAACATCAAAATTCATCCATGCTCCAAAATTTGGTCCACCAAGAAGGATAGCAAAGTTCTCTTGAGAGATACAAGTCCAAACCAAGTGATGATGCTAAAATGAAATCGCATCACTTATATTTATACATGTCCAAATGAGTTTGATTTACCTAATGAGGCCTAATTGAGCCCCTAAAATAAAATAATGTGCAAGATAACTAACTTTTGGTGACAAGCCCACCAAACTAGCTCAAAATCAAAAGAGTAAGCCTCTCAAGAGATCGAATGATCAATAATGCATGTTGTTAGGCCTTAGAGGAGACCTAATGAAGTCCATAGGTGGCATAATGTGAAATAGGACTTTCAAAAGCAGTGGACAAGGGGGTGGCCCCTTGTTCTACAAGTAATAAACCTGTGGTGTTCCCAAATGGGTGTGGGGGCACACAAGTGTCCTCATGGGTCTCCAAATAAATCGAAGATGTCTATAGACCATCTACAAGGGCTCGGATGATGGTAAAGTGATGCCACGTCATCATACAGGTCCTGGGTCATCTGCCAAGTGCATAAAGTAACTATGAGGCTAGTTGGGCATGGTGGACCAGGTGCATCTTCCTCGTCCAATAGGTGAACCATAAGCGATCTCCGAATGACTATGGGGATCCATGGAATGTTATTTGTTGTTGTGGAGGCCCCTAGCTCTCTACACACAGACTACATGTGCCAATGTAGCCCTCTGGAGGGTTAGGACTCTATATAGGGAGACCAAACCAAAAATGGAGACCATCTGCAATCATGCATAAGATCCAATGCGTCCCCGTACCTTCCAGCATATCAAGTCATTAAATAAATCAAGTAAAAGAACCTACAAACCATGGAAAACAAGTGGGCACTTCATAATGGCATTCCCTTCCATAATGGGCTTTGGCATGTGCTAATGTCTCCAAGCTCCAAGGGGGTTAACCAATGATCCCATTAGGTGGTTTCTGCCTCTAAAGGGAGTGATATGTTCATGGTACAGCCTTCAAATGGTGGTGGCATGTGATACAATGATGGAACGAAGAAGGGGATGATGGGGAACAACCTTCAAGACGTAATAAATTGTATAAAATAGAATAAACATAAAATGGTTTATGAACCTACAAAACTTTCATACAATTGCTAGAAGCGCAAGGTACTTGAACGGTAGCACCTTCTGCTACATAACAGAGGCTAGAGAGTTATTCAGTAGTTTTGAAGAGAACGACTCAAGGATACATATTGAGCTTGGCGATGATGCCAAGTATGCAATGAGGGCACTGGTGACAATTCAATTCCAACTTGAGTCAGGAGGGTCCTTTGATGAGCAAGAGGTACTCTACATACATGGCCTAAAGAAGAACCTTTTGTCCATCTTAGTCATGGAGGACAAAGGTTATGAGCTTAACTTCCGAAGGGGGCGAGTGTTCATCTGCCCAAAGGGAGCTAGTCTAGAGACTGCAGTGAGGATTGGAGTTCGAGAGGGGAACCTATATAAACTTTAGGGTCAACCTACTCAAGCACTAGTGCACACCAATGAGAGCATGTGCAAGCTTTGGCACATTAGGATGGGTCATCTCCATCACAGAGCTCTACCAATACTAAGACGAATGGTCACTAGGCTTCCAAACTTTAGTCTGGATCAGCAAGGTTTGTGCAAAGTGTTATCACTCCTCCAAATCTCCAAGGTTGAGGAAGAGTCCAGCTGAGGTAACCACAGCCCAACCTTTGGACTTGGTAGCTAGCCCTACCAAGCCGGAGAGGGCTCTCTCCAAAGAATCATAGCCAAGAGGGCAGGATGGATTAGGGTTTTAGGCTAGGTATAAAGTGCAGAGGTTGTTTTGATTTGATTTGATGGGGTTGCTAGATGAGGATTAGGTCAAAGAAGCTAAGTCAGAGCAAATAAGATATGATTGCAGACATTCAAAGGGATATGATTGCAGACATTCAAAGGGGCAAGATAGGCAAAAGGTTTAACACTTAAAAGGTGATTTGGTGAGATGGTTTAAGGCTGATGAGGAGTTAGGAAGAGCACAAGAGATGTATTCTTTCTAAACTGAAGAAAAAATGGACAAATTATGATAACTTTCCCAAAACAGAGAATGAGCAAACATGTATTCTGCCTATCAACTTGAAAATCATCATATAACAAACATGAAATGGTTTGTGAACTTACATAACTTCCATACAAATGATAACAGAGAAGAAACAATGCTAAACATTCATACCACATGTATCCTAAAGAAATAGCTGCAACTCATCTATTAAAAGTTAAAACTGGCCAAATTCTGATACAATAGTGTCTTTGATCAATACTACAACATCCAATTGAGTCCAACCTTTGGAATGACTGAAACATACAAGATATAGACCTCAAAACAAACTCCTCCCAACCTCAGGGGTCGAATCCATGAGAGGAGAAGCAGTTTCACCAAAATCTGAACTGATAGCTAGAGTATAGGGAGCTCTAAGTGACTCCTCCCTAATTACATTGAAACTGATTCATTTGACTTGATGATAACTTTTACCTGATGAATCTACCCCTAGGTAACTTATCCACATCATTATTACATTTACCATCCTCAATTACATAGGTGAAAACATCATTTTAGGAAAGTCAAAATTACAGTGAAAATTCAAAAATATCAGCAAATGGTCAAGTGCACCATTTTTTTCCCAAGTGCACCCTCACAGTGTCAAGTGCGCCCTCCCTGTTGCAGGTTGATTTTGACTGAGTTATATGTGTCCAAATTAGGCTCAAGATGGCTTGTTGGAAAGCCCTTCAAGTCTACTTTCTGAATATGCCTCCAATTTGCAAAATGAAGCTGATTTGACCCCTCAAAACTTCAAAACTTCGTTCTCCCAAGGCTGCTCAGTGTGCAGCACCTAGGCCAAAATTGAGGCAGAAACATGATTTTTTGCTTGTTTTTTGCCCTTTTTACCTACTAGTTTTGCAAACTAAGGCTGGCAAAGCGGTTTTCTTAGGATGCATTGGTCATATGGCATCCACCGATGGTCTTCATTTGCTCAAAAAGTGGCTCAAAAATGGCATTGCGCGTTTGACCATGTTGCTGATATAGCGTTGTCCAAGAACACATAGAAAAAGACAAAACTTGCAAAAAAATGAGCAAAAATGCTTCAAAATTGGTGAAGTGGCTGATGATGGTATGGTTAGGCTTGGAGTGGAGCCTCTGCAAGTATATCAAGTCTCTTTCTTTTCTTGGTGAGTTAGGGCTTCAATCTTTGCATTTTCTGCCTTGAGCTTTGCCCTTGCATTTCTTTCTCTTTTGGCATAATGTTTTGCCATCTTTCTCTGAATGTCATTTTCTTGATTGGCCTTTTCTAGGAGCTTCTCTAAATGCAGGTTTACCTTGTCAAGCCAATGCTCTCGGTTCTCATTAATCATGATGGCAAACTGTTCATTCCATGTGAGCTGATTTGCAAGCTTCGACTCCTTTTGTCTTTCTTGTTCTAAAGCTCTTTTCAGCCTTCTAGCCCTAGGTCTGCTTTTTGGTTCTTATTCAAGTTCACCATCCCTATCATAGGCTTCATCAAACAATGCTTTAGCTTTCATTTCTTCTCTTTTTTCCTTAATGAGTTGAATCTCCATGACATCATGTTTGGCTTGAACTTGCTGGTTTTCTTGCTCATAATATGAAATAATATATTTTGACCTCTCTAAGTTGGTCTGGAGCTCCCTGATGAGTGCATCTTTTTCCTTGATGACAATGCTAGTGTCCTCATTTTCATCATGCTCATCTAGGTCAACAAGGTCAAAATCCTGCTCTGTCTCATGGAGGTCTACCTCCTCATGTTTGATCTCTTCCTGAACCTCTGCTTCTGTCATCTTTTCTTTGCCTTTGTGTACCTGCTTTGTTGGTGAAGAAGGCAAGGCCCCTCCCAGAAACTGTGGGGCAAACACCTGCCTATGAGCTCTCAAATAAGTATGTGCCAATGGCTCAACCCCAGCCACATTAGCCCTCTTAGGCTTACTGACCTCAATCCTGTTAGGTGATCCAATGTCATGATGAAAAGGTGATGAGGGTGGTGAATTTGGTGAATGAGACTGATCTAATGAAGATGAATGTGCTGTGGGCTAAGATGGCGAAATGGAAGTGGAAAGGTGAGATGATTGAAGCACATTTTGAACATTCTGAAGAGATGGATCAGTGAATATATGATTGGCTATGAAGGTACTCCATGCAATGTTCAATTCTTTGAGATGTAAGAGGACTATGATTTTGATGAGGGAATGATGGAAAAGACTTCTCATTTGATGTTCATACTCTCCTTTCTGGACAATAAATGTCATCTTATCAATGCTCCAGAAAAGGTAGTAGGGTATGTTGAGCATCTTTACCCTAGTGAAATGCATTAAGAGCCGGATGTGATAGGTATAAAGTCTATAAAATCTACCTTCGCGTGAAAAGTATTTCATGATAATCTTCATCATTGGGGCATATTTGTCCAGGAGGTAAGATAAAGGAAAAAACCTCTTTTTCTCATTCTTGTACCTTGGTTTTATGAAAGGCTCATAGTAATGTTCCTCCAATTCACTTTGCTTGAACGATTTCTCCCCAACATTTGGGATCCCGGTGGCAGCTGATAAAATGGCAGTGGATATAGTAAAAGTGACACCAGCTAGAGAAACTCGGTTGTCATCGAGGTTAGATATGAAAAGTCTGGTCAACATGGCATGGTGTTGGACTTTTTGAATTTGCTCACAGAATTCATAACAGCCAAAATTTTTGAAACATGTCAGAGCCATAGGAGATGCCAGGAGTTCCCTAATATCTGTTGGCTCAAATCTAAGTACTCTCCCCCCTTTGTGTGGTCCCTTCACCTCTATTTCTTCTCCCTCGCTATATGGTATGTTTTCTTCTTCTGCCATTGTGTCTTAATGTCAAAACCCTAGGGAGGTATGATGTTGGTGGAATGTGGTTTTTAGGAATAAGGAATGGGCAAGGGAAATGGAGGGAGATGGTGTTAGGGATTTATGAAAAGGGGGAGGGGACAGGGAGTAGTAATATGATGGAATGGGGGAGGGAACAGGGAGTAGTAATATGATGGAATTTAGATGGGGATATTATTTACAGGTTGGGAGCCTACGTAATTGTAGCACCTAGGGCTTAGGGTATTGGGATAAAGGGTTTAGGGAAAGGGAATTGTAATGAGGGAAGGGTATGAAAGTGTAGGGTAATGCAATTTGGGAATTGAGAGTGCAATGGTGATTTGAGGGAGACACTAGGGTTTGAAATGAGTAAAACACCAAATCTTTAATGAAACTTGCAAAATACTATAAGGAATGACTGTAGGAAGAAGAAGAATGATATATTTAACTGACACTCACTTGATGGAGGTTGAAGACAACGTTGTTAAAGCTTTGGAGGCAATTTGGTGAAGTCTGGAAGCGTTTTTGGCTTTTCTGGGAAAGTGAGCAGCACCACAAGAAAACGCACCCTCTCTTTGGAATGTGCGCAGCGCCAAAAGCAAGTGCGCCCTCTCTTTGGCAAGTACGCAGCGCCAGAAGCAAGTGCGCCCTCCCTTTGGAAACCGCACCGCGCTTGATCTATTTTTTGCAATTTCGCCCAAGAACTTGAAAAATGCTCTCTTGGAGTTCGCTCAACGATGGTAGGAGACAAATGAAGTTGAATTTGATGCTATGAAGGCTATTATACTTGAGTGAATTTGATTTTTTATTTTAAAACCCACTTTCTAATGTTTCAATTCACCTTTGAAAACTTTGCTAATTACCCTTTACAATTTGATTTTCTTCTTTGCAGATTGATGATGTTGGAGTTTGGCACTCTTTACATTTGACTTTGCTTTGATGAATTTGGCATATAGAATTTGAGTTGGCAGCTTAGGAACAGTGCTTATTACATATATTGAACATAAAAATACATAGCTATAAAAACAAAATTACATTTCTTTTTTGATTGAAATTACACTTTGGTATGAAAATCATACTTTGAAACCAAAATTACAACTTTCGAAAACCATTTTTACATACTAACAAATCTTCTTCAGATGGTAAAGAAATATTATTTCAATCACTCTCACTCTTTTGCTGACCTTATGAGATGAAATGGAGTATTATTGAACCTTGGAAAATGAAACCTGGTGACCTAATGGGAACTTGAATGAGAAGACTTCATGGTGACTTGACTGACATAAAGACATGATGAAATAAGTTTTTATGATTTGATGTATGCCCAGTAAGACATGAAGGTGAGCCAACAAGTATTGATTTTTGAGGGAGAGTGAGGTTTTTTTACTAGGGCTATCATCAGTGAGTAAATTTTTGAATGAGGACCTAGGTGGAATGACAAAAGTTTATGAATGGGACCCTAATATGATATGAAAAGAGGAGTTTTGATCACTGATGACAGTATGCAAATACTGACTCTAACACAGAGGGTGTGCATTTGGCAAGAATGTCAAGGCATCTTTCCCTAGTAACGAGGCTCGATCCAAAGGCATTTTGGATCTAATCCATTATGATTTAGCAGTGACTAATGTCAGTACCTCAATAGAGGGCGCATCATATTATGTGACCTTCATTGATATCTTTCCCAAGAAGACGTAGATCTACTTCATGAAACCACGAGTGAGGTCTTCAGTTATTTCAAAGCTTTCAAAGCTCAAGTGGAGAACATGACAGGAAGGAAGATGAAAGTGTTGAGGGCAGACAACTGAGGTGAATAAACCTCTAATGAATTCATTGGTTTTCACAAGGAGGCAGGGATCAAGAGGGAGAAGACAGTGGCCTACAACCCACAACGGAATGGGGTTGCAGAGAGGAAGAATTGATCTATCATCAATGCGGTGAAGGCCATGATCCATGATCAGAGTTTATCGATGTTTCTGTGGGTCGAGGTGTTAGCTTTTGTAGCATCGGATGTGTTCTAACCATGAAATTTGGTGGAGAGGCTAGAATACATGAGATCTCCAAAACCCAAAATTCGTTTCTGGAAATTCCGCCTACAAATGACTTAATTAGATTATTAACCAATTTTTAAATATTTCCCAAGTCTAAACTTAGGGAATATGGTTAATTAATCAGTATTAATTAAGTCAAAGCGTGAATCATCTAGAACTCACACGGATCAATCCAAAGATGATCCTAGCCATCAATTATGTTTTAATCTTTGTTGTTGGTGCTCCAACAGAAGATTATAAGAGGAGATCGATGTGGTGATGGAAAATACATTTGAGAGGTTTGATTTCTAAGAAGATCGATTTCCAAAGTAGCAACAATCAGTTGTCAAATAGACAGCGAGAGATTGAAGCAATGTTAGAGGGGCAGGGGCAGTGATCCAAAGGAAAGATTTCTAGATCCGGATAAGCAGCAACAAGAGGGTCGAGTTATCCCAAAGAGGCTTTGCGTAGCAGCTTTAGCCAGGCAGATCAATTTGCTGGTGAGAAAAAACGTTCTCAGTTCTAGAGGCCGAGCAGAGGTTCCAGACGATCGGAAGAGACGATTTCCTCAGCAGTTGGAGGCAAAATGACTTCATCAGAGGTAGTTTCGAGCCAGACGTGTGGCATACAGTGCAAAGGTAGCGCAGAAGAGGCTCACGATGGCATTTGGATGGCCAATTAGCTGAAGGCAAGTCGAGCCATAGATTGCATGTGGGAGAAGGGAAATTCCCTTCAGTATTTTGCCCAGATTTTCTTGTTGTGGATTGTCAGTTTCAGGCATCCAAATTGTACTCAGATTATTTCATAGCTGCATAATAATAAAACCCTAATCTGCTGCACCGATTTTCCCAAATTAGGTTTTTCCAGGGACTTTTGTCCAAAAATAATTGTGTTATTTTTATGTGTGTGTGCTAGCATTTCTTCCAACATTTATTCTTCCGCAGTTTTATTTGTGTAAATTGCAGTGTGGTTTAGTCAGTGTTTGTCGTAGCAAATAGCAAATAAATTGTTAAAGTAAATTAACGATTAGGAGAATAATTTTCAGTTGTTGCAATAGGATTCAAGTTTGGAATTTTCACACGAGGCATGCAACACAGCTATGTATTTGCAAAACAGGATCCCACACCGGATTCTGGATGATAAGACACCAAAGGAAGCATTCATAGGAATGAAATCTAAGATAAGACATCTTAGGATATTTGGTTGCAGTCCTCAGGCGAGAGGGGCATCCTATTGGGATACAACAACGATTCGAAGGCTTATAGAGTCTTCCGGACAGATCAATAGAAGATAGTGGTGAGCCGAGATGTCAAGTTTGGAGGCAACTTGGCATCTAGGAAATCTCGAGACCTACCAACAATTGCAGCAGGGCATCAAGAGGAGGAACCAAAGGAGGAGCTTAGAGGAAAGACTTCCAATAGCAGAGATAGCCAAGGTGGGCAAAGCAGGCCTTCAAAAATGCCTAGGAGCACGTCGAGCCTCTTAGTACCACTTTTAGGGAGAGCAAACCTCTGCAGAAGTTTTTGATGTACATGGCTTTGATGACCAGCATCATAGCCTCAGAGCCTTCCAAATCTGAGGAAGCAACCAACCAACAAGTGTGGAGAGATGTCCTTTTGGAGGAGCACAACTTCGCCATGAAGAGTGATGTCTGGTATAATGTGTCAAGACCAAAGGGGAAGTCAATTGTGACTTCCGAGAAGCTTTACAAGGTAAAGCATGCAACACAAGGAAATGTGGAGAAATACAAGGCCAGATTTGTGGCTGTTGGGTTCTTTCATAAAGACAGAGTAGACTACGAAGAGACTTTTGATCCCATAACCAGACACTGGTAGGAATTTACATGGTAAGTTCTTAGATTGAACACCAAAGGACACCGCTCACAAACAGATCACAGATCAGTACACAAGTATTCTTGAAGTGGTTAAAACCCTCAAAGAGGGAAACAGTCCACGGCCTGAGACAACGCGATCACTTCAAACAATATTATTAATAAAAATAAAGAAAATTTACATAAGCTTCTCTCATAAATGGTCACGGACAAATGACCAGCCATGCTCTTTAGATAGAGATCATGGACCAATCGGGTGTTAAGCCACGGATCAAGTGTCGGTAATAACGAGGAGAGAATGAACCATTGGTTCACTTCATATCTAGAACATATCGTGACCGTAGGATTGTAAGTTACAAAAAGTACATACTAAATAAACACACTTTACCTAACTATACACTAGACCAAGTTATACTTAATTAATTCCTATGTCGGAATATCCTAACATCCCCCCTCAAGAACAACTTGGGATAGGATTGAAGGATGTACAAATATGACACAATAGGAGAAGGAAGGAGGCATTACAGCCTATCCCCCCTTATAGCCAACTTCCTGAACTCCAACCATAAATCGAAGTTTAGTAAACTTCGCCTCTGTGAGAGCCTTTGTAAAGATGTCTGCAACTTCATCATCGGTTGAACAATATTGCACTTCAACAACATGGTCATGAAGGAGCTTTCTGATGAAGTGCATGTGTAGTTCAATGTGTTCGATGCGTTGTTGTTGGATTGGATGTTTGCATAGTTGAATGCCACTTTGATTATCACACCAAAGTGTAGTCGGATGCTGCTGCTGGAAACCAAACTCTGACAGGATCTGACGAAGCCACAGGACTTCCTTACTAGCTTCAACAGCACCACGATACTCTGCTTCTACAGAAGAAAGAGAAATGGCACTTTGTTTCTTGCAAGCCCATGTAATAGGTCAGAACCAAGAGTAGAGATATAACTTTCAGGAGACTTCCAATCATCAGGGTCACCAACCCAATCAAAATCAATGAAACCAACCAATAGAGGAGATGCTTCTGCACTGTAATGAATCCCAAACTAAATTGTACTTTGAACATAACAAAGTATTCTTTTAGTTGCTTTCCAATGACTTTCATGTGGTTTGTGCATAAACCGAGCAACAAAGGAAACGTGAGGACGGGCATGGGTCAGATACAAAATCTTTCCAACAAGCTGACGACATAAGGTAGCATCAACTTTAGGGGAAGTACAAGTGACTGAAATTTTGACTCCAAACTGAAAGGGAGAAGGAGCTGGCTTACAATCTTCCATGTGAAAGTGGCGTAAAAGATCACAGGCATACTTGGACTGAGAAAGGGAAATACCTTCTTTGGATTGCAAGACTTGAAGACCAAGAAAATAATGCAAGTGTCCTAAGTCTGTCATTTCAAACTTCTTTTTAAGGCTAGACTTCACATGGTTTATAAGGTTGGGATCACTACCAGTAAGGATAAGGTCATCAACATAAATAACAAGAATGATTAGGGACTTACCCACTTTCTTTGTGTAAACAGTATTGTAAGAATGACACATAGAAAAAGCCAGTGTCTAAAAGAAAGTTATCAATTTGGGCATACCAAGCCCGAGGGGCTTGTTTGAGACCGTAAAGGGATTTCTTAAGCCGACATACAAGGCTAGAGTCTTTTTGTATAAAGCAAGGAGGTTGTTCCATATAGATTTATTAATGCAAGTCCCCATGTAAGAAGGCAAATTTAACATCTATCTGATGGACTTCCCATTTGAAAGAGGCAGCAAGGTAAAGAGCAAGCCGGATAGAGTTCATTTTGGCAACAGGGGAGAAGGCTTCAGTATAGTCAATGCTTTCAACTTGTGAAAAAACCTTAGCAACAAGACGAGCTTTATGTTTATCAAATTTTCCATCTGGTCCAAACTTGGTTCTGTAAACCCATTTGCATCTAACAAGTTTTCATCCCTTTGGAAGAGGAACAAGGTCCCATGTATCATTTTCCAATAATGAACGATATTCTTCATTCATAGCTGTGTCTCAATCTGGATGACCTGAAGTTTCTGTAAAGGTGTCAAGATCATAATTCGTTGAAACTTGAGCCAGTAAAGAAGAGGCTCTATCGAACTGAGAACGTGTACGACGTTGATTTGTAGGATCACCTGCAAGAGGACCTGCTGCATCCCAAGTAGCGGAGATCCATTTTGGAAGCTAAGGAGCTGAATTAAGATCCCGAGAAGGTGGGGGAGGATTGTTTTCCTCGTTGTCATCATCTGAAGAAGGAATATTTTCAAAAGTAGAAGAGATAGAGAGAAGTGGCACATCCGTCGAACTAGGCTCGTAGGCAACCGATATATTTTCATGAAACTTTACATCTCTTCTAATGATTATATTTTTGGATTTAGGTTGAAGAAGTCTATATCCTTTGACATCTTCAGAATATCCAACAAAAATACATTTTTCACTCTTAGGTTCTAAGGCTTTATGTTTCTCATCTGAAATATTGGCCCATGCTTCACTTTCAAAAACACGAAAGCGACTTACAACTGGTTTAATTGAGCTCCATGCTTCTCCTGGAGTGATATTCTTTAAAACCTTAGTAGGAGTGCGATTTACTAGGGAATCTACACAGTTAATTGCTTTTGCCCAAAAATTAAGACTAAGTCATTTAGATTGAAGCATTCAACTAGCCATTTCCTTTAAGTTGTGATTTTTCTTTTCAGCTACACCATTTTGCTATGGAGTATAGGGAACAGTATGTTGCAATTGAATTCCATGCTCAGTGCAAAAGTTGATGAATTTGTTGTTAACGTATTCTCTGCCATTATCAGATCTTAGCTTAATAATTTGATGTCCATATTGTTTCTCAACAAAGGCCTTAAAGGCCAAGAATATGTTAAAGACTTCACTCTTGAGTTTTAAGAAGTATACCCAAGTGCGTCTGGAGAAATCATCAATGAAAATTAAGAAATACTTGTAACCAAGGAATGAAACAACTGGAAGTGTTCCACATAAATCACTATGCACAAGTTGTGAGGGGGTTTAGGCGTGCCAAGAGGCACGTTTTTCAAAACTATCCTGATGATGTTTTCCGAGTACACATCTGGAACAAAAACACCATCTCTGCAAGATACCATAGGAAGACCAAATCGCTCATGTCAAAGTTTGCTCACTTCATCATTATGAGCAACAAATACCGAGGGAAGAGTTGATGACCCAATGTGTTAAACTTACACAACCTTGTACAATCATCAGCAATGTCAGTAGCTAAAATCTGTCTAGGATCTCTTTCATCCTTAATTAAAACATCATGAGGTGAGAATTCAACAGCTTTACCTTCCCCTGAATGAATTATCTGATGTATAGATAGAAGGTAGTTAGATAAGCTAGGAACACATAATACATCATTAAATTGACCATTGTCTAGATGAATAGTTTCAGTCCCTACAACACTAAGAGATCTATCATCACCAACATATATTTTTGGTGTTGCAATCATTTAAAGAAGAAAACATGGCTTTGTTTTTGGCCATGTGATAAGAAGCTCCATAATCAATAAGCCACTCATGAAAATGAGTAGAAGATACATTTAGTGCATACCCAGACCGAGATGCTTGACAACCACATGCAGAAAGTGTTATTCCTAAAGATGAAGTTGAAGTTGAAGAGTGCTCCAAATGGATGTTATGCTTCTTCATTGTTGTTTCCAAGGCTTCCATCTTATTAAAGCATTTGGATTCTAAGTGGCCATCACGATTACAAAAGTTATAATGTCTATCAGGCTTCTTCCCTTTGTTTTTATTTGCCTTATCATTTTGTTGAGTTGATTTTTCATTTTGAGATTGAAATTGCTTAGGACCCATGTTTGGTTTAGGACCATTGTTTTTAGGATGTTGCTTCTTAGGATTCTTTGAACTTGGTTGTTGTTGAGCTGCTAAGGCTTTCTTAGAAGAGTTGCCATTATTAAGAAGACCAAAATGTAAGAGTTTTTCTTGTTCTCTTATTAAAGAAACACAAAAGGCATCAAAAGAGGGGGACTTGTAGTCTTGTCCTTGAGAAATAAAGGCTTCTATAGTGGAATGGAAGGTGGAAACAAACACAGAGTAGGTTGGTCCTAACTTAGTAAGAATGGAATAGATAAGGCTACCATCTTCCTTCTTAACCTTAACACCTTCCAAGAGAAGTCTAAGGGTCTTGAACTTGGACAAAAAATCTTCAAAGGAAGAAAAATTATTGGGGTCCAAAGTAAGCAACTCATTTTCGAGTTGATGGGCTCTAATTTCATTTTTAATTCCAAAAACAGTGTTGAACATTTTCATTGCTTCATCGGGGGTATCAATTTCTACGATATGGAATCTAAGGTCTAGAGAAATAGACATCCCTATCAACCCTCGTGCTTGATCTTTCTTATTTTCCCGTTTGGCTTACATATCTTCATCTGAAGGTTTAGACTCTTGGCCTGAGGGTATTCTATAAAGACCTTTGCTTCTGAGTAAATCCACCATGTAAGATAACCATTGAAAGTAGTTGGTGCTGTCAAGAATAACTAGGTATTGACTTTCCATTTTAAAAAAACTGAAGCTGTATATGCTGAAGCTAAGTGTTCCAATGGAAAGACCTCGAAAAATTAAGCCGATTACAAAAAACGGCTCTGAAAACAGCTTCCAAATGAAAAAGTTATGGCTTTTTGAAAAAAGTTGTTGAAAATGCCAACGAACCACGTGAATGTTGGGAAGTTGAAGATAATGTTATATTTAAAAGAAATTCCCCCCATTTCCAAACTTAATTTAAATGGCTCACCCTTAAAAAAAAAAAGATTACTTCATGTGATCCACTTTTATAAATAAATGAGAGTCACTTTTACAATGGTACTTTATGAACTATCCACTAAATTGTAACTTAAATAAAATATAAAGTGACTTTAGAATTATAAATGACTCACTTTTTATAATGCATGAGAACACTTTTACATAAAGTAACTTTAAAACATAAGTTACATGTGTTTTTTGAAAAAGTAACTCAACAAAAATAAAGACTTGAACCCAAGACCTCTATTATCATAAAGTAACTTTAGACCAAGTGAGCTAGTTAAAAGATTTAGTAATTGTTGGAAAGGAGGAAGGATTTTTTTTTTGCTCACTGAAGCTTTGGGGTGCATGCTTACTTGAAAAACCCATTTTTGCCTAAAAAACAAAAAACAACCACACAAACCAAACAAACAAGCAAAAAGTATCCAAGCCTTATGGCTTAAAGTTAGATTTGGGGTTAGTCCCCCAGAAACTAGATATTTTCCTCAATGTTTCTGATTTTCCGAGATCACACTAAGGCGCGGCAGAAAAGAACATACACATGAGAAAAATCATTTCTTTCTGTTTTTGTTTTGCTTAGATCACACAAAATCGTGAAGGACAGAGCATACGCAAAAATAAAAGGTTTACATATGGTAAAAAAAATATTATATATGACTATAAACCGAAATAAATAGAGAGATAAATAACTATAACTGCAAATAAAGACTATATACCTCCTAGATTTTAAAGATGATGTAGCTAGGGCTACCAGAAACCTTTTCGCGTGAAACGAAAGGGGTTCCTCACTGGAACAGATGCTCCTAACACAATAGAGCAATCATCTTGGCCCGAAAGCGGTCAAAAACAGTGGATCTAGGAAATGACAGTCGGATGCAGTTGTACGACTTCGGAAATGGATCCCCAACGGATGCAGCCCTCGAATGAGTCTGATACCATGTAGGAATTTACAGAGTAAGTTCCTTAGGTTGAACACCAAAGGACACCGCTCACAAACAAATCACAAATCAGTACACCAGTGTTTTTGACGTGGTTAAAACCCTCAAAGAGGGAAACAGTCCACGGCCTGAGCCAATGCGGCCACTTCAGGGAATATTATTAATAAAAAGAAGGAAAATTTACATAAGCTTCTCTCAAAAACAGTCGCAGACAAATGACCCTCCATACTCTTTAAATAGAGATCATGGATCAATCGGGTGTTAAGCCACGGATCAAGTGTCGTTAATACTAAGGAGAGAATGAACCATCGAATCACTTCATGTCTAGAACATATCGTGACTGTCGGATTGTAAGTTGCAAAAAATACATACTAAAGAAACACACTTTACCTAACTATACACTAGACCAAGTTATACTTAATTAATTCCTATGTGTCAGAATATCCTAACAACACACCTCTATTCAAGCAATTCTTTCTATAGCTTCTAAGATGGGATGTCACATCCATGAGATGGATGTGAAAACTGCCTTCCTCAATGGCATCATTGAGGAAGAACTCTACGTCGAACAACCACAGGGGTTTGAGGCCCATGACAGAGACGCATTTATGCAAGCTTAAGAAAGCCTTATATTTTATCAAACAAGCACCCAAGTCCTCGTATGCCAGGATTGACCAAGCTTCACCAAGAATGAGGAAGATCCTAACCTATACTTCTTCGATCTGAGCCCCTCATTTTGGTATTGTATGTAGGTAGCCTCAACAACACCACCTACACAGAGTGAGACACCCTCCAATGGCCATTTGTCTACAGCAATAGACCTTCTACAAGAGGACAAGCTATTACCTTTGCCCACGAGAGGCACTAAGGGAATCAATAGCTAGTTGGTAGATTAATCATTGTAGATGACACATGGTGATGAAATTCATTTATTATATATTTGATATAATTTAGTATTTATTAGTCTTAAATGGAGAGCTATCAAGATTCAATATCGACGGTTAATGTTTGATATATCATTTGGGATTTTATAGATCTTATATGTCATTTTTTTCATATTTGTGGAAATGTAATTATTGGATGTTATTGTTGGCTCGTATTTAAAAAACAAATTGGAAAAAAATGAATTTATTTTCTACTTTTGAATGCTTGCCACAGTGTATTTTTGTTGATTTTCACAATGTTTAGACCATAAGATGAAAAAATAGCCGAAAAATCCACAATATCAAAAAAAAACTGCAAGGTCAAATACAAAAGTATTTTTTTCCAAGAAAATCTCACAATAATTAGTAAAAATCATGACATTACAATGTTTAATGAAAATCATGATTTTTTATGGATGACAATTGCAATGGGGACCACTACCTATCCTAAAGGAAATCAAGAAATAGGCTTTACTTGACAATTAACTGAAGCCACCAATAATCAAGCAAACGTATTGGAATTAACATAAGGGTTTTTAATTCGTAAGAATAGTCACAAGAGTTATCAATACTTAAGAACATGGGCCTTTCGAAGTGTTTGAAAAAGTAGGCATTGGGCAACAATGCTTACAAACTCGGTGTAACTCCATACATGTCAATCCACTCAATGGTGAGTCTGGACTCCAGAGAATCTTAAACTCTACGAGCCATCCATGCATAAGAGGAAAATGAGGGGCAAGTCTTACCTTCCGTAGAAGATTTAGCACCAATGCTCAGGCAGAGGAAGACATTGAAGTTATAGTAGGCTAGTTCAGGTCACATTGTACTTCTAGTCCATAATGAATGATCATCTTCTACATATTGTGCACTGTAAAATCTGAGAATAAAAGAGCAAGGCACAGTCCTTATTTCTTGTTGGAGTTTTCACCCTCATGGGTTTTTCCAAGATACTTATCATGTTCAATGTGTTGATGGTGTGCATTTTTACTACAACAACTTTGTCCTTATTTTCTTGGGCATTTTTTGAAAAGAAGGCAGTATGCTTCGAATATCATAACTTGATCATGATTCATAAGTAATCATTGCACAGTAGCAATATAGCCTCACTATATCTGCAGTACCATCTTCAGATCTATTGTACAAAGCTTCCTTGTGGAGAATCCACAACAGTTTAAAAATCATGGAAAAATCCAGCAACTATTAAAGCCAGGTAATTCAAGTGGAAAATAATAATTGAGCTCCCAGGAAATACATGAAGGCCCTAACCAGTGTTGCACTAATCGCGATTATATCGTAAAATCACGAGTTTTTGAAATCGGCGATATTATCGGCCGATAAATACATTTATTTTTTTTCGGCGATTTTTATGAAAAAATCGCGATTTTTTCATTATATCGTAAAATCACGAGTTTTTGAAATCGGCGATATTATCCGCTGATAAATACATGTATTTTTTTTCCGGCACTTTTTATGAAAAACATCGCGATTTTTTCAAAATCGCAATTTGATATATATATATATATATATATATGAGGAGGAGGAGGTGACACAACCTACCCAAGCTACCCTTGTCACCAGTAGAGGACGTCGTCTACCTCCTGTAGCTCCTAGTTCTTCAGCTTCTAGAGCACAGTAGAGTTCACTGCCAACTCCACCGACATCTACATCTAGAAGGGCAAAGGAAATCAGTGGTATTAGACTTTAGTTATTTGGTTCATTTCATTGCATATGACATTATGACTCATGATAAGAGATACATTATTATATTTTTTGCTGATATTTTGAGGCTGAGTTGGGAGTCATGAATCAGGGCTTCCTATTCAAGACATGATTCACTATTATGTGTGATGTGGCACTAGAAATGATATTAAACATCTTATATATTAGTTCTTTTATCATATTTATGTGTCAATGTATTTATTTTATGTTGTAGATGCGATGTTTTTCCGATTTTTTCCCCGCGCCAATTTAATCCCGATAACGATTAATGCAACATTGGCCCTAACTTTTTGGGATCCAACTAAGGAAAACCCATGCAGTAATATTCTTTAAAATATCACAGTCCTGCCCCATGGTCCATCTCAAATCATGATGTTAATGACTAGAGTAATGGGGAGAAGCCACCAATCAGACTGGAGGTTTAATGCTCTCCACGCTTGGAAAAAGGATCTAGGCATGGCTCGTGCAGATCAGTTAATGGTATTTCTCGTCCTGAAATTTGTCTGGACTAGTAGTTCGATGATATCCTCAGTGATCAATCATCATTGTGCAAGCTACAGCAGCAGCAACCTGGCACTCATGGCGGAGGATATGGAGAATGTCTAGGAAGATGATAATTTGGAGAAGGAAAGGGTAAGAAAGTATGAATAGTTTGGAATTATTGCCCCTTTCCTATTTGGCATCCCTGGTTTTTATGGCTGTTGGTCTACTTTGGTGGTGAGAAAGTAAACTTTTTCTTGAATTGTTATAAGGTTCGGCTCTGTATGCATCCTTGTTTCACAGCCATGAATCTTTTATGGAGAGTCACGCTCTGGGTTGTTCTTAAAGTTTTGCATCCCAAGCATGCTTTTGTTCTATATCTAATATCCCTTTGCAGCATTTTTGCAGAATCCTCCTCCTCAGTGGGTTGGTAATCCTGCTTTTCACTCTCTCCTTGCATTGGGAGGTATCTAAGTGCATGTCTTCATTTGGACTTTCACACTTTAGTCGTGAACTCTTGGCTCATCTATGCACCACCTCTATGGCCCTCAGTATTAAACAAGTTCTCCTTGGCCCATAAGCAAGCAAAGTTGTTCCAGGCTATTCCCATACTCAGTTTCTTTAAGTTGCGTCCTCTTCCCTGCTCCTCTATACCACGTGTAAATATCCCTTCCAGTCCTAGGGGCCAATGAGACACGCAACCTCCACCCTTAAGAGTTCAACTAGATGTGAAGCAATATACAACGGCCTTTGTGGCTAATAACCCACCTGAGATTCACAGAAAAATCAATCACGAAGAGGAGGAAGCAAGGATGGAACATAGATTTCTATCAGATGCTGAAGTTGAGAAAAAAGTTGCAGATAGATACCTGAAACTGGGAATATACACACTAGACAAACCACATACATTCAGACAATAGACCTGTACTGGAAACTAAAAACCCATGCATAAGGTGGCTGTGGAACAGTCGAAAGCCTGGGGGAAATCTTGCGTAGTTGCCGCTGAGGAAACTCAATGACAAAGTCCCAATGCTAGAAAACAAAGTAGCTGACTTGGAATCATCCAACTTCAAGAAATACACAGAGGTACCTGACACTACAAGTGGACAATCCGTCAATTTAAATATCTACTCTATTTATTTTTGTTTTCTTAGGAGCAGCAAGGCTGCCAGCCATACGAATGATTGGACCCAGTTTTATAGTAAATTTCTAGACTTTATCAGAATCTTTTGTTTATTTGAAAGTGTTGACATCATATGCTCCAGCCTTCATGTATATGGCCAAAGGCAACCCTTCTGTGCTAATGGTTTGGTTTACCCAGTGGAAGGCCAGTAGTCACAGAAGGAGCACTTTGTTCTTTTGTTATCTATTAATATAATTGGTCTGGTTTCCCCAGTGGCAGGCCAGTAGTCACAGAAGGAACACTCGGTTTTTTTGCTATCTACTATTAATATAGATCTGTACCTAGAATTACAAAAAAAGAAAATATCATAGTCCTAAGACCTAGACCAAATAAAAATCAGCGACCCCTTTATGTGGGATGTTATGCATTTAAAGAACACTCTCTTTTAGAAAAGATTCCCACTGTCACATTCCTCATTTTAGGCCAAAAGCACATCAGGACAAACAAAACCACTTGTTATGAAATAAAAAAGTTCATGTGTCAGCAATACTTGTCATACTATTTAATATAACTTTCTGTAGTATTACCAATAGAAAACAATTAAATAAATAAATCCCAACAGGAAAGAAATTGCCACATGAAAGTTATTTACCAAACGCCTAAGTAGCACTCCAGTGGTGCAAAATAGCAGACGTGTTTGTGCAGATCGCTTCGCCTCAAGACGGATTTGATAACCAATGGTCTCACCCAAAGATTCTCCTCTTTCAGAAGCCACTCGACCAGCCACAGACATTGCAGATATCCGCCGAGGTTGTGTGCAAATTATATTACACTGGGCACCATTAAGAGATTCTATCTGTTCTTCAAGAATGAATTGAGGTAGCTGAGTGGTTTTACCACAGCCAGTCTCTCCAGAAACCACAAGTACCTGCAAAGCATTGAACACAAAATAGTAAAGGATACCTGTCAAAACTCCTTATCCATGTTAAATTTTAAACCATCAAGACCAAAGACAAAAAAATAAAATTATTATTCATAATGTTAACCAAATGAAAATATTCAGATTATGTTTACTCATAAGAAACGGACTGAGAATTTGAAACATTGAATATAGAATCATGTTAACCTGTAATGTCCCCGTCCCCATAGGAAGCTTATGACGGAGTCCGCTAGCCTAAAGTGGTTCCTGTAGGCTAAATCGGTGAAATAATTAATAAGGGGACTAAAATTTGCCTAAGGAGACTTTATTAAAGGAGGAAGGATGATATTTCCTAGGCAAGTTGGATGTCACTTTAACTTTATAAAGTGGAGTATCATAAAGTGACTTTAAAAAAGTGAATCTAATAAAAAAAAAAAGAGACAAAAGGGAAGGTGAAGATGAAAAGACAAAAGGGAAGGCAAAGATGAAAAGACAATCCTAAACTCATTAACGAAGCGAATTGAGGAGACTCTGATTCATTCATGCATTGTGTGAGTTTGAAGGGAGAGCTCTTGGAGAGAGTTGGAAGAGGAAGCTGGGGGTTTTGGAGCCCTAGCTGCAATAGCAGCTTCGGTGTTGCAACAAGACCCCCTACTCTGGATGTGAGAGTGAATTCATTCAGATTTCACCGTTGAGTTTCAATGGGGAACGAGATTTCTGAGAGATATTGAGGTACTCAAGCTTCATCAATTGTTTTTATATCCTTATACTGTATTCCTTATTTCTTTTGACACGGTGGACTTTCATGGAAAACAAAGCACCAAAAAAAATACAGATTGGAGTCAATAAAAAATAAGGCTGCTACAGAGAAATTAATGCTCCAGCTCACAGGGGCCCACGAATTATTGAATATGCTGCCTGCAGTATTGTGGGGCCAGTCCTAAGATTTCCCATATAAAACAGAAAAGGGTGAACCCTCACGTGGCTGGGTGTGAAGGAGAACGAGGCACTACTTCCAAACAACACAGCTCGAATTAGTGGAAGCACCGCACAAGTTTCTAAAGGGGAACAGGACGAAATATTCACCTCTTACAGCACAAATTTCCCTCTCATTTTCTGAGTCGAGCTACCTTCTTCTGTGCTAACTGAGGCATATCTTTACAAGGGTCGAGTTCTGTTGGAATTACTGGGTCGTATTTACCTGAGTCTGAGAGCCGAGATTCCACATTCTATATGTTGGACGAATATGCCGAGAAGGGCTGAGTTCCATCAGTAAGCTGGTCATATACCCTTATTAATTTCTGGGTCGATTTCCTCTTCATTTCTACTGTACATTGCTTGCTGAGGGCTGGGAAAGAAGTTCAGAGACTGATGTTTTTACAAGGACGTAACCAGACCAAGTCTAGAGACCAAACGAGTTCATTATCAGGCTATCTTCCTAGCTGGCTGAGTATAGACAGTGCTGGTGCATGTTACATCTGATTGGGATGAGGTGAAGAAGGTTTGACACTGCTGACTGTGACTTCCCTAGACTGGAAGGCGTGACTACTACCCTGGAAAAGAATGCTGGGCTGAACATTGCCTAGCTAAAGCATTTCTTCTATTTCTGATAACAGCCAAGCATACCAGGTGCCAAGTACAATTTTCTGCTGTGTATTTTCATTAAAATTGAAAGCCGTTACCACATTTAATTGCCCAGAATGTCTCTGTAGTAAAGTTCTGTCTGAAATTCGATATGATCTGGGATTTGGATGAAATGTCAGTTGTTATTTACCTCATGCAAAGGTCACTGTGTGTTTGCAATAAATGAATTTCGTCTACAGGAGTCTACAGCAGTGTGTTTGTGACTTGTCCTCATTGGGAAACGTAACAAAAAGTTAAAAAAATCTATTTTGGAATCTCACATAACCCCATTAACAACTTTAAAGATTGTTACAACAGCCATGAGACAGCTCAATTCTTTTGCCTTGTATAGCATGCATCAACCTCATGACTAACTACCTTTATGGGCATCGGGAAGAAAGAACATCATCAGATTTGCCAACCAACCAGGTACCTTTCAAATTTACTTGGAACAATGCATATACCCCTCAAAACAAGAAACAAAGGAGGATTTCCTGCCCATACACTTGGTTGGCAAGGTATTTATATTATGTTTATTTGTTGAAACCAAGTTTAAAATCTGGTTATACCTTCCATGAAAACAGTAATGATAGAAGGCCAAGGATCACAGCCTTGTTGGTCACTAAAGCAAACAATGATTTGCAATGGCAATCAAAAAGAGGAGAAATAAAGAATCAAACAATTGTTCACAGTATTGTGGAATTAAACTTTAAATATGAGAAGCTAAGTTGCATGGGTACAAATACAGGCACAGCTATGTAACTTGTTCGAAAAGTTCCTATACAATACTATTGGGATATGCACACACAAGAAAAACATGAAACATAAAAAGTTCAGAATATGATAGAGGAATCTGGATACGATACATAATAAACACAGGATATATAAAAACAAATATTTTCTATGATACGTAAGACTATAATCTCTATGCAAATGATAATATATGTAAAATATACAAAATAAATATTATTAAAAAAAACAGTGCATTCCAAAAATTAACTGAGCTTACAATCACAAAAATCAGCCCATAATGAAGGAAAGACTATGTTTCACCATATTTCCAACATGGGGCGGCAAGGGAATGGAGGGCCAGGGAATGGGGAAACATATCTCAGGGACATGTAGAAACACTCCACAAATATAAAGAAATGTCATGAGAAATGCTATGTTGGGCATTCAGAATCCTAGACCAGAAATAAAATAAAAATAAAAAATAAAAAAAAAAAAATATATGAGAAACAATGAAAAGTCTCAAACACGAAAAATGAAAGTATGGAATAAATATTCACATTAACTTCTGGATTTTGATATATCATGGTTTTTAAAGCTAATTTTTTTCTAAAGCAAATGGGAAAAAACCATGGAGGGCCTAGGGATTCCCATTTTTTGATGGGGGCACACTCATGGTCCCCAAAAAAAGGAAAATGATGCGATTGCACTTCCCTAAGTTCCCCCAAAATGGAGATGTTACCACCCAAATTGTAAATGCATGATAAAAGCCTCAATCCACAATGGCAATCTAATGGGAATCTTCAGGAAGTTACCCATTGTCACCGCAACAGCCCATCCTCATGCTTTAAGCCAGCTCTCCTCCAACTCAAAGGGGGTTTCCCTACTAGGATGACTAAGCCTTAGTCAAATAGGCACAAGGTGATGTCAATGGTAGCCTTAATTAAACATCATCTTTCGAGTTTTTTAGGGTTTTTTAAGAGGGGGGATATGACACTAGTGTGAAAATTCCTTGAAATGCAGCAACTGGAAATTATTCTTCTAATTGGTTAAGTATTAAGCAATTTATTTGCTACGACAAACAGTGAATAATTCACACTACAATTTCTTCACAATAAAAAATAATCACTGTGGAAAATAAAAATGTAGGAAACTAAGAAATGCTAGCACACACAAAAATTGTGACACACTTATTTTTGGACAAATGTCCCTGGAAAAACCCAATGTGGGAAAACTGGTGCAGCAGCTGAGAGTTTAGATTATTATTTGCAACAGAAATTCTGAGTACAATAAAATGTCGCCAAACTGACGATTCTACCCAAGAGAAATACTGGCAAAAATATACTGAGGGATTTTACCCTCTCTCCGAACAATCCTGGCACCTAACTGCCTCTTAAAAGCAAGCCTTCCTCCTGCTCTACGCAGGCCATGTGTCACCCTAGCACATACGCTCTCACGCTCAACCCGGAACACCTGCAAATCAAGTCGTCCTGTCTCTCCCACACTCTGGAAAATCTTCCCGACCTCTGGAACTGAAAACGTCCTCCCCTTTAGCCAAATCGAACTGCTCTGCTAAAGCAGCTGTGTAGTCCATGCACTACTTCCTGGAGAAAAACTCAGTCTCCTCTTTTTTACTATCCGAAACTGGAAAACTTCCTCTGGATCACAGTTGACCTCTCCTAGCACCTGCTACTCGCCTCTTGGCTCGATCTCCACTACTGAATCACTCCTGCAACTAGGAATTCGAACTGCCTGGGTAATTGAGTATCTACATTGGTGTGTTCTCCATCTACCCATCGACCTCTTCTTATAATCTCTAGATGGGACTCCAACAGCCACGATTAAAACTTAATCGATGGTTGAGATCATCCCCAAGTCAATCTGTGTGAGTTTCTAGAAAATCCTCACCTTTCTCAATTAATTACTATTAATTAACCATTTTTCCTAAGTTAGACTTGGGAAATTTTAATTATGGTCAATTAATTTAATTGAGCCATCCAGGCAGAATTTCCAGAAACCATTTCTGGGTTTTGGAGAACTCTTGTGTTTTATCCTTTCCACAAACTCTCAAAACTAGAACGCCATCCGATGCTACAAAAACTAACACTCCCTCTTAACAAGGAAGGTGTTCTCTCCAACTAGTGTTGCACAACTGTCATAACACCCTGTATTTGCAACATCCTCCAACCACACTGGTTATGTTTGGCAACTATAGTTGCCTGCCACTATCCACCAACCACTGCGCTAACTTTGATTCATCTGCCATTGTCCACCAACCACTGCACTAACTGTGATTCATTTGTCATTAATTGTAGCTTAACCATGTTGCTGTTGACTTTGGATCGTACAACTTGTATTGCTGCTGACTTTGCATCGTACGACTTGTATTGTTGTTGACTTTGCAACGTACAACTTGTATTGTTGTTGACTTTGCATCATACAACTTGTTTCACTGCCAACTCTGCATCTGCACTGCAACTCAAGTCCCTCTCAACTGTTGTTGCTGCTACTGCAACTAAGAACCATCCAAAATACTGAACCAACTGTCTTTGTGCTGCAACTTGCCTAACTGCTACTAGCCTTTGCATTGTCCACTGAGAAATTTGCATTGTTGTTGATTATGCATTGTGCCTCCTACACTACTATCAACACTGCTCTGCCCTCCTCAACATCTGACTACAACTAGTCTACAACTCACTCTGGAATCTGACTGCACCAACTAACACTGATCCTCCTGCTTGTGAATCTGTGGGCCCCTATAGCAAGGGTAATGATCCATGAGGAAACTCCATCCAATGCTCGCCTCACTGGACCCTGCCCAAATCATTGCTCAACTATGGGGCTAAAGTTCTACATCACCCCACCTCACTCCTAGAGGTATAGCAGCAAACGTGGCAAAATCTTCCTCCAGCCTGGAGGACAAACTACCTATCTCTGTGGATGTTGTCGCCCGATCTTGTTTCTCCTGCTTGTCCTTCTCCCTTTGAGGACATTGAGTACTATCGTGGCCAAAATCACCACATTTGAAGCATTTGACCTTAGATAGATCCTTTTTCTTCTTCTCCCCTTGCAAGCCTTGTCCTTGACTGGAACCTTTTGCTTTCCCTGTCGATGCAAGGGCTACACTATCTTCCTTCTTCACACCCTTCGATCTCTTGTTGCTATTGTTGCTGATGAAACTCCTTACTAGAGCTCGCCTCATCTCCTCCTGTGAGAGATCATCCCACATCCAATCCCACCTAGGCAACCTATCCCGTCCCAAAATGCCTTGGACAAAATTCTGCCAATCCTCGGTGACATTGTTAAGGGCCAACCTCACCATTTCTGTAAGTTGAGGCGTCTCTCCTACAACTGCAACCTCATCCCGGATATCCTAAACTCTAGTGAGAAAGGGATCAATGCCTTCACCCTTCTTCATCCTAGCATTCCTCAGCTTCTCTTTCAGGAACATCTCCTTCTTGAATTCTTTCAGCTAATCTGCATCAATAGGTTCTACCACAACGTTCCTCGCATAGTTTTTCAAGTCATGCTCATCTAACAAGAAGGACATCCTAGCCTTCCAGATGATATAGTTGGAAGCTCGCTCCAACCTGTCCTGACCTCTAAGTCCGACTGAGGCCATCTCTTGGAAAACTCGACCTGTCATGGAAACCTCCCTCTTTCTCTTGCTTGGCTACTATCTCTGCTATTTGCACCCCATTCTGGAGTGTGAAAAATTGCTCGCTACTACTGCATGTTGCAAATGGAAATATTGGATTTCTGAACCAGAAACCCTCTGAGGGAAATCTCCCTCTGTGTGTGCACTCTCTCTTCCACCTGGCACTGATTTTGCTCTAGCAAACTGCTGCAAAACCCTTTGTGCTCAGAACAAGAACTCTGTTTAGCGAAAATACTAGGTTGTTGTTGCTCCCTCTACCTGCTGGAATTGTTATTTCGAACAAATTGAACTTTCCTGCAACTGCAACTGGAAAACCAAACCCTTGCCGAGCAATTCACACTGCCTAGTTGTGCAGCCCCCGAAAATTTCGGCCTGCTGCTCCCTCTGAACAGAGAAATTTTCCTCTTCTGCTTCTCAGCTTCTCGTCCATCAAATATAATTTAATACCATGTGAAAATTCCTTGAAATGTAGCAACTGGAAATTATTCTTCTAATTGGTTAATTATTGAGCAATTTATTTGCTACGGCAAATAGCGAATAATTCACACTACAACTTCTTCACAATAAACAATAAACTCCAGAAAAACTGAGAAATGCTAGCGTACAAAAATTCTGACACCGTTACTTTTGGACAAATATCCCTGGAAAAAACCCAATGTGGGAAAATCAGTGTAGTAGTTGAGGGTTTATATTATTATTTGTGGCAAAAATTCTATGTACAATAAGATGTCACCAAACTAGTGATTCTACCCAACAGAAACACTGACAAAAATACACTGAGGGGTTTTACGCTCTCTCCAAACAATCCCGACACTTGGCTGCCTCTGAAAAGCAAGTCGTCCTCCTACTCTACGCAAGCCCTCCGTCATCCTAGCACAAACCGTCTCACGCTCAACCCAAAACACCTAGAAATCAAGTCATCCTACCTGCTACTAACTGGGAAACTGTCTCTCCGACACTCTAGAAAATCTTCCCGGCCTCTGGAACTAAAAACGCCCTCCCCTTTAGCAAAATTGAACTTCTCTACTAAAGAAACTGCGCAATCATTGCGCTTCTCCCTGGAGAAAACTTTGGCCTCCTCTTTCTGACTCTCTAGAACTAGAAATCTTCCCCTAAATCACTGTTGACCTCTCCTACCACCTGCTACTTGACTCCTAGCTCGATCTCCATTGTTAAATCACTCCTGCAACTAGGAATTCAAACTCCCTGGGCAACTGAGTATCTGCATTGGTGTGTTCCCCATCTACCCATCGACCTCTTCTTATAATCTCCAGTTGGGACTCCAACGACCACAATTAAAACTTAATCGATGGTTGAAATCATCTCCAAGTCGATCTGTGTGAATTTCTAGAGAATTCTCAATTTTCTCAATTAATTACTATTAATTAACCATTTTCCCTAAGTTAGACTTAAGAAATTTTAAATTACGGTCAATTAATTTAATTGAGCCATCTCTAGGTGGAATTTCCAGAAACGATTTCTGGGTTTGGGGAACTCATGTGTTTTATCCTTTCCAAAACACTCGACACTAGAATGCCATCCGATGCTACAAAAACTAACAAATAATGCCAATATCCTATTAGGATTATGGAGTCAAGAGGAATCAAGTGATAAGATTAGTTCAAGGAGAAAACCCTCTCAAGTTGGTCATCTAGTGCTTGTGGATTAGGGCAAAAGGTTAGAACCAATCTTGCAGGAAACGTCCCCCACCCCCCCGGATCCACTGCCTGAAGCGCGTACCGTACGGATGTGCCCAAGAAGCGTCCCCGGAAGCGCGGTTCCGAAATTCCGAAACACGTTTCGGACTGATATGGACGCTTCCTGGAAATTCCGAAAGCTTCCCTCCGAAACGCATTTCGAAATATCCAAAGCGCGTTTCGTACGGCGCTTCGACCATACGAAGCGCGGCGCTTCGGAGGGCAAGTCATACGGTTCCGTACACGCTTCCAGAAAAGTGCATCGCACGGCCTTAAAAAATCTTCTTTTTTTTTAATTTTTTGGTGAGTTTGCTTGTTGGGGGTGGGTTCACCTTGGGTTAGGGTTAAGGAATGAAGGGAATAAAGCCCCCATTCATCCCCCATGGTAATATTAAATTCTTAAAGTAAAGTAACATTCTCCTTTATTTTTCATTTTCATCCTTTTACTTAAATTTTTAACATTACCTTGAAATGACTCGGGATGTTTGAGAGTGGTTCCAGCCTCATTGGACTTCATATGGAGAAAATAGAATTTCATATCCTATTCAAAATTCAGCAAACTTAATAGTTTTCAGGAATTCAGGATCAATGGGATTGTGGCATTTCATTAGATTATATCAAGTATGAAGGTATGCGATTAGCATTTAATCAAGAGCACCAAGCCCTATATGTACCCTAGTGTTGGTGGTGTTAATTGTTGAACTCCTTTGTCACGCCCTTAGCAAAAAATTACCTTTCAATCAAGTCAAAATCATCGATCAAGCATGTTAAGCTTTTTCTACCATATTTTAAGTCTTCAATTAGGTAGTTTGATCAAAATTGGGCAATGTTGACTAATATCCCTAGACAATTGAGGTAAAGGCAAAGGCTAGACAAGAGGAGAAGAATCTAGATTCTAGATGGTTGATGCTCGAATAATTAATCATTAATGTACAATGGATGTTATATCTATCTTGATTTATGCAAAAATATGCATGTTTTCATGTCTACAACTAATTTGGTATTTGGGATGTTTGTTTTGAGTATAAATGCAAAAAAATATAAATATATATATATAACAGACGCTTCACTTCCTAGATTTTTGGAAAATGACGCTTCCGCGTTCGCGCTTCCAAAAAACATCCCCGTTTCGTCCCCGCTTCGTGCAACATTGGTTAGAACCCGATAGAAATTAACCACTTGACTAATCAAGGAAAATTATGAATTCATGTCCCCACTAGAAGGGATCACTCCAAGCAGAAAGCCTCTAACCATAAAATCAACTATGGCATGAAGAGGAATCAAAACAATTACTAAGGAACTTGAGAGTATGGCCTAGCAAGGAGAGTTATATTTTACCAAAAACCAACAAAGGAAAGTGTGTTAGAACAGCCTAAAGATGTCCTCCCTCTAAGTGATAAAGTTTCCCTTCAAATGGATCGATTTTTGCAGCCTTATCATAGTCTTGAACAATCACAAAAAAGTATTTAATGGTGTAGAAGAAATAAGCAAGACAGAAAAGCTTCTATGTCGGAACCATTCCCCACATAAATAAGCCCTTAACACCAAAATTCCTCCAATAAAGATATTTCCATTAAGGTCCAAGCAGAGAAATGCTCACCATCCATGAGTACAAATGAGGAAGTGCTCCTCTATTTACAGAGTGAGATCTACTCCCTTTAAAATAAAATAACATTATTTGATTTAATTCCTTAGATCTAGTCTAAGAAAACTAAATCTAGCTAAGTCCTAAAATCAAGTAAACTATCATAACATAAAAATAAAGTGGCCAAGACACATGTACAATTACTTGAAAGAGAACCCTCAAAAAGTGGGATCAATCCACTCAAGAAGAGAACAAATAATCCAAAATGCCAATGCCTAGCCTCCAAAGTCTCCTTCAATGATGCAAGTGGTCAACGCTTGCTTAAAGATGCCCTAAGAACGGTCCATAGTTGATGTAGATGGGTCCATGGTCAATCATCAAAGCATGGTAAAGTAACATCAAGAAGGGCCCAATGCCTTTCTAAGTCAAAAAGACTACAACAACCTCCTTATTTTAGTGCAACAACCTTAAGAAAGTATACCAATTTTCCATGAAGGGGGGCAACATCATCATAACAACTTCGTAGATCTCTGTTAAAGACCCAGTGAACCCAATGGATATGAAAGGTGTCTATGTTATCCCATGTTCTTGTGGAACCTCATACATTGGTGAAACTGGCCGGTCTATAAATCAGAGGATTAAGGAACACGCAGCTGACATCAAGCATGGGAGAACCCGCTCTTCAGCCTTGGTTGAACATGCTGAGAAGACAAAGCATCATATATGCATTGAGGAGGCTAAGGTTATTGCGAAGATTCCTCATTTTCATCACCGTAAGTTTAGGGAAGCCATTGAAATTGAGAGGAGATCGAGTAATCTAAGATTCTAAACAGGGATGAAGGACGAAAAATTAGTAGTTGTTGGATACCGACTCCTTCTTCTTAGTTTTTCTCCTTCTTGGTCTATCGGTTGTGACCTTTTCCTATTTTTCCCTTTTATTCTTCCTTGGTTTTAGTTTCTTTTGTTTTCTTCCCCTTGGATTCATTCATTCCTCTTTGTGTCCCTTTCCTTTTTATATTTTTATATATTATTTTTATATTTTATTTTTTAGTCTTAGGAATTTATTAGTTAGTCAATTTTCTTAAGCTTTGTAATAAGAATTAGTTTCCCTCATTTTGATTATTATCCCTAGCCTCTATTCATGAAAGGTGTTATTAATCTTCATCCATCTATTTATCTTTATGTATTTCTATATAAATATATATAGAAACCAAGACATCATTGTCTTGAGAGCCGACAAAGGTGGGGCCGCTGTATTTCTTGATAAGGTGGATTATCGGAAGAAGATGTTGGATCCCCTGTATAATAGCGGAAGCTACAGAAAACTTGACAAGAATTCCTTTAAGAGGATCTCCAAAGCAATTGCTCTAGCTATAAAGTCCAGTAGCATTGTTGGTTCCTTTAGTCACAAGCTTATCAAGAGTAGCCCTATCACTCCTAGGATCTATGGGCTTCCAAAAATCCATGAGGGGCACCACCTTAGACCCATTTTCAACACCATACGTGGGCCAACCTACCTTCTAGCTAAATATTTAGCCATGAAGCTTAAGCCCCTTGTTGGCCTTACAGAGTCCTTTGTCAAAGACTCCTTGTCGTTTGTCAATGAGTTAAGGGACATGAAATTTGATCTTGGAGACAATCTTGTCAGTTTCGATGTAGTTTCCCTTTACACTAACATTCCCATTAAGGAGGCCATTGAAGTCATCTATCGGCTCATTGATCCTGGCGCAGCTAAACTAGTCGAGATCTGCCTTCTACTTTTTTCTGTTTTGAAGGTGAGTTCTATGAACAAACCTGTCGTGTGGCCATGGACTCCGCCCTGTCCCCTATTGTTGCTAATTTGTTTATGGAAGACTTTGAATCCAAAGCTTTGGCCTCAGCTCAATTTAAGCTCGGGCTTTGCAAAAGATTTGTGGATGACACCTACGCCACATGGCCACATGGTCCGGTAAAGTTGGATATCTTTTTCCAGCATCTTAATAATCAGTCTAACTCCATAAAGTTTACCATGGAGCAAGAGGTTAATGGTTGCCTACCTTTCCTTGATGTCCTCATTTCGAGGAAGGATAAGACGATCTCTAAAAATAAGACTCAAAGAGCACAGAGCTGATATTAAGAATGGGAGATCCCGTACATCAGCCCTTGCGGAACACTCATCCAAGACCAAACATCATGTGTGTTTAGAAGACGCCAAAATCATTGCAAGAGATGAGCATTATCAAAAGAGAAAAATCAAAGAGGCTATTGAAATTATGAAATTTCTTCAGAACCTCAATAGGGACAATGGGAGTGAGATTAGTGGAAATTGGCTCCCCCTGATTAGACAGATAAATCCCTCCAAACCTTTAGAAGCATAGTTTCACCCCCCAAAATTAATTAAAAATTAAATAAAAATTATAAATTAATCAATTAATTAAAATTAAAATTAATTAATAATGACCAAAATAACAAAATTAAAAATTTATTCCAGTTTATAGTAACAATGGTTTTATAAATTGACATTTGATTAAGAAAAATTATTAAAAATTAGAAATTAAATATAATTAATTAATTAATCAAATAAATTAAATAATTTACTTATTTTTCAATTAGATACTTAGGGTTAAATAAAATTAACATAAAATAGAAATAAGAAATTATTAAGCAGAAATTATAAATTAATTAAATTAACTAAATTAAATTAATTAATTATTAAATAAAATTATATTAATTAATTAATTAATTAACTAATTAATTGAATCAATTAAATAATTAAATAATAGTTCTTTATTAATTAATTAGATACTTAGGATTTAATTAACTAAAATAAATAAATAAAATAAATTAACAACTTAAGAAAAATATAGATTATTGAATTATTAAAACATAGAATTATAAATTAATTAATTAAATTAATTTAGTAATTAATTATATTAATTAAATCATTTACTTCTTAGGTAATTAGGTTAAATAGAAATAATAAAATTAATTAAAACAATAAAAATAATCTATAATCAATGGAATAAAATAGATTAAAAACATTATATAAACTTATCTCATTGTTTTAATTAGTTATTAGGGATTAATAATTAATTTATTTAACATATAATTAAATCAAATAATTAAAATTAGAATAATTAAAACTAAAATAATTAAACTTGAAATAATTAAAATTAAAATCAAAAATTCATATATGTAAAGGTCGACTTCTATATAAAATTTATCATTTTCTAGGTTTTTGGATATATACTCTGATAGGAAGATTCTTCTCTCAAAAAATATCATTCATATTCTATCAATTTTGGTCCAGATGATGGACCCCCTTTAGGGTTCGAAATGTCGACATAAGGAACATAATACTTTGGATAATCCGGATCATGCTACTCCAAAAAACTACCACAGAAGCTTAAAGTCTAAAGAACTCTTCTTCCTTGACAACTTGAAATCTTTTAATGAAAGCATCCTTAAATTTTCTCCAACTGAAAGCGAGTGTCGTCTTCTTCCACCATATATACCAATTGTATGCTTCGCCTTCCATTTTCATGGAAGCGTGCCTAATTTTTTCCTCATCATTGTCAATATCGTAAATCTCGAAATATTCTTCTGCTTTATTTAGCCACGCAATGTTGCATTTTTCGTTACCGACAAACTTCGGTAGCTCGATTTTTGCTCTTCGTTGATACGTCACTAACGGTGGAGCGAAAAAAGGGTGTTGACTAGTGAATGAATTCCAAAGCTGCTTATTTTGAAACGTCGCATTACTATTTTCTTGATGGTGCGTGGATGATTTTTTTGGAGACTCGGTTTTTTCACGAGAATCTACTGAATTTGTTGAATCTGATGAATTGTGTTGTTGATTACCTACATCATCCTGGAATAGTTGTTCGGGTGTAATCTTCATCCTCTCACACATAACGGTCAGCATTGTCATTGTCTGATTATGATTCATTTCAGATTTGATATGGTTCTGCCCAAGCTATTGTTCTATCCGATTTGTAGTATCTTGAAGCTTCTTGATGTTGTCAAAATGTTCGGTAACCTTACTCTCGAGATCGACTAATTTTTGGTTAAAATCATCGGAATGGCTAGTAATCCTATTCTCAAGATCAATCAATTTTTTGCTGAAATCGGCCATTGTCATCAATGACATTGAATGGGTTTGTGGGGGTGTAGTACATTTGTCTGCCAGCTTAATTATTTTTTTTGTTAAATAATAATAATTTTTTTAAATAATAAAAAGAAAAATTGAAATAATATATACATATATAATATTAATAAATTATATAGTTATAAACTATATAATAATAAATTAATTAAAGTTTATATATATCCACTATATAAAAAAATGGTGGCGTACAATTTTGAATGACGGGACACAGTTTAACTACCACGAATGGAGGTGATTGTACAAAAAACGTGACGTCTGCTGGATAGAAGGCGGCGGAGTGGGCGAGGTTGATCCTTGGTGGTTCGTGCAGAACAGTGCCACGTCTTCAGCAGTCAAGGACGTAGTTTGTCCAGTCAAGGAGAGCCACAGTCGATGGAGCCGAGATGTGGGTGGAACATGAGGAGAGGGTAAGATGGAACATTCATTGTGCGGTGTTGCAAACAGGACAACAGGCAGAACGGGGGACAACAACAGAGAATAGCAGGGTGGACGCGGCTCAATTGGGACGCACAAAAAGATAAAAACAAGGACAGTGATGACGCAAGGGGTAGCGGATGAAGGGTTTACAGTGGTAGGTGAACGAGGCGGCATAGGATGTAGGCAGCGAAACAGAGTTGTGTAGCAGGGAACGCTCCGAAGATCGAACGTGCTCCAATACCAGATGGCACAAACAACTTAGATATTTGGCAAATTCATATTTATTATTATTAAAACAGATAGAAGATGATTACAATTTGTGGGAGGCCCCTGGCTTTATACTGCCTTGGGTGCCTCTTGGTGAATGGGCATGATCTTTGATCATGCCCTTTGCCTAATAACTACTAATTAACTAATTTTTATATAACAAGGAGGAAGCAATAGTGGTACATGAGTTACCCTGGCCTTTGTTTTTCCACCCTTCTTCATATGTCTTTTTCCTTTTATTGATGTTTCTTTCAATTGCTCGGGGCTCCAGGGGATGAGAGCATGATGTGTATGATAAAGCAGTGATTACCCCCTTAAGGTTGGGTAGTTCATCGCCCACCTAAGGTTAGGACAATCGTGGGTTCCTTAATGATGCAGGGGGCACTCATAGGGGCCCTACGAACTAGGGTGATGGCCATAGTGATAAGGGGTAGAGCTAATGTTTGGATTTTGCCCATACACTAAATCTTTATGTCGCGGCCATCTTTTGGATTTTGTGGTACAATTCTTGTTGTAAGTGGCCGACACATCCTCTTAACTTTCTTTTAGTTGCATCAACCACAGGGGCATTGTTTCAGGCCCGACCCAAAGTGTGGACAAGGGAGAGGGAAGCTAACTCCTTATTGACCCAATGGACATATGTGGACCCTGATGGGAAAAGTGTGAAAGGGGTTATAATGAGCAGAGAGGACTGAGATGTATGGTATCGAGAAGCAGAACCACGTAACCAAAATCAAGGTTTCACATGTAGTGTCACTCCTAGAGCTAGTAGCCAATAACGGAGATCCCACGGGACTAAGATACAAGATTAACCACCAAGTTGGGACAAGGTAACAAGAGTACAATCCAAGCCCATTATTTCCGCCAAATACCCCTAATAATCCATGTCCAAATGTGCCCAAGAAAAGAAAGCATAAACATCCAATTGCATAATGAAAAGCCACCTTCGAGGTTGGAAGGCCCACTTTCAAACATACGATCATAATAGATGGGCGAGGATACACAATGGCTAGCTTGGTGGTGGAGAATGGCAGCACATCGAGCAATCTACTGGCTGCAAGGGGCTGTTGGCTGAAGAAAAAACTAGGAGAAAAATTCTCCTATAGGGGTCACCCACTATTGGTGGGTAAGATGTACACCAACATATTTTCCAGGAAGTTTAAAATTTATTTTATGTTCGCAGAAACACATAAACTTGATGGTAGAAAATATAACATATGGAAGCAAAAAATTGATTTATACTTTCGTATGGAAGGTTATGGGATCTGGTGACTCGTAAAGATGTAGACCAAAACATGATGACAAGGCACAACAACCAAAAAGTATCTATGAAGAAAGAGGGAGGCCCTCACACTTATTACAGTTACACAATGGTTGTAGTGATACCACAAGTGTAGAATACAGAAGACACACACAATGTTTGAGAGATATTAAAATCAATGTATGAGACTTCAAATGTACCCCAACAACATTGTGCCATAGGAATGTGCTAAATGATTTGACAAAATGATTTGAGGGACCATTTTAGCAGTAGGGAACGGTCTTGATGACAAAGAATTGGTGATAATACCACCAAATAGTCTACCAATGTCAATATCTATGTAATACATTTTTATTTTGATGGCTTAATGAGAAAATTGCAGTTTATGGTTTTAATTTCCTGTGTGTTTGTCAATTTATCATCATCAATGTACTATTAGTTGCATCATTGAATTTGTATCATCATCATGTAAATGTTTTAGTTTCTAAATTGAATCCCCCTATATTTCATTTTAATCTCTAATTCACTACTTTGTTAAATTTTCAATATATATATATATATATATATACAATGTGTCCTATATGTCTCATGTCAGATACTTGTATTTCCATGTCCCATGTCATCATGTCAAGTGACTTAGTTATGAGATGGTTGAAAAAAGAGGAATTTTGGTAACCCCAATTACATAAAATAACCTTGGAGGTCAGGTTTAATCACCTAGTTCCCTTAAAAGGCCTTGAGGAGGCTGGGTGACGTTACATTAGTCATCCTTCTCCTTTTGTTATAGGGCATATAATCCTCCTTATCTACAGCTAATCCAGGGGAAAGGATACTGGACACCTTTGTCGCTGAAGACACCAATAGGTGATTATATGGAGATTCCAAACTCATACACACAAGCTTTTGTAGATGGTGGCAATGACAGGACAGTTCAATAACTAATAATGAGATTAGAAATTGAATCATCAAACCTAGCATTAAGGGCAGAGGTTGGTGGACTCACAAACAAAGTAGCATAAATTGAATTGGAGAACTTATCATTGAAGCAACAACTAAATGACAAGGAGCAAGATGCCTGCCACCACTCCCCCCAACGACACCCTACACACAAAAATTCTCTATCTTGAAAACAAGCAAAAGGAAATCAAATCTCAGCAAAGGCTAAACTCAAGGAGGACTGTACCTGACAAGCACAATAACTAACCCAAAAGTGAGAGAGATCCATTTACCTATTCTATCCTTAGACCCCATGGTTGTGGAGACCTTATTCCTCAGAGATAATCTACATGTGGCCCTTGATAGCGCTTGGCTTGGGTCTGAATCCACTCTTTTTCTTTGGTCCAAGATTGCAATTGAACGGCTTTGGGCTCATAGAGCAATGTGAAAGTTTTCTCTTTCTAGTAAGATTTTCCTTGACAAAAATCTCACCTAGAACATAGGTTGCAGAACTCAAATTGTAATGTTCCCTATGAATTGATTGCCTACGGGAGGACGAAATAGCCTATCCAACCCCGTTGACTATAGCCTTGATAAACGGGTAAAAACCCTAAATTTTCCAATGTTGGGGAAACATTGGGCTAAAGTTGGGTCAGCTAGGGCAAAAACACCTAAAATTGGGGGTTGCAATCAAAACCCCTCACATTTGGGGAGCCCATGCAGAAATCTACGATAGAGGAGAGTTGGAATTAAATTGGAAGCATCAAATTGGATCAAATACATTTGTTTTCTTGACCTATGGCTCTAAGGGTTTTAAGACCCCTTTCTCCTATACTAATTTCGATGAAGAAAGATTCCACCCTAGTTAGTAAACCCACTTTTATCCTCTGTTATGTTTTTCTCTGGAAAAGCAGGTAAAATTAACTATCTAAAAAGCATCAAAGTTTGGTGGAGAAATCAAGTACAAGATTCTAATTCATTGGACAATTCAGGACTCTTCTAAGACGTTTTTGGTCCTTCTTATTGAAAATTGTAACTAGGTTCGGTCTTCATTATGATATAATTGTAATCATGACATTGTATATTCTTTATAAAGAAAGAAAAATTATACTTTATTTTGGAGTATGGGTTTCATTCTCAAGTTTGAGTCAAAAAGCATGTTCTTTGTGCTTTTAGGACTTCTAGGTCTTTCTAGGATAAAGAATAATATTGGTCATGTGTCATAGTCCAATTTGTACTCATTGTAATGAAGGAAAACATTTATTTTATCGAGAAAAACTATGGATAATCCCTAGACCAAGTCGGCCCAAGGAGCAAATCAAGTCAGCCTAAAAGGAGTGAATTTGACCCTCACATAAGGCTATATAGAGTACAATTCGACTCATTTGACTAATCTTAAGCAAGTTCGATCTGCAATAGCGAAGGAGAGGAAGAGTAGTTGGGAGGGTGAAGAAGAGGAGCAGAAGTTGAAATTTGTCAAGAAACCTTTTCTCATCTCTCGCTAGGGTTTGTGAAGTTGTCAGTTGCAAGAGGTCGAAATTCTATACCAATTGCAGGAGGCCGAAATTACAGAGCCAAAATATTGTTGCAGAGGTCAAAGTTGCAGTGGCAGCATAGCAATATCAAAGTTCTTAAATCTATCTCAAGGAAGATCTTGTTTGGGACTAGCTTGGGGCTTGGAGGGCTTGTTGGCTTTGGTCTTTAGGTCTTGGAAATCTCTTTTGTAAGCAGATTCTAAAGAAGAAGAGAAGCATTTTATGTGTTTTCCCCTTAGGTTTTGCCTTGGCTTGAGGCCTATATCTTGTGTACTTCGTCTCTTTGTGATCTTCATTGTATTTGGCAATTGATTGATGAACAGAATTAAAGAAGTAATGAAAAATCAACTAACATCACAAGTAATTATCAAGATAAGACATATAAGTTATAATCATCAAGTCTCCATATTTTCCAACATGGTATCAAAGCTAAGGTTCAAGAAGGAGACTGAGGATCACAATTTAGTTGGCACTATGACAAGGGTTATGAGGAAGGGTTTCAAGTTTCTTTGGAACCTCACTACATCTATCAAACATTGCCTATTGAAGATCATCTCCAAGCTATCAAAGAAAGAAACAGAAGGAAGTTTGTTCTCTGCCCTATCTGGTTCTTTTAAATATGAAAATGTTTGGGTCATTGATAGTGGAGCTTCCAAACATATGATGGGAGAATGTAGTCAACTTCAGGCCTTGTCAAAAGGAAATTCATCTCATTCTATCGAACTTGGAGACAACAAATGCTATCCAATAAAAGGCATTGGGTCTACATCATTGCAGCTCGAATCAGGTTGAAGCATTCACCTCAACAACATTTTATATGTTCCAGGTTTGAAGAAAAACTCACTTTCTATTTACTGTCTAGAAGATAAAGGTGATAGAATTGCTTTTGTTGATGGCAAGGTTTTAGTTTGGGATAAGGGCTCAAGTATTGGTGATGTTAGGGTAATTGGGATTCGTGAGGCGGCATTGTATAGACTCTATACACCTTTGGCCCAAGCTCTAGTTCACTTGGATGTGAGTCCTTCTAAACTATGGCATAGAAGGTATGGACACATTCACTTTAAGATTTTGCCATCTCTAAGTCAAATTGTCAATGGAATCCCCGATTTGAAGGAAGAACATGAAGGGACCTGTAAGGGATGTGCTCTAGGCAAGAACATAAAGAAAACATTTGCAAGTAGTGACACCAGATCTAAGGAAATTTTGGATCTCATACACAGATGTATGTGGGCCTATGGCAGTAAAGTCTCTTGGTGGGCATTAATATTATGTGGCCATCATTGATGATTACTCAAGAGAGACTTGGTTATACCTTCTCAAGAACAAGGATGAGGCATTCGAAAAGTTTCAGGAGTTCAAGAATGAAGTAGAAAACCTAGCCGAGAGAAAGATCAAAACTTTGAAGTCCAATAATGGTGGAGAATACACCTTAGGGGATGTTAAACTCACATGGAAAACATAGAATATAGGAAAGATAAATCAGTGAGTGTATTTTTTATTAACATAAGATACACATTTATAGTACAATAGGTGACTCTTGGGATTCAGATCCCAAGGTCTCTTGGACTGCTTTGTCCATTCGAATTCCACACTAACCCTTTAGGATTAGGTGTCCAACATTCCCCCCCTTAATCCGAAGGGTTATGTATGAGTCCAAGAAGAGAGCTGTAATACAAAATGTGCAAAGAATGCATGGCAGCACTAGGCTGATTGTGCTCTATGAAATGTTGGTATAAAAAAGGGCGGTGGTTTAAGGATGACCACCAACACTGGAACGCTTAGTGCAGTTCCCGGAACTCTTCCAAAACTGGCAAGAAACTGAAGTTTTCTGCTAGAGGAAGTGATCCTATTGTTTTAAAGAGGGAAACCTTCAACCATAAAAGGGAGGTCTCACCCCGTATAAAAGGTAAAACTTCAACCTGAAAAGGGAAGTCTCAACCTGTGATGGTTTAAGGATAACCAACAACTCATGAATGCTTAATGCAATTCCTGGAATTCTTCCAAAACTGGCAAGAAGCTGGAGTCTTCTGCTAGAGGAAGTGTTCTCAATCTGTGTTCACGGGCATCTGTGTCTCTGGCTGCAACTCTGAAACTGGTGTGGCAGGTTGTGGCTCAGGCTCGCTTGATGTGACTTTGAAGCTTGTAGATGACCATCATTTTCCCCCCTGTCAGGTACAAGGTGAGAAGATGGAGAAAACTCAACTGCAAGATTGTTCAATACTCTGGAACAAGTTCTGACATGTGTTTGGAATATCTTCTTGGTTGTTGATGCCCATTGCCAAGAAGCGATCCATCCAAGATGAATCTTTGTTCTTGCGGGACGTTTGTTTCTGAAGCATCTGTGTGAAGAATGGCTGGTTTTATGACAGTGCTTACATGGATGAAGATTAAAACAGTGATCTTTCAGATGGCCAACTCGGTCACAGTGTTGGCATTTGACGATCTGTTGTTGTTGTTGTTGTTGCTGTGGAAGAGGGGCAGAATCAGGAACAGTTGAAGCTGAACTATCATAAGGAGCAGGTGAACTGTCATAAATGAATCCAGCACTCTGAAACTGAATGGGCTTGGCATAGTCTGGAATATGAAAGGACAAGTCCTTGTCATATCCAAGACCAGTTCTGTGCTTGTTGTGGACAAGCTGTTCCCAAGGTCTGATGATGGGCTTGGGAAGTGCAGAATGAGTTTCTGCATCTGCATGTACGACTGCTGCTTTATTGGAATGAACAGTAACATTAATGACTTGCTGCTGATGGGTGGTTGTATCAATGTTCTGAACAAAAACAGGTTCAGAATGGTGTCTATTTTGATGTAGCTCTTCTTGCTGTAGCTGTGATTCAATCTGTAAAAAATCAATCTTTTCCTGTGCACTATATAAGCATGTCTGAATTTCTGAGAGAGATCTTTTGCTGATTTGTAATGTGTCATCAACAGTAGATTGTATAAGAGTTTTCATGAACTCTAATACTTCACTGATTCTGGCCATTTATGCGTTAAAAACTGATCAAAACTACTACTTAATGCAGAAAAGTAGTACCCACTCACAGTACACAGCAATATTCTTTATAAATGTCAGCAAATGATCAGTGTGCAATATAAAGGATTACAATCAGCTCACCAAAAACTTTATGCAGCAGTGGAATCAAGAAATCAATGCACTATAATGAGTTTTAAATACAACAACTGGGGCAGCAGCAACTGCAAACTTGTTTGGATCCTTCACTTTCAAATCAGCGTCAGCAACAAATCAAAAAAACTCAATAGCTGGCAATTTCACAACTGTACCATTGCATGCGGAAGCTTATCTTTCATGTGATTCAAAATCATTCACCATTGATTTCTTACTTTCATTAAAAGCCATCATATATGGAATTATCTCAATTCCAATATCTACTCATCAATAGGAAAATTCATAACTTCTTAAACCCAATGACTCAAATCATTCAGATGCTCATCAACCAAATAAATATCATTCATATATGACCAAAATTTAATGAAACAATGTAACCAGCTTCATCAATCCAGCTAACATCCCTCATCTCATCTAAGTGAGCCAACAAGTTGTTTGCATCACACTTGATGTTTGCAGGCCTTTCAAAAAACATAAACTTCCGGTTAGAATCTCAGCCTACCTCCGAATACAAGGCATCAAGTAAATAGACCTTGGACCTTCATGCCCAAATTCGCATCAAGGAAACTGACCTTATATAACCTTATAGCCAAATGAGCAGACGGGCATCCAGAAAACAGATTCGAAACAAACTTGAGAATCCTATCTGCATGTGGGTGTCAAACAAAAGAGTCGAATGAAACCAGAAGCGTTTCCCCAGTAGCATTCTGAAAAACTTTTGGCCAACCTTGGACCGATTCACAAAATTCCTCAATACACCCCTTGCTAAGTTATGTATTTGCTTCACAACATTCTCACTAATATTCTCAGTCTCCATTGATAGCCATTTCACTCTAGTGCATATATCCAAACAAATTCAGATGAATACTGTGAAGGTAATTAGTGAAAGAGTGGTTACTAAATTATGGAAAACCTACTCGAACGAGAAATTCAATGAAACACTAGAAACATAGTCTCTTTGGATTACATTAACTTTCCTTTGAATTCTTCTCATGACTTTTGAATTTATTTATGCACTGCACTCTTTATTACATGTTGCCGCTCATAGTTACCTTCCATGTGATGAATGAGGATTTTCCCACCCTTGTGCACGTTTGAAGAATAAGCATTGTATATTGTATTCGATAACGTTATCAGGCAGTGATGGCTTCACCCGCAGCTGAATTAGCGTTCGTCAGGCCACTCATGGATTCCTCGCTGAGCCGAGTACAAACGGGTTATTCTTTCTCATTCTGCACAAATCATTTCCATCCCCAGCAGCAGAAGAAGAAGATTCAGCTCTTTGTAAGACGTGGGACTAGATGCAATAACATCAGGAACGCTCTGTTGGAAACCCGAAGAGATAGACTTTTTTTCATTTCTTTACATTCAAATGTTATGTCCTCGTACACTTAACCCTGTCTCAAGTACCTGATCAAGCTGTAAAATCACACAACTTGCACCGAACTTCAAGTAACAGGGAAGCCACTCACTGTGAAAATACCGGAATATTTGTAGCTGCTAGGATGGTTATGCTCACTCACTCATGTATATTACTGGTTGTGCCTTTAGGCTGTCAGTGCCTCTGATAGAACTTAAACACACCAACAAACTTTAAGAAAATCATGTGGTTCATGTGGGCAAACAACTTATGCACAGGAAATTAAACAACCCCGACAGACAGAATAATTGTAGCTCTTGCTACATACCATCTAGGTGATGCAGTACCCACAGTACTTTGTCATTGTTCCCAGTAGATACATCTCCTTATATTTCACTCAGCCAACATGTCAAATAATGCCTCTGGATAAATGCAGTTGCAATTTCAAATAACACAGATGCAATCTATCCAAACACCAACAGCTGGGCAGACCCCTTGTGTATATCTCTATTTTTCTTTTTTTAATTCAGAGGGGACTCGGCAACGTCTCTCTTATATTTATATATCTATATATACACGCAAGATATATCTCTACCGAATTAAATACCCATTTAGACAGATCATCTTTTGTATGTACTGTGCATATATATCTGGATTGGATGTTGGAGAGAACCTGAAACTGAAACATATCTGAAACGAAATGCCAAGTTGAAATGTATTGCTCGCTTTGAAATCTTCGAAGGGGCCAGAAGGTTGCGTGTAAAGATCGTATTCTGGAAGTCCTCCCAAAAGAAACGCTCAACAATTACTCATGATCTGAGGGCGCAGTCTCCAGAGAAAACGGATGCGCAGTCAGGTCAGAGGCAGCGCAGAGAGGGGCAGAAGATAGACGCGTTATATGGCAGAGGCAGCGTTATATGGCAGATAAATCGACAGACAGTGGGGTAGAGCCTATTAATGAGTAGGTTGTTGCCAACCGCTGGAGTGTCTAGGCGTTACATATGGGATGCGTTACTATGCTCAGCAGAGGCGTTACATATGGGATGCGTTACTATGCTCAGCAGAGGCGTTACATATGGGATGCGTTACTATGCTCAGCAGAATGGCGCTGACCAATGTTCAGATTCAATATGCTGCTCGGTCTCTCTACGCATCCATCTCCCAACGTTCAGATGTAATAAGTGCAAGCTTGAGCCCAAGAATAAACCTAACTAAGTAATCAGACCATATCAACGCGTTATTCAAGGCAGCTCAGACACAAAATTATGGAGAATTATGGGCAGAGGTGCAGGACTGACATGCACATAATAGGCCACAGAAAAACAAGTGGCTCCGATACCATGTTAAACTCACATGGAAAACATAGAATATAGGAAAGATAAATCAGTGAGTGTATTTTTTATTAACATAAGATACACATTTATAGTACAATAGGTGACTCTTGGGATTCAGATCCCAAGGTCTCTTGGACTGCTTTGTCCATTCGAATTCCACACTAACCCTTTAGGATTAGGTGTCCAACAGGGGAATTAATAGCTTTCTACAAGGAAGTAGGGATTAAGAGGGAGCTCATTGTTCCTTATAATCCTAAACAAAATGGCGTGGAAGAAAGGATGAATAGAACCATTGAATAATGTGTGAGGGTTATGCTACATGATCAAGATCTCCCTCAATTCCTATGGGGAGAGGCACGCATGTCAAGTATTTACTTGCAGAATCGAAGTCCTTACAGGATTCTCAACAATATGACTTTGGAAGAAGCATTTACAAGAAAGAAGCCAAGTGTGGATCATCTTCGTATATTTGAGTGTCCTATGTATATTCAGATACCCAAGGAGAAGAGAAAGAAGCTAGATCCTACCAATTTAAAGGGCATATTTGTAGCATATAAAGCTTCATCAAAAGCATATAGAATCTATATTAAGGAGGATCATCAAATCGAAGTAAGCAAGGATGTAACCTTTGATGAAAGCATAGCTTACAAGAAATCAAAAGATGTTCCAGTGGACTCTAATGAAGAAGAGATACCTATCTTCGAGGACGTCTCTCTGAATAATGATGGTCAAGAGCAAACATCTACTCAAGAAAATTTTGAAGGTCCTTTTGAACCCATAGAACAAGTGATTGTTCCAGAAAGTTGGAAGAGGTTTGTTTGGTTGAAAACTACTCTTCAAGAAGCAGAAGGACATACAGCATTAGGGACCTCTAGGGAAAGTACAAGACCAAAGAGGTATTCAGGATATGTTGCATATATGTCGAAGCTTACTGAAGCAGAACCTTCCTCCCATGAAGATGCAGCTAAACATTAGAGTGGAGGGATGTTATGCAGGAAGAATACCAATCCATAATGAAGAACGATGTTTGGGAGATTGTCCCTAGGCCAAGTGACAAATCTATTCACTTCGAAATGGATTTACAAGATAGAGCACATTGTAGATGGGAGCATCGCTAAATACAAAGCAAGGTTTCTAGCAGGAGGCTTCTCATAGAAAGAAGGAAGTGATTATGAGGAAACCTTTGCTCCCACAGCTAGGTATACAACAATAAGATCACTGGTTTTGTTGGTTGCTTCTATGGGATGGAACAATCATCAAATGGATGTCAACACAACTTTCCTGAATGGAACTATTGATGAAGAGGTTTACATTGAGCAGCCTCAACGATTTGAAATAAATCAGAGGGATACTCATGTTTGCAAGTTGAAGAAAGCTCTATATGGCTTAAAGCAAGCAACTGGAGCTTGGTATGCTAGAATGGATGCATACCTACTAAGACTTGGTTTTACCAAGAGTTCTGCAGATCCAAACTTGTATATCAAGGTGGTCCAACAAGAGCCAGTTATTATACTCTTGTATGTGGATGGTCTACTAGTCACAAGTTTATAATGTAGGATTCAAGAATGCAAGAGGCAGTTAGCAGTCAAGTTCGATATGAAGGATCTTGGAATCATGCATTATTACTTGGGACTAGAAGTGTGGCAGAAGTCGGAAGAGATATATCTTGGTCAAGGTAAATATGTGATCAAGGTGCTTCAGAAGTTTGGCATGATAGATTGCAAGCCTATGATGACTCCTATGATTACAAATTTGAAGAAGTTGAGGAGTTTAGAATCTAGTCCAGTGGATCCTACTTGCTACGGACAATTAATTGGGTCCTTGATGTACCTGGTAAACACAAGACCAAACATTTGTTTTGCAGTAAATGTCCTCAGTCAATTTCAGACATTGACGATGGAAGTTTATTTTAAAGTTTAGAAACTTTCGCGAATATTACTAGTCCCTAATATGCAAATTTCAAAACGTCTAATGCTTTCTTTTACATATTTAGATTTCTAATTACTTTATATTAGTCTATATGAAATGTTGGCAATTTTCAAGGTAAAATACTTTTATACTTTAAAATTTGGGCGAATTATTTTTACAAAAAATGGAAATTGGCGAATCTTTTTTTTGGAAAATTAACCCACCTACGAATACTAGCCCCTAAAATTTACCATGGAGCCAAAGCATGATCATTGGATTGCAACAAAGCACATCCTAAGATATTTACAAAGGACTATACATCACTGCCTCAAGTATATTGGTGATGAAATCCAACTTGTGGCATATACAGATTTAGATTGGGGTGATAGTGAGACAGATGGAAAAAGCACAACAAGAGGATGTTTTAGCCTTGGATCTTCCATGGTTTCATGGATGAGTACAAAGCAAGATACGGTTGCTTTAAGCAGTGTTGAGGTTGAATACGTAGCTGCAAGTGAAGTATGTCCGGAAGCAGCTTGGCTCAGGAAGTTGTTATCAGACTTATTTGAAGGACCACTCAGCGCTTTTTGGATACATTGTGATAATGAGAGTTGAATAATATTGACAAAAGACCCAATGTTTCATGCTAGGACTAAGCATATAAACAACAAATACCACTACATCAGAAGCTTGGTAGGAGATAGGGTTGTGGAGCCGCACTAACTACCTATAGATGAATAGGTAGCAGATGCCAGACATACTGATTAAAGCGTTACCGAACAAGAAGCTTGAGTACCTGAGAGGTAACCTTGGTTTGGTGGATATCTCCTTCCTAATTGAGAGGAAGTGATATCGGATAGTTATTGTCTTTATGGGTCCGAAGAATTGGATAAGCATCTAGATTGGAACTTCTTATGGATTGGAGAAGCCAGGGAAAGAAGTTGATGACCAATACTCTTTGAGGATGAGGTAGGGCATCCAAGATAACAGTCGAAGTGGGTTCGAAGAATTGGATAAGCATCTAGATTGGAACTTCTTATGGATTGGAGAAGCCAGGGAAAGAAGTTGATGACCAATACTCTTTGAGGATGAGGTAGGGCATCCAAGATAATAGTCGAAGAGGGTCGATATTCCTTGAGGATCCAGGTTTAGGAATCCAAGATAAGAATAGTCCTAAAAGGGCATACCTTGTAGACATTTGGATTGGGTATGTACCTTAAGAGGTAATGCGGAAGCTCAGCCTTAAGAGGTAATGGGGAAGCTCACGTAAAGCCTCCCAGCATAATGCTCATAAATAAAGATGAGCTTGTCCAAGTTAAGGCCTTCATGGACAGCGTTGGTTAAGATATAACGATGCTCAACATAAGATGGCTTATCAATCCGACTCTTCCTATGAGAGTGCATCAAGATTGAGATTCCTTGTACCATGAATAACTCCCTAGTTAAGAGGGAGTGTTGAAAACTGTCACTAGGTTCGGTCTTCATTATGATGTAATTTTAATCATAACATTGTATATTCTTTATAAAGAAAGAAAAATGAAAGAAAAAGAAATTATATTTTATTTTGGAGTATGGGTTTCATACTCAAGTTTGAGTCAAAAAGCATGTTCTTCGCGCTTTTAGGTCTTCTAGGTATTTCTAGGATAAAGAATAATATTGGTCATGTGTCATAGTCCCATTTGGACTCATTGTAATGAAGGAAAATATTTATTTTATCGAGAAAAAGACATGGATAAGCCTTAGACCAAGTCGGCCCAAGGAGAAAATTGTGTCAAGCCTAAAAGGAGCGAATTCGACCCTCACACAAGGCTATATAAGAGGGCACTTCGACTCATTTAGAGACTCATCTCAAGCAAGTTCGATCTGCAATAGCTAAGGGGAGGAAGAGTAGCTTGGAGGACGAAAAAGAGGAGCAGAAGTTGAACTTTGTCAGGGAATCTTTTCTCTTGTCTCGCTAGGGTTTGTGAAGTTGCCAATTGCAAGAGAACAAAATTTTGTAGCAGTTGTAGGAGGTCGAAATTGCAGGGCCAGAATTTTGTTGCAGAGGTCAAAGTTGCAATAGCAGTATCAAAATTCGGAAAGTTGTCTCAAGGAAGACCTTGCTGGGGTTTGGCTAGGGGCTTGGAGGGCTTGTTGGCTTTGGTCTTTGGGTCTTGGAAGTCTCTTTTGTAAGCAGATTCTAAAGAAGAAGAGAAGCATTTTTTAGGTTTTACCTTTAGAGGGGTTGTGCCTTGGCTTGGAGCCTATATCTTGTGTACTCTGTCTCTTTGTGATTTTCATTGTATTTTGTTGAAAATTTATGACTAAAAAGTTTCCTGCAATCCCAACCCAGTTTTAATTTCACCCTATCACTCCCATTCAGTTAAATGTCCTTTCCCATAAACATACATTCAACATATAGAATTGTGGAAATGAAATTTTCAAATTAAAACTCATGGGATTGTCAACACATGCTGAAAATAAATATGGACATAAACAAACCTGCAACACACATAAAAATATATAGAGATTTTTGGTCAACTTAGACCCACGAAAACCCCTTCAATCTTCTCCGGGGAAAACCTGTTAGAGAGCTCTTCAAATTTATTTATCTTTCAAGTTCAGGAAAAATACATTTGCAAACAAAACAAAACAGCAAAATACAACTTATCTCTTCAGCCCAAAACTCCTTGAAAACTGTGCACACTTTGCCTCGATTTCCATGCCCACTTTAAGCTGAAAATATGTACTGTATGGGTACGGACTAGACAGATTTTTCAAAAAAAAAACTCAAAAACTTCTCTCGAACAGTGTGCATCTCACAACATTAAATGTTGTTCATACTGTAACTTCTGATGTCTTCTATGCTTTGATTTACGTGCCCAACTTTGCCCAGAATTCACTCCTTCAACTTGCTACAAAAAATTTCTCCTTCAGAACTTTTCTCCAATGCTCAGCCTCCTTTCTCCAATCTGCTCACGAAGAATGAATGCAATCTCTCTTTTCTTTTCCCCTTTTGTTTCCTTAAATGACTTTTGGGCAACCCTAAGATCTAATGGCTCGGATTCATTTATATCAAGGGATGAGAATAAATGTGCATTTAATTCTCACTTTCTATTTTTTAACTCAACCATTAAATAAAGTACCCACATTGTACTTTACGCCTAAAGTCACTTTTCACTTTATAATTTAACATTGACTTTACCACTTATAAAGTCACAATTAGGAAAAGAATTATTTTGGACACTTTTCCCTAGGTAGAGACTAACCCATGGGAAACCACTTGTCGAAGGTACATTAAAAATCAACACTCCCTCTTACCGAGGAAAGTGTTTCTCACCACAGCCATCTTGTCCCTGAAATGGACATGCGTGGCTCTTGGCAAGGACTTCGTGAGAACATCGGCCACCTGCTCATCTATCGATATATACTCCAGCTTCACTGCCCCCTCTGAACATAGTCCCTAATGAAATGATATCTAATGTCGATGTGTTTTGCCCTGTCATGAAACACTGGATTCTCCGTGAGTTTAATGCAACTTTGATTATCACAGTGAATAATCGTCAATCTCAACTCCTGATCAAATAAGCCATACAACAACTTGCGAAGCCAAATGGCCTCACAACTAGCCTGGCTAGCAGCCATATACTCAGCCTCAAAAGAGCTCAAAACAACTTACTTTTGCTTTCGACTGAACCACGACACAACTGTCGAACCCAATCCAAAGCAACACCCTGAAGTGTTTTTCCTGTCAAAAGCACACCCTACCCAATCTGAATTTGTGTAACCTGCCAACCTCACTCCATCTCCCTGCCTATAGTCTAGACCATAACCAACAGTCCCCTGCACGTAGCGAAGAATGTGCTTTGTAGCTACCCAGTGCACCCTCCTGGCTCAACCATGAACTGGATAAGTGTGTTCATTGCAAAGCATATATCTGGCCTAGTGTTGACCAGATAAATCAAGGACCCAATAAGTTGCCTATACAACGTGGGATCCAGCAATCTAGAATCTGAAGCATGAACCTTCTTCCAGTTGGTGATCATAGGTGTAGACATGGGTCTACAGTCTGCCATGTGAAATCTGCTCAACACATCCACAGCATATTGTCCCTGCCCCAGAAAGATATGCCCCTCCTCCTGCCACACCTCAAGCCCCAAAAAGTAATGCATCAACCCAATGTCCTTCATCTCGAACTCTATAGCAAGATCCTCCTTGCAACCACTAATCAGTCTCTCTGCCCCAACAATGAACAAGTCATCAACATATAGCACAAGAATGAGCGGATCATCCCCTACAACAATGTAGTATAGATTCGGATCTTCATCACTCTTCGTGAAACCCATCTGCTACAAGTAAGTGTCAATCCTTGAATACTAAGCTCTGGGAGCTTGCTTAAGTCCATAGAGTGCTCGCCTCAACTGGCATACATGGGTCTCCCGCCCAAGTACCTCAAAGCCCCGTGGTTGCTCAACATACACCTCCTCCTCTATAAATACGTTCAGAAATGCGGTCTTCACATCCATCTGATGGATCTACCAACCCATTTATGTAGCTATAGAAATAAGGGACCGAATAGAAGTGTACCAAGCTACAGGAGCAAAGGTCTCATCATAGTCAACTCCCTCTATCTGTGAGAAACCTCCAACCACAAACCTCACCTTGAACTTCTCAATGCTGCCATCCGCAGCATGCTTGATCTTGTAGAGCCACTTGGAAGTCACAACTGACTTGCCCTTAGGCCTAGGCACCACTTCCCAAACATTGTTCTTAATGGTAGACACATACTCCACCATAGCCTCTCTCCATACCTCCTGGCTAGTGACCTCCTCATAGCTAGTAGGCACAGGGTCAACAATGCTGGTAACCTTGGCTACATAAATTCAAAACCGCTCAGTTAGCACACTCTCCCTATTCACCCTCTTCGGAGGACCAACAGACTCTGCTTCCTTCGAGGTGTCTTGAAGCCACTCGGGCCTCCTCTTCCCTGAAGAAGCTTCCAAATAGGGAAGCTCATCCTCTGCCCCCGAGTCTGGTGAACCTGAGGGTCTATCAACTAACCCTAGTGTGCCTGTACTAGCACCTGTCCTCGAAGAACCTGTGCATGTGTCAGCTAAAGTGCCATGTGAACTCTGTACCAGTGGACTCCCTAAAGAAGTGCTTGCTTGGTGAACTCACCACTGGTAGCCCAAATGTCACCAACACTGAAGTACCCCCTGTACCAGTCGATCCAAAACCATGAGGCCCTGCTCCGTGTACCTGACCTCTCTGCTGAGGAGATGTCTGCCACTCTCTCCCATCATACTCCCGTGATCTCTGATAGGCCCTCTCCTCCTTGAACTTCACATCCCTCCTAATCACCACTCTTCATTTAGAAGGAATGAAGATCTGATAGGCCTTCTAAGTCTCGCTGTAACCCATAAAGATACCCTTCTCTACCATGGTTTCCAGCTTCGTCCTCTGCTCCTTGGGGATATAAGAATATGTGAGACATCCAAAGATACGAAAATGTCCCACATGAGGCTTCTCTCCAGTGAAAGCCTCCTTCGGAGTCATATTCCCCAATACTCTATGAGGACTCCTATTCTAAAGATAAACAACATTATTGTAGGCCTCAACCCAAAAAGATAAAGGCAACCATTGATCATGAATCATCGCTCTAGCAACCCCAACAATAGCTTTGTTCTTCCTTTCAGACACCCCATTCTCCTGGGGGTTGTAAGGAACTGTGAACTCTCTCCTAATGCCCTCCTATGCACAAAAGTCAGAAAACCCACCATCATTGTACTCACCACCAATGTCTGACCTCAAGACCCGAATCTTCCTACTTGTTTGCTTTTCCACAAGAGCTTTGAACTCTTTAAAGTGACTGAAAACCTCACCCTTGATATTCAGGAAATATATCCAGTCCTCCTAGAGTAGCCATCAATGAATATAACATAATACTCATAACCACCCAAAGACACATGAGACATACAACCACTAACATCAGTATGAATCAAGTCTAGTATACCTGTAGATCTGTTGTCGCTCGCTAGGAATGGTAACTTGGTGTACTTGCCAAAAGCACACCCTCTTCAGACCTCATAATACTCGACACTGAAATCAGGAACTCTAGTAGTGATCTCCCTCAGTACTCTTAAAGCTCCATGATGCATATGTGTCATCCTCCGGTGCCATAACTCGCACAAGTCTCTATTGTTGGTGGTACTAGTGTGAGTGCTACCAGATGTGCTACTCACCAATGCTCCTGCAGACTGAAAACTGAACCTGTATAGTTTCCCAGAGCGGACTCCAATAACTTTGGCTGAAGTGATGGAAGCTCCCTCTCAAAGGTCACAGTCCCCACACCAACAGCTCTCACAATGCGGTCATCTCTTAGTACAATCTCAATATCAAGTGCCCTCTCTGCAAGCTCTCAAAAGAACCCCATGCACCTGTCATATGGCGGGAAACCCCGTTGTATAAGTACCACACATCAAATGATGAACTCCAACTAGATGTAGAAGTCATAAATCCAAAGTCCTTGTTAAACCGTGAAGCAAACTGCTCCACCTCTGTTGAAGCTGCAATACCCTTCTTCCCCTTGTTCTTCCTCTCAGGACATGTAGCAGCATAGTGTCCCATCTTCTGACACACCCAACATTTGACTTCGGACATATTCGTATCTTTCTCCTTCTTCTTCTCCTTTCCCTTAGCCCCATTTGATGAGGCCCCTTTCTTGGCCTTCCCTTTGTTCTTCCCCCTAGTTGTCAAGGTTGCATCCTCCTCATCTGCTATCTTCACCCCACCATTGTCAATATTTTGTATCTCATGTTGCACACAATCATCCCAGAATTTGTCCCAATTGGGAAGATTCTCCCTAGAGGTAACAGCATCTCCAAAGACCTCCCAAGACTTGAAAAGTCTCGCTACATCTATCCTGACAAACCCTGTGGGTGAAACTACCTCACCAATAGCAGTCAAATCATCACGTACCTGTTTAACCCTACCAAGATAATAAACTACACTTTCAGCCTTTGTCAACCTGATGTTCTTCAATTGTTCTTTGAGTACCATCTTCCTGCTCTCATTGGTACTCTGATAGAGAGTGGTTAGAGTTGTCCACATCTGATATGCATATGTGTTTCCTCTCACCTGAGAAACCACATGATCCTTCAAACTGTCCATCAAAATCATTTTTGCCTTTGCATTATTTTTTGTGAATTCGACAAGTTCATCTGCAACAGTGGGAGGTACAACCACTTGTCGCACTATGTCCCAAACTGCTGCCTCCTCAAACACTATCTGAATTTTGTCCTTCCAAACGGCATAGTTGGATATCCCATCCAGACTGTCCTCTATCCTTAAGAACATGGCTATGACTATTGTCCAAGCCATGACTATTGTCCACAATTTACAAAACCAAGAAAATGGAGCAATGAACTTTCCAACACACCTCACTGTCCCAAAAGTTTAGTCTGTGTGAAATTTCACCTTGTTGTCCAAAAATATCATTTTGTTGTCCAAAAATTCAGTGTGTTGTCCAAACCATTGTTTGTTGTCCCAAACTATTCTCTATTGTTCAAACTGCAATTTTCAGCCAATACCTCTAATACCATGTTGAAATTTTATGACTAAAAGGTTTCCTACAATCCCAACCCGGTTTTAATTTCACCTTATCACTCCCAATCAGTTAAGTGCCCTTCCCATAAACATACATTCAACATATAAAATTTTGGGAATGAAATTTTCAGATTAAAACACATGGATATCCCATCCAGACTGTCCTCTATCCTTAAGAACATGGCTATGACTATTGTCCAAGCCATGACTATTGTCCACAATTTACAAAACCAAGAAAATGGAGCAATGAACTTTCCAACACACCTCACTGTCCCAAAAGTTTAGTCTGTGTGAAATTTCACCTTGTTGTCCAAAAATATCATTTTGTTGTCCAAAAATTCAGTGTGTTGTCCAAACCATTGTTTGTTGTCCCAAACTATTCTCTATTGTTCAAACTGCAATTTTCAGCCAATACCTCTAATACCATGTTGAAATTTTATGACTAAAAGGTTTCCTACAATCCCAACCCGGTTTTAATTTCACCTTATCACTCCCAATCAGTTAAGTGCCCTTCCCATAAACATACATTCAACATATAAAATTTTGGGAATGAAATTTTCAGATTAAAACACATGGGACAGTCAACACATGCTGAAAATAAATATGGACATAAACAGACCAGCAACACACATTAAAATACATAGATTTTTGGTCAACTTAGATCTAGGCAAAACCCCTTCAATCTTCTCTGAGGAAAACTTGTTAGAGAGCTCTTCAAATTTATTTATCTCTCAATTTCAGGAAAAAATACATTTGCAGACAAAACAAAACAGCAAAATACAATTTATCTCTTCAGCCCAAAACTCCTTGAAAATCTGTCCACTTTGCCTCAATTTCCATGCCCACTTGACGCTGAAAATATGTATTGTACAGATACAGGTTGTACTGTATGGATTTCGTACGAACTGTATGGATTTTTCAAAAAAATCTCAAAAACTTCTCTCAAACGGCGTGCAGCTCACAGCATTAAATGTTGTTCGTACTATATCTTCTGTTGTCTTCTATGCTTTGATTTCCGTGACCAGCTTTGCACAGAAATCACTCCTTCAGCGCGCTGCAACAAATTTCTCTTTCATAACTTTTCTCCAGCTCTCAGCCTCTTTTCTTCAATCTTCTCATGAAAAATGAATGCAATCTCTCTTTTCTTTCCCCCTTTTGTTTCCCTAAATGACTTTTGGGCAACCCTAAGATCTAATGGCAAAAATACATTTAGATCAAGGAATGAGAATAAATGTGCATTTAATCCTCACTTTCTATTTTTCAGCTCACCCATTAAATAAAGTACCCACATTGTACTTTATGTCCAAAGTCACTTTTCACTTTATAATTTAACATTGACTTTACCACTTATAAAGTCACTTTCACTTTATAAAGTCACACTTAGCAAAAGAATTATTTTGGACATTTTTCCCTAGGTAGAGACTAACCAATGGGAAACCACTTGTCCAAGGTACATTAAAAATCAACACATTTGGTAATTGATTTATGAACAGAATTAAAGAAGTAATAAAAGACCAACATCACAAGTAATTATCAAGATAAGGAAAATAAGTTATAATAAAGTCTCCATATTTTCCAACACTCCTTTCCTTTGTGATAGACAGGTTTCTGTGGCAGAATTGTGAGGAGAGATTCTGGCTCGTTGATAAGCAGTTCTAAGATATTTCAGGCCACCCCTGAAGCAACTTGGGCACTATTCTGTGGCACTGTGGCATATTTATGTGGCCCTGCAACACATTTCTGAGGCCATGTGAGCCACTTCTGGTGCCCTGCAGCCCATTTCTGAGGCAATCTCAGGCCTCCTGAGGCAGAATTCGGCTTCCTGAGGTAGACCTTCGGCTTTCTGAGACAGATCCTGGCACTCCTGAGACAGCTTTGTGGCACCTCTGAGGCAAACTCAAGGGTGGTTCTATGGCAACTCTGCTGCAGGATTCATAGTTTTCTGAAGCTCATTTCAGAGGCATTCTGAGATCAGTGCAGCAGTTGTTTGGAGGTCATTCAAAACAGTTGGTGGTTCTTCCTGAGGCTGCTCAGGCATACTCTGAGGCAGAGTTCGGAGGGGTTCTGAGACAATTTCAGGCATTTTTTGTGGCAAGTTCTGCAGTAAAGGGAGCAGATTCGGACTGTACAAAAGCAAGGATTTGGATTTTAGCCCTCCCAGGGCTACACACTAACAACTACAACAGGAGTTTCAATTCCTAAGCTATAAGCAACTGAGCCTGCTATGGAAATTCTCTCAGACAGCAAACTTAACAAGAGGTCCTAGGTTCTGTATTAGTAGAATTCAATCAAATTAGTAGATTTGATTCTTTATGCAGATAGTTTGAATTGGTGAAGTATTGATTGAATACATTACTGCTCTATTGGACAGTCAGTCCAATTTCTTGCGGAATCGAATAATATCATATTATTCTTGGTTAAATTGATCCTACTTGTCTATTATCGCTATTGAATAATTTGTGTATTATGCAAACAAATGTCTGCTATTGTATGATTGTATGAACATTTGTTGCCTTTTGTTGGGAACCCTAGTTGGATTAAAGAAGCCCTAAGGTTTAGGGAAAAAAAAACTTAGCACAATACGCAAACACTCCAAGGAGCTGGTTGCAGTGGCATGTCAGGCAGAGAGATAGGCAATCATCAAGAACTTCAAAGAAATTATCTGAAACTCCTTTCCACCCAAGTGGAAAACCTGTTATGGGGCTTCTAAAAGATGGGCCTGTTGGGAGGAGAAACATTGTGCGTCCATATTTCATTAGTGGTTTGAATGGCAATGGATCTTTCTAGTCTTCATCAAGTTTGTTGTATGCTGATCTTAGATCTTTGGTCATCTTATTCATCACTGACAAACATACGAACCCTATTTGGCCTCTCCTAGACATTATGGGATACTATTATTTCCCACATGTAGACAGGAGTCAGTGAGTTCGGGCAGTATCAGAGGCTCAAGTGGAGTTGCTTGTTTCCTTAAATACCCCCTTCAAAGAAAAATTTCTTTGGTGGCCATAGATGAGTTTGTTATGTCTGTGTGGATTCAAGTTCGATGTGTTTCCCCTCTACCCAAGGACATTTACATTGTTGTATGTTATTTCCCCTCCAACTTCTTCGCCATATGTTGTTCATAGTGGACTCAACAAGAGCCCTTTCTCAAATTTGCATGTCAGCATCATCCAATACTCAATCGTTTGGGAGGTTATCTTTCTAGGTGACCTCAACTCCCACACCAGATTCCTCTCCACAATTGGTGAGAGGATATCTTCTTCAGCCAAGAGATAGATTCAAACTCAATGGACTTCACCGAATGTCTAATGATGTGTTGAGGCCACTCATAGCATATGGTCAACATCTTTTACACTTAGAGGAATCTCAGGATCTATGATTCTTAACGAGCTCCCGTGTTTTCCAGCTTGCCATTTTTTCACATGTTCATCTCATAGTTGAGGAGCGAATGTTGTTGATTATATCCTCTCTAGCCAAAACCTCCTCCCCTTTATTCATAACTTATTTATTTCCCGCATCCCCCTCGTCAAACATGACATTCTTTCATTCTCTCTTCGAGCTGACAGCCCCACTTCTAGCCACACCTCTCCCGAAGGGCCCACCCAATAGTACTATTCATTTCAATGAGGGGGACCCAAACATCTTCTCTACCCGCTTCCACTAGATGTTCCCCTCCACGACCCAGTGCCCCCTATTTGATTTTGATCGACCAAGTACAACTGCCTCATGCATCATTTGGAACACAACCCTCAAATCCTACCCACTCAACCCAACCCTCTTCCATCTCTCAAAAGACCATTCATGTCCTAAGAATTGATGGTATGATGAGGCCACCATCAACTTCGAGAATCACCATACTCCCCTCCTACCCCAACCTCAAAGCTTCTTATCATCATCTCCTTGTTAGAAACATAATAATAATAGGTTAATTAATTAATGAAAAGTCAAGGGTCACGTACCTTTTCACCTCGTGACCAATCAATGCTATAAGTAAACTATCACGAGGGTTATTGTATCATCATTATCATATCAATCATTTTATCGATCAATACATTTATTCATCTATAAAATAGTTAAGTCTTCAATTTTAAATAGGAATTGTTTATAACATTGGTATCAAAGTTGGTTGATCCACTATATCTATCCATACAGTTGCAGCCACAAATTAAAATTTGTATCTATTCGTACAGCTACAGCCATAGTTTAAAATTTGTACATATTAGTACAGCTGCAATCATCTGTTAAGGTAGATTCCCCATGACATTTCATTAATGAATTGACCTATTATTATTGTCTAAAAAACCCAACAATTATACTCTATATATGCTCTATGAATTCCATTTGTATTGAAAATTGATTAAACCATCGCATTTGTAAAACCGAAATTTGTGCTCATACAGTTGTACAGTTGTCTCTGTATGGAAATGTACAAGCACATTGCGAGTTTTTTTAAGTCACTTTATTACTAAATTTTCTATTGGGGATTACACACGCACACACACACACACACATATATATAGTAAATTTAAAAAATTTAGAAAGGGGTAAAAGGGAAAAAAAAGCAACTTTTAATTAATTAAACTTATATACCTTTATAAAGTGGAAAAAAAATAGAATCAAGAAAAATAAAGAAGTACTTGTAGAAGTTAACCAGTATACAGATCAGGTCAATAGCATAAGACATCTTCTCAGTAGTGTTGATAACGTGCGGATAGAGCTTGGAGAAGAGCAAAATCTTTAAATAAACAAAATCAATAAACTATTAGGAAAAAAAAGACAGTTGACAATTTGATACCAAAATCCAAGAATCGATAGCAAACCTGATTAAGAATGAGAAATTATGACAATGATCCTTAACTTCCGGGGCAAAAGAATTGGCCAGCTAACCAAAAGGGTAGATGGCTTATTTGTAGCACTCTTAGCTTACCAAAGACCGACATCAAGACAAGAATCACAAAATACAAGTGACTTGGGACATCAAGAAGCACCTACAATAACTTTTTTGGGAAGTAAGTATCACACAACAGTTCCAATTATTGATTATCAAAGAATTAAAAAAAAAAAAATTACCGAAACATGATGGTAAGGATCATAGAGGAGTAGTCATCTAGGTCAACAAAATGGAAGGAATTTTTAAATCGAACCCCTATTGAGTGAAAGAGAAAAAACAATAATGACAGCATCTAATAACTTAGAAAAGTAAGCTTACAATTGGTTTCTATGGTGGACTAGAAAATGTGACACTCGTTCTTTTCATTCGCAAAGTTTCATAACTACCCTATTAAAAAGGTTCCATGGTGATGAAGATAATGACATGTACAACAAATTTGTTCATCCTAATCAGAAGGGAAATGTGAATGACTACACGATCAAATGGGAAGTTCTGGCCATAAGACAAAATAGATTCACAGATGAACAATTGCTAAAAATGTACATCTGTGGATTGAAGGATTACATCCATAGTAAAATAAATAAAACTATGGAACCATAAAAGTATTGAGGATGCTAGATATGCAGCAAAATTAATTGAACAAAAAGATGAAATCAATAGGCCATCATTATTCACCAGAGAAATGGAAATTGGCATTGAGACTCAGATAAAAAAGGGGCAAACAGAAGTAGATATTGTGGTGACAAATGGTCGCCAAGGAACAAATGCAAAAATAAGAAACTATATGCTTGCAAAGTAGAAAAGAATTCAAACACATCTAACAGTGAATCAGAGAGACAGAGAGAAGAAAAATAATTGTCGTAAGTGTGGAAAAAATTGGAAATTAGGACATTGAAGTGAAGACATGTCATTACCCTACTATAGAATTGTGGATGGAAAGCAAGTAGAAGTACAGGACCCAAATGATGAAATCATTGTAGCATACAATGCAGATTCACACCATGACAATACACCACAAAAAGCATCACTAGCTTCAATCTCAAGTGCCCAAAAAAATAGAAATGAAGACAACAAACTTCAAAGAAAGAGGATCATTCCAAAAGACCAATTACAACCACTGATTACAAAATCCATTCCACCATATCTCAGAGAGGACACAATCCAATCTTTAAGAAAAAAGAAACAACACTGCCAACAACAATGGTAGGGCAACCACAACCCAAGGCCCTGAGCTCAAAGGAATCATAAAAGATGGAAATGTCACAATACTTATAGATTCAGGCAAAACTCACAATTGTATAGACATTGTTATTGCTAAACAACTAAACCATTTTGTGTACACCACCAATGACCTCATCATGATGGTCGCTAATGGAAAAAAGGTTACAGAAGTAGTGAAATGTCATAAAGTTTCAATTTATATACAAGAACTGGAACTACAAGCAGAACACTACACTTTACTTCTCAGAGAGATGGATATGGTGCTAGGTGCAGAATGGTTGATGCAGTTGGGATGTTACACGACAAACCTTGAAAAACAGTTCATGGAGTTTAATTGGTATGGGCAACACACTATAAATTATATGTTGTTAAAACTTCCACTCTCAAGAAAATGCAAACAATACATAGGAACCTCACTAACACCCAAGGCGTAAACGAAGTCAAACTCATAAAAACATATAAACTTCATTTCACCATAGAAAATCCTATTTGTCATGCTATGAAGACAAAACATTCCTTAAGAAGGCAATATTGCTATAAACATAATAATAAGTAAATTAATTAATGAAAATTCAAGGGGCACATACCTCTTCACCTTGTGACGTGTCAATGCTATAAGTAAACCGTCACGAGGGTACTGAATTATCATCATCTTATCAATCACTACATTTATTCACCTACAAAATAATTTTTCCTTCAATTATAAACACGGACTATTTATAACACTCCTTCACAACAAGAAGAACCTATATGTTTCTAGGAGGAGAAGAGACTTATGTACTTCCCTTGCTCACTATCCTAAACGGTTATGGCACACTATCCTTCCCCGACAATCTTCCCTCACATCTAACCTTAACCCTAGTTCCATGTTCTCCCACGTGTCCACCCTCTACAACATCCCACAATTGCCCTAAATTCATTTTACTTCCTACCCTCATCATGCTTCTATATAGGTTTCCATTGGCATGGTTACAGCATATCTTTCACTTGATACACAAAATCATGCCCCAGCTCATATCCCAACAATTACAAGACGATCATGGTGCACCACACCTTTGTGAAGCTCTATGCTACAACCCTCCACCTACAACTCTTTAAGGAGCTTGAGCAGAGACAACTTTCAACTAGATGACAAGTTGTATTTCAACTTGGGCACTAGACTATTGATCACATCCTTACACTCAAGGCCATCATTAAGGAAGCTTAACATCACTCTTCGAAAGTTTACTATTGTTTTGTAGACTTTTAGAATTTGACTTTGTCCACTAGAAGACTTTATTCCAAAGACTCGAAAATAATGGCATCACAAGGACTCTTTTTCCAACCATCATGTGTTTAAATGAATCAATCCTTGGTTGTCTATCCACAACACAAGGGCTATTAGAATTTTCCCCAAAGTATTATTGGTGTAAAACAGGGATGCCCCTTGTCACCCACACTATTTCGAATCTACATTGATTAGTTGCAATCCTTGCAAGAGCACATACAAGACACTAATGGTTGCCTTCTACACCATGTCTTGATTTCTATTTGAATGTTTGCAAATGATGTGATCCTTCCAACCTCATCCCCAAACAAATTGCAGAGGTAATTGAATGCCTTGGCCCTTTTCTATGACCTTTCACAATTTACGATCAACCTAGGTAAAACCAAGGTCACAATCTTCAACATGTTGAAGAAAATCCTTCCCAATCACCATTTCTCTTTCAAAGGAGAGGAGATCAAGATCACCAACTCATATACTTATCTAGGTGTATTATTCACAAGACTGCCCTTCAATTTGCGACATGCCCTTTAGCCCCAAATCAATTAGGACAATGCATCCTTGGACCTTCTTGAGAAACATCACTTTCAAAATCATTTTCAAAACATATCGGCCAAGATGTGACTCAAGCACACTCTTGTTCAACCCACAGTTCTATATGGTTCTGAGGTTTGGGAACTTGGTTTACTAGAGTCTAATTGGTCTTTAGTGGAGAGACACATCAGTTGGATGCCCTAGCCCTTTTCTATCGCCTTTGACAATTTACGGTCAACCTAGATAACACCAAGGTCAAAATCTTCAACATGTTGAAAAAAATCCTTCCCAAACACCATTTCTCTTTCAAAGGAGAGGAGATCAAGATCACCAACTCATATACTTATCTAAGGGTATTATTCACAAGACCACCTTTCAGTTTGCAACATGCGCTTCGGCCCCAAATCAATTGGAGCAATTGGTCCTTGGACCTTCTTGAGAAACAGTGCTTTCAAAATCATTTTCAAGACATATCAGCCAAGATGTCATGCAACGACACTCTTGTTCAACCCACAATTCCTTATGGTTCTGATGTTTGGGAACTTGGTTTACTAGAGTCTAATTGGTCTTCAATGGAGAGAATGTGGATAATCTTGCATTATCACATCATTCGATGCAAGCAAATAGTTCCTTAGCCCATCATTCTTGTAGAGATTAGAGCTCACTCCTTTCGACTTGAGACAATGTTTCGTCTTGTCTCTTTTATACACAATGCTCGAAGCTTTGCTAATATAGTGAAGGGGTGTGACCAATATTCTTGGATCTCCATGCTTTGGATGGTATTACGATGGACCAACTTCCTCCATTTAGATATTTCCAGTGTGCACCATCTCTTACAACCAAATAAAAGATGTATAAAATCATCAAAGAGGATATCTACAAGAAATATGTAAAGGTCACTTTGATAGATCCTCGGGATGGGTTACATCCAAAGATGGCTTTTCATGTTAAGCACTTCATGGTGATGAGGGATGGACTCATCATTCAGCCCCACCACACACTTTCCATTAGGTTCACGCCCTTTCAATCCCCTTTGGGACTGTTATCCTCCACAATATCCCAAGGCTGAGAAGGGAGATCGAAGGAGGTAACCTCAAACCACTTAGGGTTCAACAGCTAGCCCTGCTAAACCAGAGAGGGATCTCTCTATGAATTCACAGCCAATGATGACTGGAATGGGAAAAGATGTTAGGCTAGATATGCTAGGCTCATGTAGGTTTTGAGTTTTTAGGGTTTTGATGTTGGATTAGGGATGAAAACCAGGTAGCTAGGTCAAAGGATCAAAGGGTTACAGCAGCAAATATATGGAGGAGCAAGGTAGCAATACTTTTTTGATGGATTTAGGGTTTTGTCAGTGTAGTGTAGGGTTTGAAAGAGTAAAAAGGTCTTAATGAGCATGTGCACCATGAATTCATTAAGTAAGAAGGAAAATTACACAAAATGATATTCCCATCAAAACAGAGCTTTTATGAAAATAATTCTACTTATAACCTTTAAGGAAAATCACTAAAGAAATAAGATATGGAAAGGAGAGATGTATATCATTCATATAAAACTATAATAGAGAAAATACATCATCACAAACTCACTGCACATGAATTCCTAGATAATAGTTCCAACTGCTCCTTTGATTTCTGAATTAAAGAGTTGAAATACAAGCTATAAGTGTTCCCACCTCTGATGTCCAACTTGTTCTATGATTGAAAACTAGATACATATAGACTAAAAACCATCTTCCCCTCTCTCAAGGTCGAATCCTTCAGTTTAGGAACTGATTACATGAGGTGTTCAAACAAAACCCTAATGTCTAGGGAGGTTAAAACAAATCCTCCATTTAAACTTTGACTGAACTACCCTCATAAATGAGGTCTAAATTTACATGAAAAACACCTAACAAGCTTATTTACCCTTAATTACATCATTATTACATCAAGGCCAAGTAATTACATCATAAAAACTCAAATTCAGCAAATAAAATTGAGAAAAAGAAATATCAAGCAAAAGCGCAGCGATTTCAGGCAAAAGTGCGGCATGCCAGGAGAAAGCATAGTAAATTTGGGAGAATTGATTTTTGGAAGCCTTCCTGAGGTCCAAATCAAGATCTTGATGGCTCATTGGAAAGTTGTGGATGTCTGCTACATGATGGAATCTTCAAGAGCTGAAAAAGGTTGCTTCTAGCCCTCCAAAACTTCATTCTCCTAGAGGTACTCTCAAAAGCACAGCGAGCTCTTCAAAAAGAGGGCAGAGAGGTGTTTTTTGAGTAGTTTTCAGCCCTTTCCACCTACCAAAACTTGTTGAAGGTCTGCTCCCAAAGGCTAGAAGTGATGTACAAGTGATGAGGAATCTAAATATGCAAACAAAATGTCATTTGGAGTCCTCCATCAAAAGCACAACGTGGGGCACACTGCGTTTTTGACCTAGTGATTGTCTCAAAAATTTCCAAAAATTCACCAAAAACCAAAATTTCTCCAAATTTCTTCAAAATTGGTCCAGAGTTGCTCCATGAAGTCCTGAGTAGGTATGCTATGCTATGAGGGAAGCATCAACAAGCAAATCCAACTTTACCTTCTCTTTTGGCTTGATTAGGGTTTCCTTGAGTTTTTCCTTCAATTGCCTGATCTTGACTTTGGAGACTTGATTCCTTGTGTAGTAATGAGCAGCCATGTGTCTTTGCAACTTGTTGTCTCTGTTGGCCCTCTTAAGAAGCTTCTCCAAATGACAATTCACTTTGTCAAGCCAAAACTCCCTATTCTCATTGATTTTTGCTGCAATTAGGTTAGTTGAAGACATTTTCTCTCTTTGTTGCTGAAGTGCCCTTTTGAGCCCTCTAGTCCTTGGCCTCTTCCTTGTCACCTGCTCTTGATGCTCATCTAAATCATCTATATCAACCACTGCTTTTCCCTTTACATATTCCTTGGCAACATCAACCTTATGCTTACTCAAGAGCAGTTGATTTACCTTCAATTTCTTATTCTCTTGTTGTAGGAATGAAATCATGAAGTTGGCCTTAGACAAGTTGTCCTTAAGCTCTTTGATCTCAGCATCTTTCTCCATGATGACCTGCTCTATTGTCTTATGCTCCTCATTAACCTTCAAGTCTACCATATCAGTGTCAAGATGGAATGGCTCCTCATCTTGCAAAGGTGCCTCATGTTGTGATGGTGATCCTTGTTCTGTTGATGTAAGCTTGGCCCCTTCCACAATGTGTGGAGTAAACACAAGCCTCCTTCCTCTCTGATATGTTTGAGTCACCTTAGGCCTAGGTGTCCTCTTGACTGCAGTTCTGCTAGATGAGCCAATCTCCATATGCTTGGATGATGTTGATGGTGTGCTTTGGCTTGTAGATTGACTAGCAGAAGACAAAAAGGCAGTTGACTGAATGAATGTCTCCCAAGTGATATTATTTTGTGCAAGCTGATGCAATACAATGATTTTGATGAGGGCATGGTGAAAAAGGTTGGTTTGATGATCACTTTGTTTATGTTGCACCTTCTCTGCCATTTTAGCCAAGCTCTTGTAGAGGTAGTAGGGTAGGTTAAGTGGTTTTACCCCTGTGAAATGCATGAGCAACTTGACATGATATTTATACAATCTAGAAAATCTACCCTCACATGTAAAATACTTCATAATGATCTTCATCAATGGGGCAAACTTCTCAAGGAGCTATCCAAAAGGAAAAACCTTCTTAATGTTGTGTTTATAGTGACCTTTGATGAAGGGTTGGTAGTTTTGCACATCCAAGTCCAGGCTCTTAAGCCATTTCTCCCCATTGTTTGGTATCCCTGTGGTTGTTGTTATATGGCTTCAGTAGAAATGGGAAAACTAACCCCTGCAACAATGACCTTATCTCTCCTAAGATTAGTGGCAAACAAGCTAGTCAACTTGGCATGATACTTGACCTAATGAACTTGCTCACAAAACCCTAAACACCCTACATTCTGAAAGCATTGCTTTGACAATGGGCAAGACATCAGCTCTGTTGAAAATAGCAACAAGAAATGATAAAAATAGAATCCAAAATATTCCAATTTTAATTTGTCCTTGAATTAAAATTGTGAATTAATATTCAAATTTAGTCTCACCAGCTGCTTGGAATGAATTAATTAATTAATTATGGATTAATTAGTTGGATAAATTCAAGTTAGAAGTCTTTTTGAAGTCATGCAACAGTTACGCCTTAAATTAAGGAGATTATCCCTTAATTAAGGAGATAGGATTGAGTTATATTTGAGTTGTAATTAGTTAGCTCAATTTAATGAGTTAAGTCCAGTTAAATTAGTTCCAAATTGTTTGAGGAACTAATTGTGAGTTATCAGTTAGTTGATGCATGCATGCACTCAACTAGTGTACTCTAGATAACTGAAGACTCCCTCATCAGAAACTCATGCATGTCTATTCTGAGAAAGACCCAGTTGAGCTAAATGTCAAGGACAAGTTACAATTAGTTGCATGTGTTTTCCTATAAAGGAAACTCATCCATGCAGTCAAGGAAAGGTTCCTTGAGGATTGTGCAGTTTTATAGCGTGTGAGATCAGTGTGAGTGATCAATGTTACACTTGGTAACAGTAGGGATCACCCAGGAGAAACAGCGCAAGGAAGGCTTGGAGGGCAAAGGAGAAGGTTTGTGAGAAGCTTTGTTTCCCTGTAAGCATCCAGGAGGATTGTACTGAGAGCTGGCTAGCTGTGAGAGCTAAGGCTTTGTATAATTCTGATGTATTTCCACCTTGTATGATAATACAAATAGTGGGGTTTTTAGCTGAGGCTTTCCCCTGAGTATTTTCTGTGTTTCATGTGTATTGATTCTTCTTCTTATGGTTATATGTGTTGAGCTATGATTCAGCTCGATCTTTAAGCTTCCGCAAGTTTGATAGTAGAAGTAGATTATAGTATTTTGCTTTGGTATATTGCAATCGAGTTAATCTACAGTCAAATTTTCTACATAGATCTCAAAGGTAGATTTGTAGAGAATTTGCAGGAAATTCTACAAGCTCATCGGTGTTGAGTGGTTCATACCTTGAAATTTGACCAACCTTATTATAGGACTTCTTTTCTTCTTCCATGTTGGTAGTGTGCAAGGGAAAACCCTAGTGGGAAAAATAGGGGAAGTGGATAAGGGGATAGTATGAAGGGTTTAGGGAAGGGAAATGAGGGTATGAAAAATTAGGGAAGTAGGTAGGGGTGTCAGGGAACTTTGGGAAGTGAAAAGGGAAGAACTGGGTGTAGGATTTGGTCTAGGGAATTTATATATAGTCCTAACTAGGAAACTGCCAAAAACACAGCGTGGAGGAAAATGAAGGATATGCACCATGAAATCAAGCTTATGGAGAGGTTAAGAGGCTTGAACTTACTTGTAGAAAGCGGTTGAAAACTTTAATTGACCTTTGAGAACCCTTGAAAGCGAGTTTACAGTCTTTGGAGAGAAAACGCAGCGTGTCTGCCTAAAAGCGCAGCTTGGGCTGCTGAAAGCGCAATGTGGCTGCTTGGATTTGAGTTTTGGAGTATCTTTTGCCTCTGAAAACATTATGAAGGTAGCTTGCTGGTGAGTGAGAGCTTTTTACTAATGAAATGAGGGATAGAAATGATTTGAGATGGTCTTTATAGCTTGTAAAAGTCAAATTCTTCATAGCGATAGGGTGGCCCACCATATGATTTTTACTTTGCTTTTGGAAACTATGTAGCTTTGGAACATTTGAATGCAACTTTGGAACATAAAACTTATTACATAATATTGAAACAAAAACCTTTGAAGCAAATTCCCTATTACTACTCCTTCATTTGTCAGATTTATGAATGAAATGACAGATTTTGATGACTTTGACCCTAATGACCTAATGGTAACATTGAGTTGAATGAGGACCATGATGGTATAATTGAGATGATAATGATGACCTTTCAGTGATGGCACATCCAACTAAGTGATGGTAGTGACCGGATCATGAAAATTTTGAAAGGAGCAGTAATAGACCTAGACACACTAGCCAATGACCAAATTTTTATTTTGAAAACCTAACGAAATTATTAAAATTTGACTTAAGACCCTAACACAAACCTTGTAAGAGCATATTTGATCACTAGTGATTGGTAGGACTAACAGACACTAACATTGGCTCCAGCTGGGGATGGCAGCTCCTTTAGGAGGTGTCAATAACACCATAGACCAAGTAGCCTTATCCATTGGGCATTGAGTCAAAACACAAGGACCAAGCTCAAAACTGAAAATTGACTGACTAACTGACTTAGACAAATAAATAAAAAGCAAACTGAATCTTTCAAACCAGCAGTTGATCAAAGAAATCGTATCGCCTTCTCCTTGGGCTTCAAGCTCCCATGATAGCTACTTCATACTCTGACAGGAAATTAAACTGGTGTGTACAATGATAATGAAAATTTCCATAAATTTCTCAAGTAAGGTAGTGCTTGAGAAGCCTACCATTGATTGCTCCTCCTAAATAATCTTGTCCATTCATTTCTTCTAGCAGATAAGCATTCTTGCCTCTCAAAGCTAAGATTTTGTACGATCCTTTCCACAGATTTTAAAACTTACAGTGCTTGCCCTTTTCTTCATTCTGTGCATCCCAACGAAGAACTGTATCTCCCATGTTGAAATTATCTTCTTTAGTCTTGCAGTCATAAATCTTCTTTATTCTTTCTTGAAGTTTAGAAGTATTCTGAAATACTTCCTCCCTGGTTTGTTGTAAGTGAATCATCTGATTTATTCTTCGTTGCACATCATTCATGACCGAGACAGCAAGAGATGAAGGAAAGACAGTATCAACCCCGTACACCAACTGAAAAGGTGACATGCCTATGGATTTCTTGTTACTTACTCTGTCCACCCATAAAGCATTGATGAGCTTTTTATGCCAGTTCTTCTTGTTAACCTCCAACACCTTCTTGATTATGTTGATCAATGATTTATTGGAAGATTCAGCCAGCCCATTCCCTTGTGGGTAATAAGCGGTTGAATGCCCCAATGTGATATGATACTTTTCACAGAATTCCACCATCTTTTTTTACTTAAAAGCAGCAACATTATCAGTGATTATCTTCTGCGGCAGCCAAATCTTGACAAAATATTAGATTCCATAAACTGAATGACTACAGAATCAGTAGCTTGCCTGGTTGGGATCGCTTCAATCCATTTCGTGAAGTAATCTGTAGCTGTTAGGATCCATTTATGTTGGGCTGACGATGAAGGATGGATCTCCCCAACAAAATCAAGACCCCACTGCTGGAATGGTGTCGCGACTGAAATGGGCTGCAATGGCAATGGCAACAGCTTTCTTTTCCCCTGAAAAATCTGACATTCATGACAGCTCATCACAGTTTTATACACATCAGCAAAAAGAGTCAGCCAATAAAAACCAACCCTCAAAATCTTGTTGGCTGTAGTTTTCCAGAAGAGGTGGCCACCACAATCTCCCTTGTGGAAGTCACTCATCACATCTTTTGCTTCAATTTCGACAAGACAATTCAACAACACACCACCCGGATCCTTCCAAAACAAGACACCATCAAGAATATAGTATTTTGAAGCTTTCAATTTTAATGATCTACTCCTACTTCTTGGCACTTCCAACGGAGGATTTAAATGCTGCAATACATAGACAATATCAGAGTACCAAGGAGATGAAGTAAACATTTCTGATACCTGTACCTGTGAGTCTTCCACTTCTTCAGAGAGGGTAGCAATTAGATTGATATCCAATGCGTGCAAGTTAAATTCAGCGATGAGCTTTGTCAAACCTTGTCCCTTGATCAGCTTTGTTGGTTTTACCTCCAGATCATATTCTAGCATCACTGCAATCCATTTCCCCACCTACCTTCTGGATCTGTCTGCATAAGAACTTCCTTCACTACTATTGTTGGAACATAAGCTAGAATGTGTGAATGCAGAATGTAAACTCGAAAGTCCTTTAGAGCTTTCACCAAGGCTAAAGCCTGCTTCTCAATAATGTTATACTTTAGCGTTGCATCTCTTATAGTTCGATTGAAAAAAGCTATGGGTTGTTCATTTTTCTAGTCCCTCTTTTGCATTAGGATAGCAGCTAAAGTATGCTCAGAAGCGAATGAAAATATAATAAAATCTGAAGTATAATCAGGACTGATCAAAGTGGGAGCAGTAGATAATGAAAATTTAACCGCATTGAATGATTTCTTAGCATTTTCTGACCATCTTACCTCACTGTCTTTCTTCAGCATATTAGTCATCTCTCTCAAGTTTTCAACAAGGTTGGGGATGAACCTCCTCAAAAAGTTGATTTTGCCATTAAAAGATTGAATCTCTCTTTTATTTCTTGGAAAATCTAATTGTTGTATTGCTTCAACTCGTGCAAGGTCGATGCGAATACCATCTTTGGAAATAATGTGCCCCAGCAGTTTGCCCTCCTCCATGGCGAATAAGCTCTTCTTTGGATTTAGCGAAATGCCAAATTTTTTGCATCTCTGAAAAACAATTCTTAGATGATGCAAGTGCTCATCATCAGATTTGGAAAAAACTATGAGATCATCAAAATAAATAACCAGAAATACATCCTTTTCATTGGCGAAAGCAATGTCCATTGATCGCTAAAAAGTGGCCCCTACATTTTTTAATCCAAGAAAATACATCAGAAAATTCTTTCATTAAAGCAATGTACTTACTTTTCACCTCAGGGGATAGAGACTTTGACAATTTGACCATCCTGGGCTTGTCAACTGTACCAATGTTTACATCTTCAACACCTTTTTCTGTGGGGACCATTGTGGGCTTTTTGGCAACATCATCACGATCAAATAACTCTTCCAAAGGTACGAGACCTCGTGGAATGTTATTGTCTTTCAACTGCAACATTTCAACCTCGGTAGCCTCAATATGGGACTGCATCAGATGCATCATCAATATGGGATTGCAAGAATTCATCCTCTATCTGCAGAAAATTGTTAATTTGTTTATCATCCCAAAACACCTACCAATATCTCAGATTATCAGGGACAGTTGGATGATGCTTGACATGAACTGAAAACTTCTATTTGAGTGGATGGGAATCTCAAACATACTCGCTACAGTAGCAAGGGAATCAACCAGAAAATTATGACTTCTAGGAATTAAAGACAATGTATAATCTGAAAAAGTTTTGAGAATATCGAGAACAACATTTTGATAAGCTTGCATCCTTGGATGCTTGGCTTGGTACTCCCCTTTTACCTGTTTAATCACCAACTCAGAGTCGCCATAAACTAAAATTTTCTTTGCTCCCAACTTTTTGAGAATTTTAAGGCCAACAATCAATGCTTCGTACTCTGCCTCATTATTTGAGCAATCAAAAGCCAACTTATATGAACTTAATCTTACATTGCGAGGGATTTTACATGATTGATGCAAGGGACCATGAACCCACATACCAATCCCTGCTCCTTCTTTTCCCAGTGCTCCATCAAACTGCAAGGTCCAAAGACCATCTTCTTCATCTGAAAACTGAAATTTGGAGGGTTGATGTGTCTGAATTTTTGGAGGATGACTCGTTGTCTCAACAATCTGTGTTTCTAGCACTGATTCGAGAATCCTTTCAGATGAACTTTCCAGCTACAAATTGTCTACATCCTTCATACTACTTATAACTTCTGAAACCTCTGAAATCTCTACAATCTAATTGTCATCATCTACTGGACTTATATCACTATACAAAATGAAAGACTTTAGGTCGATATGTACAGCATGGATTGGGTGATTATTAGGTCTCTCTTTGCTACTAATCATGAATTTCATCTTTTTCTCTTCGTATAGTTTTCTAAGTTGCCCAAATACTGATATAGTAGCATACGAGAAATCAAGTTGTAGGGTGCCTTTCAACTTTGCTCCCCAAGACCGTGAGAGCAACATGCCAAATCGTGGAGGTATATCAGTGACAACCACATCCATCAACACATTCTTGGCTCAAATTTGGTCTAAGAACACTACCAAGTCTTTGATAAGACCGAGGCATTTCACTCTTCCCGAATCAAATGAATAGAGGTCATGGTATGGTCGGGTGATATATAATCCCAATTTGTCCATAATGGATTTTGGCATAAGGTTATGTGAGGCCCCAAAATCTAACATGGCATTATGGAGGATAAACTCATGGAGTTTCAGACTAAGGTAGAAAGGTGGGACTTCACTATCCTCTGGACTTCCCTCTACAGCTGGACCAAACAGAATTGCAGGTTCATCATCAACAACATTAACCATATCTGACATCTGATCTACCTTTAACATCTTAGAAATCTGAGACTTGTATTTATCATTCTTGACTAGTTCAATTAGAGGAATCGAAACTTTCAACTTAGAAATTTCATTCTCTAAACTAAACAAATTAGATTAAGTGTCTACCTCTTTCGAAGTGGTGTCCTTTTCAGGTTGTCCTTTGGGATGAGACTCCTTTCTCTGACCTTCACTTTGAGCCTCCTTATCCTTCCTTACATTGCTGGTAGAAGCTTCATTGGTTTTGTCCCGACTTAGAATAACAATCTCCTTTTCTCTGTTTTGATCTGCAGGGGTTGTTTCTTTGTCTTGTGCATCTCTCTGAGCATTTTGCCTTTTCTGATTCAATGTAACAGGCACATTCCTGCTCCTCAAATTGTACTGCTTCTGCAAATGGCTGAGAGCATTTTGATATCCCCATTGGTATTCTTCGGTCTACACTGCCCATGAATCATCATTTGCAAGGACAAGTTGTTGATCACTTGGTGCAAGAGATTCCTGAGAAAATTGATCTTCCTCAGTCAGAAAAATAGGTAGTTCATCTTCCTCAAAGAAATGGTTTGCTTCAGCAATCTCTTCTTCATCTTCTTCTGGACCTTGAGTGTAATTTTGTTGAAATGGAGTTCTGACTTGTCCCTGAGGATCTTGATTTTTCTACTCTTTCTGCTTATTTCTGAATTTGTCCCTGTAATTTGGATTCCTTATTGAAGGCTCCGCTTGTCGATCTGCAATAGTCATTATGTCCATCATTCTTTCCATGGTCTTTATAAGAGTGTCGAGTTTACCATCAAAGGAAGAGGAGGAGGACTCCTTAATGGTACCTTTCTTCTCCAGATTTAATTTGGACTTCTTGATCAGTAAATTAGCCTCCACACTCACCACATTTCACTGCATTTCTTCTAAAGTGGCAAGATCTCTCTCCCTAAGCTGATAAGCCATGTCCGGGTCAAAGGCATCAGGATAGTGGAGGAGTGCTAAACCAGGGGGAGGTTTCATGTCATTAGGGATGGAATTGTACACAAGATTGAATCTTGTTGTGAACTCCTGCACTGTCTCATTCGGATTTCTCTTCATGGAATTGTATTCAGCCAAAATCTATAATGGATTTTTCTTTTCTTGCCACTGGGCTAAGAACAACTCTGTCAGCTGCTGAGAGTTGTTAATAGAACCAGCTGCCAAACTACGAAACCACTTCTTAACATCTCCAAAAAAGCTCTGTGCTATAATTCTCATTTTAGCATTCTCTTCATCAACTTCTTCAAGATCGATGAAATCCACCAGTTTGTCAACATGTTGTTGAGCTGTGATTTCTGAATTTCCATCAAAAAGAGGAAGTCTTTGGCCATAGTTTTGAGGTAGGGTTGCAAGTTGACCAGGTAATGCTAGAGGGGCAAACCTTGCCATGACTGCTGGAGGAAGTTGTACGGGAACTACAATGGGTTGTGTTGATGGAGATGATGATATCAAAGGAGGTAATAGTGGATTAACAATAGCAGTTGTGGTGGATGATGTATTTGGAGGTATGGTAGAGGGTGTAGTAGTAGAGAAAATCTCGAGTTGATTTTGAATGTATGCCTTTTCAATGGTGATTTGAAGTTGGTCAGCTACGCTTTGAAGCTTATCAAAGTTTAACCAAAGCTCGTGATCAAGTTTAGAAAACAAAGATTTAGAAATAGGCAAACAAGAATCAAACTTGATAGGGTCAAATACTACCTCTGAAAGGAAAGATTCAGATTTTGATTGGAAAATAGATAACTCAGATTGGATATCAAAAGAAACATCTTCAGCAATAAACAATTGATTAGGGAAAGAAGTAGTTCTTACCAATTTACGAGCTCCACTTTCAGGATCAAAGAGTTGTTAATATAACCAGCTGCCAAACTACGAAACCACTTCTTAACATCTCCAAAAAAGCTCTGTGCTATAATTCTCATTTTAGCATTCTCTTCATCAACTTCTTCAAGATCGATGAAATCCACCAGTTTGTTAACATGTTGTTGAGCTGTGATTTCTGAATTTTCATCAAAAACAGGAAGTCTTTGGCCATAGGTTTGAGGTAGGGTTGCAAGTTGACCAGGTAATGCTAGAGGGGCAAACCTTGACATGACTGCAGGAGGAAGTTGTACAGGAACTACAATGGGTTGTGTTGATGGAGATGATGATATCAAAGGAGGTAATAGTGGATTAACAATAGCAGTTGTGGTGGATGATGTATTTGGAGGTATGGTAGAGGGTGTAGCAGTAGAGAAAATCTCGAGTTGATTTTGAATGTATGCCTTTTCAATGGTGATTTGAAGTTGGTCAGCTACGCTTTGAAGCTTATCAAAGTTTAACCAAAGCTCGTGATCAAGTTTAGAAAACAAAGATTTAGAAATAGGCAAACAAGAATCAAACTTGATAGGGTCAAATACTACCTCTGAAAGGAAAGATTCAGATTTTGATTGGAAAAGAGATAACTCAAATTGGATATCAAAAGAAATATCTTCAGCAGTAAACAATTGATCAGGCAAAGAAGTAGTTCTTACCAATTTACGAGCTCCACTTTCAGGATGAGGAGATTTGAGTTTCCTCAACAGTTTCTCTGGATCATCAACAACAAGAGGTGGATTTGGGTCAGGGTTTGACCTCGTGTGTCTTTTAGGAGCCAGAATTTAACACCTTAACTTGATGTGATTTAGATCAGCCTTCTTTGAGTACTGGAACCTGTCACCCACAAGACCAATCTTGAATGCACTTGTAGAACTAATCCCAGGAATAATATATTAGTCGTCTCCCCAGCAACGACGCCAAAATGTTATCCTCCACAATATCCCAAAGCTGAGAAGGGAGGCCGAATGAGGTAACCTCAAACCACTTAGGGTTCAGCAACTAGCCCTGCTAAACCAAAGAGGGATCTCTCTATGAATTCACAGCCAATGATGATTGGAATGGGAAAAGATGTTAGGTTAGATATGCTAGGCTCATGTAGGTTTTCAGTTTTTAGGGTTTTCATGCTGGATTAGGGATGAAAACCAGGTAGCTAGGTCAAAAGATCAAAGGGTTACAACAACAAATATATGGAGGAGCAAGGTAGCAATACTTTTGTGATGGCTTTAGGGTTTTGTCGATGTAGTGTAGGGTTTGAAAAAGTAAAAAGGTCTTAATGAGCACGCAATGAAGAAGGGTCTTGTGACTTGGTCTTGGAGTGGTTGGTTATTCAAGGGTCTTGGGTTTGGTATTCGTCACTTGAAGTTTCTATAAGAAGAAGAGCTTGGGTTTTCCTCTCAAGTTGGAGAGGTTTTGGCATTGACTGATCGCCTGCATTCTATGTCTCTTGTCTCATTATTGTTTATGTTTTTGGTAGTTGTTTGATGAAGAAGAACACTATAATAATCTAAGTCAAAAGAAGAACCTAATCTAAAGAAGTAAAAGCATTCACAAGAAGTTATCATCGAAGAGAAATCTCATAATCTTAATGCCCTAGATTTCCCAACAGATAGGATCTACAAGTTGTGCCATCTATGAGAGATCGAGACTCAGGAGAATTTCATCATTCAATGGCCCATATATTATATCAATGGGAGATTTCATTTCCCATTCAAGGGAGTCCATACCCTCACTAGTTTCTTTCAATACTAAAACCAATGCCTTTCCCTCTACATGCAGGAGGCCCTCAAACTTCATGCCCAATTCTCCAAGCTCCTCCTCAACCAAATCCAATTCAACAACATTCTTCTTTTGGGTATTCCCATCAGCTAGGAACACCCAAAGACAAGATCACAGCAACATTTTCTCAAACTCTAGATTGATGCTTTAAGACAAACCCTCAAAATACCTTGGAATTTCCCCTTTATTTTTCTGAGTTTTGACTGAATTTTCAGTGTCATTTCGTCAAACAGTCTATAGACATATAGTAGTAGTTGCACTTTTATAATCTTAATGCCACACAAAGATACATAGTGCCAAGAAAAGGCTAATGAAGAATTTAAATCAGCAACATGAACTTATGTAGCACTCAAGAACCGAACTGGTGACCGAACCGAAAATCCCTATGATCCAGGAACTAGTAGGAACTAGACAGGAGCTGATAAAAAACTGGACCAAAAAATCAATTGACCAAAAACACATAAAATATTCAAATTTTAAAGAAAAACATATATATTCATGTGCATCCATATGAATCCAAATAATTTATGCACAAATAAGCAAAAGTTTTCATTTATATAGCATGTAAGGGTGCACATGACCAAAATAGCATCGAGTGCAATCCGTCTCTGAATCGAAAATACATCAACAAATAGGCTCTAGATGGCCTCTAGCATCCCAAAAAAATCATGCTACAACAAATGCCTACCTATCATCAAAATCATTGCCTATATTGGGATTTTCATCATCAATATCACCCTCTAAGCATTAAAATAACATAGAAAAAACATAGCATGTCGAGTCAAGATTTTGTTTGAGTGATGGGTACATTTTTAGTAGGGTCGTGATAGAGGAGTTCGACAACCAATGCCACTAACATCAAGGTACATAGAGGGTTTGGTGCTCTTGATTAAATACTAGTTCCATACCCTCGTACATGACAAAATCTAATGGAAACATTGCAATCCTCCCCAATCCTAAAACCCTGAAAAACTATTAAGTCTGCTGGATTTTGAGTGAAATCTAAAATTCTACTTTCTCAATATGAAATCCAATGAGGTCAGAACCACTCTCAAACATCCTGAGTATTTCATAGTAATGTTAAAAATTTAAGTAAAAGGATTTTTCATCCTTTTACTTTAAGTATTTAACATTATTATGAATTGCATAGCAATACCATGGCCATAGGCTTGAATATTAGGTTGCCCCACTCAAAAATTCTTGTTTTTTCTTAAAAAGTTGTGTTCAAAACATCTTTGACCACCTAAGACAGAATTGGTTGGTTCGGTACAAAACTGGCCTGTTTGGCACCGAACCGGCCATTTCCTGTTCCAAACCTCAAACCGGTCAGACCGGCTGTTTCCACCGGTTTTGATAACAATGGATAGCAATGACCTCTCATATATGCCATACAAATCTATTTCATGATCTGATGTAAAGAGATTTATAAAACAACACCAGTATAGGACCTAGTAGCACGCTGATAAGATTTCAGCAATACAATATCTCCAAATTTAATGACTGATATAAAGATTTTAGAGTGCAAGGGAACAATGAAACTTGGGTATATGCAAGCAAGCAATCTTCCAACTGACAGTGGTTCCTTTAACAATGGTAGCAGCCACAATAACCTTCCAGAACTGGTGCATATGGCTCAGGAAATATCTCCACTTGTACAGCAGTCAGACCCTTCTCAAAACGCTCGAATTTTCTTCACTGGTTTTTCTGATTTTTGTTGACTTTGTCTCTGAACTGTTTCGTCAAACACTTGTCATGCTAATGGCTGTAGGTGTTTTAACTTTTAACAACAGATATCTATTTGTTATTAAATTTTGAAGGCGTACATACCACTGATATCACTTCCACAGCAAGATAAAGAAAACTATATATATATATATATATATATGTGGAAAAAGTCGAAGTTGGGATTAAATCGGCAAGGGTCCAGAAGTTGAAAAAGTCGTTAAAGTCGGGAGTTTTTTGAAAAAGTCGGCAAAATTAAAAAAAATACAAAAATATTCATTTTTAAAAAATACTGACTTTTTCAATAAAATCCCGACTTTTTCAATAAAATCCCAATTTTTTCAAAAAAAAAATTAAAAATCATTAAAGAAACTACCTCATTCATGATTTTTTGGAAAAAGTCCCGATTTAATCCCAACTTTTTCAACTAGGAAAAAATCGGCAAAAAATCGGCCAATTTAATCGGCCAGCCAAAAAAATCACATTTTGGGGATTTAATCCCAATTTTTTCCCGACTTTTCCACACTAATATATGGCCAATACTACCCCAGAGTAGACAGCTCGATTCTTGGTCTCCAAAAAGGACACACCCAGCAACTCTTATGATGATTTTTGACCCCTTCAAAAGATGCCTTCAACTAGCACTTCATAGATAACAAACTCGCCCCCACTATTTTCAGCCAGACTCTTTAACTTGGCCCTCAAAGTGTGACCCTGGAACTCAGCTCCTTAATAGTTATGTTCAGCTTCTTCTGCTATTATCTTCTTCTCCGTTGAAACACAATGGCGAAATCTTAGTGATCTCACTCCCAAACTAACTAGGATGTATAGTTTCAACACTAAAACTAACAAACCAGGATAAGTGTTTCCAAAAACCCTAGACTCTTCCTCAAGAGTCTTTAAATTTCTTTTTCTCAAGTGATCAAATGCAAGAATGAGGAGACACCCCCTCATTTCCCTTTTTTATAACTCTTTTGCCACCATTTTTACCTTTTCCCTCCAATTTAAAAATAAAAGCAGTTTTCCTTTATTTATTTAATAAAGTGACTTTTATTAACTAATTAAAGTCACTTTTAACCCCGGAAAATGCTTAATTCACCTCCATGATCACACAGACCACCAGAAGCCCATTTTCATCATCCTGCCTTGTAGATCTTTTCGCCCTGATTCCAACGAGCTACTACATTAAGGCATTCCTCCAAATAATTAGCACCAAATAGCACCTTAAGTGTAAATTACTAAATAATTAAAATATGTCTGTTAATAATCCCGTTTTATGAGAATTTCCAGAATGCAACAGAACCAAGAGTGAGTCATGTGGAACTGATCCTGATGATGAAATATGGTAAGCAATCCCAGTTGGACCAATTAAACTCCTCTAAAATCCTTCGGGCCCACCAATGGAGCAATCCCACTCCTATGATTGGGCTGACACAAGCTTTGGATATCCCTCCTAAACACATCACAAGGTAATCCAAAATTGGGGACATTATAGATGCAGACCAAAAAGGCCATTCCCCTTCCCAAAGACCTCAAAGACATTTCCAAACTATATTTCATACAAGCAAGCAATTCTTCCCAACCGCAGCACGACAGGGGGTTCAAATCTTCCCCCAGTTCTCCCTCAGGCCACCAATCTATTTTGAGTTTTCTTCATTTAGCCTTGAGTGTTACGATAGATAGATCCAGATCTATTTTGAAACATGACCTAGTCCTTGGTTCCTTTCTCTGGTCACCTACACTTGGAGTCTATGGTTTTCCATGTTTTAGCATTTAGACATTGTGTTTCTATTTTATTTCTTGTTCTTTATATAGGATACCTTTTGGTACTCTGCTTGTCTCGACATCATTGTACTCAGCAGTCCCATTTCCAGCAGTACTTTCATTCCTAGTTTATAGAGTTTAGATCTTAGATTAGTTTGATTTTTGGCTTTTAAAGGAGTGGCCCTTTCAGTCCCACAATGTATTGACACTTCTGTATATAGCAGTCCCAATGAACCATTCGTAATCATTTTTGGAAATTAATCAAATTTTATAATCTTATCCGATCTGCAGCAAACAGCATATAAGGAAAGAAGAAAGTGATCTTCTTGGTAGGGTCCATCTAGTCAAGAAGCCCATAAGATCTATCTTGTGAGCAGGTTTCTTGAAAGTTGAGATGTTTTTCAACAGTCCCATTGACCAACTTTTGTGGCCATTTGTTAGACATTAATATAATTATGTTACCATACCTTATCTAATAATGGTAAATCTATGGATAGTATTGTATGGGAAACTCTCACTAATTCAGGAACAAGTTCTAGGGTTGAAATCAAACAGGGGTCCGAGCCAAAAGCATTAGAGGAGTCAAACTCTAGGGGAGGATCTACTGAAGGAGAGAGGAATTCTCATCCTTCATAGAAATTTTTGAAGGTCAACACAAGAGACCAACGTGGTGCTATAGAACAATGTATGATGTTCGGGAAGATGAATTACCCAAGGAAATAGAAGGTTGACCTACACAATCAGAGAAATGAATTGTGAAAGGTAGTGAGCAGGTAAATTTGGGTTTGACTTCAATTGTTTTGCAGGTATTTGAAACTAGCACATCTAAAGCAAAAGGAAAACTTAAATGGGAAGCTGCCATGAAGGTGGAATATGATGTGTTGGTGAAAAACAAGACTTGGGTGCTGTCAACAGTACCTCTAGGAAAGAACTCCATCGGTTGTAAATGGATTTTTGAAGTCAAATATAAATCAGGTGGTTCTTTGAATAAATACCAAGTTCATTTCGTCACCAAAGGCTATGCACAAGAGGAAGGGGTAAGCAATGTAGGAACCGTTTCCCTAACTGTAAAGATAGTAACCTTTCAACTGGTGATCACCATTGCTGCTCATTTTGGATGGAAGGTATATCAGATGAATGTGAAAGGTGCCTTTCTCAAATGGAGACTTGGATGAGGAGGTTTACATGGTGCAGCCACAAGGGTTTCATTTCATGTTCCTAAAAAGAAACCTTTAGTTTGTTGATTGATAAAGTACTTGACTATGAGCTAGGTATTTCAATCTTGATCAGTATCTTAGAGACTCTGAATTTAGAAATAATTATTCTGAACCCACTCTCTATGTAAAAAGAAGTGCTGATGACATATTTCCATCACTGGAAGCAGTGTCAACATGATTCAACAGGTGAAATATAATTCTTGTTCTGTTTTTGAAAACACTGATTTAGGCCTATCTCTTTATTGTTTAGGTGTAGAATTTTGGTAATATGATCATACTATCTTTGTATCACAGGTCAAATATGCCATAACTCTCTTAGGAAAATTTAGAACGACTAAATGTAATCCTACATCTACACCTATGGAAGTCAGGATAAAACTCCCAGCTTACACTAACCAACCACTGGTCAACGAGTCATTGTATTGGCAATTGATAGGTAGTTTGATTTATCTCACTACTACATGACGATATCTATGTTTTGCAATAAGTTGTTTTTCTCGATTCATATATGAGCTTCAAGAGGTACATTGGCAAGCTGCAAAATAAGTTCTTTGATATGTCAAAGAGACCCTTGACTTTGGCATTCTATATCAGAGATCTGTCCACTTCATGCTAGCAGGATATAATAACTCCAATTGAGCTGGATCAGTTGATAAAAAGCAGTTAACAACGGGTTATATGTTCATTATTGGTTGAGGGGAAATTTGATGGCAGAGTAAGCTACAATCTACAGTTGTGTTATCCTCCTCTGAAGAAGAATACAAGGCAGCCTCAGTACAAAATGTGAGGCAATGTTTTTATGAAGGATATTGGTCAATTTTCGGCTGGACCAATTGCTTTTATGCAACGATTAGATTGTTCTCAAGATGGTGCAGAACCCAATCAATCATGCCAGATTTAAGCATATTGAAGTTCATCACCATTCATCAGATATTTGGTTCAATGAAGACATTTTTCTTTATTATTGTCCTACAGCAGAGAAAAATACAGTATTAGACACCAATGAATTCTTGTTGTGTCCAAGACATTAGCTGTAGTCCTTATCTACTACAAGTCCGAAACTGGTAATTCGTGAGAGGTGTAATCTGGCTTTAACCAAATCTAATTTAATGTAATCACTTGAGCTGGTTAATGCAATTGCTGTCATGGTTGGTCTCATTGCTATGGCAAATTTTAGAATGATGTTTAGGGTGAAATGAGTTATTTAATGGCATCTTCGCCCAAACTATTTCTGCTGCAACTATCTCACAATGGCCTTATATAAATGGAACAATATCAACATCAATGGGACTGGCAGAAGACTAAAGTAAGCTACTGGCGGAAGACTAAAGTAAGCTACTGGCAGAAGACTGGCATTTGTAAGCAACATCCAATAAAATAAATGTAGAATAAAGTTAATGACATATAATGTAAAAATAAGTCACTTCAGCCAATACTCTAGAGTCCAATTTTGAATCTAAAGATCTAGCAAGAGAAGGAACCAAGTCTACGACAAAACACGTTAGCCAATATATGGCAATATTTAAGCTCTACATTTGTCTTTAGAAGGTGCAGTGCAAGCTATATCTGTGGCTGATCAATTACTTAAACATTACTTATGATAAAGTTATGTCACACAGTGGAAGCATTCACAATATCAAGCTACAAATTGCTGAAGCTGATTCAAAAATAAAACAAATCAAAGGCTGTTCATTACCTGATTATTTGCAACAGCATGTAGTAGCTCATCTTTCATTGTATAAGCAGGCAGTTTTTCTCTGAACGACTGCAGAGCCTTTACAGCTGAACTAGCCTACAATGAATGAAATATGTAAGTGAAGCATCACTAGAAGTTTATAATTAATTACAATTTACACCATCTCAATAGATAGCCCTGATGAATTAAAGTTCCAAACAATTATCATGTTAGTGGATCCCCGCCGCTTGTTAGAGTTAGTGTATTAAAATTGTCAGGCATTAAGCTGTATTTTATTTTAATAGAATAAAGCAGCTTAAGCTAACTAATTCACATGTCATAAAAAGATGTTTAAGAAATATTTAGAATTAACTTTGTCTTAATTTAATAAAGTGGTTGTATAGGACTTGTGGCATGTTACAATGTCTCCCTTTACGCATTCATATTCACCATATTGAATAATAATCAAGTACAATCTTTTTCATTTCTCTCTCGTCTCTCTCTGCAATATTCTGGTATTGTGTATATGCATTATCTCGCACAGCTGTAATGCTATTAAAACCTGATAGCAAACAAATAAAAAGCCAGAAGCGATATCAACAACAGACCTTCAGGTGCTGTTGTCTATTGTGTAGCTCGATATTTAGCTTCTCTATTTTGGCATCAGATTCCATATCTGAGCAGTATCCTTCAAAACTAGGAGCAGATATTTGGTTGAAATTACATTGACCTGATCCCCCAACCGTTTTCTGAGAATTACTAGTACTTTTAGCATTTGACAACACATATTCCACTCTACGCTCTGTATCAGTCGACATTCGAATCTGCATGTAAAACAAAGCAGATATTCACAACCAAAAGCATCAAATTGTACCACAATAATAAGATTATAATCAATAAAGCATACCTCACGCTGTATGCTTCCATGCCTTTCATCAAGATCTGCCCTGTAATTTGGTAATGGTACCTTACTTGCAACAAGGACTGTATTTTTTCCTTTATTGTATGCATGACTTCCTTTCACATACATATACCAAATCTACCAATGTCAAAAAACAAGGAAGGTGCAAAAAGGAACTGTTTTCCACAAGTAATCTACATTCAAAATGAGGAACAGGAACAGAGGCAGATGAATACTTGAAAAGGGTGATAAAAGGGCACATTTTATGTGCAACCTCTATGTATATCTAAAATTGAAATTTCCATTTTTAAGCAAAACTATAACTTTCAGATAGAGTTCTGATTCTCTTACAAGTAAAGACCCATTTGTTGAGCCATGTCTCCAAGAATACTAATTCCTTCTCTTCCATAATTACACCTGCTAACAATTTCCTGCTGTTCTTCAACTTTGAGCTTCTCCATCTTACTCCGCCACTCGATTTCATCTACTTTTTCCACCTTCATTTACAAAGGAATAATTTAGAAGCAATATTAAAACAAGTAATACACAACTGAAAAGTTAAAACTATGAAAACATGGTCTCCCAGAAGACAAAAAACATTTTGAACAGATGACAGAGACATAGAATAGACTCAAGATATCTTTCACTGCATTAATGGACATACAGGTACCCGACTACAAAATCCACCTGCACTCTAATGGTGACGACATTTATTTCTACCTGTAATCATTCTCAGTAGCACCATATAAACGAATCGAGAACAAGACTTTAACAGCTTAGAAAAGTGACATCACCTTTATCAACAGCGCACACCTCGATCAGAAAAAGCATAACAAAGCATGCCTCCTCTTGAACAATATAACAAATGATAGCTATTATAAGTCAAATTGCCAACTAAAAGTGGTTAATTTCAAAGACTTCAATGAATCCAGATACACTACACATCAAACATTGGCATCCAGGTTGATTAAGGTTTACTTCCTCAGATGTGATATTAGGTATAAGAAAGAAATTCAAATTATTGGTTATCCTCAAATGATTTCTTCTTGACACAAATTAAGTTATTGACCGAATTTAGAATCCAAAAGAGAATTGCCAAATTACAATAAGAACATCTAAGATTGGAAAACAAGTGATTAAGTAGCAATGCTTCATTTTGACCCATGAATCAGGAGTTCACTGGACACAACATAAGAAGTCCATTCCGTTAAGGACTTGATACAGTTAAAGAGAACAAGGTAATGAATACTTTCCGCATGAACAAGGTAGTGCAATTGCATGCTGGGCTATATACTAAGGAGTTTACCAGACACAAATAACATAAGAGGTCAACTCTGATAAAGGACTTGATACGGTGAGTTAGAGAAAACAAGGTCAAAGTACATACTTTCTGCACAGGTAAGCACCTACATGAACTATGCATTAGAGGTGTGTAATTGCATGCTGGGCTATATACATAAGAAGATACAGGGGCAGTTGCTCGGTGGAGATAGGATTGCATCGAAACAAATGAGCTGAATCATTAGAATGCTTTAGTTGATGAATGGAACCATTGTATTTACCTCCTAAAACACAATGCTCTCATCCTGACCAACTAAGAAGACGACCTAAAATGGTCAAAAAACAATGGAACAGGAACATATGCAGAAAATATGAAGTGGAGCTAAGGGAAAAACAAAGTTGGTGGAGAAAAATTAGGAAACTCAAAAATCCCCTGAAGACAAGGATTTTCTTCTGGCTTGCTTTGTCAAATGAAATAATAACCTGGGATGATGGGAAGAGGAGAAAGTGTCATAGGCCATGAAGATGTATTTTGTGCAAGTCCAATGAAGAATAGACAGCCCATTAGCTAGTTCATTGTCCTTATGCAAGGTAAGTTTGGTCTGAAGTAATTTGATAACAAATGGCAACAATAGATATGATAACAAGGTTTCAATTGAATCATGGTACGAAGATAGATTGTAAAAGTTCATAGAGCCTTGCATTTATTTTTAGGGGGTTATGGCTTGCTCAAAATTCAATGATGTTCCTAGGAAAAGATTTTCCTACTGCTCAGGCATCTCACCAGATAAGATCTGTCTGAGGAGATATTGAAACCTGCAAAAGCCAAGGCAGCACGCATTCTAAAAGAGCCAGTAATATACCAATTTATAGCTTGGGATTATTTTGACGGAGCCTGTCAAAGAACCCCAGCTGATCAGGGATGGACTCCAGTGTTATGAACAAAGTTCATAAACGCAGCAAAATACTTAGAAGATCTGAAACATATAAATATCCATGATAGGACAAAAATATTGATATAGAAATACGCAGAAGATATGAGATGATGAGGTGAGAATGTTACAAATGAGGGCCCGCTTATATACATAGGCAGGTTTCCTTTCATGAATGGCCATCTCATTAGAGACATGTCCCTTCAATACTAATTATTAGTTAATTAATCACTATTCATCATATTTATTATTTATATCCTTTGTATTCTTTTTATATATATTTTATTCATAACATTGCCTCTCGCTTCCAAAAGTTTTTGCCTCAAATCTTGACGCTGAAAAGGCATGTCATTTGTTACTTGTCTTTTAATTTGTGCCCATCTTTTACGAATTCTTGGAGTTGTCATATTCGTTGCTACAAGATGATAGGATCCTCTGAGTGATAAATAAAATTGTTGAACTGAGAAGGGATCTAACCATCCTAAATCACTCTTCTGTGGAATCTTGTGGATCTTGAGATGAATTGTTATCACTTTTACTTCAATTGGTTTGTCTTCTTCTTGAATTGTGATATTGACTGGAGTGGTAATCATTCCTTTTTATTCAAGTTGGACTGCTATGTCCGAAGACTTCGATGCTTCCTTCGTGATAAGTTCTTCTAGGTTGTTTTTCAATGATTTCTCATAATTTTTAAGTTTCTTAACTTGAGCGAGTAGACTTTGATTATGATTTCTAATACATAAGAGTTCTTCAGTTTCTCATTCTTCAACTTTATTTTTAGTGTTTTGATGTTCAAGCTTTTCAAACTTTAAATCTCTGATTTGTTCTATTAACCTTTGATTAGGGTTTTTAATCACAAATTTTCTTCTTCGTTCTCTAATAGACTCTTGTAGAGTTTCTTCTCAGAACTTTCCTTTTCTTGCTTTAATTTTTGTTTCTTAGTCTTGGACTCCCTGACTTTCTCAAGTATTTTTTTCTATGGTCCCTTAGACTCAAAATTTCCTCGTCATTTTCTTTTGTCACGTTGTAAAATATATCTTGGAGACCTTTATGTTTCTTTTCCAATGCCTTGTTTTTCTGTTCAAGTTGCACGAGTTTGTATTCTAATACTTTTATTTGCATCTGACATTGTTCTATAATAAATATTTGTCCACATGTTGGAAACATAAATTCCATTTTACAAAAAGGACATTTAGTCCAAAAAGTTAACTTATTTACAGAACTCATCTTTCATCTTTCCTTGACTTCCTTGAAGTGTATTTTCCTTATCATAGATTTTAAAAATAATCCCTTTTGTTATATATAACTTTATATATATATATATAGTTGAAGCCTTATTTACCGCTTTGGAACATATTTTTTTCTTTTTTTAACAGTTTTTCCCCTTAATATATTCCTTTGTAAAATATTTTAGTGAGAATACTTGTTTTTTTATTTGTTTTTTAAGTTTTGTTTTTTGTTTTCAATATGAACTTTTATTCGTTGAGTTTAAATTGTATAAAACTTTTAATTGTATTAACCCGAGCTAATGCACCTTTCCTAGAAACGACAATGCACATTTGTACGGACATAAAGTAGAGTAAAGTAAATACGTCCAGCGGTTTGAATTTAGCCAATTGATTTGATTACCAGTGCGAGCTTTGGAATGGTTGATTTGTGTTTTATTTTTATTTTTGTTCCATGCTTCCTGAGGATTCATAGAATTTTGATTTACTCGGTTATCTGTAATTTGTCAATTGACGTTCCTCTCTTAGTCAATTTTCTTCTCGGTGACCATGTGTGCAGGGACTGACGGTAACACGGCAATTGCTACTAGATGGTGGTGGCGGCCTACAACTGCAAAGTTTTGTTAGCCAGCAAGTATGGTGGTTGCCAGTCATGCAGATCTGGCTGTGGCTGCATGGATGGTGGCTGTGGCTGCATGAAAGGTGGGCGGTCGAGACTGACAGAAAGAGGTGCGACCGACAAGTAGGTTGACGGCGATGGCCCTTTTAGCAGCGACAGCTACAAACGATTTGTTTTTGGTTTTTTTATTTTTATTTATATTTTTTTAAATATCATTTTTTAACTATATATAATTAATATGTATATATAATTTATATTTTTTACTTCTTTTTTTAAATTATTTTTTTCTCTATCTCTCTCTCTCTATGTATATATATTATTTCTTTTTTTTTTCTTTTTTAAATGGCTAAAGCCCTTTTTATGGTCAAAGACCTAATAGCAAATGGAGAACCTCCAAAAACTTGTGTAGCGAAACGCTTGAATCATAACGACAACAAAGTTGACGACAAGTTGATGGCCAAACATTGGATCAGACTGGCTTTGTGCAGCGATTGAGTGGCCAAAGGATCGAACAGATCTGATACCAATGCTATGAACAATGTTGAACGACTTGTACTCGTATAAGACTCGTCTGGCTATTGACTCAACGACCCATATAAGACTCGGCAAAATACAAAAAAAACTTAAAATATGGTAAATTTTAAGCACAAAAAATAAAAATAAAAATAAAAAATCGAATTTTCAGGATCTCCAAAGGTCTTATGCGGTTCTTCACACGTTCAATAAGGGTAGTCGAGTTTTATGCGGGTTTTAGCAGGTACGGGTAGAAACTGCGTGTTATATGCGAGTGACCCGTCAAGATTCGCAAGTACTCGCAGGTCTTATAAGAGTCGTGGTACACTGGTTATGAACAAAGTTCATAAACACATCAAAATACTCAAAAGATCAGAAATATAAAAATATCCATGATAGGACAAATATATTGATATGGAAATGCATAAAAGATATGAGATGATGAGATGAGAATGTTACAAATGAGGGCCCGCTTATATACCTAGGCAAGTACCCTTTCATGAATGGCCATGTCCTTAGAGACATGCCTCTTCAATACTATTTATTAGTTAAATAATCATTATTCATCATTATTATTATTTATCATATATATATATATATAATGGAGGATTCAAAACTTCTGATGGAATCGACCAATGGCAAGCTAAAAATTGAAAATTTGGTTTTAGACATGTTCCCCATCCACATACATGGTTAACCCTAGGAGAATTTTCCTCCTATGATCTAAGTCGCATGGTTCGGGTTTTGGTTCGGGTTTGAATTCGAGGTTGGCAACTATTAAGTTCGATTCGAGTTCGATTTTTTTGATAAAGTTTGGATGGGGTTCGGCTTTAGGTTCGTCTATATACATTTTCATAATATATATATACACACACACACACACACACACATTTTCATATATATACACACACACACACACACATTTTCATATATACACACACACACACATTTTCATATATACACACACACACACACACATTTTCATATATATATATATATATATATATAGTTTTTGAATTATAATAGAATTTAATATACATTTCGAATTTCAAATGTATATATTAAATTTTCCAATGTTTAAATTTCCTACAAATACGCAAATGTTTACCTATGATCATACTACTTACGTATATAAAGGCTTCAAGTGAGGAAGGAATTTCTCAAAGCCACAAATGCTACTAATCAGATGTACCAATTGCTCCATTTTATAGGAGATGTTGATTATTGTTAATTTTAGGCATGTTCTATGCTGAGAGCAAATTTACTTCAATTTTCATATTAGCTCAATATCAATTCCAGATTAGCAATCACATTTAGAATGATAGTAAAATGTAGATAGAACATAAACATAAATCGCAGAAAACAAGCCAAGACAATAGGACATAAGATGTGGCGCCAACCAGGGACAAACCCCAATGTGGGGAAACCCTTGATCAATTCTTCTTATGTTCTCCAATAGTTCAGCAAAGAGAGAGATAGTACATATACATCAGAAGTCAACATTTTGACTTGACAAAATAAGAGCAAAGATCTTCACTAAGAAGATAACACATGAGGTAGCTGATCTAAACACGAGTGATTCCATCACCATGCTGCACTATTCATGTTGCACCATTCATGATCACTATGCTGCACCCAACAGTGTGTTGCATTCATTGTCACCACGCTGCACCCAACAGTTAGTGCATTCATTGTCCACACTGCGTCCATCCAAGTTGCACCCAACACTGAGCTATTCTCATTACGATGTTGCTCCCATCACTGAGTTACACTTTGTTGTACCCTTCATTGAACTATGTCGCACCCATCATACACTCAATGCATACTCCAATACATCATGTTGCTAATATACATCCATGCCCATCAGCATGCTGCATCCACTGTGTTGCACCATACTGCACCATGCTACTCCATGCACCTTACTGCACCATGCTGCTCCATGCACCTTACTGCACCATGCTACTCCATGCACCTTATTGCACCATGTTGTCACCTATCACACCATGTCCATCATCACTACACTGCAATATTGTATCCAATTACCAGCCTTAGCTGCTTGCTATGGCTTGCAGCCTAGCAGAGCAGCTAGGCTATAGTTACACTCTTCATGATACAATGTTACTTAAGGACAGTGTTCAAGGTCCTCTCCTATGACAGCGTTTAGGCAGCGTAGAGTTTCTTTATGACAGCGTGAAAGCCTTTTCCAAGTAGCACGTAAGACCTCCTTTTGACTGCGTCTTTGACTCTTTCTAAATAGCGGATTATAACACCTTTGATGACTGTGTTTGGGGCAGCATAGAGTCCTCTTGCTGCAGAATAGGGCCAACCTTTAGGGTGCATCTGAACAGAGACTAGGGCACACACAGAACTGTGTCTAGGTCTCTTTGGAACAACGTATAGACCTGTCCTTAGGACAGCGGATTTAGGACCCTTTGAACAACGTATGAGAGCCAATATTATGACAGCGGTTAGGGCTTGAACTGACTGCAGTTAGGGCACATAAAACTGTGGCCTATTCTCTTCAAAGTTAGGGCCAGGACTGCGGCCAGAATTCTGTGGCTAAAACACTTCCTTACTACGGCTAGGGTAAGGATAGAAAGGTCTCTTATAGACCAATGTTTAGGCTTCTCCTTGTTGCGTTATGAAAGTCACCTTCATCTTGACTGCATATAAGACAGCGTAGAGCCTTCTCCTTTTGATTGTAAGTAGGGCTAGGGTAACTCCTCTTAGGGCAGTGTATAGACTTTCTTTAGATAGTGTCTAGAGTTAGGGCAAACCCTCTAGGGCAGCGTATTCTCTTAGTGACTCCTCCTTCCACCAAAATCCAAAGACAAGTGGAGAGGAAGAGATCACAAGAAGAGTGTGTCCAAATGACTCGCAAGCCACCTCTTTTTATGCTAAAACGTTGAGCACAAGTGGGGGCAATTTGGTTGCTGGCCGACCTTGACGAATTGTCCCATAACACAAATAAATTCATATCTCCATGAATACATGTCGGAATCGGATGATCTTTAGATCAATCCTACACCTCTCGACGAGAGGAATCCAATCAAAATATCAGTTGCCATGAATAAGTAGACCCACATGGAGTTTGGCCCTAGTTGCCAATTTTAACAATTATGACGCTAGGTATGTTGTTGTTTATGGATTCATCCAGTCTTATCAATAATTTCCATGAGTTTTAAAATGAATGCAGAGAACAAGCGGCTCAATAATCATTGCATCCACAAGCTCACAAGCTACAGCAATGTTCGAATACATCCAGCGTCCACAGGCTACGGGCACAGCAAACCACAGAACATATAGTCGACAGCAAATTTGTGAAATCGTGAATACCCCTACCTTCAATAGAAAACAAGTTACACTAATGCTAACACATTGTCCGGCCCACAGAGGAAAATTATTTTCGTGCCAAAAAAAGCATAACTCCCTAGGGACCTTGTGAACCTAAACTTTTTCCTTTCAAATTCGTCTTTTCATTCGAGTTCAAGTTTGACCCAATTCAACTTCAGGTTCGACTAGTGATTTGATTCGAATCGGGTTCAGGTTCAAGTTTGAGGTTCAACTTTAAGGCTCGTCGAACTCTGGACTTGAAGGTTCAGGTTCGACGAACCCTATGACTTAGCCTGTGATGCAGCTTGCTAGCGAGCAACCCCTACCATGATCCACAGATAACCAACCTCAAATGCCTCTCACCCATTCTTCAATTAGTACATTCATCAATCTAGCCTACTCATCCGATGAAAGTGGGTCATCTATAGTGAGGTACATTAACCATTCTTGCATTCAAGTGCTTTCATCATTTGATGTTTGAAGAATTCTAGTATGGATCATGAGTTGAAATTGGATTATGGGCTATTGTTGATTGTGTACGTGTTCCCTTGTTTCACCTTGGTGGTTATCATTTACCCTTAGTCCAGCATGACCTTCCTTATAGTCTTTCCTTCACTGTCTAAGAGGGGCCTGTTATCGTCTGAATCCACACCTGGGATTATCGTGGAGAAAATCTTTAACTCCACTTGGTGTGGCCTTCAAGCAAGTTTCGAGTTGAGTTGTTATCACTCAAATCTCAACACCTCCGTCTAGGCTAACCACTATTGAAGCCAAGGGGTGTGGACTTACAAAAATAACTAAGGCATAACAATCTATGCTAGATAAGTTAAGTTCTAAGAGTTAAAATTTAATGATCAAACATACATTCAAATTAAATCAATATATAATTTGCAACAAATGAATTTATAGCATCATAATAACAATAACAATCCACAAGTAGAGATATTGCAATAATTGACAAGATGGTGCAAAAGTAGACCATCGTTGAATATAAAGTAGTTGTCAAAAGTAAATATTCCAAGTGAAAAAAGATAACTTTGAATGTAATTATTGTAAATAGATGGTCAAATGTAAATGCTTGAAAGGAACAATATTCTTTGTTAAACAAAATGTACGTACTTTAAGTAAATGACAAATATTTCAGAAAGATGGACAAGCTTTATTGACTTAGAATGCATACGAGATGAAATTCCAAGTACCAATACTACAAAATGAATGTATTGGAATGTGATCTTGGTTTATTTTAAAGTTAAGTTAGTGCCAATTAATCAGCTGCAAAATGAACAAGTTTCAATTCAAGTCTTTCCCTAAACCTTATCCTCCCTGGGGCCTCAATCTCAGAATAAGTTTCTACTTCAACCAGTTGTTGAATGGAGTTAGAGGAGGAAGGGTTCAACCAAATTAGAGGTGCACTAAAGTTAGCAAAAGAACCCACAGGTGGACCAAATCACAGTTTACACTTCATCTCGTTATTTTGACTTAGGAAAATATTAATTTTCCTATAGTCAAAATTGAAGTGATCTCAATCATCCACTGAGATCTAATCTCAGCCATTCGTGGAAATGGTGAGCTTATGTCGACTTCAAAGGAGCAAAGGGCACAAATTTGGTTCATTATTCACTAGATGGCTTGGTGGTTTTAGCTCAATATTAGAGCAGCTAGGGTTTTCAGCTATTTAGAGTTCAATTCAGCGCTATAAGGAAAAGAAAGGAGGGCCAAACAGCCTAGTTCATCTTCAACCAACATCACAACCTCACCATCACACAGCGCCAGCGTAACTAGGCCGTACAGCTACAACCAGGCTAAGTTTGAGTGAGGAGTTTGTGACTTGTTGTAGAGTTGTTTCAAAGGGTTTTTTATTGAAAAGGGAATTCATTCCTTCCTTACAATCATTTTCTAAAGAACTTTAATTTGTTAAATCTAATAAAACTACCAACAAGTTGTAGGTTTTCCCCAATTGGGTTTCTTAGCTAAACTTTTGTGTTATGTGTGAAGTGCTTGTTTCTTCAGAGTTTATTTCCGCTACTATTGTGCAGTTAGAATACTCAGCATATTTAGTCAATGTATTTGGAAGTTCAGTTTTCAGTTCTTTCATTTCAGAATATCTATTAAATTAGTAGTTGGGTATTAAAATCTAACATGGTATTAGAGCGCAGCCTCTGATTGAAGACCAAAAAGTGTGTTTACTTTCTCAAGAGCAGGTTTAAAGGTACTGAAGACGCAGTATATCAGTGAATACGTACCCTAGGGTTTTCCAGAAAGAGCTTTACGCAAGGGTTTTCTCCAAGAAGCTCTGCACTAGGGTTTCTAAGCAAATCGAACTGTAGTATGGCATATTTGGGGCTAAGATATGAGGACCACCTTGATGGGGCTTCAAATTTCTGTTCTTAGAGGGAGAGGATTGGTGTAGTGTTGGAGGAGCAAGGAGTTTGGAAGCTTCTGGGTAGTCCACCAACCCAACCAGCAGACCCTCAGCAGTTGGCTCAACACAATAAGAAAGAAAGAAGCAAAGGCCAGAAGAATTATCCTTGAAGGTGTCAAGGATCATATCATACCTCACCTGTTGGACAAGAAGACAGCTCAGGCTATGTGGGCAGCCATTGTACAAAGTTCGAGTGAGAGCAAGAAGTTGGTACTCAAAGACAAACTCAAAAACAGATAAGAGGAAGAGGAGAACTTTGCCCTATTTGGCAAAGGGGGCAAGGCCAATGGCAAGCAATACACAGGAGGAGTCGAGTCTAGCTCCAGAGGCAAGAAGAAGAAAGATCTCAGCAAGATAAAGAGTTTCTCTTACCATCAGTTTGGACACTACTCCACTAAGTGTCCAAGCAGGAAGGAAGCGGTCCAAGAATGACCACGTGGCAACATCAACAGAGGTGGAGGAGTATTCCTCCATCATGATGATTGACGTCTAGCAGAAAATGCCAATACCGATCGGCAAATCAATGGCAGGTTCACGTTGGGTATAGAAGAACAAGCACGGCGTTGATGGGAGTGTGGAGAAGAGCAAGGTTTGATTTGTGGCCAAAGGATTTTCTCATGTCGAAGGGATATAGTATGTTGAGACATTTGCACCTGTGGCCTAGTATTCTTCCATTAGGACCATATTGTCTATAGTAGTGCGAATGGAGTGGAAGGTCCACCAAATGGATGTAAAGACTACCTTCCTTAATGGAGTTGTTGAGGAAGAGATACATGTTGAGCTGCGAGCAACCTGAGGAGTTTGAGAATTTCAACAAAGACACGCATGTTTGCAGGCTAAAGAGAGCCCTTTATGGTCTAAAGTAGGCACCAAGGGCACAGTATCCCCACATTGACAATTACCTTCTAGCATTAGGCTTCACTAACGGTGAGGAGGATCCCAAACTGTACTACATTGTGGTTGGATGTCCTTTGCTCATTCTAGTGTTGTATGTGTATGACCTAATATTGAAAGGAGCAAATAACCTGATCCAAGATTGCAAGAAGAATATTGCAAGGGAGATTGAGATAAAGGACTTAGGGTTGATCCAATATTTCCTTACGTTGGACGTATGGCAAGGTGATGGGGATATTTTCTTGGGACAGGGCAAGTACACGCATGAGATTCTCAAGAGGTTCCATATGCAAGATTGTAGGCCCATGACCATGCCTATTGTCACAAACTGGAGGAAGGTGGACGCTACCAGAGCAAAGCATGTTAGTGCTAATCTTTACAGGTAACTTATTGGGTCGTCCCGACATTTGCTTTGCAGTTAACCAATTCAGCCAGTTCGTGATTGAATCGACCAGAGTGCATTGGGTTGTTGCCAAGCACACGCTGAGATATCTCAAGCAGTGTTGCACTAATCGCGATATTATCGTATAATCACGATAATTTCAAAGAAAAGATAAAATCACGTGTAGTAATCGGAAAAAAAATTTGCCCCATTTTTTCGAAAAAATCGCGATCTTTTCGGTAAAAATCACGAGCCCGTCGGGCAGCGCGATTTTAAAAGGGAAAACACATTTTTTTTGTTCATTTGGACAACAGAAGGTGTGTTGGAGTTTTGGAGAGTTAGAGACTTGGAGACTTGGAGATTTTGGAGCTAAATCAACTAGCTGGAGGAGAAAATCAAAGAGTGAGCTAAGGAGGAGACACTATATCTTCATAAAACCGGTATGGGCACCAATGTTTTTTGTTTTCATTGTTTTGTAACTTTGTTTTTGTTTTTTTTCAATGTTTTTGGTTGGGTTTGGAATGGGGTTTTTGACATTTGTCCAATGTAATTTTTTTTTAGTTTTTTTGGTTGGGTTTGGAATGGGGTTTTTGACATTTGTCCAATATATTGTTTTTTAGTTTTTTTGGTTGGATTTGGAATGGGGTTTCTTAAATTGTACGTAATCTTTTTTTAGTTTTTGTACAATGTAAATAGTAAAATACTAAATTGTAAGTTTGTAACTTGTAAATACTAAATTGTAATCCTTATTTTCCCATAGGTTCACTGAAACACCATCCAAGTTTTCAACTTCAAAGTTCAAAATCAAACATGCCAAGAAAATTGGACCCTTTCTGGGAATTTGGTGAACCTAATGTTCTGAATGATAGACTAAACTTGACTTGCAAGTTGTGTGGGCACCATATGTCCGGGGGGGTGTACAGATTGAAGTATCACCTTGCAAAAATCCCTGGATTTGATGTAGGGCCTTGCAAAAATACAAATCCTGAACTCATCCAAAGAGCCATGAAAGCATTGGAAACTTTAGACCACAATAGAGAGGCCAAAGAAGAAATGAAAAGGCAACTAAAAAAGTCAGTTGAACAAGCAAGTGCCACTGGTTCTACTACAGCATCAACCAATCCAGTAGCTGCCTCATCATTTTTTGTTCCTCGAACCACACCTGGTTCACAGCCATCTATCAGTTCAATGCTAAAAAAAACTGAGAAAGAACACACTGACAGGTTGCTGGCAAAATTTCTCCTTTGGAGTGATATTCCTTTCAGCATTGTAAGGAATAATCCATTTTTCCAACCTGCTCTTGATGCTATTGCAACTGTTGGCCCAGAGTACAAAATCCCTTCTTATCATGACATGAGAGGCCAGATTCTTCAAACTGAAAAGCTTGACTGCACCAAAAGTTTGGAAGATTTTAGGGCATCATGGACACAAACAGGATGCACTGTGATTTCAGATGGTTGGACTGACCAAAAGGGGAGAACCCTTATAAACTTCTTGGTTAGTTGTCCCAATGGGACTATGTTTATCAAATCTGTTGATGCATCTGCACAAATCAAAGATGCAAGAACTTTATGTGATTTGCTAGATGTGTTTATTTTGGAGGTGGGTGCAGAAAATGTTGTCCAAGTCATAACCGACAATGCTGCAACTTATGTTGCTACTAGCAGGATGCTTATGGACAGGCATCCTACTTTATTTTGGACACCTTGTAATGCACACTGTATTGATTTGATGTTGGAGGACATAGGGAAAATTTCCTTTGTCAAAGATATTGTTGAGTCATCCAAAAGCATTACAAAATTTATATATAACCATACATTTGTGCTTAGCTTGATGAAAAGATTCGCCAACAACAAAGAGTTAGTGTGCCCCGCCATTACACGGCTTGCCACCACTTTCATATCTCTTCAATCCCTCTTGAATTCTATGTGGGATGTGAAGAGAATGTTTCTGTCAGAGGAGTGGCATGCTTTGCCAATGAGCCGCAAACCAAACGGAGAGGCCGTATGCAGACTAGTTTCATACCAGGAAGACTTCTGGGCGGGAGTGCAAGAGGTGTGCGCCGTTACTAAACCTTTGGTAAAGGTTCTTCGATTAGTTGATGGTGAGAAGCCCGCAATGGGCTATTTGTATGAGGCCATGGACAGGGCCAAAGAAGCCATTCGGGCCTACTATGATGATAAGGGAGATGAGGGGTTTCAGAAACAACTCTTCCTATGGGGAGTGATTGATGAGCGATGGAACAACACACTCCATGTCCCATTCATGCTGCTGGGATTTTCCTGAACCCCGCATTTTCTTACGCATGTGGGTTTGTATTTGATGCTGAGATCATGGATGGATTCTTATCCTGTGTCCAGAAGATGGTGCGATCTCCAGCAGAACGTACAGAGATCTCTAAAGAAATTGAGACATATAGGATGGCAGGTGGCACATTTGGCTTTGACATGGTTGTGACTGATAGGACGATTAAAATGCCAGGTATTTTTTAGTTTGTAACTTTGTTTCAAATTTCATTGTCTCTTCAAATTCCATTTTTTTCTTATGTTTATTTAAAATTTTATTTGTAATTTTGTTGTAGATGCATGGTGGAGAATGTATGGTGCCAGGGTACCCCTTCTGCAAAATCTTGCCATTCGAATCCTCAGCCAAACATGTAGCTCCTCGAGATGTGAGCACAACTAGAGTGTATTTGAAAAAATACACAACAAGAAGCGGAACAGGTTAACACTTAAAAATTTAAAATATTGCAAATTTTCAAATAAATTTTTGAATTCATTAAACAATATTTTTTTATAATTATTAATTATTATTTCATAATCTTTGTACAAGTTGGAGTCCCAGCGACTTAATGACATGGTCTACGTCTACTACAATCTTTGATTGTGGGTGAGGCAACTTGAGAGAACACATGATGTGGAGGCCATCTAATTGGATGGAATTGACACCACTACTGCCGAGAGGCCTCTCATGGAGTCTGTTGATGATTGGTTAGTGCAAGATGTAGTGGAGGGGGGGGAGGAGGAGGAGGAGAAGGAGGTGACACTACCTGCCCGGGCTACCCCTGCCACCAGTAGAGGATGTGGTCTACCTCCTATAGCTCCTACTCCTAGTTCTTCAGCTTCTAGAGCACAACAGACTCCACTGCCAACTCCACTAGCACCAGCATCTACATCTAGAGGTAAAGGGAAAGCTATGGCATTTTCTCGCAAGAGGGGCAGAGGAAATCAATAGTATTAGACTTTAGTTATTTTGTTCATTTCATTGTATATGACATTATGACTCATGAGATATACTATTATTATTTTTTGTTGATATTTTGAGGCTGAGTTGGGACTCAGGAGTCAGGACTTACTATTCAGGACATGATTCACTGTTATGTGTGATTTTAGCACTATAAATGATATTAAACATCGTATATATTAGTTCTTTTATCATATTTATGTGTCAATGTATTTATTTTATGTTGTAGATGGTTTAGATATTAAAAATAAATAAATAAAAATGAATATTTTTGTACCAAATGATTTTTTCCCGATTATTACCAATTTTTTTCCCGATTATTACGATTTTTTCCGATTTTTCCTCGCGCCGATATTATCCCGATAACAATTAGTGCAACATTGATCTCAAGGGCACAATAGATTATGGGTTGTTGTACAAGTAGGTTGATGGTTTGAGGCTTCAAGGCTTCACAAATGTAGATTGGGCAAGGGGTTCAACAGACAGGAAGAGCACTTCAAGTTGTACCTTCAGTGATGGGTAAGCAATTGTTTCCTGGTTCAGCAAGAAGCAGAGATCAATGGCACTAAGCTCAGCCAAGGCCAAGTATATGGCTTCTAGACTAGCAGCTTGCAAATCCAGTTGGTTGAGGAAACTACTTATTGGGTTGTTCAATCAGAAGTTGAAGCCCACAGTCATACACTGTGGCAATCAGCGTTGCATTAAGCTCTCTGAAAATCTAGTGTTTCATGACAGCGCCAAGCACATCGAGATCCGATATCACCATATCAAAGATTGTGTTAAAAGGTTAACATTAGACTCCAGTGCATATATGTCTACTTCAAAGATAGATTGGGTGTAGTACCAAACATGTCCTTCCTGATTTGTTGAGGATGCATTTTTGAATGATGCTAAGGTCATGACGTAGTTCAATTTGCTTCAACATCTCCTTTAATTAGAGTGAGCATCCCTTTAATATAATATCCATCTATTATACCAAGAGTTGATTCTCTTATCAATCCTATCCACCATCCATAGCTAATCCCTTATGTCGTAATCTTTGGCTATTACATCATAGCCCAAGTGCTTAATGTTGTCCTCAAAGTCTTTAAGCTAGATGGGGAGGGTCCCTTTGATCTTGGCTACTTGAGGGTAGAACAATTTGTGGAAATCCAAGACAAGATTTTGTAGATTTATTTCTATCCCTGTAGCTTTGCAGTGGAGTTGTAACAATTTGTTTGAGGCCTTTGCTTCTCCAATAGACTTATTTTCAAAAATAAGTACTCTTAATGAGGGTCTTGTATATATGGTTACACATTTGATTAACCCATCAACTAAGGGTTTCTTTGAGTGTTATTAATTATTTGTCGCTCCTTGATGTTGTGCATTGTTTACCTAGTGTGTCCTCCTAAGGTTCATGCTATATTATTTGGACTATTTCTCCATCATTTGATTGATTGCTTGTAATGTTCCCCATTAATTAATTGCCCAAGGGAGGACAACGACCTATCCAACTTTGCTAAAGGGGGAAACCCATTATCCAAAGTTTTGGAGCAACATTGGGTAAATTTGGAGTAACTGGGGAAAAACTTGTGAAGGAAGCCAAAATTGGGGCTAAACTTGTAACCCCTCACTTGACAAGAGACCCCATAAGGAATCTATAAATAAGAGAGTGGATAGATCACTTTCTCATCATTGATTTGGATTGGAATATCTCTATTCTTTAATTGAGGCTCTGAGAATTTTAAGACCCCTTTTTCCCTTAATTAGTTTCGGTGGAGATGATCCCACCTTAGCTAGTTTCCCCCCCTTTCTCCATCCTGTTAAAGTATAATATTTGGAGGCATTTCTTATCTAATTTTAACAAAGAAGGACGAATTCTTTGGGTTGTTTGGACTAAGATCTCATGTGGCACCGGGGCCCCCTAACCGAAGCAATGAAGGAAATTCTATGGTTAACCTAAGGCAGCGAAGGTTGTTTCTATGGTCTAACTTGGCCACCGAGCTTCTGATCTAAGCAACAAGTCCCTTTTTTGAGGATATCGTAAGATAGCGAGGCTATCCCTATGGTTTAAGTGGTCACCAAAGTCCTACAGGAGCAACAAAACATCCGTAGAAGCAGTGCAAGCTCCTTTAGGGAAACGGCTAAGGTAGCTTACCCTCCTCAGATACTTTATGAAACAATAACACCTTCAAGGGTTAATATGTGGCAACGTAGGATTCTTGTCTACCCAGAAAAGATCATGGATCATCTATAACAAGCAATGAGGTCTATTCATTCTCTTGTTACAGTTAATTTCAATGCGAGAGAACCACTAGAAGGTTGCAACCTACCTTCTTCATCGATAACTGTCCAAGCTTGAATAACAAAGCACAGGATTAGGCATAAGCATCAAGGCAACTAGTTGTGTATTACTTCATTAGTGGAATTTATAGAAGTCAAAGTTAAGTTGTTACATAGGATATAAAACAATGATCTAAGTGTTAGTGAATTAGAATTGTTGTTTAGGGTTTGATTATTGCAATCAAACATAAATTGTTACGGTTATGGTAGAAGGATTGTCGTTGATATGAGATCATAACTTTTTGATAAAATAGCATTGTAAGGGACTACTAAACTGGTACTGATGTGAACTATTGGTATCTTGTGAAATCTATTGTTGTTTGCACTATTGTGAATAACCTATATTATCTTTGCTTGAAGTTGAAGAATATTGTGAAACTAGTTGCATTTATCTTGTGATTTTACAACCCTAAGGGCAAAAATCCCCATGGGAAATTACAATGGTATCAGAGCTATTCATCCTACCAGCTTGTGAGTACATGAGCCTTGTATGCTTCTAGAAGATAGGAGTAACATTACAACCAGAAGGACGAGCAGTACCCATAGTTCTGCCATGGAGGACAAAGGTGAACAAGACCCCATGAAACTCTTGAAAGGGCTAATCCAAGGGCAGCAGCGAATAGCCCAATTGTTAGCACAGGAGCAACAGCAGATAGGACAGCAACACATGACATAATTTTGTGCCCGGGTCATGGGAAATCTAAACAACATAAGTAACAATGCTACAAATGGATTGAATTTTGGTGGCAAGACTTTTGCTAAAGGAAGCAGCGGCCACAATCTTGGCTATTTCAATACCTTTGCACATTATAACGCAAGGACAACCAATGGAAGAAATCATCAACCCCTACTTCCTCAAGTTTTAGACAAAAAAACAATGGCAACCCAAGTAACATCGAAATAGAATGGACTCTCTAATGAATACTTTTAGGGGTATGCAACACTAGGGGGAAATACATTGGCAGCGATGTCTTTTCAAGAGTATAGCAACAAAAAATACAACAATAGAACCAAGGGACAACATAATCATGATCTGATGTGCAACGTAGGTAAACTATGCATTCCCACTTTTGATGGATCATCAAGTGTTCAGCAAGGGCTTGGATACAAAAGTTGGACACTTGCTTCCAACTTAATCCCATGTTGGAAGAAGACATTATCAAATTTGCCACAATACACTTGGAAAGGTTGGCACATGACTGGTGGTACCATGGACTTGTCACCTTGGGGCACTCTAACATAACCTCTTATGTCGACTTCACCCAAAGTTTGATAGAATACTTCGATTGGAAGGATCCTGATAAACACTTTAGAGAGCTAGCACAGCTTAACCAAACTCGGTTGCCAGAGTCCTATATATCAGAATTCCAACAGTTAGCAATCATGGCGACGAATATTTCTAAGCAGAGTTTAGTTATGCTATTCATGGAGGGTTTAGCCGAACCACTACATGGGTGTTAGATTCCTTTAAAACCTAGTAACTGATTCATAATTTTCTAAGTATAAAAACCAGAAATACAAACGATTATTGCACTGGAAACTTAAATTGTAAATACACGAATTTTTCTAACCTAGCATGCACAGCAAAAAAAAAAAAATCAAAACACAAAACACATAGAACACTAGATATACCCAAGAAACCACAACTCTAAGGAAAACTTGCAACTCTACATGTCTTTTATTATCTTCAGTAAGAGGATTTTGATTTTCTTCAAAAAAATTACAACAAGTGAGAACCTCCCTTTCACCATAGGAGAACAGCGAATCAGCTCTGTGCATACGTGCGAACTAAAGGCTTCATTAAGGTTGTCTAAGCTGAGGCAATTCGACCCTCACTTGATCTTTGTCTCTTGGACGTTGAATCACTACGATTTGCTGAACCCTTGTAATATTCCTAATGGAAAAATTAACAGTGTATACCAAAACAATAAATTTGGAACAACAAATAAATGAATAACACAGACACAAATTAATACACAAATGGCACCAGCGAAATAATCTGAACCATTATTTGGGTACGTAAGGTGAGATGGAACAATAGAACCTAGGCTTACTAAGCAAGATGAGCAAAACCCAGAAATATGTTGATGACCCAAGTGGTAGAATACCCAATATAGTTATGATGCTAGTCCAGTAAATAAACCAATGCTAGCTGCCTACTAGAATGATGGTTTTTCCTTGAATATTTCCCGGATCAGCCTGAAATTTCACCCACCAACTCCTCTCCAAAAATCCGGAAAGGCTTTATCCTGCTTCCAAGAAGTGAAGAATCCCTCCAACTGGTGTGAGTGGCCCAACTAGTCAATTGGTGCATATTGCTGATAAAATTCCTTGCTAGAAGTAATCCTCAACTCCACAATTGAAGACGCCCCCAATCCTCAAAGATATGTTTGTGCAGGATTTGCCCAAAGAGGCCCACGCACTACCAGAAATAGGTGAATTATGCCCCCATAAACTCCATTGTCTTTTTCCTGCAAAATCCTCCAAAACTCTAGCTCCAAAGGGTAGGAATAAACCCCTCAACTCTCGCTCCCAAACCACTGAAGTTGGCCCAACCAATGAACCAATGTGCTTTGCCTCTATGCCCAGAAATGTGCACTGCAGAGTCAAAATGTTGAAGTTGACACCCTGTGGAAGCCCTACAATAGACTTCCCAAATTTTTAGCTAGGGGGATACTCGAAGTTCTCCGAAACCAGGTCAAGTTCCACCTAAAATCCTTGTGCTAAGCAAGACTCCAAGCTCTTGCGTTGAACAACTCACAAGAGGTCGAATTTCATAAGTGTGATGGTCAAAAGATTATGTGGAGTGCCCCCTCCTTGCTTTTAAATAGGCTTGGTCCCATAATCTCTCCTTGGTGGCCCCCACTTTGCCTCCAAAATCACAACTTCTCTCTAGTGGTGCATATTGCCTCCTTGTGGCCCCCACTTAAGCATGGGACCCACTTTACCCATGCCCCCTAAGTCCAAAAAGCGCCAAATTTTATCCCAAACCAGTTGCCTCTTTTCTCTAGTGACAAAATTGGGCTAAAGGCTATACTCCTAGCAACTCATGTGATAGGGATATTACAACCCTAGTCCTTTCCTCTCGCTAATCTAACACAATGCTTGTGCTCAACTGACTTCCCACTTACTCGCTCTATCTTCTATAATTTCAACCCAAACCCTAAAGTCACTTTCAACTACTGAGATTAGATCATGATGAGTTGAGATTAAATCATAAATTAGGAATTTTAATTTTTCCTAAGTCCAACTTTAGGAAATATTTAAATAATTTAATATTCTACTAAAGTGGTTGCCTTGTGGATCCCTCTGCTAGCCCTAGCACTTAGGCAAGCAAAACCCTTACTTCTCGACTCCAATCAACAATCCTTCTTAGAGAGGAAGGTGTTCTGCACTACACCCAACTTTTCTCCGAGGTAAACAAATCTACTCCCTAGAAAAGCCTTGGTTAGAATGTATGTTATCTGCTCCTGTCCGAGCAATATCCCTAATGTGATGATAACGTATGTCAATGTGCTTTGAGCGACCGTGAAACACTGGATTCTCAAAGAGTTTGATGCAGTTATGATTGTCATAATGGATCATGGAGGGCTCTAACTCTATCCAAAACAAGCCCACAAGAAGCTTCCTCAACCAAATAGCTTCCCACCCTACCAAACTAGCAATCATGTACTCGACTTCAGCGAAATCAATGCAACTAATCTTTGTTTCTGACTAAACCAAGAAATAGTTGTTGATCCAACACTGAATGCGCATCTTGATATGCTCTTCCTCTCTGTGGAGCTCCCTGCCCAATCTGCACCAGTGAAGCCCTCAAGCCTCATCTCATCAACCTACCTATATCACAATCCATACACGTGATTGGTTGCAACCCAATGAGCTTTGGTAGACTCAACCATAGACTGGATCAAAGAGTTAACTGCAAAACATATGTCTAGTTGCTTGTTCGCCAAATACATCAGCGACCCTATCAATTGTCGGTAAATTGAAGCATCTACTCACTCTAATCTAGATGTATCTACCTTCCTCTAGTTTGTGACTAGAAGCATGGTCATGGGTCTGCAATCCTACATGTGGAATCTCCTCAGAATCTTCAAGACGTACTTGCCCTGCCCCAAGAAGATCTCACCATTACCCTACTAAACCTCCAACCCAAGGAAATAGTGCATCAGCCCCATATCTTTCATCTCAAACTCGCCTGCAAGATCTCTCTTGCACTCCTGGATGAGCTTAACTATGCCTGTCAAAATCAAATCGTCCACATATAGCACCAAAATAAGCAGCTCACCTCTAACAACAATGCAGTAGAGATTGGGGTCCACTTCACACTTGGTGAAGCCCAATCCCTAAAGGTAATTGTCTATCTGAGCATACCATGCCCATGGAGCTTGTTTGAGCCCATACAAAGCTCTCTTGAGTCTTCAAACATGAGTCTCCCTGTTGCATGTCTCAAATCCCTCTCGTTGCTCAATATAAATCTCTTCTTTGACAACCCCATTGAGGAATGTTGTCTTAATGTCCATTTGGTGGATCCTTGTTGATTTTAGGTATGTTCTATGCTAGAGAAATTTATTTAATTTCTTTTCCATATTAGCAATCACATCAGCATAAAGTAAACTGCAAATAAAACATAAATATAAATCGTAAAAGACAAGCCAAGACAAGAGAACACAAGATGTGGCGCAAGCTAGGGACAAACCCCACAATGTGTGGGGAGACCCTTGATCAATTCTTCTTTTATGTTCTTCAAAGTTCAGCAGAGAAAGAGAGAGATAGTACATTTACAAAAGAAGTCAACATTTTGACTTATCTAGATCTAGCATAGATCATTTCTTATAACGATGAGATTAGTTGAAGACATTCTGCTTCAACTGATTCTCCAAGGTGACTCCTTCACCTATCATCGTTCTGCATCTCGTCCATTTGTTGCACCTCACTGTGTAGCACCATCATGCTGCATCATGCATCATCATACTGCTCATGATCTCATACATCACGCTGCCCATGCACATGCTGCCCATGATCTCATACATCATGTTGCCTTTGCATCATGTTGCCTTTGCATCATGTTGCCCATGATCTCATTTATCATGTTGCCCATTCATCATGCTGCCCATGATCTCATACATCATGCTGCCCTTACATCATGTCAATGGTACCCAATACTACACTGTAAAATCTGCACTAATGAAGGCTTACGATCACCCAATCAAGCCTCCAAATTCGCTCCCACAGGCTGCCCAACAATCTGATCCAAAACTGGTACAAATTGTTGTTCCAATCTGTTTTCGCTGTTGTTCCTAATTGTGACTGGTTAGGGCATCCATACGCTGCAACGGCCCTTAACCAAGTCACCAAACAGCCTTCAAAAACTGCGGCCTACCCTTGTATAAGTCCTCTGCATCCACGCTGTTGATTAGGGCTTAATCTAGCCCCAAAACAGTTCCACGCAATGCCTTTTCTATGGGGTTAGGGCCTGCAGCCTACCACAAGTGGCTTCCTGTACCTACGGCCTACTGAAACAGAGTTTCCAGCCCACACATAATATTCAAAACAGCCCAGAATTTGTCTCCTTTATTGTGGCCTTTCTGCTCGTTAATTTTCACTCCAAAACAGTCATAGAAGTGACCTAAACATCCCTTCTTCCTTCACTGGAAATGCCCTTACTTTGACTGCAACTAGGGTAAGGCTAGATCAGCCTCTAAAACAACGTATTCTCCTCTAGATCTCTCTGTCCACAAAACCCAAACACGTGGAGAGAGATTACAAAAGATGTGTCTCCAAATGTCTTCAAGTCCTCTTCTATTTATACTAAAAACGAAGAGGTTGAATAGACATGACGTTTGGGCTTCTAGAGCCTACATAAGATGTTGTTCGGCTTGATAATAATTCCATAATCAAAATAAATTCATATCTCCATAAATAGTTATCGGAATCGGATGATCTTTAGATCAATCCTACACCACTCAAAGAGAGGGATCCAATAAAGATATCAGCTGCCATAAATAAGATGACCCACATAAACCTACTAAACCTCCAACCCAAGGAAATAGTGCATAAGCCCCATATCTTTCATCTCAAACTCGCCTGCAAGATCTCTCTTGCACTCCTGGATGAACTTAACTATGCCTATCAAAATCAAATCGTCCACATATAACACCAAAATACGCAGCTCACATCTAACAACAATGCAGTAGAGATTGGGGTCCACTTCACTCTTGGTGAAGCCCAATCCCTAAAGGTAATTGTCTATTTCAGCATACCATGCCCATGGAGCTTGTTTGAGCCCATACAAAGCTCTCTTGAGTCTGCAAACATGAGTCTCCCTGTTGCATGTCTCAAATCCCTCTAGCTACTCAATATAAATCTCTTCCTTGACAACCCCATTGAGGAATGTTGTCTTAATGTCCATTTGGTGGATCCTCCACCCCATTTGTGCTGCAATAGCCATGACAGACAAATATCTAGTCACTAGAGCAAAGGTCTTGTTGTCGCCTCGCTTACATACTTGAGTTAATGTGGGGAAAGTCCTCAACCCCACTAGGTGTGGCCTTGGTGACAAAGTTCAAAGAAGGGGTCATCACCTAATCCCAACTCTCTCTGTCTAGGCTCTCTCCTAGCTAAAGCCAAGTGGGGTGGACCCTAAAAAGGTTTCTAAAGAGCACTTGCTAAAAGTAACAACTCCTAGAATATAATCAGTAAGTTAATTAGAGCATCAACCATTCAATAACTTGAGATATAACTTGAAGCAATAAAAAGGTTTAGCAAGTACAAACGATCATGAGCATGTAATCAACATCAGAAGTAGATATATCAAAATGACTCTATAATATATCCTACAAGGCAAATGTAAGTGGACCAGTGCCAAATATAATCTTGCAAGAAATTAAATGTATGCTCAAATAAATAAAAGTACTTGCAATGAAGGAGATGTCTTCAAGATACAACAAGATCAAATGGAATGAAAGTTGCAAGACAAGTGTTAGATCAACCAGTAGCAAAACTATGATATGATGGCACAATTTTGAAAGGAATAAAATTGAGAGCTTGCAAATAAAGATTGCTTGTACTTGAGAAAAGGAAATATGCTCACAATGATACAAAACTTTAAACTTGATTCAAATGGGCATAAGCAAAGTACAAGAACAAATTAAACTACTTGAAAGTAAATGAGATGTAAGTGCTTTCAAAATATTTTGCATGCATTTGAGAAAGAGCTCTCATAGTGAGATGTTCAATGAGATGCCAACTTCAAATGCATGCAAGAAGAAACTTTCAAAATTTGTATGGTGTTCGTGTATTCTTGGTTGATTTTAGTTAATGCCTATTCTAGGGTGATTTCTTCCCCTCAATTCCTTCAACTTGGTAAAGAGTGAGGTGAATTGCAAGAAGGCTAGGATGAGGAGGCACTTCTCTTTTATTAACGATGCCCAACTAGGCTTCAAGACAACCCACGTGCCTTCATTCCTACAAAGGACTTGGCCACAAGAGAATTGTGAAGACAAGCTCAACACATTCCTTCATTCATTCAATGTGATGATAACGTTGGGATATTGATGATAACCTTTATTCAAAACTCAAGTCAAGGAAATTGAATGAAAGCTAGGGAAGCTTGTCCTAAATTTCTATCAACCATGCTTATGCTTAGAGGTTAATTTTAGAAGTGCAATGGAGATGCAAATGAATAGATGTGTCTTGCAAGTAGAGATAGTGTCTCAAATTTGAAATGCCACAAAATGGTTCAAGTAAATGTGTTCATTCACAACTAAGGCAATAAATACTTGCATTAAAGAATTGAAATGAAACTCAAATGATGTCAAAAGATAGATGAAATTAAAATCACCAAATTTACATGAATATGAAGCAATATTAGCATGTGAAAATGAACATTCATGAAAACTATGAAATAGTTACATGAGAGGACATATACATCAGCAACTAAATAGATTCTATCAACTACAAGAAATCAGATCTAAAATTCTCAAATGAACAATGTAAAGTGAGAAATAGAATCACTAAACTAACCCAAGGTAAGATTGTGAATTGCTAGATCTAAAGCATGTAAAAATGAGAACAAAAATGCTAGAAATTAAGAAAATTAAATCTACTTGAAGGAAAGAAACAAAACTCAAACAAGCATACAAAGGATCTTCTCCCAAAAAGAGAGAGGGGTGGGATGCCAAGAGGATAATCCTCAAGCTCCCTCAAAGAAACTTTTTGTTTTATTATTGAATATGAAGCCCTCTAATGGGAATGAGGGACTTAGGCTTTGAGGCGAGTTTGCAAAGAGCAAATACTCCTCAAATAAACTTCATGAAAATAGAAGATCAAATACATATCCTATGGTAAAATACAATAAGAAGCCTCCAAATGGGATACTTCGCTTTCCTCAAGGTATACAATCTTGATTTCTCAACTCATTGGTCTTCAAGAGGAAATATTTCACATAGGAAAAAGAGATAAAAGAAATGCCTATAAGAGAAGAGCTTGATGGACAAGAAGGCTGCAACAATGTATTCTTTGATCCTCAAACAAAGTCCTTCAAATGAAGCTTAAACAAGCCCTCAAATCCTCCTAGAGGACTACAGAAGGCATGAGAGAAACACAAATTATATTAATGATTATTCACAAATAGTAATATACATTATGAAACAAGTGTATTCAACAAGAGTAGGAAGAGACTTCTTCTCTTGCTCAAGCAAGGAAAAGCTAAGCCTTTCCTATGAGCTTCTCAAAAGCTAGATGGCATCAAATAAAGCACATAAAATAGATCAAGAAAGCTGAATTTAAATTTGTGACTTTAGCAAACAATAGTAGAGAAACCCCCCTTCTTCAAATTCGCTTGATAAGCCCTTGAGAGAATGCTTGCCTGATGTGAATTCTTACAACCTTCGCCTTGAGAGTGAGTTCATTCAGCTGATAATTTACCCCACACTCAAGTTTATTTCCAACGCAAAATAACTTCTACACACTTCAAGAAAACATTAGCATCACAAGGGGCTAGATTGAGCAATGAGAGAAGAGGCTAGATGTCCAACCAAGAACATTCTAGTGCTCGTCACTCTAGAGCATCTCTCTAGGCCAAAAATCAATACAAGATAACTTGCATAAATCAATCCACAAATACAGCAAATGAGCTAATATATTTGACTTCAAAAAATGTAGAGAATGAAAACACAAATGAACAATTTTACCTCAAAGATAGAAGAACAACATCATATCAAGAATGAACCCCCAAAGTCTTGACTTTATTAGCATGGAAAAGAAGTGAGGGCAAAATCTTGTAGAGTTTCCCCAAGCAGAATAGCTCATGTAAAGGTGATACAATAGGAGCCCAAGGCTCATTCAAATAGGTAAATGGGATCAAATCCCAATGTAGATACCAAATGCCTAGTGGAGAGGGAGGCAATCCCAAGAAGGCAAGTCGAAATCCAAGAGTGAAATCCAATGCCAAGTTTGAAGCTCGAAATCTGGTACGTGGGTAGCGTGCTCTTTTTCCATATACGTTTTACTTGAGGTTGCCATGTGTGAAGAAGGTAGGTGAAGATGGAGCCAACTCTCAACAAATCCTCAATAATGGACCATGTGATGACACCTCTCAAAGAACCAAACAAATTTGTCATGCATAGAGATTCCATGTATGAAATGCATGTATCTAGACTAGTTGTTGCGTGGAGCTGAAGTAGGTAATTTTGTACAAGTGTGAGGAGTAGTGGAGTATAGTGGAGACAATACTCTACTAAACTCTCAATCAAATATCCCCTCAAATATTCTCCATCATTCATGTATCTCTAAGAGATTTTGAGTTTCCATGTCACCAAATCAAATCCCTTGATCTGGCCCACAAACTCAACTTCCTCAAGTGCAATAACTCTTGTGATGAATCAAGTGCCATATCATCATTTGACTATCCCTTGACTTGCCCTTTCACTTGAGTGAATTTCCAAGCCATTTCCACGTCAATTAGCATGTGGAAATATCATTTATTTTCTCCACTTTATTATTTTCTTGGTTATTTTATTGCCACATTTTCCCCAAGACTTAGGAAAAATGGGTTTTGAGGGTCTATCAAAGATTTTTTACCCCTCAAAGTGTGTCTTAGTAGAAAGTTGAAGTGTAAAGGTCTAATTTTGATTACTCATACCCCCTACAACTTCTCTAGATGAAGCGAACAAAGTTGCTTCTACAAATAATTACTCCAGAAGACTTGGAATATGAAATTATCCATTGAGGATATAAATATTATATTAAACAGTGTTGAAAATATCGGTATCAGGAAAATATCGGCGAGGGTCTAGAAAATATCTTATCAGCGATATCAGCGAAAATATCGACAAAATATCAGCAAATATTGGCAAGCATAAAAAATGCATAATATATTCATTTTTTTCAGATTTTTAAACATATAAAGCAATAACAACATGAAATAAACACACTAGCACATAAATATGAAGAAAGCACTGATATATATGATGTCAAATAGAAATGATACATCAAAGGCAATACCAAATCCTGCTGATCCCTGATAATTGTCCATTCAAGGACTCAAATGTGGAGAACCAATACAAAATAACATCACATATATAAAAGTATCTTATCATCATGAGTTATATGTAGCATAACAAATAAAACTAGCAAGCTAGCAGCTATCTATCTGAAATCACCGCCCTCTCCCCCTTTTACGGGTAAACATGATGGGTTGTTTGCTAGGCCTGCCCCTAGTAGTAGAAGGCCTTGACCCTGCCTCTACACCTAATGTCAAATAATGAGTGCTAGGTATGGGGCTATGCTCTCCTATATCTATAGCAGATGGTGTTGATGTTGATGCTCCCGCAGTGTCCTCCTCCTCCTCCTCCTGCTCCTCCTCTGAGTGCTGCTGCTCTTCCGAGTCGTCCTCCTCTTGCCACCCTTGTTCTAATGGATCATCTGCCACTGGCTTTAACCATGAAGGTGACTCCTCCAAGATGGGCTCCTCAAACTCCACCCTCCACTGAGACAATACATCAATATTGTCTAAGGAAATGGCATCTAGATCCATTGGTTATTCTATTTGCCTCACTCGAAGTCGGATGTTATAATGCACATACACCAAATTGTTGAGGTGTGCGAACTCCAACCTGTAAGAGTGTCAAAAAAAGTAATGACTCTTGACTCTTGACACTTGAAGGTCATAAATTAAAAATTAAAAATTACAATAAGTGTAATTGCTCAACTAAAGGTTGGAGCTCAAAGTTATACCTGTTGCGCTTTTTTGCATGTATTTTCTCAAATACACTCCAATTGCGCTCACACCCTAAAGAGCTACATGTTTGACTCAAGATTTGTATGGCCAATTTCTGCAAATTTGGTGCCCTTGCACCATAGCTTCGCCACCAAATATCTACAACAAAATAATGAAATAAAAAATTCAAAAACTTAAAACATAATTAAACTTTCAAAAAAGTTACATAATTGAATTTAAAAAAAAAATAGAATTATAAGTAAGGAAATTCTAAATTGAAAATTCTAATTTCTAATGAGTGATGACTTGTCACTTACGTGACATGAAGAGGGTCCTTTCCCTAATAGCATCATCAAAGCCAAATAGGCCAACACAATCCCGATAACACTGTATCCCACGATTGATTTTGCTACGAAGCTCAGGATCAGGTACCATCCTCTGAATACAGGAATGGAGCCCTTCCATCACCTCGCCATCAAAATCAAAGCCACATTTGTATGAAAATGCGGGGTTGAGAAAGAGTGTTGCTGCATGAATGGATCGATGAAGCATCCTTGTCCACCAACTATCAATCACACATCCCATAACATCATCTACCTATCAAGGCCAACAGAACCCTTGTCTACATAATAAGAACGAATGGCCTCCTTGGCCCTATCCATGCCCTCATACAAATAAGCCATTGCAGGCTTCTCCCCATCCACCAATCTGAGAACTTTTCCTATAGGTTCACTAACTACGCATGCTTCTTCTACTCCACACCAAAACGTCTCAAAGTACACCATTTTTGCAATGGCTTTCTCGTCCTGTCTCCTGTTGTATCTACAATTACGCCAATCATCAGACACAAACATTTGCTTCAACTCGAACTGACATCGAAGCAAAGACTAAAGAGTAATAAAGTTTGTGGCAAAACGTGTGATCGCATGACGCCGCAACTCCTTGTTTCTAGTGAACCTCCTCATGAGGCTAAGAACAAAAGCATGGTTATAAATAAACTTGGGGACGCTCCTAGCCATATCAACCACCTCCTTAATGAAGGAGAGTTTCCCCATATCCTCAAGCAACAAATCGAGACAATGTGATGTACACGGAGTCCAGAACAATGTGGGATGCCTCTCCATAAGCATCTTGCCGGCAAACACATAATTAGCTGCATTGTCTGTTATGACTTGCACCACATTCTGCACACCAATCTCCCGAATGAACCCATCTAACAACTCACATATCGTTGCTGCATCTTTGATATGTTCTGATGCATCCAACAATTTAATAAACATGGTACCTTTAGGCCAATGTACCAAGAAATTTATAAGGGTCCTACCCTTTCCTATCTGTCCAACCATCAGACATCACTGTGCATCTAGTAACTTCCCATGTCTTTTTCAACTCCGCCAATCTAGAGTTGATGTCCTGCTTTTCTGCTTGAAGAATTGGCCCCCGCAACTCCTCATATGTGGCACTTTTGTACCCTGGGCCCACAACAGCAATGGCATCACACGTTGGCTGCCAAAATGGATTGGTTTTGGTGATGCTGAGAGGTAAGTCGCTCCAGAAAATACACCTCCCCATGACTCTATCTGCTTCTTGCTTCTCCTTTATTTTTAACAAGCGATTTTATGCCAGGTTGTGCTCCAGGTCCTGTTCGTGGAACAAAAAATGATGGCCTTGCACTAGCAGTAGCAAGTGATGATGTGCCAGTGCCAGCTGTGTAGCCCCTCCCACTACCCTCAACATCAAAATCAGGAGAAGATATCCTAAAAGATCTACCTGCACGTTCAACTTTGTTTCTTTCTGCCTCTTCCTTCTTTCTGTCTTTTTCATCAATTGCCTCAAGAGCTTTTTGTATAAGCTCCGGACTAGAAACCGTACATCCCAACATCATGTCCATTGAGTCTAGCAAGATGGTATTTCAGTCGTGTAACCCCACCTGTCATCCTAGTCCCACACAATTTGCATGTAAGATATGCACGATTTGTCCCACCATCAAGGTTCCCATACTCCCGAAATGGGTCCAAGGCTTTTGGCATATTTGTATTTTGTAGTGGGCTAACTTAAACCTAGGGCACCAAAAAAAATTGGAATTAGTAACTTAATAAGTAATAACCACATCATTTTACAAAATGGTTGTTTTGCTACATTATTTGCAATTTTGCAATGTGAATTGAAAATTGAAAATTCAATGAAAAACCATAAATGACAATAAGAGGGTGTATTTGAAAGTTTAAAAAAAAAATACAGTTGCTCTCGAATATTAGAGAAATCTTTAAGGGAAACACCAAGTAGATAATCATGGCTACATGAATAAACAACACTGTCAATAAGAGGAGGAATACGTTTCACTTCGAAGGCATTACACAACATCCAATATTGAGCACATCATTTCATAAATTCATACATAGAAATAGGCAAACGGTAAACCTACCTCACTGTTCACATTGCACAATAAGAAACTAATTTCTAAGGTGAAGAAACCCTTGTGGGGTTTTGCCTTGGTCTCCGACCAATCCTGGTGTCTCTATGTGTGAATGCTTTTCTTCTGATGTTCCTTTATTTCTGTTGCACTGTCGATAATGTTGTTCTTTCTAAATTGCATTTGATGATAATATGATGATGTTATGTGGTGAATCAATATGTAAATGGTAAATGTACATATGAATGCAATTATCAAAGCAAAGAACAATATGGCCCTAAGAAAAATTAACGAGTCCCCCTTCCAATCCATCTGTAGCTTGTGGGCAATCAAGCAACATTGGTGTGCAAATGCAAGATCTTGACAATTTGAATAATGATCTTGCATTGCAAGATCAAGAGGAAACGCCAATCGCTAGTTCTCATATAATTGGTGATCGACAGGAAATGTCAGATTGTAACAAATTCCATCAACGTGTTTCTAGCATGCACCAGTTTGATGAAGCTCTCATGGATGTTCAGACTAATATTAGCCATGTGACAGATTCGGGGAATAATGATAGTAATATTTCATCTTCAGGAAATGTCTCTGTAATAGCACAGGATCCTGGAAATGGAAATTCCTTATTGTCTAAAGATTATGCAGATTTAAGAGCCTCATTAAAGACAATTGAACCTGGTATTCTAACTTATTTTACAGAGGAACATAATTGTTTGTTGAAAAAGCAAGATTCCAAAAGTCTTTTGCACAGTAAAAAGGTGAGAATTTGGAAGCAGTACTTGAGGCATGTGAGAATCATTTATCATACCATTGGCACGGGAGCACTTGCTTCTTAGAGCTCTTAAGGTTTCAAGAAGACAAAGTTCCTTCAAAAGGAAAAAATTGTATCTTCTCAGATCCAAAAGTTCATCTCAGAGCAAGCCTATGAATCTAACAAAGCATGATAAAAGATTGCTTACGTCACCAGATATTTTTGCACCTAAAGGGAAAAAAAGAGGATTATTGTAGTTGATCGGGAAGCACCATTTGTTGGAAATAAACCTGAAATTAATGTTGCTAAAAATATGCCAAACGGAAAGTATTGTCTTGATCAGTGTTACTTGGGAGGGGGAGCAAAAGTGGGGAGCAGGAGCGAAAACGGGTGCGGGAGCAACATTTTCAGAAGCTCCCGGTTTGGGAGCGAATCCCGGAGAGTTTTTTATATAATATATATATTTTTTATATTTTGCTACATATATGTCAACAAAAACATGTAGAATGACCAGTTAGATATAAAAAAACATAGATTTAACCCTATTACAACAATCATATAGAAGTTATAATCTTCATCAACCACATCCACAAGTTAGTAACATAGTAACATACAACATATTGAGTCTCATGATTCATCAATCTTAAAGTTTCAAGCTTTCAAAATTCAATGAATAACATTTATCATCATTGATCGCCAAAGTTGTACTTGTAAGCTAAGTGTAACCATTACAACAAATAATATCTAACATGAAATCAAATGTTATAAAATGAAATGAAATGAAACAACTTTCAACTTTCATGAAGCATCATATTCATAATTCATTACTAATGAGTTATAATTGCCAACTTCAAACTTAAATTGCCATATATTGTTTAAAAAAATATCATAATAAATATGAAAGAGCCAATAGTTATAAAAACTACTAGAAACTAGAAAAGACAAGTAAATCTATTATCTATTGCTTATGCTTGGGCCTCTTGCCACCATGAGAAATGTCTAATTTTTTAGTCTTGTTGGAAAATTGGGATCTTTGTCATTAATATCACCATCTAAGCATTAATATCCAGAGATATCTTTGTCATTACCTCTGTATTTGTATAGGGATCTTTGTCATTAATATCACCCTCTAAGAATTAACATAAGATAGAAAAAGCATAGCATGTCAAGTCAAGATTTTGTTTGAGTGATGCGCACATTTTTAGGAGGGTTATGATAGAGGAGTTCGACAACCAATGTCACTAACATCGAGGTACATAGAGGGATTGGTGCTCTCGATTAAATACGAGTTCCATACCCTAATACATGACAAAATTCAATGGAAACATTGCAATCCCACAATGCTGAAATCCTGAAAAACTAATAAGTCTGCCGGATTTTGAATGAAATCTAAAATTCTACTTTCTCCATATGAAATCCAATGAGGTCGGAACCACTCTCAAACATCCTGAGTCATTTCATGGTAATGTTAAAAATTTAAGTAAAAGGATGAAAATGAGGATTAAGGAGAATCCTTTTACTTTAAGAATTTAACATTACCATGAATCGCATATCAATACTAGGGCCATAAGCTTGAGCATTAAGCTGCCCCACTCAAAACTTATTTGTTTCTTTGAAAAAAAAATTGCATTTGGAACATTACTGCAAAAAAAAAAAATTGCAAAAAAAGGCTAAACGCTCCCGAAAAGGCAGGGAGCGTTTTTTTTTAGGGAGTGCGCTCCTGGAAAACGCTCCCGCTCGGAGGGAAAATTGGGAGCGGGAGCGAGGGGGGGCGGCGCGCTGGAGCGTTTTCGAGAGCGCGCTCCGGAGCCGCTCCCGCTCAGAGGGAAAATTGGGAGTGGGAGCGAGGGGGGGCGGCGCGCTCCCCCGCAACCCTAGTCTTGATTCTTGTTAGGATGTTGAGAACTATGGGTGCATTACCTGTTCGCAATGACTTTGCATTTGTCAAGGTTAAGGAAAGTAACTTTCAAATCTATTTCCATCTTGGGTTTGCGCAATGCAGTTCCAGAAAGATTTGTACACAAGATGGTCTAGGTGAGGAGCAATGAAGTGGTACTTGTTGATTTTCATGATATCCTAATCTGATAATTACTTTCCAATGATTCTTTAACCAATTCATCTTATATCACATTCACTAATAAGCAATTACACATAGGAAATCTCAACAATAAAACAATAATGACAGTACGAACATGAAGAGACAGCCAAACACAAGAGACACAAATTTTTGCCCTGGTAAAACCCTAACTAGGGAAAAACCCAACAACCTGTTCTTAGAGAAATTTGTCCAATTCAACAAGAGATACAATCTGAGTTTCATAATAGAACCTAGGAACTCCTAGGGCTTGACCACCCCTTCTTCCATGAAAAGCATTCTTCTTTCAAGGTATCGGTCCTAAGGTTACAAGTCATCTTCTAAGGCTTCGGCCTTCTTTCTTTAATACAGTAAAAAACCTAGAATTACGGTGGCATAAACTTCAGCCTCCTTGATACATGAAGAAACACAAACCTTAGGTCCATAGAACAAAGTTTCAATCCTTGTAGGGCTTCTATCCTACCACAGAAGATAAACAACATCTTGGTTTCAGCCCAGAAATCTTCTTCCTTGCATATATGAACAGACATAACAATTTCTTCTCTTTGCATGTGAATTAGCCCAAAAAATGTCCTCTTTGCATATGTGAGCAGAACAAAGATGTGATCTAAATTATCATCCAAATGGAGGAGGCCAAATTGGTTTATATAGAGATCAAGAGGTGCCCAAGGGGGCACATCGCCTTGTGTTGGGCTAACTTGAACTTTTGGAGGCAAAGATTCAAAATTTAAATTTCTTTCTTTTGGGCTGACTTGAATATCGACTATAGCTACAAAAATTCAACAATATTGTGGAAGAAACTGTATTTTGATTTTGAATCCCAGGCCCACCTGAAACTATATCTCTGTATTTTGATTTTAAATATGTATTTTATTTCGTTCCCTTCTTAAATTTGGATCATGGAGAATCTTCAGTTGAATCTATAGACACCCATTTTAACACAACTGGTGCAACAGTTATGTGGCAACCTTAATCAAAGCAACGAGGTTTTTGCAATTACAAATATTCAGGGTCGTGAAGAGCCAGCGACTGTTATATCATTTGTTTTGAACAAAGATGGATGGATTGGTAATAATCTAAGGAACGCAGGAGGACACATTGTGCAGCACTCGAATGTGCAATTACTTGAGGACAAACAATGTTGCAAAGGGGGGATTGTAATGTCAAATTAATTGCCCAAGGGAGGACGGAGTAGCCTATCCAACCCTGTAGGCTATAGTCTCGATAAAAGGGGAAAACTCAATTATCCAATGTTTGGGACGACATTGAGTAAAAACCCAAATTGGGGATTGCACTTGCAACCTCTCACATTTGAAAAACTCCATGATGGAATCTATAAATAAAGAAGAGTTGGAATCATTTTCATCATTGATTTGGATTGGAATATCTTTGATTTTCTTGAGCCTAAGGTTGTTTTATGACCCCTTGTTCATTAGTTTTTGTTAAAATTGTCAACTAGAGCCAAATTCCACTTTGGACAGCGCATTTGATGGAGATGATTATTGCGTTGAATTCGTCTTTTCGAGAGGACCAAAATCGACCTCAGGATCATCAAATTTGGATAACACACGCACTATGCTTTTGAAATTATGCCCTCACCTGTGCAAATTGTCAAGGTCGGCCACATCATCATGTAGGCTCATGAAGCCCAAGATACATGTCACATCACCATCAACGATTTGTATAAATAAGAGAAATGTCCAACCTCATTTGGCACTTCACTCTCTCACATAATCATCTCTCTCCTTCTTTGATTGGTTCGTACAGCTTATTGGGCATATCTTTTCCTCACACTTGTGGTAGCAGAAGGACAAATTGCAGGACGAATTACGAGGCCGAAATTTCAGAGTCTGTTGCAGGTTCGACCAACATTGACTAGGTGTGTTTTGACCACATTTGACTCAGTTTTCATGCCAGAATTTTGTTTCTGGAAGGCCACATGGATTGGCAGAGGAACCGAGGTATTTTGGGCACATTGACCAAGGCTGACTGCAAAGTTGACCGCAAACTTCAAGTGCATAATTTGACCAAGTTTCACCATTGATTTAGTAATTGTTTTGGGCCACTTCAGAAGGCCGAGTTTGACTACCTTTGACCGAGCTCCAAAGAGGATTGTTTGCTGCTATGTTGCCCATTGTTGACTTTCTGGTTAGGGCAAAATTTCACTGTTGTTGTCTGCTGTAGAAAATTACAAATTTGACAGGGCTGCTTTGACCATCATTTGGCAAGTCAATTTTGCCTTTGTTGTACTCTCTCTTTGCTGAACATTTGATATAATAATAAGAAGAATTGATCAAAGGGTTTTTCCCTAGCATCCGCCAAAAACTGGTGTCCTCTTGTCTTGGCTTGTCTTTTGCATTTATGTTTGATGTTTTTTCATCAGTTACTATGATATGATAATGGTTAATGTGATTGCTAATGGATTAATGAAATTAATAATGGATTAATGGATTAACTAAGTAACTGACCTAAGTAAAGAACATGTTAACTCAAAAATTAACATGGTATCAGAGCTCAGGTGAGGACAACCCCAAGCAAGAGAGAAAGCAATCATCAAGGCTTCATCACATTAAAGGACAGAGGCAACCCTAGGACGAAGCTCCTTGTGGCATTAAGTCAAATTCTAGGCATGATTTCAAGCAGTAGTCTCTAGGCCAAAACCCTAATCAAGAAAAGCAAAGAAAGGTGAGGGCCATATAAACCCTAATCTGGAAGTCCGAGGATCTAATCAAATAGCCCACACAAAGTCGAGTTGTTCGTCAAAAGAATCGCAGTCCAGAGGTCTAAAATCAATTTAGGAGATCTGAAATTCAAAAGCATAGTGTGTGTGTTATCTATATAGTTGTTTGGAAAACATTTTGAAGTTGTTCTCTCACTTGAGAAAAGATGCAACCAAGTCTGAGTTTACTGAAGGCTTTTCAAGCTAGGTTGAATGAAGAATTTATTTCTATGATATAACTTTGCAGCGAGGGGAGTTTTGTCAATCTCAAGATAGGTCAAATCTTACCCTTAGAACATGAAGTAATATGTGGGTTTTCGCTGAAGTAATTTGAAGGTAATCCAAGCTCTGGTCAAGCATCTTTCCGTGAAATATTATAAGCTGATCTCAGCCCTCTTTCTTGAGGTCTTTCGATGACAGACCTCTTAGCATTATTTGTCAAGACAATTTGAAGCAAGCAACCGACCACTTTAAGGAAGCATCATCGCTTTTGTTCAAAACTGATATGCAAGTGTTATATGGGAAATTCATGCAAGATACTGGCTGAAAATTTGTTGACTTAGTCTAATGCACTTCAAGGAATATTTCTGCCTGAAGCATAAAAACTAATACTGAAGCAATAAAACCGATAGCTTGGAGACTTGAATGTAAAAATACGCAAAAGGTATTATGTAATAATAATTTATTATATATATAAAATGTATAAGTGATGTTTGTTACAATGAGGACCTGCATATATATACCTAAGCAGGTGTCCTTTCGTGACTGGACATGTCTTTTAGACATGCCTTTTCACTTAACTTAATGACTATTTAACCTAATCAATATTTGATTATTTACTATTTACATTTATTTTATTTATTTTAGTTGTTATGAATTATATTCATAACATAGCCCCTTCCTTCGGAAGCTTTGTCCTCCAAGCTTTAATGCTGTGGATTTTCTTCACTTAGTGGTATATAATCTGGTCATCCTCTCGTCATGTAGCTCATTAGTAATATTCCCTTGTATATTTTTTTATTTTTTTTTTAACCCTAATTTTTTTTGTGAACTCTAATTTTTTTATTTTTAGTTCTAATTTTTTTTCTATATATAGATATATTTTATAACTCTAGTTTTTTTTAACATTATTTTTTAAAATAATATATATATATAAAATTTGTTTTTTTAAATAGTAATTTAATTAATTAAAATGTATTAATGAATTAAATTATAATTATAATATATATATATATATATATATATATATATATATATATATATAACGTTTATATAACATATATATATATATATGAACTGAAAACAAATCGTATGGACGACAGGTTCAGGCGTGCGAACCGAACCAAACGGTGGCTTACATGCTGGAGATTTAAACGACGCGGCATACGGATCAAATCGATCAACATGAGACGTGACGTATGGAAAACCCCATCGGTAGGGATTTACGCAAAATGATCATCCGGAATTTGGTGTCAGAAGGTAACCTGGTCAACGAATTTACTGTTTCTGAATCGCAGTGGACGCGGCAGCATCGGACATTGACTATTTGTGAATCGCAGTGGATGAGGCAGCGTTGGACAACGGAGTTCAAGAATTTGGCAGCTAGAAGTCGTCGTGATTTCGCATTGATATAATTAAGGTAATCACAGTATTTCATGGGACGCTTGTCGGGATAAGTGTGCGTCTCTTCCTGTAATCTGACCGATGATCCATTCCAGTTGACACTTTCTCCCCGCGATCTGACAGAGGCTTTAACATAGTCGACATTAGAACTACCAATGTCACTTAAAGCATTCATATTATCAGCGCTTTCCTCTTCAGCGGCAGATCCTGGCCAAGGGTTTTGCTGCGATTTCCGGCAACTTACGCAACGCATGCACATGCGTGGAGTAACATAATCTTCAGGTTTTGCAAGACTCAGGCTTGGACTTGTAGTCAAAGCAGGGGGCTACTTCTGCTTCTTTACTTTCCGAGAGGGCGGATTTCGACAATTAGGTTTCTGAAAATCGCTGCTCTCTTTTGGCGAATCTGCAATGACTAATTTCCGTTTGGAAACTGGCGCCTTGCGCTGCCCTATATTGCACCTTTTCTGCATCACAAGGACTTTAGAGCTCTGACCCCGAATATCAGGGGGCACTGCTGGCACCTCAACATTCTCATTTAGCTGGCTAACTTTGAGCTGAACATCGTGATCCACATACATATTTTTGGAATTTTCAGCAAACCAACAATTTAGGAACCTTGAAATTTTGGATTGGGTCCCCTTGGTTTTCTTATATCTGCTTTCCAATTTTATTGTTGGATCAACAGTAGTTTTATAAGGATCTGCCTTGCACAACTTACAGACAATGGTTGTATACAATGGATCCCATGTATTGTATTTTATAAGCTGAAGATCAGATTTACTGGGTGTCTGTGCACTCACTTTTGAGCTTTTTGTGGGTGTCTGTGCACTCACTTCTGAGCTTTTTAATCTCTTGGAACTCACATCAGAAGGTGTGGTCCTTTTCCTCTTACACAAGGTTGATTGCTCCTCATTTTTCTCTGAACCAACTTCTATTTTAACTTGTTGTTGTACATTTGTTAATCCACTGGTTTCTTGAGAAACCTGTAGAACATCAACATGATCAGGGTTTTCTTGAGAAACTTGTACAGTATCAACATCAACATGATCATGATTTCCTTGAGAAACTTTTACAACATGACTATGATCAGTATTTTCTTGAGAAAAATCCCCAGCAACTTCTTTGAATGGAGAAGTTCTAGTAATTCTAAGGTTTGATAAAAACCCTAAAACCAGCTGCCATGCAAGTTTTCCCTTCCAGAATTCACCATTTTCTTGTTGAAGCCTATCAAGAATTTCATCTCCAATTCTATCCATATCTTCATCTTCATTCCTTTCCTTTTCTGAAATGGAACTCCTAAGAAAAACGCGTTGAGACACACATAACTCAAATCAGGGCATTTTTCCCTTTTAAAAACCTCAGCAATATGAATCTTAACATTGTCCCAGTTGATCAGACTCTTAGGATCTGCTTTGTTTTTGGAAAGAATCTCAGAAAAATCCAATGATCCAGCAATTGGGTTGCAGGTGCTCGAATCCTCAATCAAATCCAAATTATCTGCAATGCATTGCAGCTTACAGATTCTAGCCTTAACAGAGCTCCCATCAATACCCTCAATATCAAGATCTTGTGTTTGAATTGCATGTGGGACAAGTTTAGAATCAGAATTTTGTTGTTGTTGTGTGACAGCCAACGTTTTTCCATTGGAGGTCCATGGGATTTCAGGGGACTCTGTAAGTTCATTATGATCCAAATGAGAAACAAGATAAGCTATTTCTTTTTTTCATTTTCCCAATTGGATTCGGATTTTGAGTGGTCTTCTTCTCTAGTTTTCATATACCCACTTTGACTATCCTTCTCATCACAATCGTTGTTGAGATCATTTTCGTCTTCATCATTATCAACATTTGGATTGAATTCTTCTTCTTTTTCTTCTTCCACATTTCCCTCTTCATCATCTTGATCTGCATTAGCTCCATCTTCAACATTATAATTATCTAATGCTTCACCTTGTTTCGTTTCTTCACTGTTGCTATCGTCTTCCTCTGCATAACTTTTCTCTAGACATGCTGAAACTTTTGCACATGATTTTTCTAATCGCTGAAACGCTTCTTGAACTTTACTAAACTGCTCAACGCATTCAAAACGTGAACATAATGGCACATTGTGCGGCGAACAACGTTCAAAAACCAGGTGATTATATTGTGTGCCATGGCTCTGATACCACTGAAGCATAAAAACTAATACTGAAGCAATAAAACTGATAGCTTGGAGACTTGAATGTAAAAATACACAAAAGGTATTACGTAATAATAATTTATTATATATATAAAATGTATAAGTGATGTTTGTTTCAACGAGGACCCGCATATATATACTTAAACAGGTGTCCTTTCGTGACTGGGCATGTCTTTTAGACATGCCTTGTCACTTAACTTAATCACTATTTAACCTAATCAATATTTGATTATTTACTATTTACATTTATTTTATTTATTTTAGTTGTTATGAATTATATTCATAACACTGCCTCATTTAGCGCAGAAACAAGGCAACCCTCTCCAGGACAGCTTACCATGAATAATTTGATAGAATTCTAATGATTGTGTGATCTGAGATTGTTCCACTCTAGAATCTTGGATGAGGGTCACTTTATGAAATAGCAGATCTGTGAAACAATTGTGGTCTTAATTTGAATAAGAGTTACATTGAAGTTACAAAAGTCAAGTGTCAAGTGCAACCTGCCTATATCTCTGAACTCTCAGAAGGTTTAGTCACAGCAGTAGAAACTCTATGAATCTGAAGCACAACATCTAAAGCAGTAAGGTTTTCCTTCTCCATCATGTTGGGAGGCAGTTTCAAACAGATCTATGGGATACTGTAGTTCCCTTTCCAAAGGAATCGAAGGCTAATCAGTTCCGTGTCAATTATGAGCAGTAATTTCATTAAGGCATTCATACTTGGCTCATCTGAAGGCAGTTTCAATATCAACACATTAGGACCATGGACAGTGTGAAGCATGAATCCTCATCACAAGGAAGCAAGTTATCAAAAGAAACTTCAGGCACTCCTATTGACAGATAAACATCTCATCTCTCAAGGTATGACAGGCATTAAAGTTGAAGGTCGATTTATATTGCAAAATCATATTAAGGTTTGTGGCATAGAAACTCTGTATGAGATTGAGGCTAATTTTTTTATTAAAGTATATCCTCTCAATCAAGAGTGAAAAGACCTTGAGGGCTCTTCAAAAGAATTGTGGATCATCTCAGGCTTGTACAGTTGTGGCAAGAATATGTACAGGTTAGCAACAAAATATGGATCAGTAGACTTGCGATATACTTGGCAGGCATCTTCAGATACACCAGTGGCACATTTTGCATCAATAGACATCTTCAGGGATTAGAGTTGCACATCGCCAGTCTGGAGGACTTGATGAAAAGCTGGATTACCTTGCATCATTATTGACTATGAGCTTCAGATGGCTCTAATATTCTATATGGCTAAGAACTCTTCTCTTGCTCATCATACAGATAACCTAAATTGGCTTGAGAAATAAAGTCAAAATTGTATTGCAATATGTGATGAACTCTGTGTTACTGATTCTTGGCTTCAGCTCGTGTTCATCAAACAACCAATGGCCAATGTCAGAATCTTGAGGGAAGAAGTCAATTTTTCATCAACAGTTCAAAGTGCATTCTTTTGTAGCAACATTGAATTTTTCAAGAAATTTAGTACATCAGCAGTAATATATATTCCAAACATATTGATGACATCATGAATCTAGCCCATGATAACATGCTCTAAATTTTAAATTTATTACTGAGAAGTAATTTTGTAAAATTTTCTTTTTCCTACCCCGGTTTTCAGTTTCACCTTATTTCTCCCATATAGTTAAATGCCCATTCCCATAGCCATACATTTAACAGACTGAAAAAATAAATATTGCTGAAAACACAAATTCTGGAAATTTTTCAGAGTGCTGGAAATTGCAGAAATAAAAAATCAGCAATTAAAACAGCCATAAAAACACATTTAAACTCAGTGATTTTTGGTCAACTTGACCCTGGAAAAACCCCCTACAACTCTTGGGGAAAACCAGTTTGAGAGCTCTTCTTTATTTCTGGAAAATGCCTTTTACAGAGAAAATATTTCAGCAAAACAGAAATTTTTCCAGCAAGCAAAACTTATCTGTTTTCAGCCCAAACGACAATCTGAAAACTGCTGGAAGAGCTGTACGGACCGTACGGATGTACGGACTGTACGGACGTACGGATGTACGGACTGTACGGACAGCCGTACGGACTTGTACGGACAGCCCTCGGGAAAAGTGCAGAAAATCGCCTCCTCGATATTCGTGCTGAAAAATAATTTTTTCACTGTTTTGCTCACTAAATCTGCCTTTTTCTGCTTGTTCTTTATGCTGTTCAGATTTGCTGAAATGCTGCCTTGGTGTGTGTGCCAAACTGCTGCCTCTTTCTCCTCCTTGTCCAGAAATCTCCCTTGCTCTCTTGCTCTCCTTCTCCCAATCTGCTCATGAAAGAATGAATGATCTTTTCCACCTTTTCCTCCCTTAACCCAACCCTAAATGACTTTTGGGTGATCCTTAAATCCAATGGCTGAAATAGATTTAGATCAATGGCTGAGATTAAATGCTCATTTAAATCTCACTTTCTATTTTTTAATTCACCCCACTTTAATAAAGACCCACTTAGTCATTTATTTCCAAAGTCACTTTTCCTTTCTAATTTTTCATTGACTTTATAAAGTCACTTTAAAATTAGACTTAGTAACTTTATCACTTAAAGTCACTTTCAAATTAGATTTAACTTTATAAAAATTATAAAGTTACTTTAGGAGAAAAATTAAATTCTTTTGGACACTTTTCCCTAGGCCAAAGATCAAAGCCTAAGGGAACCACCTGTCCTCCGGTACCAAATTTCAACACTCCCTCTTACCGAGGAAGGTGTTCCTCACCACACCCATCTTGTCTCTGAAGTAGACATGCTTGCCCCGTGGTAAGGCTTTGGTAAGAATATCTGCAACCTGCTCATCAGTGGAAATATACTCAAGCTTTACAGCTCCCTTCTGAACATGGTCTCTGATGAAATGATATCTGATCCCGATATGCTTTGACCTGTCATGAAATACTGGATTCTCCGTGAGTTTAATGCAACTCTGATTATCACAGTAAATCACTGAGGGTCTCAACGGCTGACCAAATAAGCCAAACAACATCTTGCGAAGCCAGATGGCCTCACAACTAGCTAGACTGGCTGCCATATACTCTGCTTCCGCTGAACTCAGTGCTACTGACTGCTGCTTCCGGCTGAACCATGACACTACTGCTGAACCCAACCCAAAACAACACCCTGAAGTGCTCTTCCTATCAGAAGCACAACCTGCCCAATCAGAATCAGTGTATCCTGCCAATCTCACTCCATCTCCCTGCCTGTAGTCCAGACCATAATCCACTGTCCCCTGCAAGTACCGCAAAATGTGTTTTGCAGCCACCCAGTGAACCTTCCTAGGCTCACACATAAACTGACTCATCGTGTTGACTGCAAAACAGATATCTGGTCTGGTGTTGACCAAATACATCAAGGAACCAATCAGCTGCCTGTACAATGTGGGATCCACCAACTCGGAATCCGAAGCATGAAGCTTCTTCCAGTTGGTGATCATCGATGTCGACATGGGTCTACAATCCTCCATGTGGAATCTGCTAAGGATGTCCACAATATATTTCCCCTGCCCCAGGAAGAAATGCCCCTCCTCCTGCCACAACCTCCAAACCCAAAAAGTAATGCATCAAGCCGATGTCCTTCATCTCAAACTCCGCTGCAAGATCTCTCTTGCAGTGCTCTATGAGTCTCTCTGAACCTGTAATGATCAAGTCATCCACATACAGCACCAGAATGAGAGGCTCCTCACCAATCACAATAAAGTAAAGGTTCGGATCTGCCTCACTCTTTGTGAAACCCATCCCCTGCAAGTATGCATCTATCCTGGAGTACCAAGCTCTGGGAGCTTGCTTCAGGCCATAAAGGGCCTTCTTCAATCTGCACACATGGGACTCCTTCCCATGCACCTCAAAGCCCTGTGGCTGCTCAATGTACACCTCCTCCTGTATGAAGCCATTGAGAAATGCGGTCTTCACATCCATCTGGTGGATCTTCCAACCCATCTCTGCTGCTATCGATATAATGGAGCGGATCGAAGTATATCGAGCCACGGGAGCGAAGGTCTCCTCATAATCAACTCCCTCTACCTGTGAGAACCCTCTAGCCACAAACCTTGCTTTGAATTTCTCAATGCTGCCATCTGCAGCATGCTTTACCTTGTAAAGCCATCTGGAAGTAACCACGGATTTGCCCTCAGGCCTCGGCACCACCTCCCAAACATCATTCTTCATGATAGAAGAATACTCCTCCTGCATGGCCTCTCTCCAGACCTGCTGGCTAGCTGCCTCCTCATAGTTAGAAGGCTCAGAGTCAAGGATGCTGGTAACCATCGCCATATAGCTACAAAATCTCTCAGGTGGTCTACTCTCTCTGACCGGCCTCTTCGGCTCAGCAACAGATGTGGCATCTCTCAAGGTGTCCTGAAGCCACTTGGGCTTCCTCTTCCCTGAGCATGCTTCTCCCATAGGAGAATGAAACTCCTCCTCCTCATCCCCATCAGTAGCCTGAACTCCTGACTGTCTGTCTGCTGTCCTCCTGCCTGCACCTGAACCTGTAGAAGCTGAGGTACCGTGTGAACTGTCCATCAGTGGACTCCCTAGTGAACTGCTCTGTGAACTGCTCTGTATGCTGCCCGGAGCACCACCCCTCTGGCTCGGCGAGCCACTGTTCACTGATGGACCTGACATCCTCATAGATGTACCTCCGGATCCTCCTGATCCCTGCCCACTGGATCCCTGCGACTGACTCAACTGCTGCTGAGGGTCTGGCTGATCCAGATACTCTAACTCCCGTGACCTCCTAAAGGCCCTGTCCTCCTCGAACTTCACATCCCATCTGACAACAACTTTCCTCTGTGCAGGAATGTAAATCCGAAAGGCCTTTGAGGTCTCACTGTAGCCCACAAAGATACCCTTCTCTGCGGTGGGCTCTAGTTTGGTCCTCTCCTCCTTGGGTATATAGGAGTATGTAATGCATCCAAGGATATGAAGATGACCAAGATCAGGCTTCTTCCCAAAGAAAGCCTCCTCCGGAGTCATGTGCCCCAAGGCACGATGCGGACTCCTGTTCTGCAAGTAAACAGCTGTGTTGCAGGCCTCTGCCCACAAGAACAATGGCAACCCCTGATCATATAACATGGCTTTGGCAGCCCCTATGATGGATCTGTTCTTCCTCTCCGCAACCCCGTTCTGCTGGGGGTTGTAAGGAACAGTGAACTCCCTCCTAATGCCTGCCTCTGCACAATAGTCAACAAACTCTCCAAGGGTGTACTCTCCTCCATTGTCCGACCTCAGGGACTTGATCTTTCGACCTGTCTGAGTCTCCACAAGAGCTCTGAACTCCTGAAACCGCTTGAAGACCTCACTCTTGGTCTTCAAGAAATAAATCCAGGTCCTCCTGGAGTGATCATCAATGAATAAGACATAGTACTCATATCCACTCAAGGAAACATGAGACATCCGACCGCTCACATCGGAATGAATCAAATCAAGTATCCCCGTCGCTCTGCTGTCACTGCTGGGAAAAGGGGATTTGGCAAACTTGCCCATCGCACAACCTCTGCAAGTATCATGGTGATCAGTACTGAAATCTGGCACACCTGTAGTGATCTCCCGCAATGTCCTCAAGGCTCCATGAGACATGTGCCCCATCCTGCGGTGCCAAATCTCACATAGCTCAGAACTGCTAGCTCTGCTGTCGGTACTACAGCTCAATGCCAAAGGGGGCTGGAATGCAAACTTGTACACCTTTGCATGGCGTACACCTATCACTCTAGCTGAATCAGCTGGAGAGCCCCTGGGATACATCAACACCTGTCCTTCCCTGAACAGTACCTCATATCCTCTGTCCTCCAACGCTGAGACGGATATGAGGTTCTTCCTCATCCCTGGCACATAAAGAACCTCTGACACCTTCAAGGGAGGTTTGGACTCCCTCTGAAATGTCACTGTCCCCACCCCGACTGCTCTAACAACTCTGTCATCACCGAGTACTACCTCAATATCAGTGCCACTCTCTGAAAGCTCTGAGAAGTACTCCCGGACTCCTGTCATGTGACGTGAAGCCCCACTGTCCACATACCAGATACCTGTAGATGCTCCGCTAATCGAGGGAAAAGCATGCTCCCTCTGAACCTGTGTGGCAGGTGATCCTGCACTAGAGGACTCACATGTAGTGAACGCAAACTCCCGGTCAAAACGACCTGCAAAGTCCTCAATCTCAGCTGACGCTGCCACATCCTGGGTCTTCCCCTTCTTCTTCTTCTTCTCCGGACACACAACTGCATAGTGTCCCATCTTCTGACAATTCCAACACTTCACTTTGGAATAGTCCTTTTGTGAGTTACCCTGTTTACCTTTACCTTTGCCTTTGCCTCCACCACCGCTTGTGGAAGCCTGCTTCTTCCCTTTGCCTTTCTTGCCTCCTGCCACCAGTGCTACGTCCTCATCCTGCTCAACTGGCTTGGCTGCCCCAAGCTGTCCTTTCCTGATCTCTGTCTGTATACAATCATCCCAAAACCTCTCCCATGTGGGAAGGGTCTCACGTGCACAAACCCCATCAGCAAAGTTCAACCATGAACGGGGGAGGCCATTCACTGCAATACGCACCAACTCAGTGGATGGAATGGCCTCTCCAATCGCTGCCAACTCATCTCTCACATTGGTAATCTTTGTGAGATATCCAGCTGCACTATCATTCCCCATCTTAATGTTCTTCAGCTTCTCCTTCAGGACCATCTTCCGGTTCTCATTGGTACTCTGGTAGAGATTGGACAATGCTGTCCACATCTCATGGGCATTGCTCTTTCCTCTCACATGAGGAATGCAATGGTCTTTGATTCCGTCTAGAATCAGCCTCTTACCCTTGTTGTTCTTTCTATTATAAGCTGCCAACTGAGTAGCATCAGTAGGCACAACAACAGGGTGCTGTGCTGTATGCACCATGATATCCCAGACTTCTGCCTCCTCAAAGATACTCTGCATTCTCTCCTTCCAAACGCTGTAATTTGTATGCCCATCCAACCTATCCTCCACCCTCAATCCCAATGACATCTTGCTGTCCTAAAACTGAAAAATAGCACTGCTGTTGTAAAGATAAACCTGCTGTTTATGAAAAATCAGCTTGCTGGAATTTTCTGAGTGAAAAAATCAGCAGCTGTATTTTTCTCTTTTGCTGTCCCAAACTGCCCTTCAGCACTCAAGCTCCGATACCATGTAAAATTTTCTTTTTCCTACCCCGGTTTTCAGTTTCACCTTATTTCTCCCATATAGTTAAATGCCCATTCCCATAGCCATACATTTAACAGACTGAAAAAATAAATATTGCTGAAAACACAAATTCTGGAAATTTTTCAGAGTGCTGGAAATTGCAGAAATAAAAAATCAGCAATTAAAACAGCCATAAAAACACATTTAAACTCAGTGATTTTTGGTCAACTTGACCCTGGAAAAACCCCTACAACTCTTGGGGAAAACCAGTTTGAGAGCTCTTCTTTATTTCTGGAAAATGCCTTTTACAGAGAAAATATTTCAGCAAAAAAATCAGCAAAACAGAAATTTTTCCAGCAAGCAAAACTTATCTGTTTTCAGCCCAAACGACAATCTGAAAACTGCTGGAAGAGCTGTACGGACCGTACGGATGTACGGACTGTACGGACGTACGGATGTACGGACTGTACGGACTGTACGGACGGCCGTACGGACTTGTACGGACAGCCCTCGGGAAAAGTGCAGAAAATCGCCTCCTCGATATTCGTGCTGAAAAATAATTTTTTCACTGTTTTGCTCACTAAATCTGCCCTTTTCTGCTTGTTCTTTATGCTGTTCAGATTTGCTGAAATGCTGCCTTGGTGTGTGTGCCAAACTGCTGCCTCTTTCTCCTCCTTGTCCAGAAATCTCCCTTGCTCTCTTGCTCTCCTTCTCCCAATCTGCTCATGAAAGAATGAATGATCTTTTCCACCTTTTCCTCCCTTAACCCAACCCTAAATGACTTTTGGGTGATCCCTAAATCCGATGGCTGAAATAGATTTAGATCAATGGCTGAGATTAAATGCTCATTTAAATCTCACTTTCTATTTTTTAATTCACCCCACTTTAATAAAGACCCACTTAGTCATTTATTTCCAAAGTCACTTTTCCTTTCTAATTTTTCATTGACTTTATAAAGTCACTTTAAAATTAGACTTAGTAACTTTATCACTTAAAGTCACTTTCAAATTAGATTTAACTTTATAAAAATTATAAAGTTACTTTAGGAGAAAAATTAAATTCTTTTGGACACTTTTCCCTAGGCCAAAGATCAAAGCCTAAGGGAACCACCTGTCCTCCGGTACCAAATTTCAACAAATTTGGCATAACTTGATTTGATCTATTACTAGGGTTCTCTTTGGACTATCTAGAATGTGGCAGAAGATGTTAAGATCAGTGCTAATAAGGGCTAGGACTCAGAAACAGTGTTGCATAAGATACGTTGGCATAATCAGACTTGAAGCAGGTAGTTTAAAAGGATCAGAACATTTCAAGGCTAAATTCAGAGCAAGTCCCTTGGTATCCTCATTCAATCAATAATATTGAGGTACTATTGATGCGAGTATATCACTGTTGTTGAGGACTGTCAGTTGGAAATGTGGTTGTTCAGAGTTGTTGATTGAGCAGAGCGTGCAAGAAAGATTACCTGTGCATGCATTTGAAAGTTTGTTGATTCAGTTAAAGCATGATAATGTCTCATCTCAAAAGATAAGGAGCAGATTGATAAAGGCTAAATGTCCAACTAAAGCAAGGCTTCAGAGGGAGCTATAGAATCCCTGGCAGTATGACCTGATGACCCTTCTTGCCCAATGTTTATTGATGAAGGCAAGTCATGGCAGCTGATTATGACAACTCTGATGATGCCTTGATGTATCCCTGTTACTTGAAAGGCTGCATGGAAGCTGCATGATTACGATTGACAACTTTGGCACGTGGACCTAAGGGTCTATAGCAGGAAAAGGGACAGGTTACAGGTGGCTCAATGATTATGTTTTGGCAAGGTCACTTTCTCTGTATTTAGAGGGAGTTATGGACAAGCCATGTTGATTGGATTGTAAAGATGCAACTATTGATGATGTCTGATTGATGACCCTTTTGTTTATCAATGTAAGAGGGAGTTGACTTTTAAAGTCAAGATGGAAGACCTAGTGCTAATAAGGGCTAGGACTCAGAAACAGTGTTGCACAAGATACGTTGGCATAATCAGACTTGAAGCAGGTAGTTTAAAAGGATCAGAACATTTCAAGGCTAAATTCAGAGCAAGTCCCTTGGTATCCTCATTCAATCAATAATATTGAGGTACTATTGATGCAAGTATATCACTGTTGTTGAGGACTGTCAGTTGGAAATGTTGTTGTTCAGAGTTGTCGATTGAGCAGAGCGTGCAAGAAAGATTACCTGTGCATGCATTTGAAAGTTTGTTGATTCAGTTAAAGCATGATAATGTCTCATCTCAAAATATAATGAGCAGATTGATAAAGGCTAAATGTCCAACTAAAGCAAGGCTTCAGAGGGAGCTATAGAATCCCTAGCAGTATGACCCAATGACTCTTCTTGCCCAATGTTTATTGATGAAGGCAAGTCATGGCAGCTGATTATGACGACTCTGATGATGCCTTGATATATCCCTGTTACTTGAGAGGCTGCATGGAAGCTGCATGATTATGATTGATGACTTTGGCACATGGACCTAAGGGTCTATAGCAGGAAAAGGGACAGGTTACAGGTGGCTCAATGATTATGTTTTGGCAAGGTCACTTTCTCTATATTTAGAGGGAGTTATGGACAAGCCATGTTGATTGGATTGTAAAGATGCAACTATTGATGATGTCTGATTGATGACCCTCTCGTTTATCAATGTAAGAGGGAGTTGACTTTTAAAGTCAAGATGGAAGACCTAGCCTTGATGCACTATTCCTTGCACTTAAAGGTCTGATGAGATGGAGAAGTTGTTGGTCTGCATATGTATATCTTGTGGGATCCCTGGTGTTCTTGATAAACACCCTATCAGTCATATGCCTCGCTATGAAGACTCTGAGTCGATCTATGGATGAGCCTCATATATTGGATAGCTGCTTATTGAGATATCTTTGTGATTCTATTATCTATAATTTGAGGTACATTGTTGGAATCTAATATTCCATGAATATTTTGATGTTGGCTCGGTTGGCAGTGTGATGGATGGAAAGAGCACATCAAATGTTATATCTCTTGATTCGGTTGCTCTAGAAGCACTATTGAGGATGAATGTATATAGCAGCAAATATGGCTTATTATGAAGGCAGTTGGTTGAGGAAAGCTCTTCAATGGGCCATTTGAGCACATGCTGGCAACCACCTTTATATATTGCAATATTCTTGAGTGGGATTCATTTTTCAGAGAATCCATGTTCCATGACAGCTCCAAGTGTTGGGTACCACTTTATTTTGATATGGTACATTGGAGAGCTACTAAGTTCCATGATTGTTGGTTGGATGAGTAGATTATTGTCATCCTTACATAGCCTCTTGGTAAGGTCAAGATTATCTTTCTTCAGCGAGAGGCTGGGAGTCGTGGATAGGCCCTACTATGAGGGTCCCAGTTGAACATTGAGCTCAGGGGGCTCCTGGGGGCCTAGGGTACTTCTTGGAGCTATGTGCGACGATAGGGTGAGTGGTTCACCTTCCCCTATAGGTACATTGTGTACAGGGTGAGTGGTTCACCTTTCTCTATGACACTCCATGATGATATATGAGAGCATAGGGTGAGTGCTTCGCCTTCCCCTGTAGTTGATGATTCAGTTAAAGCATGATAATGTCTCATCTCAAAAGATAAGGAGCAGATTGATAAAGGCTAAATGTTCAACTAAAGCAAGGCTTCAGAGGGAGCTATAGAATCCCTAGCAATATGACCCAGTGACTCTTCTTGCCCAATGTTTATTGATGAAGGCAAGTCATGGCAGCTGATTATGATTATGATGACTTTGATGATGCCTTGATATATCCATGTTACTTGAGAGGTTGCATGGAAGCTGCATGATTATGATTGACGACTTTGGCACATGGACCTAAGGGTTTATAGCAGGAAAAAGGATAGGTTACAGGTGGCTCGATGATTATGTTTTGGCAAGGTCACTTTCTCTGTATTTAGAGTGAGTTATGGACAAGCCATGTTGATTGGATTGTAAAGATGCAACCATTAATGATGTTTGATTAATGACCCTCTCGTTTATCAATGTAAGAGGGAGTTGACTTTTAAGGTCAAGATGGAAGACCTAGCCTTGACGCACTATTCCCTGCACTTAAAGGTCTAATGAGATGGAGAAGTTGTTGGTCTACATATGTATATCTTGTGGGATCCCTGGTGTTCTTCATAAACACATGATCAGTCATATGCCTCACTATGAGACTCTAAGTTGATCTATGGATGAGCCTCATAGATTGGACAGCTGCTTATTGAGATATCTTTGTGATTCTATTATCTATAATTTGAGGCACACTGCTGGAGTCTAATATTCCATGAATATTTTGATGTAGGCTTGGTTGGTAGTGTGATGGATGGAAAGAGCACATCAAGTGTTATATCTCTTGATTCGGTTGCTCTGGAAGCACTATTGAGGATGAATGTATATAGCAACAGGTATGGCTTATTATGAAGGCAATTGGTTGAGGAAAGCTCTTCAATGGGTCATTTGAGCACGTGTTGGTAACCACCTTTGTATATTGCAATATTCTTGAGTGGGATTCAATTTTCAGAGAATCCATGTTCCACGACAGCTCCAAGTGTTGGGTACCGCTTTATTTTGATATGGTACATTAGAGAGCTACCAAGCTCCATGATTGTTGGTTGGATGAGAAGATTACTGCCATCCTTACATAGCCTCTTAGTAAGGTCAAGATTATCTTTCTTCAGAGAGGGGTTGGGAGTCGTGGATAGGCCCTACTATGAGGGTCTCGGTTAAACATTGAGTTTTGGAAGCTCCTAGGGGCCTGGGGTACTTCTTGGAGCTATGTGCGACCATAAGGTGAGTGGTTCACCTTCCCCTATAGGTACACTGTGTACAGGGTGAGTGGTTCACCTTTCCCTGTGATACTCCATGATGATATATGAGAGCATATGGTGAGTGGTTCGCCTTCCCCTGTAGCTGATGATATATGCATAGGATGAGTGGTTCACCTTCTCCTGCGGATACCCCAGTGAGAGATGCATATAGGCATTTGTCAGTTGTCACATGTGGACATGTTGGTGGGATGTGGTTCATCCTTTCCCCACATATAGGTTGCTCATTCCCTATGATCGATGATTGACATGTAAGTGGGACGTGGTTCTTCTTTTCCCCACGTGTAGAATCCTTCCTACGATTGTTGGTTGGCATGCATGTCGGACGTGGCTCATTCTTTCCCTACTCTTGTTGGTTTGCATGCGCGTAGGATGTGGTTTACCTTTCCCTACGATGGTTGTGACATGTGACTGTAGGATGTGGTTTATCTTTTCCCTACGTGTGGTTGTGAGAAGGATGTGATTTATTCTTTCCCTGTTGTTGCCCCAACATCATCCTACCCATGTAGTCTGGGACACATGGGAAGTACCTCTCATTTGGCCAAATAGTTGGGAAAAGTAGCTAGTGACCATAGCACTAAAGATAGATGCATTGTGCACTATCGCACTCCCCATGTCTAGGATGCAAGGTGTTCAACAACTAGATCTAGGACCAAGTCTGATTGGGGTTCTACCCCTGGACTGACTTTTGTCAATGAAGAGTGGCAAGGTCTTGTGACTCACTCTCGATCAATTTTTTTTTCATTATTACATCATTGTTCAGCAGAGTTGAGATGAAATGAAGAGATTGTTCATGATGACAAGATGGCATGATAGATTGGCATGTGGAATTCTCCCTCACATGTGCAAATTGTCAAGGTCGGCCACATCATCATGTAGGCTCATGAAGCCCAAGAGACATATCACTTCACCATCAACGATTTGTATAAATAAGAGAGACCTCCAACCTCATTTGGCACTTCACTCTCTCACACAATCATCTCTCTTCTTCTTTGATTGATTCATATAGCTTATTGAGCATATTTTTTCCTCACACGTGTGGCAGCAGACGAACAAATTGCAGGGCAAATTATAAGTCCAAAATTTCAGAGTTTGTTGCAGGTTTGACCAGCGTTGACCAGGGCTGTTTCGACCAAATTTGACTGTGGTTTTCATGCCAGAATTTCATTTTTTGAAGGCCACATTGACTGGCACAGGAATCGAGGTATTCTGGGCACACTGACCTAGGCTGACCACAGGGCTGACCACAGAATTGACCGCAGACTTCAAGTGTAGAATTTGACCAAGTTTGACCACTGATTTAGTGACTGTCTTGGGCTGTCTTTACCACTTTAGAAGGCCGAGCTTAACTACCTTTGACCGAGCTCCAAAGAGGACCGTTTGCTGCTGCGTTGACCATCGTTGACTTTCCGGTTAGGGCAGAAGTTCACTGTTGTTGTCTGCTGCAAAAAATTACAGATTTAATGGGGCTGCTTTGATCATCATTTGGCAAGTCAATTTTGAATTTATTGTACTCTCTCTCGCTGCTGAACATTTGATATAATAATAAGAATTGATCAAAGGGCTTCTCCCCATCTTGGTGTTTTTCCCTAGCTTCCACCAAAACTGGTGTCCTCTTGTCTTGGCTTGTCTTCTACATTTATGTTTGATGTTCTTTCATCAGTTACTGTCATATGATAATGGTTAATGTGATTGCTAATGGATTAATGGATTTAATAATGAGTTAATGGATTAATGAAGTAACTGACCTAAGCAAAGAACATGTTAATTCGAAAATTAACAATTTTGGTGGAGGTGATTCCACCCTAGCTAATCCCTTTGTCTATTTTCGGTAGAGCCGATCCCACCCTACCTAAACACCTTTTCTCTTGTTCTGGCACAGCAGATTTCTTCGGAACAATTCTGGTCTGATTTTAGCACACAAGGAAGAATCTATCTGGAGTCATTTATTAGGCCATTCACAGGACAGCAACGGATATCTCTATTTGAAGGATACCAACAAAGCTCCTTCTACACAGGCAGCAATGTCAACTCTGTAATCTTCCGAGTTTTTGGTCACCGAGTTCATGGTTGAGTTAGGATCAAGTTTGAGCCTGGGCAGCCACAGGGCCACAGGCCCCGATTGGTAAATGAAGGTGTACTGTTCTTTTTATAAGTGTCGAAACCATAGAAAAATTAACCTAAAACATTACAGGGAGCACTCCCTTGACTATTGACTATTACTCAGCACATTTACTGATGAGGCCATAAATACTCTTGCACATATCTCAAGGGCACTCTACTTTGATGATTATTTTATTTTTGGTGACACAATGGAGACAACAACTACCATTGGCACACTTCTCAAGGGCACAACTTTCATGGACTATTTTATATTAGTTAGCTTGGTTAATGTGGTCTCATAGCACCTTGTTGCACACACCTCTGGGATGCACCTCTTATAAGGGTATTTTATATTATTTTTGCTGATCAAGGCATCTTGGAAGGCACCTTATTTATAATGAGTACAATTGGCATATTTTCATAATCTTAAGGAGAATTTTTCTTCTCTTCAAGAATGCTGCCTTTCTTTTACTTGGCTTGAATTCATGTTTTATTGGGGGCAGTATTGAAGCTATTTTTAAGGGAATTCCAAAGGAGAAGATTAAAAGTGGCATCTTGAATGGAGCATTTTGCATGAAGAGGGAGACATGTGGTTTTACTATTTTACTCTTTGTGAAGGCATTTTGCCTTGAGAAGAAGAGCTAAGTATTAATTTTATTCTTTTCTTTCCTTTTACCTTAGAGTAATTAGTGGATATAGAAACCACTCATTAGTATTTTTATTGTATGGGAGTTGACCTGAAGTCCATATAAGGATTTGTCTCTCCATTGTTGATCATGTTTGGATTTGGGGAAGATCCCCTCTATGACCTTATAGTTGAATCTCTACTAAAGGCTTGGAGATTCACGAATTCATTCTTGTAATGTGAGGCATACATTTTTTCATCTCAAATTGCTCAATAATGTTGCTGGAAAGTGTTTGTAAATTATCTTTCAAGGTCTTATTACAAAGGGTAATTCTACTCCTTAAAGAGGTCTTAGGTTTGGGTCTTTCCCTCTTATGATTCTTGGCTATTTTATATCCGAAAATGATAATTTTGCAGGCATAATCTTATTAAAAGATAGTTGCAGTTTTTTATTTCACAAGACAAACCTTGCTTTCAATTGTTTGTCTAGGAGGATCACCTCTAGAAGTGCACTCTTAATCATTTCTTCTACAATAATAAAAAGTAAACTGAGGCTGATTGTAGCATTCCATTGAACATCTATCTTGCCTTAATCATTGATAAAAACAGCCCCCTAAGATTGGCACCTTGATTCCATTTTGCCCAGTTGGATAGGCACTACTCTCAATCCACCATCCCATTTATTCTCTAAAGTTCATCATACACTTTCATAGGAAAACCCACCTTAGGGCAGGTGAGAGATGGCCTAAAGAGAATGAAAAAGCTAGACTGATAACAGTGGGTAGGGCATTACCACTTAAAGTACAGGTTTAAAAGGTAACAGGGTCTAAAGGACCTAATCATTTTGCAAAGGAACTCACTGCAAAGAGCAAGGGCTTGTGGCAAACAGTAATGACAAGGAGATAATTGCAGCCCTTATCAATGGTAGCATGGTTCAGATCTCCAAACAAATCAGTGAAAGAAGGCTTCACATCTTGGAGTGTTATGGTGATCATGTGGCTGACTCATAGGCTAAGTCACCTGCCACGGGACATGACGAACACGGGGATTCGAGTGTCAAATACGGACATGTTGACCCCCCAGAACAGGACACATTCAGATACATTATATCATTATATATATATATCTATATATATATATATATATATATATATATATATATATATATATATATATTAAAAATTAGATATTTCGTACACAAATTCTCATTCATGATACAAATTCATTGATTCAAACCTAAGTTGCAAGAAACGTTGCCCAGGGGTCCATTTCCGGCCGGAAACGAAACGGAAACGAGGAAACTCATACCGTATGGCTTGGAAACTCATTTCCGGCCGTACTGGCCCGTTTCACGCTGGGGAAACGTGGCCAGTACGGCCGAAAACGAGTTTCCAGGCTGTACGGCAGAGTTTCCAGTTAACACTTGACGTCTTCTTTTATTTTTATTTTATTTTTTCACTTCTAGTTTTTTATTGGGTGACTAAAATATCTTTTGGATGCTTCTAGATGCCTCTGTCAATTTATAGAAAAAAAGGAGGACTTTTTAGTGGGGCAGCCTAATGTTCAAGCCTATGGCCCTAGTGTTGATATGCAGTTCATAGTAATGTTAAATTCTTAAAGTAAAAGTGGTATTCTCCTTTATCTTTCATTTTCATCCTTTTACTTAAATTTTTAACATTACCATGAAATGACTCAGGATGTTTGAGAGTGGTGTCGCCCTAATTGGATTTCATATGGAGAAAGTTGAATTTTAGATCTCATTCAAAATCCAGCAGACTTATCTGTTTTTTAGGATTTCAGGATTGGGGGGATTGCAATGTTTCCATTGGATTTTGTTATGTACTAGGGTATGGAACTTGTATTTAATCAAGAGCACTAGGTCGTTTGACTATGTAGGAGGAGACTCCCAATCAAGCACAAGACAAGAAATTAGAAATTTCTCGTGGTTGATTTTGGATATTGCTATTTTCATTATGTGATCATTCATGAGTAAATGTGATGTAAATTTAGAGACTTATAGTTTATGCATTGACAATTGACAATTTAATCATAATGTAATAAATTAGAATGTATCAGGTATGCTTTATGATTGCACATATTTGTTAATGTCCTAGTGTGTGTGTGTGTGTGTATATATATATATATATTGTGTTTCCCCGTTTCCAAAATTTGGAGGGGCCACATTTCGTACCCGTTCCCGTTTCGAAAACTCGTACTTGTTTCCTCATATCGTGCAACTTAGATTCAAATAGATCTTCATCTAGATGTAAGTTTTACAAAGTAACATTATGCATACAAATACAATTGTGACATAAATGATAAATCATAATACATATTCAATTCATCAATGATCCAATAAGAAAAAGACAAGATAGTAAGATATTGTATTTTTCTCATTAAGTCGTCAAAATCAAAATGTGTTACATAGGTAGTGCAATGCCAATGGAAAATAGAAATAGCAAATTCAAAACAACTACAAGTCTACAAACCTCAAGGCAGTAGGTAGCTCATGAGTCATCAATCCTAATCATCAAAATCAGCATCATTGTACTCATCATCATGGTCACCATTACTCTCTTCTGCTGCATCCTCCTCCCCTGTATCCAAAGTCATCTCTGCATCTGTTGGTGTGGAGGATGACCCCTCTACAGTATCACCATCATCAAATGTGACAGGCTCTAGCACTGGATCATTGAGATCCAAGTTGACACCAACTCAACACTGTTGTCCAGACCCATATCATCAGGAAAGACATCCCACATCTTTGTCTTTCCCTTCAACCACTCATCCCTCTACCTGTAAATAAGACGAAGGTTGGTGTGCACATACACCATTATTTATGCCTTGGACTGCTCAAACCTGCTCTTCTTGACACTATACAAATTCCCATATGTGCTCCAATTCCTCTGGCAACAAGAGGATGAAGTCACCTGAGAGAGGAGCCTCATGGCTAGCTATTGTAGAGGAGGGCTTGTTGCCCACCAAGAATAGGGCTTCTTAGCCCCCCTAATCAGATCATATCCTGCAAATCAACCAGTGCTAATGGAAAACTCTGCAAAGGCATCCTCCACCTCATCGAGGGATGCTCTATCCTAAAAACCCCGCATGAATGCATCTTTCCTCCCCTGTGAGATTTCCTCATCCATGTGAGGAGGGAATCTGCAGGAAGGTCCACCATTCAGCCACTCATGGTTGTAGAATTTTGGGTTCAATGAGAGCCAAACAATGTAAAGGTGTGCAATTCTTGTCCCATCTGCAAACAAGAATATCCTGTATGGTGGTGAAGAAGGCCTTTGATGATGTATCATACTCGGGACACTCACTCTGTAAAATAATGCTCCTCACAGACTCAATCATGGAATCTCATCCCTCATAAACCTCTCCTAGGATGGGTTGGTCTGTATCTGCAAATCAAAGCAAAGAAATGATAGGGTCCATGATCTGAATAAGTAGATCTAACCTCTCCCACCAAGCATCATCTAACATTATGTCCTTCACCCTTTTAGAGGTTGTTTGATCTGTCTTTCTCCAAAAAGACCAAAACTATGAAATAACCATGGCCCCAAGAGCAGTCTTGACCTCCCTCAACCTCTTCAACATGATGAATGAAGGGACAAATTGTGTATCCGCAATCTTCAACAATGATAGATTGGTGTACTCCTTGTAGATAGTGAGGGCATTTGTATGATTTTGTACAAAGTTGCAGATATGTAGTGCATCCTCAATAATGCTTCCAATCCAAAGCACATAAGAAGCAATAGATTTAAGTTCTAAGTTCAATGAATGGACAATGCAAAGTGTCCAAAACAATTGTGTATATTTAGCTTCCACAATCATGCCAGCAGCCTTGCAAACAGGTGCATTATCTGTAATGATTTGCACACAAGAATCAACACCTACATCTTCAATAACTTTAATAAACAACTCACCCATATATTGTGCATCCTTGTATTGTCCAAGTGCATCCACTGACTTCAAAAAAACTGGACCGTTCAAGGAAGACACCATAAAGTTGATGAGTGGGTGTCGTGCTAGATCTGTCCATCCATCAGAAACAATGCTAACCCCAGATGTCGGCCATGCTGATTTAATAGGCTCAAACATTTTTCCACCTCTTTTTTTGCCTTCGTCAGCAATGTGGTCCTAAGCTTCTCTGACCCAAGAGGCACATACCATGATGGAGCCCCTTGAGTTAGAGTTCGACACATCTCAATAAATAGAAGTGAGCGTGCAACATTAAAGGATATGAAGTTTTGATAGAAAAAAGGCCATAGTGAGATCAAGCTCTTCTCGTTTCTCTTTCTGAAAAATCTTGTCCACTGGACCAAGTGAAATTGTCTTTCTTTTTGTTGCTTGTCCCCCACCAGAACTCTCAAATGGAACTTTGTTGCTGCCTTTCCTCAAAAATGGACGGGGGTCATCATTCTTGTTTTTTTTAGATTTCGCAGCCACATTTTCCATACCAACATTGGCCTCTCTTATCATTTCTTTCCTCTTTGGTAAAGACACCTTTGTACAAGTTGCAATTCCACAACTTGGTAAAGCCAACAAATGAGCTTTCACACGGTAATATGTGCTCGTGAAATTAGTGTTGCAATAGCTTCATTTCCAACTCACATTGCCTCCTCCCTTCACCTTGTTGCTTGGCCATTGCTCTCTTGTGACATATTTCCACAAGGGACATTTGTTATCTCGAGGAGGATGTCTTCCCGCAACATTTGAAGCTGTTGTTGCAGCCCCACTTGCAATAGAGGGAACACTTGCAGCAGACCTTGATGAAATTGGGACAAGAGGGGCATCTCCAATGGGGACATTCTTCCCCTTCCTTTGCCCCTTCCCTACTGCCCTTGATTGAGCCATGAATGTTGTAAACAAATAAACAAAAAATGCACAAATTTGTAAAAGAAATACACATGCAAACTGTTATAATAAAAATGCAAAAAAAATAGAGAGAAAATGCACTTACATGTTGCTTGAATCTCCTTGAAAATGCTCCCACACCCTTTGCTCTTTGCTCCCAAACACCCACAACAAACCCACAGCAAACAAAATAAGTGAATGTGAAAATAGAATGGGCAAAACAACATTTTAACGTTGTGTGAAGGGCATAAATTTAGGATTTGTGTCCCAGAATCGGGACACGATCCACACAAAATCGGAAGGACACAAACCCGACTAAATCGTGTCTGATTCGCCTGATTCAGGACACGATGGGCCAGGGGGGCTATTAATTTTAGGTATGTTCTATGCTTAGAGCAATTTATTTCCATTTTCACAGTTAGCTCAATATCTTTTCCAGATTAGCAATCACATCAGCATTAAAGTAAACTGCAGATAGAACATAAACATAAATCGCAGAAGACAAGCCAAGACAAGAGGACACAAGGTGTGGCACTTGCCAGGGAAAAACCCCAATGTGGGGAAACCCTTGATCATTTCTTCTTATATGTTCTTCAATAGTTTAGCAGAGAGAGAGAGAGAGATAGTACGTTTACAACAGAAGTCAACACTTTGACTTATCTAGATAAAAGCATAAATCATCTCTAAGAAGATGATACATGACATCAATTGAAGACATGTTGCTTCAACTAATTCTCCAAGGTGACTCCTTCACCTATCGTTGTGTTGCATTTTGTTATCATGCTGCACCTCACCGCGCTGCACCATGCTGCACCCATCATCACTATGCTGCATCTCATCACGCTTCATTAATCATGACTATACCCATCACTGTATTGCATTATGTTGCCATTGCTGCACCATGTTGCCATACTGACCTATGTGTATCTTGCTTGCTTGTTGTCCCTAGCTTGCTTGTTGTCCCTAGCATGCTTGTTGACATTAGCATGCTTGCTATTGCATGCTAGTTGTCCCTTGCATGCTAACTGTAACATTGCATGCTTAGTGTATATGTTGATAAGTACCATACAACTGTCCCAATGTTAGTTAGTTCTCCCTTGCATGTTGCTCTCCTTCAGAGACAGATGCTTTCGTTGTTCTGTTGTTCTGGCAATTCCCGGCAGTTCCGGCTGTTCCCAAAAGTTCTAGCACTTCCTGGCTATTCCGGTTGTTCCCGGCAGTTCCGGCTTCTGCCCTCTGCATCAGCTTTCCCGCCTGTTCCGGCAATTCTGGTTGTTCCCGGCAATTCTGGCAATTCTGCCTAATCCCAGCAATTCCGGCAGTTCCGGCTTCTGCCCTCTGCGTCAACTTTCCCAGTTGTTCCGACTTCTGCCCTCTGCGTCAGCTTTCCCAACAGTTCCGGCTATTCCCGACAGTTCCGACTATTCCCGGCAGTTCTGGCTTTTCCCAGCAATTCCGACAGTTCCCGGCAATTCCGACAGTTCCGACTTCTGCCCTCTGCGTCAACTTTCCCCGTTGTTCCGACAGTTCCGGTTTCTGCCCACTGCGCCGGCAGTTCCGGCTATTCCCGACAGTTTTGGCTATTCCCAGCAGTTCCAGCTTTTCCTGACAGTTCTGGCAATTCCGACTATTCCCGACAGTTCCGAAAGTTTCGACAGTTCCGGCTTCTGCCCTCTGGATTAGGGCAGCGTTATCCCTTAAGATCTCTCCTCCTACTAAAACCCAAAGACAAGTAGAGAGGAAGAGATCCCAAGTGTGTTGAAATAACTTGAAGGCCACCTCTATTTATAAAAAACGTTGAGCAAAAGTGGGGTTCATTTGGTTGCTGGCCGACCTTGACGAATTGTCCCATAACACAAATAAATTCATATCTCCATGAATACTTATCGGAATCGGAAGATCTTTAGATCAATCCTACAGCTCTCGATGAGAGGGATCCAAGAAAAACAGCATCTTCCATTAATAAGAGGACCCACATGGAGTTTGGCCCTAGTTGCCAATTTTAACAGGGACGAATCTGGTTTCATATCTCATAGGTAATAGACGGCAGGTGAGAATCAGGTCAGATTGTTGGGTTAGCGGAGAAGGAGTACAAAGACTCACAGGGCCTAATCAATCATTTGCATATCAACGCATTCATACTCTAGCAGATGTTTCTGATGAACACAATCTGGACTGGTGGACAAAGTTACAAACTGATAGAAGAATGCCAGGCACTGGGATTGAGATGAATGGGCACTGATTTGAGGATTCAGAAGAATGCAAGGCATTGGGATTGAGATGAATGGGCAGGAGTGTTACATCTTTCTGAGATGTACTGGATTACGTTTGAATACGGACTGGGAAACCAAACAAATAACTCAGGTAGGGTAGACGCTCTGATATTACCCATGTCAATAGCCCTGGAAGCTGGAGTTAGAGACCTGAAGTTTGAACATCTATGAAGATTTAAACGCTGATATTCTTGGATGAACGGAACAACAACACAGAGAAATATCCAGCTGCATGGGACTGACAGCATGCTGGGGAGCTCAAAGACCATTTCCAGGAAGTTCAATTTCCCCATGTATACAGGGAGCATAAGTCTATGGCCAACAGACTGTCAAAACAACCCTGTAGCAGGAGAATGGGACAACTTGCCAAGGTCATTTTTAGAGATGAAGCAGAGGAAACTCGGTCTCCTTGACAGCTGGTGTGTTATAAGAATGTTCTGATAGTATTGTGATGATAGTACTTTCGTTTCTTGTAATATTTAATGCTGTTGAAGGTACTCGTAATGATCTTTCAATGTCTATACAACATTCTTCTGGCTGTTTCAGGATATAACTTTTCTTTTCAAATAATGGAAAAGGTTAAGAAGTTTTTTACCAGGAAAAAGAAAACTTTGTTTGAATTGGGTCAATTTTGACTGCACGTTTAAGCCCTGTCTCCATAATGTATATGAAAATTTACCACCAAGCATTCTGAACCTGTCTAGCAGATATTTTGCATTATTAGTTAGTGAATCAAAAACACAATGTTAGTCTGCCAAACTTCTACAGTTAAACAAGAAGACCCGAGGCCGTGGAACATATTTCAGATTTCACCATGTTAACTGCTCTTACCTCACTACCTCTGATAATGATAACATCTGTATGTATCACCAAATCACTACATCACCTTCCTTGCTTTCGACGTAGAGATTAGGGTCAGACGAGCTTCTTATCATTTTCATTGTCTATGTGATGATTAATGATTTTGATGTGACAAGCCCTGGAAGACTTCGTCAGACTATAGGGAGCCTTCACTTATCATGAAGTCGATCAGTCAGTCAGACAGTCAATTATGCCACAATACCGAGTGAGCGTGAATAGGTAGGGTTTGAAAACCAGCTAGCTGTTTTTGACGGCCATCTCTATGAAGAAGTTATGAGAATTTAAGAAGGATAGTTGCAAGTCAGAGAGAAGCATGTGACAGAGGATCCACCGAAAGTTATAAGAACTAATCCCTTTATATCTAGGGTTTTAGTAAAGTATCCACGTTGGCTTTGAAAAATAAATTACAATCAATCCAATCCGTGATTAACTGAAATGACTGACTGACCAGTTACTGCTACAATATTAAAACTGTGATATTCAGTGTTTATTTGCATAGCTGTGTAATTTAGTTGAACTAACATCTAGCATCTGCTCTGTTCACGGCCTGCTACAGGCGCTTGTCTTTAAACAAAACAAAACGATGATAGTACCTACCTCCTGCCGCATCTGCTGGAGACGCTCTGCTCGCCACACTGGATCCCACCATCGTTGCTGCCCTCCGCCACCTCTACCGCCGCCTCCTCCTCCTCTTCCCCTTCCTCTTCCTCCTCCGCCACCTCCTCGTCCTCGCTGAGTATTAGATCCCCTGTTCCCCCACATATTGTTGATTTTGTTATTCCTCACTTCAAATGAAAAATTCCTCCAACGCCTGTACACAGAGCGAGGAGGTGACTGGAAGTGAACGAGCTTCTTGAACACCAACGATGACGAAGATGCGGTAGCACAACTTAGGTTCATCAATCCTACCTACGCTGCACCCGGTTTCTTCTGCCTAGGCGGAAACTTGCTTGTATGCTTGCCCTAGCTCTTACAAGATTGTGTGAACATTACTTTATGCTATCTAATGCCCCACGGAGGTGAATGTGTTATGTTACTCTGGAAAAAAAAAACATAAATGTGTTAACGTAGCCGTTATGATGCCCTACCGAGGCAATATCATAGCAATGAATTTGTGTTTTCATGGTTGTTAATTTACCTTTGCACTCCACAATTGCTAATGTTTAGCTTCATAAATGAATTATATAATTTTTAATATATGGAATAAAAATATTTTATTAATATTTGATTATTTGAAAAGGTTAACGTTTTAATGTAGTATTTTTAAGAAATAATAATATGTGTAATGATTTTTTCGAGTAAGTTTGGTGTTGTTGTTCATTAATAAATAAAGTTGGAGGTGGCAAAACTTATCACTTCATGTGTAACAATTTTTTGAATAAGTTTAGCGCTTTCAACCTATTAATGGACAAAGGTGGAGGTGGCAAAACTTACCACTTTCCATTGCCATTGTTGTTTCCATATGTGTGCCACAATTTTGTGTGTAAGGTTGAGTGTTTTGCATGCATGGATAGCACCAATAACAACCAGATTTGACTTCCACCATTCCCTAGGAGAATGTTGTAAACCATTTTGAAACCCCAGTGGCCCAAAATGTTTTAGATTATTTTTGTGGCAATGTTGAGATCCTTGTAAGTGAATCTAAGGGGTTGAACTTCTTTTTCCCATTCTTTGATCTTTTCTATGTATTTTTCTTTTTCGAGAAACATAGCCACAAAAGTCGGTGATAAGACAGCCAAAGTGCCCATTATAACATTGGCTCAACCCACGGTAGGAAGGTTGGATTACTTGTTAGCAAAAGAAGTGAGATATCAAATGGGGTGTTGTGCCTTGGGTGGTGAAGATCCACATAAGAACGTGATAGTCTTCAACTAATTCCTAACCCATAGACATTGAAAAGCCAACAAACATCTTCTCTTATAAAACTTTACAAATTGATTTTCAAAGACATGAGTGGCCTTTGCAGTATCTATAAGTTGATCACCCCAATGGTAACATTGAGGTGGACTTGTATGTTTCATTTGCTCTTGAGTATGAATCCTTGTAACTTCTTCTCATTCCAATACCCGATAGGCGCAATCTTCATAGAGAAGAAACTATTGATGTCAATGTCCATGTGATTGTTGTCGATGTCATTGACTTCTAAATTCTTGATTGTATCAAACTCCACTACCAAAAAGTATAATTTAACAAATATATGAACCATTATTATAGATTATATCAAAGATGTTTTCCCATAATAATAATAATAAATAACTACTTGTTAGATTTATTCTTCATTATTTCACTTTGTGTTATAGCCTTAAAAACCACCTTCCTTTGAGCCTCTAGGAATCTAGTGAAATCATCTTGTGAGACACTATTACTGCAAAATCTAACACCTTAGCGCAAAGCCTCACTAAGCACCTTAGATTAAGAGCAATAATGGGATCAGTCATCATTGTTACCTTATCAATTGTCCCCCTACTATTATGTGGTCGGTTGTTACCCCCACAAAGGAGGCTTCCCCAGCACATCGTAGGGATTAGATAATCCAAGTGGTCCAAGGCTAACTACCCTCTATGGGTTCTATTATAGACTACACCTAAGGATAAATGTTAAACAATTAGGGTTCCAAGTGAGATATGATATAATTTCAAGAGAATGAGTTCAGAGGACCCTATGGCTAAATTTATAAGGCTTATCAAGTTTTCGAGAGGCTCACTTAGGTTCCAAAACACATGTTATCTTTAAATTTCAGTTTTTTGTTATAACCTATGGTTTTAATTGTCAAAATTACACCATGCAAATATTATAGTAGCAATAACAAATAGTCCAAAATTAATAATAAACAAGTGAAAAAAAAATAATTAATTAATTAATTAATGAATGGGTAAATTGTGAAAAGGATTACAACAATTTTCAATGACTAAAAACACATCAAACAACAAGATAAACCCAACATGCCAACCGTAATCAATTGCTACAAAATGAATAAAAAATGATATTTATACTTTTCCAATTTAGTGCATGCAAAGTCTAACTCCGGGATTATAAGGTCCAAGGTATTTAATGCTAAAAAGTGCAAAATTTTCCATAACCTAAACCTAATTTACCCTAGGAAATATAAAACAAAAAAGGTAAAATTTTGGGTTTTAATTTTGATATTTTAAGGGGTTGATAAAATAGTGGACTCGTGTCTTTTTCCATCAAGGGTTAATGGAATCCAAGGCAAAGTCTATGGAAGGTGATCGATGGAAGATATTTATGAGAAAGCGAAAGAACTACTATGAGGTTTCTCTATTCCACGAACCTTAGTGATTTTCAATCAAATTAAAGATAAAATACAAGGAAGTTATACTAAGGTTCTTAACAGAAACTTGATGATAACCTTGCAAAGGAGATGTTAGAGCCATAAATGATTAGACACATTTGGTGGAAACTTCAATGAAACCTTAATTCTACAACAAATATAAGATGGAAGAAGATACTTAAAATAATTTTGCACAGAATTACCATAGATTCACCAATTATCATCCAAGGGAAAACTCATCTAATCATAATATTCTCACCAAGACATTTTATTCATTTAATGCTCCATAGTGACCAAGAGAAAAGGGACAAGCTATTGCACACTCTCTCAATTGTGAGTGTGACTATGATTGAACACTAAATCGACTTCCCTCTATTTATATGAGGGTAGCGAAGTCTATTTAGGGTAAAATTAGACAAAAAACACTAAAATACTAAATTATGTGCTACAAGTTAAGTAGGTCACAAGCCGACCCCAAAGATAGTTATATCAGTGATGAAGCATAAAAATAAACCTCAACTAGACCACATGCATGAGCCAAAAAAAATTCCAAGGGTTATTATCCTTTAAAAGTGTATTTCTCAACAAATTATGTCATGGATGACTCATAGAGGTGCTCCTCACTCCAAAAGTCACAACTCCTCATCAAAAGGTGTCCAATCATCAAATAAAGGCTCCCTCAGCAAGGCATCACCATCAAATAAGCTCAATTCATCACTCCAAGCCTCATGAAGGGGACATCCTGAAGCTAGGGCATGACGTCATCATCTAGAGTAGTGTACCATCCCCTCTAAAGGGGTCTTATGTCATCAACATCATCGAATCATCCCATAAACATGGCAATACACATCAAGAAGGTGCAGTGGCAACCTTAGGGCATCCTATCATCTTAGGGGTACACCATCTCTCTAAGAAGTGCCTTGATTCAGATGTGCAACATTTCAAGTCCTAAAGAGAGAGGAGGTTATCATTAACTATGCTAGATAAATCCCAAGGATAACGTTCCTTAACAGGTGGTCAATGTCATGGCTTTGGCGCCTAGTGAAGTCATCAAATGGGGTTGGATGTCCTCTCTAAAGTGTTGGGAAACATCATGTTATCCCTCAATGGATGGTAGTTGTAGTTGGGAGTAAGCATTTAAAACATACCCATGGAATCAAGTTAGATCAACATTATAGGTGCAGGAACCATAAGAGCATAAGAGTGGACCATATTTAATGTGAAAGACATCAAAGTACTTCACACAAGCGTCATCTTCAATCACCTTTATAGCTTATGATTTGTAAACAAGTTGTTGGGACTCATAAATGTCATATTTTCATCCACCTTTTTCTTCACTATTCCTTACATTTCATCATCCCATTAACCTATTATCATATCATTTTCATAAATACATTTGGGTTTCACCTTCTTATTTTCCATTTTATTCATTTTTGTATTACAAGTGAATTTACGGTTAAATATTAGAAAATATACATATTTTTATATATATATCAAGAATATGTGAGTTTTGTGATGTGTAGGAAATATGTGAAGAATTAATATCTCCTCCACCATATTAAGGAGATAATTATGCAAGCCTATTCCTAAGGAGAAAATCATGGAGAATTTGGTTGGCATATCTTATCCTATTCCTAAGGAGAAAATCATGGAGGATTTGGTTGGCATAAGTCCTATTCCTAAGGAGAAAATCATGGAGGATTTGGTTGGCATATCTTATCCAATTCCTAAGGAAAAGATCATGGAGGATTTGGTTGGCATATCTTATCCAAGATATGTGAGAGATTTATGGAGGATTCAAAGGGATCATATTTTGTAATAATGGGAAAGTAGTTAAAAATGGTTGCGAGATTTATGGAACTAAAGAGAGATTAGTGGATGATCATTATGAGTTTGTTACTCATCCCATTGTATAAATAGGAGTACAATCTCCTCCATTTGTAATCGGGAAGTTTTTGTAATCTTAGAATTTTGGGGTATGTAATCTTAGAAGCTTAGAGTTGTAATCTTAGAATTGGTTTGTAATGAAGATTTTGAAATAAAGGATCATACTTCAATTCTGCTTCTACATCTGAGTCTCCACTGAAGTGGTGTGCTGGTGGAGTTATGGAGGGCCCCCATGGCCTCACTTGCATACTTATTTGTTTATAATTTATTTTATGTTTTTGTTTGATTTCAACTTTTAGGTTTTGTTAAATGTTCTAATATTGGAAGAGTCTTATTTGAAGGTGTTCTTGTAAGAGAACCGTAAGATCTCATACAATTATTAGATCTAGGTTTATTTCATTTCAGCTTTTAATTTCTTATTAGATGTTCTAATGTTGGAAGAGATCTTGTAGAATATGTTCTTGTAAGAGAATCATAGATCTCAAACAATTGTTAGATCTAAGTTTGATTAGTTATTGAAAGAGATCTTAATGAATATGTTCTTGTAAGGGGACCTTAGATCTTGGACAAATTAGGAATCTTTCTAGATCTATATATTTTAGATAAGCACTTCTAAGTTTACCTTCCCGGGTTGACATTAAATTAAACTCTAATTTGCATATGCATTTTAGACCACACATTTTGGCGCCGTTGTCGGGGAAGTGCAACTAGAAGGATTTAGTAATAGTTTTTATGCATTTGTTTTTATGGACTAATTTGTGGAACTTGCTGGCAGCAGGTTCGTAAAGGATTTCAAAGTTTGGAGCATTTTTATTTTCGTACATAGTTATTTTAAATTTAGTTTTTATTTTAAACCCCCCATTTCTCACTAATCCATCTACGGATGATGAATTTGACAATGTTGAACAGGTACTTCTTGGAGAGCAAGGACAATAACCTTGAGCCAACTCTAAGACAGGATTCTCACATACTTGCAAAACATAATGTAAAATTTTTAAACTTTGATGTGAGCATGTTCGAATTTTTAGTCCGTAGATGGCTTCATTGGAAGCATTCTTTTACTTAGAAAATAAAACATCTTTTAAGTTAATATAGAATAGATTAGAAAAATAAAAATGAGATCTCATTAGAAGTCATTAGAAGTCGTTATCATTAGAAGTTTTTAGTTTTGTTTTCAAAAAATAAATCATCATGAATAAATTCAGCGGCAGATCTTTGCATTTCTATGTCTTGTTTCTGTATCACGGATGAGCCAGGAGCTTGATTATCAGAAACCTTTGTCTTCCGAGAGTCTAAATGCCCCCGTGACATTGCAGAAAGAGTGTAGATAATGCAAAGTTTTGTCGCAGATCTTAATTGTGTTTTATCCATCCACGCTAACCAGCATAAATAAAAAAATCAAGAGATTAGTATGCTCTCTTCCCGTGCTTCGTGCGATCTGGAAGATCAGAAAATCTATTGATTTATTTCAAATAAAAATACTTTTGCTGGAAAATTGATCTGCGATATAACAATAAAGAATTTTGTGAATGAGTGAAAAATCATCTTAAATTTTTTTTTAGATAAAACTTAGTCTTTTTAAATTTTAGGTTTTTTTTTTTTTAATAAAAAAAAAAGAAAAATAATAAAAATCCCACATATATATATATATATATATATATTGCTAAGTATGATTAATCTATTATTTACAAAAAGAGAGAACTGTTACATCATTTGAACACAGAGAGCCATCATGCCTGAGAGTTAGGCCGTTTGAGCATGACTGAATCAGAAACAGGGAGATTGAACATGATATCCCGCGCAGGGGAAACAGAGAGATACAAACAACAGACACTAGACAATAGTCCCGACACAACAGAAACTAGACAATAGACCCGATACAAGAACATAGAGAAAGTTTGACAAACAGAGCCAGAGAGAACCTTTCCTCCTTTCCACTGGGCTTCAAAAAACTGGTGGACAGCTGACACATAAGATTATTCGTCGGGTTGCTCCTCCACTATCCTGCACCATCCCTCTTCCGGTTCCTGCCTGTCCGGCTGAGCGTGGGCAACTGGCACAATGTTGATGGCGCTGGCTGGCTGAGGCGTCCCGTGTTGCATATCAGTAGAAGGCTTCGGAGAGCTGGGATTTTGGATTTCCTCAGTGTGAGGCATAGGGGCACTAGGCTCGCCCTCGTCTTGGGCTTCTTCTATGAAGAGAACAGAGACATGAGCCGTAATTCGAGGGCGAGTGAGAGAACAATTGAACGAGAAAATAGCTGAGCCAGAGGACGGCGAATTGGCAGAGTCTGGAGAGTTTGGGTCCAGGTATTGACTTGGACTCAGAATGTTCTCTGTTCCCAGAGGATGAGGAGCTTGCCCCATGGAGCCAGACCCAGCAGAAGGGCGCGAAGAGTGTAGATAATGCAAAGTTTTGTCGCAGATCTTAATTGTGTTTTATCCATCCACGATAACCTGCATAAATAAATAAAAAAATCAAGAGATTAGTATGCTCTCTTCCTGCGCTTCGTGCGATCTAGAAGATCAGAAAATCTATTGATTTATTTCAAGTAAAAATACTTTTGCTGGAAAATTGATCTGCGATATAACAATAAAGAATTTTGTGAATGAGTGAAAAATCATCTTAAAAATTTTTTTAGATAAAACTTAGTCTTTTTAAATTTTAGTTTTTTTTTTTAATAAAAAAAAATAAATTATCCACATAATAATATATATATATTATTATTATTATTAAAAAAAATTGATTTTTTAATTTTGCTATTAAAAAAAAATTGAATTTCATTCTTTTGTTTAAAAAAATAAAAAATAAAATAAATCAATAAATAATAAAATTTCACAAAATTCATGCAGGTTTGAAAATAAATAATGGAACACTTGGAAACAAAGTTCAAACATTTGGAGGGTTCTATAAATGATGATTATCTTGTTTCAATAGCTTCAAGTTGGCATAACATATTTCTATTGAATGCTTTTATATCACATACTAATATGCAGACCACAACAGATCTTTCTAATGCCAATCCTTTTGCAGAGCATATTTCATCTGACCCAAACAGGGAGTATTACTTTTCATGGTTATTTTAAGAATGGATTGATTTTAATATCATGATTAAGTCAATTTCAACACTTTGATTGTCCTTAATATGTTTTATTTGGTATGAAATTTTTGCGTAAGAATCATGAAGGAAATGACCATTTCTTCTTGAACACACTTATGTTTTCTTTCTGCCAAGTTTTTTTTACAGGTTACAGGATAGTCAAGTGATCATAAGGAGATTACATTGTGATGACAATTGGTCTTCCAAAGACTACAATTCATTAAAAATTCTAAAGATGAATCCAACTCCACAACCACTACCTTGCACCTCCCTTTTTGAAGCACATTTTGAATTCCACCAATTGTAAATTCATAAAGCATGACCTTTCCATATCCATTTTTCACAGCAAGAGTTCATCTTCATACACCATGCATTTCCTGACATTCATTTTTGGACGCTCGAAGTCATTCCCTTTCCATGATTACATTGCCTTGTTTTCCTCGCCATGCTCATTCACACTGCTTATCCGTGAGTTCTTTCCTTTTATAGTCCTACCAAATCTTTTTGTACAAACTCGCGTTGACTGATGTGGGATTCCTTAAGGCCCACCTTTCAACAAGTCTTGCCCCATCGACATCAACACCTTATTTGGGAAATAGACTAGAGTTCCTTTTGAGTACCTAGAGGCTTGCATGCCTTAATGGCAAGTTCTCTCGCTGACGATGATGGGAATACATCAATGTCCTTTGATCTTTAGATCTTGCAAGTGGCTCGACCTCAACACATCCATTCGCACTTCGCAAGATGTACTCGGGTACCTTGGCACTCATTGACATCAATGGTGAGTTGCCTCGCATTGGTTAACGACATACATCAATGGCCGGTAATCCAATGATTTCTATTCATGCTTGACATCGACACATTCTTTCGCATGATTAGAATTGTACCAAGAAGTTTAGTAGCAGGTGAAGACTATACATTTTTTCACGACTCCCTCAACAGTTACAGCAGCATGAATTCTGATCTATGAGAGTACCACAATTCCACTTTCAGCATTTATCTTTTCCATGATTCAGCATCAACAGTTTAGATTCCTTCATTTCCCAGGATCCAGTAACAAAAACATCAGTGACATTTTCCTGATCCAGCAGCAGCTACATTCCTCTTCAATAGTTCATCATTCTTGGGTAAGTAGAGGTATGTTGTTTTATAATCTTTGATCATGCAATTCCTTATATGTTAACTTGAATATTTTGGAAAATTCCCTCACCATGCTACATATCCTTTCATGAGGCATGTCAAGTTGCATGAGGACATGCAACCAATTCAGTTGGGGGGGGGGGGGGGGGGGGGGAGAACTATATTCACTTCCATGATTCCATTTCTTCACCACACTACATATTCACTTCCACGATTCCATTTCTTCACCACTATCACTCCGTTTTTTTTTCTCATTTACCATTCACCAACATTTATTTTCCAATGATACTTTGTTGCACTTTGCTTCATACGCAATATTGGCATGCTTCATTAATATTACAAAAGGGCTTTCTTATGCACATTGATAGCTTATGATTTCCAGTGAGTGTTTACATTATTATTGAAGAAAAGAGAACAGAAAACGAAATGAATGTTGTTAACACAAGAACCAACATTCTTTGTATTCATGGTTGTCACACAAGAACCAACCATAAGAAAATGTAAGTTGTTACTCATGTCTTTCACATATCCTGGAAACATTCATTATTAAAGACATCATAATGTAAAGCCAAAGTTGTTCAAGATGCCAAATGTTCTTAAAGAGACCCATGCATGGTTGCATGAGGACATGCAACAAGTTCAGTTGGGGAGGATGTTGGGACTCAGAAATGTCATATTTTCATCCACCTTTTTCTTCACTATTCCTTACATTTCATCATCCCATTAACCTTTTATCATATCATTTTCATAAATACATTTGGGTTTCACCTTCTTATTTTCCATTTTATTCATTTTTGTATTACAAGTGAATTTATGATTAAATATTAGAAAATATACATATTTATATATATATATCTCAAGAATATGTGAGTTTTGTGATGTGTAGGAAATATGTGAAGAATTAATATCTCCTCCACCATATTAAGGAGATAATTATTCAAGCCTATTCCTAAGGAGAAAATCATGGAGGATTTGGTTGGCATATCTTATCATATTCCTAAGGAGAAAATCATGGAGGATTTGGTTGGCATATCTTATCCAATTCCTAAGGAGAAGATCATGGAGGATTTGGTTGGCATATCTTATCTAAGATATGTGAGAGATTTATGGAGGATTCAAAGGGGTCATATTTTGTAATAATGGGAAAGAAGTTAAAAATGGTTGCGAGATTTATGGAACTAAAGAGAGATTAGTGGATGATCATTATGAGTTTGTTACTCATCCCATTGTATAAATAGGAGTACAATCTCCTCCATTTGTAATCGGGAAGTTTTTGTAATCTTAGAATTTTGGGGTACGTAATCTTAGAAGCTTAGAGTTCTAATCTTAGAATTGGTTTGCAATGAAGATTTTGAAATAAAGGATCATACTTCAATTCTGCTTCTACATCTGAGTCTCCTCTGAAGTGGTGTGCTGGTGGAGTTATGGAGGGCCCCCATGGCCTCACTTGCATGCTTATTTGTTTATAATTTATTTTATGTTTTTGTTTGATTTCAGATTTCAAGTTTTGATAAATGTTCTAATATTGGAAGAGTCTTATTTGAAGGTGTTCTTGTAAGAGAATCGTAAGATCTCATACAATTATTAGATCTAGGTTTATTTTATTTCAGCTTTTAATTTCTTATTAGATGTTTTAATGTTGGAAAAGATCTTGTAGAATATGTTCTTGTAAGAGAATCATAGATCTCAAGCAATTGTTAGATCTAAGTTTGATTAGTTATTGAAAGAGATCTTAACGAATATGTTTTTGTAAGGGGAATTTAAGATCTTGGACAAATTAGGAATCTTTCTAGATCTATACACTTCTAAGTTTACCTTCCCGGGTTGACATTAAATTAAACTCTAGTTTGCATCTTGTTGAGGGCCCCGAAATCGGGTCAACAACAAGGGGGATACCCACCCGGTCGGGAACCTGGTTGGCGGCTCCTTGCCCGTTTGGTGTAGCGGGTCCAACTGGGGATAATGGGACCAGCTTCCCAATCTAAAAGATATGTGAGTGTGTGTATATTTTGACGATGCTAATCTAAAAGTAGTTTTAAGCTAATTTAATTCTAGACTCTAAACTGACTCTATGCTACTGTAATCTAACAAAAACAACACATCTAATCTATACTAACCCAGGGTAAAATTCTTTCATTATGCGATCTAAAAAGATTTCATACAACAACTGGTAATAAAGATCATTCTGCTATCATAAGAATATAAATCAATTAAGATAAACCATTCTGCATAAAAAGTTAGGCAAAACAGTTGTGAACAACATATCGCATAATCAGTTATTCATATGTCAAGCACAAACAAATGACTCCACCGTACAAAAGTGCCAAATGGTAACCCACACATTCATACATTAACATATAAACAACTCAGCTGTATATCACTCTAAGAATATGAGCAGAAATTAATCAAGAGATAAAAGTACCATTTATGACTGATTTCACTCACAAACTTCAAGCAATAACGATTTATCTCTACTTACTTCTAACATCTACTAAGAGTACAGAAGTGCAACATCAGTAGCAGACATTAAAATGCAAACATAAATAAATCTCGATCCATCCATTCATCAAAAACCCCCTCCGAGGGTGCAAAAGTGCATGTTCTGAGGACAAGTTTTTTGACAAATTTCTGGACCCTTTTCCAAATGCCATGAGAAGGGTTAAATACTACTAACTAACTAATCTTAATTAAACAAATTTAGGAAACGGCTTCAAATGACCGTCCTTTTACTAAAACAAATTTATTTCTAAAAATTGAATCTAATTTCTAACCGTTTTTGTATCTGCTCCTTAGTGCTGTAAGCAATGCAAGGTTCGCCTAGAAAGAGTCGGCTGGTTGTCTTTTTCCTTTGCTCAAGCGATAAAAGTAGAAATAACAAAAGTTGGCACCTCTTTCTGAAAAACTAGAAGATATTTTTGAAAATCTTCCTCTGGTTGGGTGCATTTGCTGTGTGTATACTTAGTATAACCCAGACTTCTTTCAAACTGATTGTGTTGTTGCTATTTCGGTTTCCGGCCGTGCGAATGACTCAATGAGTTAGGGATTTCGTTGCCTGGACAATCTTCCGTTCTTTGTTCCAGGCTTTTCTGGAGCGTCCTCCCTCTTCAGCGTTTTTCTTTTTGCTTTATCCAATCTGAGCTCCAGGATCTTTTGCAAACATGCTGCTTTTGTGCGCCTTTGACTCTGAGTCTTGGATAGTCTATTTTCATCAGTGTCTGTTGAGTGATACTCTGGAATCCGCGGCCCTGCTGCATGCGGCATCCATCTGCGAAGGCATCTCCTCTCTGTTCTTCTAGTATTGGCGCTTTCCCCTTTTCCTTGGATGTTTCCTGCATATAGATTTATATTAGTTGTTGCCTTGCAGTTCACGCAAAGGAAAAGAGAATTGACGAAAAGATTGACATGAAAGCTTTAAGTCCTAATGAATGCATAATCATGACACTCATAATGACTTGACTCTTCGAAAAACGCAACACGATCATATTTGGATACTCAAGCGTGCAATCATTAATTTTCCTTAAGGTGCACGCTCAATTTTGGGTTTACAGATCATGCCGAAGAAACTTTGCGATGAGTGGTTTTCTGTGATTCACATCGCAACAATTTGATAGTCTCATTCGTCGCAGATCGCAAATCGCAAGATCGCAATTTGTAGGATCGCAAATCGCAAGATCACAATTTTCATTTGATCAATGTGTGCTGCTTTTGCGACGTTGCGATATGCGACGTCACATATCGGCCGTCGGCGATTCCTTTTTGTTTTCTTTTAAGGGCGTTTTCAAAATATGCGATGCGATGAATTTCGCATCGCTTCTTTGCAGCTTATTTATGCGCATAGGAAAACGCTTCACTCTCTCTTTGCGATGCGATATAGCTTTTAGGGAGTTAAATACAAAAATTTAAATAAAAATATTTTTGGGATTTTTTTGTTAAGGGTCCCCCTTTGCTTGATGTTATTGCTAATACCAAACAAAGAGGGGGGTTGTTGATGACCACAACACATCTGCATTTTAGACCACACATTTTGGCGTCGTTGCCGGGGAAGTGCAACTAGAAGGATTTAGTAATTGTTTTTATGCATTTGTTTTTATGGACTAATTTGTGGAACTTGGTGACAACAGGTTCGTAAAGGAGTTCAAAGTTTGGAGCATTTTTATTTTCGTACATAGTTATTTTAAATTTAGTTTTTATTTTAAACCCCCCATTTCTCACTAATCCATCTACGGATGATGAATTTGACAATGTTGAACAGGTAATTCTTGGAGAGCAAGGACAATAACCTTGAGCCAACTCTAAGACATGATTCTAACATACTTGCAAAACATAATGTAAATTTTTTAAATCTTGATGTGAGCATGTTCGAATTTTTAGTCCGTAGATGGCTTCATTGGAAGCATTCTTTTACTTAGAAAATAAAACATCTTTTAAGTTAATATAGAATAGATTAGAAAAATAAAAATGAGATCTCATTAGAAATCATTAGAAGTTTTTAGTTTTGTTTTCAAAAAATAAATCATCATGAATAAATTCAGTGGCAGATCTTTGCATTTCTATGTCTTGTTTCTGTATCACGGATGAGCCAGGAGCTTGATTATCGGAAACCTTTGTCTTCCGAGAGTCTAAATGCCCCGTGACATTGCAGAAAGAGTGTAGATAATGCAAAGTTTTGTCGCAGATCTTAATTGTGTTTTATCCATCCACGCTAACCTGCATAAATAAAAAAAATCAAGAGATTAGTATGCTCTCTTCCCGCGCTTCGTGCGATTTGGAAGATCAGAAAATCTATTGATTTATTTCAAATAAAAATACTTTTGCTGGAAAATTGATCTGCAATATAGCAATAAAGAATTTTGTGAATGAGTGAAAAATCATCTTAAATTTTTTTTAGATAAAACTTAGTCTTTTTTAATTAATTAATTTATTTTTTTAAATAATAAAAAATAAAATATTTTTTTTTTTGCAAGGGCTCCTGTCACGAGCTTGCAACTTGTTTGCCTCTTCGATAGTGTTTATGGCCAACTCCTGGTGAACCTACTCAGATCTTTCACACTCTTCTGGCTTACACAACGGCTTCCACGCCTTACAACAGCCTTGGTGTCCCTTCGATCCTTCCTGCGAACTTCGGACGAAAGCTCAACAAAACTACTATCACAGCAGACTTTTAAAATCACAGAGATACTCGATTGCAGAAATATGGTTTACTCATTTTATTCTAGAAACTCAAAGCATTACAGAGAGAGAATTTCTTTACAGAGATTGACTGTCGTCGCTTTTACCGGACTTTATACCGTTCATATAGAACAAGTAATACCGGAGGCTTCCTGGCGATGGACAGACTCTGCCTCAGAAATTTATGACAGGAATTTACAAACTAAAAGACTCTTGCTAATGGTTCAGCCACTTTAGGTTCTCACCAGTGTCGAGCAAACTGATGCGCAGGCTTCCAAACCACCTAAGGACTTGAGTGAATCTTTCGTGGTGCAAGCAGATCAGACCCTTAGGCCCGCAGATGCAGAGCAGGAAATACACTCGACTCTGAAAACTCACAAGACTCAAGACTCTTCGACTCTCTAAAACTCCGATGCCAAACAAATGAGCCTTACCCTCCTTTTATAGGAAGAGAGGGGGGACAAACATCATTGTTGGTCGGGACAAAGAAAAGACTTAAAGCTAAAGGAATCATTGCTTTTCAGCCTTTACCAAAGCGACGTCCGCACAAAGATTTGGGTCTAAACAGATGGACCGAATAATTGCTTTCGGGTAACGCTAAGATATTATCTGTAAAGTAGATTCTTGTACTTAAAGTAAATTTGACAGATATCATGACTCTCTACACAGTGGATGCTTTTGTACTAAAGCCCACGAGAAAAGACTTAATGGAGAATATTACACTGTGGAGGCTTTTGAACAGTAAAGCCCATGAGAAAACTGGTCACAATTTAGCGCTTGTGACTGGTTCACATCAAAATATCTTGAGATCCGGAAAGCGGTCCAGCTTATATGGCATAATGTCCCATGCTTTGGTGTAGATTCGTCGGACAATGATGGGCCTCCCTAGCACGATTTGATGTTGTACTTTGGTAAGGACGAGCCATTCCATGTGCTCTCTCATATATTCTTCAAGGGAATTATTGTATGGGGCAGTTTGATAGGTTGTCCATTCAGTACTGGCCATTTCCTTTACAGTATGGTAGACTGGATGATTACATTCTTTGTTACATTTCAAAATACAGGGTTTACCCATATTTTTACAATATTTTTCATGTTCTATAGGATCCATAGCTGTCATGTTCATCCCATAGTCTTTCCACCAATCTCTGAACCATTCACATTGCTGATAACCTTGGTAGTGTCCAACTGTGCTGAACTTGATCCTGGTATAATGCGTCTTTGTCTGATCATCAATATTTAAAAATTGCCACCAGAGTTTTTTGTAGTCTGCAAAGTCATAAACAGTGTCTAGAAACATGATATGGGGATCATTTTTAGGCCACCGAGCTGTAGGGTGAACTTTGCCATGACCAGGCTCTCTCCATAAATCTCTGGTCCTATAAATACAGACATGTCTTTCATATATTCCTGTGTTTTTCTCTCCATGATACCAGATAGTAGCAATATCATGAAAATTTTGTTCTAATGCTATTCTTGCTACTTCAGCATTTCTTCTGGCTTTATCATAGACCATGTCATGTATCCATTTTCTTCCTTTTGGGTAGACTTTTCTTTCTGGCACATAATACTGGAGATCTGTATGGGGCTGTAGGTTAGCGTCCAGTACTTTGGTATTGCGGAGCTGCCATGTCGGTTTCCAGTTTCTCTTGTAGGTCTCCCATTCTAATTCATCTGGCACAGTCTTCAAAATTTCTTGTCTCTAATTATTATCCCATTCAGTGATAATAATCATGACATGATCTTCTTTTTGTTCAATATATTCTCGGCTAAGGAAGTCAGGAAGGCTGTTATCTTTTCCCTTGATATGCTCTACTGAGAAGTCAAAATTTGCAAAGAGTGCTTGCCATCTGGCAAACTTTGCTTCTCCAGCTTTCTTGATATCTTTAGATAAAACTTTCTGCATAGCTGAGGCGTCTGTCCTGAGAAGAAAAGGCTTGTTTATCAAATAAACTTCAAATTTGCTAATGCAATTCCATGCTGCTTTTACCTCTCTTTCAATGACAGAGTAGTTCTGCTCTGCTGAATTCCAGACTCCTGAAGCAAATTGAACAACCTGTTCTTCTTTTCCAATTTTTTGTTTCAAGATTCCTCCCCATCCAACATTGCTTGCATCAGATTCAACTATCTTAAAAGCTTGGTCATCAACTACATATAATATAGGTAAAGATTTTACCTTGGCTTTGATTTCTTGGACTGCCCTGGTGTGGATATCTGACCATTTAGGGGGATTCTTTCAGAGTCGTTTATTTAGCTCCTTTCTGTCGTTGGCACAATCCTAGTAGAAATTGCTGACGTAGTTCAAGCATCCCAAAAACCTTTGTAGCTGTGTTTTGTCTTTAAGTACATCTGGGAACTTGTCTGCAAATTCAATGGCATGCTGTTGTAGAGAAATTTTCCCATTGCAAATTGTATGTCCCAAGAATTTTATAGAAGTCTGGAATACTTCTATCTTTTTCTTGCTCAACACTAGTCCATTCTTTTGAACCAGTTTCATAAAAATATTGACATGTTTGAAATGTTCATCAATATTTTTGGAGAAAATTAAAACATCATCAATATAAACAATTAGCCAATCAAAGTATGGCTTGAAGATGTCATCTATGACTTTCTGGAACTTTGAGGGAGCATTTTTGAGACCGAATGGCATGACATTCCATTCATAATGTCCTGCAGGAATACTAAAAGCGGTCTTAAATTTATCTTCCTCGTCAATGGCAACCTGCCAAAATCCTGCCTTTAGATCAAACTTAAAAAATATCTTGGCACCTGCAATTCTTCTGATCAAGTCTCCCTTGTGTGGAATCGGGTAAGTGTCATCAGCCAGAACTGAATTTAGAGGCTTGTAATTTATAACAAGTCTAGGAATTCCTCTAATTTGTTCAGCTCTTTTATTCACATAGAATCCATAGCAATTCCAGGGGCTATTGGATTCTCTGATCAATCTTCTGTCAAGCAATTGCTGGATTTCTTTTTGGCAAAGATCTCTATATTCTTTGCTCATTGGGATGGCTCTGCTTTTACAGGGTTTCCCAGTATACCCTTCTTTGTAAGGCAATTTGATAGTATGTTGCTTCCTATGCCAGAAAGCATTTGGCTCTTCTGAACAACATGTTTCTTCCAATTTTTCTTTTAGATCCTGGATCTTCCTTTTGATTTGGGGCATTTTTAGCTGTTCTTCAATCCTTAATGTGCCTTTTAGATCTTTAAGATCTAACAATAGAGATTTTGCCTTGTCCAACTTTTGCATGGCTTGGACCATTGTTGAAATCCTTGGGCTTGATACATAAGGAAGTTCAATTTTATTCCTTTTACCTTTGGATGTAGGCATAGAGATGAAATAGCCAGCCCTTCCTTCCTTTAGCCTGACTGATCCATGAGGCTCTACTGCGGCTAAAAAGACATTTCCTAATATACAATCAATAGGAATGTCTGCGATAGAAAACTTCATATATACACAATGAGTATCAAAACATAATGAAGCTCTGGGAATTTCATATTGGAGTTTCTTGTTTCCAAGGCCTACTACCTCCCTTTCAGCTGAAACCCAATACTTGGCTAGAATATTTTTGATGTTAAGGATGTTAATGTCTGCACCAGAATCTAATAATGAAATCATTTGAAAATTTTTCCCTTGGATGAAAATATTTACCTTAACATGATGTTGCTGATAAGTGATCGTGAATAATCTCATATCTTTAAATCCAAAATGTGGGTCTTGCATCCCTTCAACAACTTGTATCTCCTGGTGATCTGCAATGGGATTCCAGGAATCATCCTTTTCTTCTGTTACTTGTTTTCCTTTTTGTAGTTGAGCTTTAATTGCAGAGATTTCTCCTTTGAGATGGTGAATCTCACTACTCACTTCTCCCAGAGTTAGTGACCTTACTTTTCCTGGCTTTTGATGATGCATTTGAAATGATTTAGTATTTCTTTCATAAGATGCATCAATAAATAAAGGCTTCTTACCTGATTCTTTGGAGGCTTTGGTTTTGAGCTGGTCAGTGAATGCTTCTATCAGGCGATTCTTCATGTCTCCTTCTTCCATTGCCCTTATTTGAGATAAAATCTTCAATTCTGCTTCTTCTTCAGTAGAGGCCATGAGAACTTTTTCTTTTGGTGGCTTAAATTTTTCTTCTTCACTGGAGCTGGTGTAATATTCAGAATCATCTTTATATATAGCATGACAAACACACTCATCTGAATCTGAGCATGGGCATTCTGATGAGTCTGATTCAGAATACTGGCCCATATAGACCTGCAATTCTTCTTCTGATGTAGTACTAAAAGAATCAAGAGAAGATTCTTCTAGTTGGTGCTGCTGGGCTGTATCTCTGATGGAAAGATTTGGACATCTTTCTGTAACATGTGTCTTGGATTTACATCTAAGACAAAAAATAGGTCCTGAGTGTTCTTGCTTGACTTGCTTGGACTTCTGAGCATAAACAGCTGTTTTCTTTCCTTTATTGAGCTTTGATTCTTCTCCTTGGGGACATCTGGAAGTTGTATGCCCATTCTGACCGCACAACCAACAAGTGATTTTATTCCATTTTTCTTGTTTGGTTGAGTGCAGATGAATATCAGAGGGGTTGTAATAATGAGTCTTTGGGACATATTTATAATAACCCTTCTTCTTATATTTCTGATTTCTATCCTTTGCGGGATATCTTCTTTTATCCTTTGGGTAATTTCTTTTATTTCTGTAGAAAGTTTCTTTAAATTCTCTTTTGGCTCTCTTTCTGGACTTTCTTTTCTTAACCAAAGGATCATCTATTGTGAGTCCATACTTGCTGCAGATGGACTTTTTATCTGGTAATCTTGATAATTTTTCCAGAGACTTGTTAACCTTTGAACTAGTACAAAGACTCACCAATGTCTTTGTAATATGAGAATATATCTCACCCCATGTGTAAGATTCAAAAGGTAACTGAAAAATCTCTTGCATTCTGATATAATCAACAAATCTAGAAGGTAGAGCAGCAAGGTATACCTGTTTCCATAACAGGTTCTTGGAGTCTTTGACCTCATAGATCTGCTGCATCCATTCTTTGTGGAAATCATCGAACTGTGACATTTTATGACACTTGAGGTTCATCAGAATAACCTCATGTTTATTGGCTATCTCTGTCTCACTGCCATACCAATGCTCCAGAATCATTGATGTCAATGCGCCAATCATATTGCTAATGACAGTGCCATCTGGATTGTGAATAACATCTCCTTTTCCATCTTTGAGAACTTTTGCTTTCATGGTTTCAATTAGTTTAGGAGAAAATTCAGTCTCCCACCACCTAAGGAGAGTACCTGTGAAACATTGAATGATGGTTCTGCAAGCATCTATTTCAGATTTGCCTCTGAGGATCATGAGCTTATATTCAGTATACATCAAATCTATCATCTGCCGTATTTGGCCAATGCTCATGTTATCAATGTTCCATTCTCTGTCAGAATCAGGGAAGAAAGTATGAGCTTCGGGTATTTTCCCTTTTCCTTCAATGTCAGGAGCAGAATATCTAGAAAATCTATGTTCCAGAGGTTCATAGATTGGAAGAATCTGTGTCTCTGGTGTTTTTTGCTCTATTCTTTTCGTTTCTGCTTCTACCTCTGTTTTCCTTGAATAAGGAAGCAATACTAATATGTTTTGATTCATCAGCTTCTGATGTGAGGCAACTTCTTTAGGGAACAATAGAGGGAACTTCTGAACATTTCTCACAGGATTTTCAATTTTTATATTTCTCTTTACCAAGAAAGAATTTGGAACTGGTTTCTCAATTTTTGATAACTGTATTCTTTCAACTTTTGCTGTTAAGCCAGTAAGGAGAGTCTTAGTTACACCTATGTGTCCAACTAATTTTTCTCCTACTTCTTCTATCTTGCTTATAGATTCTCTGGTATAAGAGCGATCCATGCTGGAATCAAACTGCATATTATTCAAGCAACTATTTACACTATTCAGTGAAGACTGTACAACATCTATCTGCTTCTTTACATCTTCTGTTTTTGCTACATTCATCTCTAAGCCTTTGATGGCAGTATTTGTCCAATTTAATTGTTCAATGGCTTTTTGAATTCTTCCATCAATGCCTAGAGCATTGTCATCCTTTTGGACCAGAGGAATGGCCTTGGCTGCATTTGTATTTTCTCCTAAAATAATTCCTTTATAAGGAGGAAATGTAGTAGGAGTTTCTACTTTTGACCCATCAAGTGCAGTCCACCCATGTTTATCAGTTATAGTGCTAGAGGTGGTTCCAGTGAAAACATTTATAGGAGCAATCTTATCCTTCCATGAATAGAAAGATATCCAAGTGTTATTTGCTTCCATATAATGTTTCCAATCAGTTGCCAATTGTTTCTTTTGTTCAGGGGTGTATGCTTGGTCAAACTCTTCTGCTTGAGGATTTGTATACAAATCCCAATTTAGCATATCTTTCATCCATTTGGCACTAATTTCTGACTTCAAACATCCATCCATGAGTGAAAAGAACTTATGCATTTCCATTACTGCAGGCTTCTTACAGTCAGAAGGAATTTGTTTAAATCTGCATTCTGGAATCAATTGTGATTGCTCAAGTTTTCCTAGCCCATATCGAGGTTTTGATGGCCTCATCAGACAAATCATTTCAGTAAGTCTAGGATCTTCTTCTTCAACCGTATGTATCATAAGGACATGGTCTGAATCTGGCTTTGGCTCATGTGGGAAGGGGATGTCAGAGCATTTGGGATTCGGACATGAGTTGATGGAAGTAGAAGGTGGAGCAATACTAGTTCTTGGATTATGATGCATATGAACTTTTTGTTCGGCTAATGTAAGCAGATTTATGGTATGTTCACAGTCTGGACATTTTACTTCTAAAGAGGAGTAATTTACAAGTTGAGCTAGTTCATATAACTGGTTATGTCTACAGGAGGACGAGGATGAACAGGCGGTATCCACAGTGGAAGGATCTCTGTAGTATTTTGAAGATTTACAAGCAGCATCAATTCTTCGGCGATCAATGGTTGATCTTCGGGGAAAAGAAATGATTGCACTGGAAGCATTTTCAGAAATATTTGCAGAGGTGATATTTCTTGGTACAGGAGGCCTAGAATGATTTACAACCCAATGCTATGGAAACTGCAAGTCTTCCCATTTGATTAACAGATGTTCAATCTTTTGGTTCTTGGGATCTGTTTTGACGACAAACTGGATTTAGAGTCTCTACTGGGTGTATGACGAATGGCTAGCCACAGAGTATTTGTATGTCGGAAACAAGCTTTAGTCTGTATGGCTATATTATTCCTCTTCTTCTTCATATCAAACCCCATTGTTTGGATCTGCAATTGCAAGATTTCTTCAATGGTTTCATCATAGACATACATAGAGAAATTTGGGAAGCAGTCGAAATAGACTGGGCCATCAGACAGAGGGGCCACAATTCCACCAATAATGGAATCTGTATACTTATTGTGCGTCATGTCTCTTACAGTAGCAAGCACAAAAGTATGTAATCCTTTATGAATTAAAGGATTGATTCCAACCCGAATGCACCCTAAATGCAAATAATTTGTCTTTAGCTTCTTTGCTTCTGCTTGTAAGGCTTTAGGATTAAGCAGAGATATAGTCTGGATACTGTCAGAGTTTTCCTAGACTTGACTGACAGATTCTTTAATACTTATTCTAGAAGCAACAATTAAATGAAAGGGAGCTAAGTCGCTATAGACTTCTGATGGGGTTATTGCAGGCAATTCCCACCTGGCAGAGGGCTGAGTTTCTTCATAAGTAAGTTCAGCAGAGTTGAGAGTTCTACTTGAACTACTGGCAAACATTTCCCTAAGGGGATTTTCCTCAGCTTGAGAATCTCTCTCTTCAAGTTCTCTGAAAGAAACAGACTTCCTGAATGATTCCATTCTGAAATAAGAGTAATTTTGGATTTAAGAGTACTAACCTCAAGAACCAGACGTTATTGGCTCTGATACCAATTTTTTGCAGGGGCTCCTGTCACGAGCTTGCAACTTGCTGTGCCTCTTCGTTAGTGTTGATGGCCAACTCCTGGTGAACCAGTGGTGAACCTACTTAGATCTTTCACACTCTTCTGGCTTACACAATGGCTTCCACGCCTTACAACAACCTTGGTGTCCCTTCGATCCTTTGGCGAACTTCCTGCGAACTTCGGACGAAAGCTCAACAGAACTACTATCACAACAGACTTTTAAAATCACAAAGATACTCGATTGCAGAAATATGGTGTACTAATTTTGTTCCAGAAACTCAAAGCATTACAGAGAGAGAATTTCTTTACAGAGATTGACTGTCATCGCTTTTACCAGACTTTATACCGTTCATATAGAACAAGTAATACCGGAGGCTTCCTGGCGATGGACAGACTCTGCCTCAGAAATGTATGACAGGCATTTACAAACTAAAAGACTTTTACTAATGGTTCAGCCACTTTAGGTTCTCACCAGTGTCGAGCACACTGATGCGTAGGCTTCCAAACCACCTAAGGACTTGAGTGAATCTTTCGTGGTGCAAGCAGATCAGACCCTTAGGCCTGTAGATGCAGAGCAGGAAATACACTCGACTCTGAAAACTCACAAGACTTAAGACTCTTCGACTCTCTAAAACTTCGATGCCAAACAAATGAGCCTTACCCTCCTTCTATAGGAAGAGAGGGGGGACAAACATCATTGTTGGTGAGGACAAAGAAAAGACTTAAAGCTAAAGGAATCATTGCTTTTCAGCCTTTACCAAAGCGACGTCCGCACAAAGATTCGGGTCTAAACAGATGGACCGAATAATTGCTTTCGGGTAACGCTAAGATATTATCTGTAAAGTAGATTCTTGTACATAAAGTAAATTTGACAGATATCATGACTCTCTACACAGTGGAAGCTTTTGTACTAAAGCCCACGAGAAAAGACTTAAAGGGGAATATTACACTGTGGAAGCTTTTGAACAATAAAGCCCACAAGAAAACTGGTCACAATTTAGCCCTTGTGACTGGTTCACATCAAAATATCTTGAGATCCGGAAAGCGGTCCAGCTTATATGGCATAATGTCCCATGCTTTGGTGTAGATTCGTCGGACAATGATGGGCCTCCCTAGTACGATTTGATGTTGTATTTTGGTAAGGACGAGCCATTCCATGTGCTCTCTCATATATTCTTCAAGGGAATTATTGTATGGGGCGGTTTGATAGGTTGTCCATTCAGTACTGGCCATTTCCTTTACAGTATGGTAGACTGGGTGATTACATTCTTTGTTACATTTCATAATACAGGGTTTACCCATATTTTTACAATATTTTTCATGTTCTACAGGATCCATAGCTGTCATGTTCATCCCATAGTCTTTCCACCAATCTATGAACCATTCACATTGCTGATAACCTTGGTAGTGGCCAACTATGCTGAACTTGATCCTGGTATAATGCGTCTCTGTCTGATCATCAATATTTAAAAATTGCCACCAGAGTTTTTTGTAGTCTGCAAAGTTATAAACAGTGTCTGGAAACATGATATGGGGATCATTTTTAGGCCACCGAGCTGCAAGGTGAACTTTGCCATGACCAGGCTCTCTCCATAAATCTCTGGTCCTATAAATACATACATGTCTTTCATATATTCCTGTGTTTTTCTCTCCATGGTACCAGATAGTAGCAATATCATTATTATTATTAAAAAAATATATATATATTTTTTAATTTTGTTATTAAAAAAAAAATTGACTTTCATTCTTTTGTTTAAAAAAAATAAAAATAAAAATCAATAAATAATAAAATTTCACAAAATTCATGCAGGTTTGAAAATAAATAATGGAACACTTGGAAACAAAGTTCAAACATTTGGAGGATTCTATAAATGATGATTATCTTGTTTTAATAGCTTCAAGTTGGCATAACATATTTCTGTTGAATGATTTTATATCACATACTAATATGCAGACCACAACAGATCTTTCTAATGCCAATCTTTTTGCAGAGCATATTTCATCTGACCCAAACAGGGAGTATTACTTTTCATGGTTATTTTAAGAATGGATTGATTTTAATATCATGATTAAGTCAATTTCAACACTTTGATTGTCCTTAATATGTTTTATTTGGTATGAAATTTTGCGTAAGAATTATGAAGCAAATGGCCATTTCTTCTTGAACACACTTATGTTTTCTTTCTGCCAAGTTTTTTTTACAGGATAATCAAGTGATCATAAGGAGATTACATTGTGACGACAATTGGTCTTCCAAAGACTACAATTCATGAAAAATTCTAAAGACGAATCCAACTCCACAACCACTACCTTGCACCTCCCTTTTTGAAGCACATTTTGAATTCCACCAATTGTAAATTCATAAAGCACGACCTTTCCATATCCATTTTTCATAGCAAGAGTTCATCTTCATACACCATGCATTTCCTGACATTCATTTTTGGACGCTCGAAGTCATTCCCTTTCCATGATTACATTGCCTTGTTTTCCTCGCCATGCTCATTCACACTGCTTGTTCGTGAGTTCTTTCCATTTATAGTCCTACCAAATCTTTTTGTACAAACTCGCGTTGACTGATGTGAGATTCCTTAAGGCCCACCTTTCAACAAGTCTTGCCCCATCGACATCAGCACCTTATATGGGAAATAAACTAGAGTTCCTTTTGAGTACCTAGAGGCTTGCATGTATGAATGGCAAGTTCTCTCGCTGACGATCATGGGAATACATCAATATCCCTTGTTCTTCAGATTTTGCAAGTGGCTCGACCTCAACACATCCATTCGCACTTCGCAAGATGTACTCGGGTACCTTGGCACTCATTGACATCAATGGTGAGTTGCCTCACATTGGTTAACGACATACATCAATGGTCGGTAATCCAATGATTTCTATTCATGCTCGACATCGACACATTCTTTCGCATGATTAGAATTGTACCAAGAAGTTTAGTAGCAGGTGACGACTATACACTTTTTCACGACTCCCTCAGCAACATGAATTCTGATCTATGAGAGTACCACAGTTCCACTTTCAGCATTTATCTTTTCCATGATTCAGTATCAGCAGTTCACATTCCTTCATTTCCCAGGATCCAGTAACAACAACATCAGTCACATTTTCCTGATCCAGCAGCAGCAACAGCAGCTACGTTCCTCTTCAATAGTTCATCATTCTTGGGTAAGTAGAGGTATGTTGTTTTCTAATCTTTAATCATGCAATTCCTTATATGCTAACTTGAATATTTTGGAAAATTCCCTCACCATGCTACATTTCCTTTCATGAGCCATGTCAAGTTGCATGAGGACATGCAACCAATTCAGTTGGGAGGGGGGGGGGGAACTATATTCACTTCCATGATTCCATTTCTTCACCACTATCACTCCATTTTTTTTTTCTCATTTCCCATTCACCAACATTTATTTTCCAATGATACTTTGTTGCACTTTGCTTCATACGCAATATTGGCATGCTTCATTAATATTACAAAAGGGCTTTCTTATGCACATTGATAGCTTATGATTTCCAGTGAGTGTTTACATTATTATTGAAGAAAAGAGAACAGAAAACGAAATGAATGTTGTTAACACAAGAACCAACATTCTTTGTATTCATGGTTGTCACACAAGAACCAACCATAAGAAAATGTAAGTTGTTACTCATGTCTTTCACATATCCTAGAAACATTCATTATTAAAAACATCATCATGTAAAGCCAAAGTTGTTCAAGATGCCAAATGTTCTTAAAGAGACCCATGCATGGTTGCATGAGGACATGCAACAAGTTCAGTTGGGGAGGATGTTGGGACTCAGAAATGTCATATTTTCATCCACCTTTTTCTTCACTATTCCTTACATTTCATCATCCCATTAACCTTTTATCATATCATTTTCATAAATACATTTGGGTTTCACCTTCTTATTTTCCATTTTATTCATTTTTGTATTACAAGTGAATTTATGATTATATATTAGAAAATATACATATTTTTATATATATCTCAAGAATATGTGAATTTTGTGATGTGTAGGAAATATGTGAAGAATTAATATCTCCTCCACCATATTAAGGAGATAATTATGCAAGCCTATTCCTAAGGAGAAAATCATGGAGGATTTGGTTGGCATATCTTATCCTATTCCTAAGGAGAAAATCATGGAGGATTTGGTTGGCATATCTTATCCTATTCCTAAGGAGAAAATCATGGAGGATTTGGTTGGCATATCTTATCCAATTCCTAAGGAGAAGATCATGGAGGATTTGGTTGGCATATCTTATCCAAGATATGTGAGAGATTTATGGAGGATTCAAAGGGATCATATTTTGTAATAATGGGAAAGTAGTTTAAAATGGTTGCGAGATTTATGGAACTAAAGAGAGATTAGTGGATGATCATTATGAGTTTGTTACTCATCCCATTGTATAAATAGGAGTACAATCTCCTCCATTTGTAATCGAGAAGTTTTTGTAATCTTAGAATTTTGGGGTATGTAATCTTAGAAGCTTAGAGTTGTAATCTTAGAATTGGTGTTTAATGAAGATTTTGAAATAAAGGATCATACTTCAATTCTGCTTCTACATCTGAGTCTCCACTGAAGTGGTGTGCTGGTGGAGTTATGGAGGGCCCCCATGGCCTCACTTGCATGCTTATTTGTTTATAATTTATTTTATGTTTTTGTTTTATTTCAATTTTCAAGTTTTGTTAAATGTTCTAATATTGGAAGAGTCTTATTTGAAGGTGTTCTTGTAAGAGAACCGTAAGATCTCATACAATTATTAGATCTAGGTTTATTTCATTTCAGCTTTTAATTTTTTATTAAATGTTCTAATGTTGGAAGAGATCTTGTAGAATATGTTCTTGTAAGAGAATCATAGATCTCAAACAATTGTTAGATCTAAGTTTGGTTAGTATTTGAAAGAGATCTTAACGAATATGTTCTTGTAAGGGGACTTTAAGATCTTGGACAAATTAGGAATCTTTCTAGATCTATATATTTTAGATAAGCACTTCTAAGTTTACCTTCCCGAGTTGACATTAAATTAAACTCTAATTTGCATCCGCATTTTAGACCACACACAAGTTACAATGCTTAGATACAGAAGGGTTATCATAAGGCCCTTTTAGATGCTTCCAACCTTAAGGGGAGGAACGGTCCCTAGGATGACCCATCAATCAACAAGTTCAAGTGGTTAGTGACATGGTAGGGGTTTACTTCATGGAGGATGCCACAATATTTGTACCAGTTATGAAATTCCAACATCCTTGAGTGTTATGATATGATGAGGGAGAAATCATGGGATCTAAGTCACCCCTTTCTTCAGCTTATTTTTAACACCCCTCTTGTGTGCCTTTTTCTTTATTAATTCTATTTTTTCTTTCTTTGTAGTATAGCTTGGGTTAAAAGTTTTTTATGAATTCATCACTAATCCTTTAAAGATGAAGTGTTTCATTGCTCATTGAGGATAGGATAATCAAAGTTCCCTTTATCTAAATAACTCATGCATTAACCAGGAACTGGGCGAATGCTAATGATGGGGGCAGTGCTTAGGTTGTGCTTTTGTCCGTGCACTTTTCATTTATCCCTACTAATATTTTGCATCTTAACTTTTAAGGCACATGATTTTTCTTTTTTTCCAATGCATCAACCTCATAGGGAAAAGTTTCTAGGTCCCTACTCAAGGATGAGGAAAACAAGAAACTAATACAAGTGAAAATTAACAATCGACTCGAAGATGGTATACGGATACGAGGGAGAGATGAGAAATGTTAAGTATGGGTTACGATGGACGCACGACATCAATCAGAGAATCCCAATTATGACCCTCCTAAATAGTGGAAAGAAAGGTCTCAAGGAGGGTTGCATGAGACTAGGGGAAAGTTATAACCACCAAGGTGAGGCATGTGAACAAGAATACAACTAGAAGTGTTCAATCATCCAATCAAGTTGTGATCCATATTAGAATGACCTTATACATTAAATGAAAGCACTTGATTATAAAATGGTTAATGCACCTCATATTTGATGACCCACCTCCATTGGACAAGTCAAATAGATGGAATAAAGGACTAAACAGAGCATGTATGGGAGACATATAAGGTTAGTTATTTATGGATCATCAGATGGATGCTAGTTGGTAATCATAAACAATATGAGAATTTTTTTCTCCTAGCAGTTGCCCACTAGGATGGGTAATAGATACCACACTTTTTCCCCTTGTTAGGTAAGTTTTAAGGACAGTCACTCCCACCCTTCAAGATAGAATGCAGTCAGTCACTGCTAACATTTCTTTTTTTAACACGATCGGATATTGATTATATTGCAAAATAAGGAGAGAGGAGCAAACTCCTATTACAATCGATGAGGTTTGGATTCAAGTAGAAAGATGAAAATGGGAGCGCAGTCCCTATTTCTAAGCTTGAAATACAATGTTCTATGAATTCCTTTGACTAACTTGGCATATTGCCTTACAAACTGTCCTAGAAGAAAAATATACTTGCAATACATTAAATTATTATTCGATTTCTCAATATTTGTTGACTGACTGCTCCTGCTGAGAGTGGTGCTTCTTGCTTTGCTGGACAGAGTTTTCCCCTTCCTGGCTCTGAGTGATTGTCTTGATATAGGCTATGGCTTCCTCTAGATGCTTACATTTGTTTTTGAGTTCTAGAATTTTGGCTTTCTAATTATCTATATCTCTCTGTTTATAAATATTCTCCCTTCTCATTTCTGACCTGAGTTCCTGGAGTGCATCATTGAACCTGCCTATCATGAACTTATTTGCCCTACATGTTGGGCATTCGTCATTTTTTGCAACTCTTTCCATAGGGTTGCACTCCATTTTGATCCACTGACTTGCTAAATTTTTTGCAGGTTTTCTATTCCTCTTGTGTGTGCTCTTGTTGTTCTTGTTGTCGTATTGAGTATGCCTTCTGCTGATATTTTTTTTATTCTGCTTCGTTGTTTTTGTCGATTGTCCTTCCTTTAAAGAAATGTTTGACTTGGAGTAGCCTATTACTGCCCAAGAGAGAAATAGACTCAGCAGTGCCCAATCTGGAATAGAAGAGATACTCTGAGCCTGATTTGAAGGGATGCTCTGTAGCCTATTTGATGAGATGTTTGCCTGAATCTTTGAGATGTCTGAGAGAGTAATGTAGAAAACGCAATGGGAAGACAAATGACTCTGCGGGAGGTGATGGAGATTTTGAAAAGAGAAAGACTCACTAATAGATTGACACAGGGAAATGAAGGCATTGAACAGAGAGTTGTAGCGATTCTGGGGAGAAATACATAGGGCGATGTTGAGTACTCTATACCTATTGATGATCACGTAGTTGCGATTGTTGTTACCATGATTGGGGATGGCTGAGAGTGTGATGGAGAAATCACAGAGGGAAGACTGACTCTGCGGGAGGAGTTGAAGACTTTCGGGAGAGGGAGATTCACTGATAGATTGACACAGGGAATTGAAAATGCTTAACTGAGAGCTTTTGTGATTCAGGGGAGGAATACACAGGCTGGTGTAGAGAACACTATACCTGTTGATGATCGCGAGGATACGAATGTTGTTGCGGTGATTGGGGATGGGCACTCGATTACAATTTATGAACTCACATTGAGATTGAGATTTGACACTGATATGACATATAACAACTCGATTCATGTAGAGAATATCTCCATCCTCCTTGGCCTGTGGGCTTGGGATGGAGGCAGATTTGTTTTGGATTTTCTAATTATACACCTGTGGATACCCATTGAGTACATCTGCTAACAAATCTACCTTATGATCTTCTGGTGTACTCTCCCAGTTGTTTTGATTTTCCTCATACTTTTTTCCATTGTTTTGCTCTTTCCTCATGGAGAATGAAATAGTTTATGGGATGGAACTGCAATATATTTCTTTATTTTCTTTGATGCTTCCTGCTTCTCTTTCTGTTGCTTTATTAGCGAGGTTATCAACCTTTTTATTATGTTCTCTCAGAACATGTTTAAAGCTGACCATTCCTGAGCCTTTTAAATTCAATCTTATCCTCTTGTAGATTCTACTCATAGCTGAATTATTGGGATTTTTACTTTTGATCATTGCTTCAATAACAATTGTTGAATCTCCTATTATTATAGGATCTTGAATTGCCTTTTTTTTAATATCCTTGAGCCTAATAGAAGATTGTAGGCTTCAGCTTTGTTATTTGTGGTTTCTCCTAGGCCCCATTCGTAAGTGACAATCTCTTTCCCATCTGGATCACTTATCACTCCTCCTGCTCCTGCTTTCCCTGGGTTTTTTTTCGATGCCCCATCAAAAAAAAGACTGAATCTATTTTGTTTTTTTCTCCACTCTTCGAGTTCTTTTTCACTCATCCTTAGTTTCCAGTTTCTTGCTGTGGGAGATTTCTTTGTTCCTGCTTTCCCAGTGTGTTCCAATATTGCTTTCCCAATCCAATCTCTCTCCTCTTGCTGAAGACTGTCGTGGTCCACTGCTGACATCCCTTTAGTGTTTATAATTTCTGAGACTAAACCCCAAGTTTTTTATAATATTTTACCTGTTCTTGGCTTTTGATCTTTTAAGATGATTTTATTTCTAGTTAGCCAAATCTGTCAACACAGAATTGTTGGAAGGCATTTCCATAGTTTGATTATTGTAGCCTTGTTCTTTGTAGAGTAAGGGTAATTCTTCTCCCATGCCTTATAAAACTTTGAGAAAGTGTTTGTGAAGTTTAAATTAATTTCCAGTGGGCTTGAAATTTGTGTCCAACATTCTTTGGCTATCCTACATTCTAGAAAGAGATGTTGTATGGACTCTTCTTCTGTTAGGCACATGGAGCACCTGGAGGGACCCTGAATTCCCATTTTTTTTTTTAAGTTTTCAGTAGTTAGAATTTTTCCTTTGAGAAGAGTCCATATAAATGTTTTTATTTTAGGGAGGCATTCAGTCTTCCAAGCCAATTTCCAGAGGTTCCATTCTTGATGGTTTTGGTGATCTTGAAGTGCTTTGTACCCTGTTTTAACTGTATATCCTCCTCCACTTAGATCCCAAACAAAGTCGTCCTCTTCCTCAATACTTATGGGCGCTGCCTCTTTGAGATGATGCTTTAATTTCTCCCATTGTCCCTTCAAGTTTAAAGGGATTGTTGTGATTTTCCACTCATGCCAAGTTTGTTGATCCCAAGCTGAAATTGAATGAAGAGTATTCAGCCCTCTTTTTGTCATCCATATTTGTATGCCTAGGAGGTCCATTTGGAGGTTTAGAGGCTCTTTTCCCATGATTCTATCATGTCAGATTGACATCGTTTTCCCATTTCCCAGGCTTTCAGATATATGATTCCTAATTGAGAGGATTAACTTCTTTACAAGTTCCCAAACTTGTGTGCAAGATCTCACAAGGATGTTGTCAATCAATAACTTCGTTCTATTTTGATTCAAGTATTTTGTGGCGAGGGATTTTTTCCACCAACTTTCCTTGGGTTATCATTCTCTATATTATTTTCATTCCTAGAGCAGCATTCATTAAGCCTGGTAAGCAAATGGATAGTCCTCCTTGTTTATATGGTAGCGTGACTTGATCCCACTTGACCAAGTTGAACTTTTCGTTCTCTTGCTTCCCTCCCTGCCAGATAAAGCTTCTTATGATTAATTCCATTTGCTTGTGTGCACTTACCAGAGCCAAAATAATCGCATACTGATATATTGGGAGAGCTGAGAGTAGTGCCTTTATCATTATCACCCTGCCAGCCATATTGAGCCACATCATACCCCATTTTTGTATTTTGTCTTTCATTTTTTCAACTTGTTTGCTCCATACTTCAGCTTTTACATTCTCTTTAGCTATTGGGAGTCCTAAATAGATGAAGTGCTTCCATCTTGTTTGTGTTGGAATCTCTAGGATTTGCGAGATACTCTGCATTATTCTTGGTGGGGTGTTCCAACCATATATTCTACATTTCGAGTTGTTTAAAAGCCCTCCGATACCTGAAGAAAGTCGTCCAGAACTTTTTAAAATCTTCTCGCTATTATACTTGATGCCCCTCCCAATAAAAGGGTGTCATCAACAAAAAGGGAATGATTGATATTTTTGACTCCTCTTGCAATTTGGATACCTGTAATATTTTTTTCTCTTCTTTGTTTTTCTAATGCAGCGCTTAGCGTTTCAGCCATTATAATATATAGGAATGGTGAGAGCGGACATCCTTGTCTCAGCCCTCTTGAGCTCTGAAAGAAGTTGTTGGGTCTTCCATTTATTAGAGGCGCTATCCAAGGGGTCGAGATGCAGGCCCGTATGGTCTCTATTATGTCTTGAGAGAACCCAAATTTTTTAAGAACTGTTGTTAGATATGTGTGGCTGACTCTATCAAAAGCATTTGCCATGTCTAGCTTTATGATAATTCCTTTCTCTTTCCTTTGAATGCTAGTGTGAATAGCTTCCTGAACAATAATCACATTATCAATTATTTGCCTGCTAGGGACAAAGCCACCCTGATTTTCAGAGATTACTTCAGGGAGAACTCTCTTGATTCTATTGGCTATTATTTTTGTGATAATTTTGTAGGAGGAGTTGCATAGAGATATTGGTCTGTATCTGTTGAAAGTTGTTGGATTGGAGTCCTTTGGTATTAGTGCCAGATAAGATGATTTGGTATTTCCTCCCATTTTTTCTTTTGAATACATTTTTAATCATTCTCAGAAAATCTTTTTTTATGACATTCCAGTGCTGCCTATAGAAGGCGATTGTGAAACCATCTGGCCCCGGGGCCTTGTCTGGGTGAAGACTCCATATTGCTGCCAACACTTCTTCTTCAGCGATTTCTTTGTTTATTTCTGAATTTTGATCGTCACTTATTTTTTTTTGAATGTGTTGTAGGAAGTCCTCATGATCTGTTGGTTGTTCATTTGTTGTTAATAGATCTTTGAAGTGGTTATGGGCTGTTTTTTTTAATTCCTCCACTCCTTTTATTTCTTGCCCATCCACTTTAATTTGGTCTATCTGATTTCTAGCTCTTCTCATTTTCATTGTGTTGTGAAAGAAGGCAGTATTTTTGTCCCCAGCTTTCAGCCATATGCATCTGGATTTCAATCTAATCTCTTCTTCTTTTCTGTTTTCTCTATATATTTCCCAAAATAATTCCTTTTCTTTCAAGTAGTCCTGCTTATCCTCCTCTTTGTTTTCCTTTTCTTCTTGCATGTTGTCCATTTTTTTTGCAACTCTATTTTTGTTTTTTTCGTTTTTTTTTTTTTTTTTAAATTCATTCTCTCTTGCCCATATTTTTAGCTTTATTCTCAAATTTTTTAATTTTGTTTCCCATACAAAATGTGGTGATCCTGTAATGTTTTGTGCCCATCCCTCTTTGATTTGAGTTCTGAAATCTTCATTGTTGTCCCAGATTGAGTTGTATCTAAAAGGAAGAGGGCCTTGGTTGTCCATTTTGCCCAGTATGATTGTTACTGGTTTATGATCCGATGTTGTTGTGTGTATAATTTTGGACTTGACAGAGGTGTATTTAGCTGCTATGTTTTCTTGAACTAAAATTCTGTCCAACCTCTCCTTTATATTACTCTTGCCCACTCTCTTATTACTCCAAGTGTATTTTCCATTACTTGGCAAAATGCCAATTAAATTGTGCTGCTCCATTATTGCTTCCAAAGCTTCTCTTGATAGATCCGCATGATAAATCCCTCAAAATTTCTCTTCTATGTTTCTAACCAAGTTATGATCACCTCCCAAAATTATTTTCCCATTTTGACTTTCTATTAGAGCTTCTTTTATTGAGTTCCAGCATTGTTCTTTTTCTTTATAATGGTTTGGAGCATATATGTTGATGAGGCTATATTTTTCCTTTGTGTTGATTTCCTTTAAATCATTTTGATCCAATGCTTATCAATTTTTTGATTTGTCATTTCCCATTTCCTTTTTTTTCCAAAGGGTGCAAATTCCTCCGAGGCTCCTCTTGCCTCTAGCGCTAGTCCTTCATAATTTTTTAATTTTTGTATCATTTTTCCATTTTCTTGACTGTTTGTTTTGGTCTCCTGGATCATGAAAATGTCCGGCACTTATTTCATTAGAATGTCTCTCGTTGCATTTACTTTATAAGTTGTACCTAGACCACAACAGTTCCAAGAGACCACTATCATTATTTGTTGGTTTGATGGTGAACAATACCCTTCCCTCTCTGCTGATTTTTCTCACTGTTTCCTGAGCTTTTCCCAAGGAAGGAGTCCATTGGTTGCTGAGTGCCTAGAGCCATCTCTTTGGTTGTTGCTTCATCCCTTATTTCCTTGTTAGATTTTCTGCCTACTTTTTTTGGTGTTCATTGATTTGTAGAGTCTCTTTGGATTGGTTTCTAGTTAAAATACGGTCCACTGATGGAGGGGGAAGGGGAGAGTGAGGGTTTGAAGGTAGGGAGGACAAGATGAGGGGGTTGTGGGAATGCGAGGGGGATCGGGGTGAGGGTGGATCAAGAGAGTCTTCCAAGGGCCCAAAGGGGTTCGAATTTGTGAGGGGTGGAGGGAAGATAGCGGAAGGGGATGGAGGAGAGGGTTCATTTGAGACCTGGGGCTGCAATGATGGGGGAGGAGGTTGCTTGTTGGTGGATTTATTCCTTTTTACTTGTTCCCATTTATTTTCTACTTCCTCAGCACTTTCATTTTCTTTTTTTTAGAACATCTATTTGCAAAATGGCCATATTCGTGACATACCTTGCATTTGAATGGGATTTGTTCGTAATCCAACTGTTGTATATGCGTCCATTGATCTACCTTGATCTTTATCGCTTCTGGGAGTCCTTTTCCTAGATCCACTTCCACGCATATTTTGGCACATGCATGCATGTTGTCCTTTGGTTCACATCTTTTTATGTATTTCCCTATTGCATTTCCTATGGCCTTTACTGACTCATCTCCCCAGCAGTGTAGAGGAAGATGAGGTAACCTGACCCACACTGGCACTGCACTTGGTACATCCATTTCAGGATCGAAGTCTGGAGTCCATCAATTTAAGTATAGTCCTCTGGTATCCATGAAATATGGACCATTTATGAATATTAGATCTTTGTCTTCTTTTGTTTCAAAATGAAAGGTGTAGTATCCTCTTCCACAGAACCTTATTGAGATTTTCTCATTGATGGTTGAGCTCCAATTTATTTTGACCCATTTTTGAACCGATTTGGGTGATGGCCATAGCCCAGTGAACTGTCCAACTAAACCACGTTCAACAAGAGATAGCGCTGCTCTGCGAGGGAGAGCAGGGGGAAGAGAAATTTCTGGAATATCATCGAGCTTTTTGACAAACTTGTTTACTGTTGGCCTGATTCTTGGAGGTCCTGTTGCAGCTATAAGAGAGGCAAACACATTGGCTGCATCTTCATTTCCTTGGAGTCATTCTGGAGGTGGTTCGCCCTCATCTGGGGGATCCATTGGCTCTGAGATCTCAGCAGCAGGAGGCTGCTGAGTGCCGGCTACGTGTAGGGTGAGAACCAGCTAGGTCATGCTGGGCAGTAGCAGGGGCGCACGCGCGATGGTCATTGCTAACATTTCTTACAAGACAAAACCACCACAGGTTGCATAATTAATAGCCCATTATTGCCTTCCTAGCCTTCAAATTTGATAATCCCAATGAAAACTTGTGCATGAAGGGATAGATACCTCATATGCATTATCACGAACTTGCATTTGCACATGAGTATCGTTTAGTTCACTAAAATTTTCAAGCTCATCCTTTCATCCTATTATAGCTTCTCCCTCGTCTATATAATGAAGGCCACACCAAAGGGAAAGGGGAGAGAACTTTTATGCAACTTTATACTACCGAAATCTAGATTGTCTTCCAACTTCCTTTTATGTTGTTTGTGACATCTTTGTAAGGCTGAAGGAAGGGTGAGGACAAGGAACGAGAAGTAATATGTAGCCAATATTCAAGGCAAACTTGGTTGATTGTTGCATTGTTACTTATTTTATTAATGAAATCAATCTATATGGTTTTACCCTCCACATTTCAAGTCTTTTACGTGTATAGTTTCTCAAGTGGTTGAACTAGTTTAATTAATTGGATCATATTTGCCTTTCAATTAATAATCTATCATCTATAAGGTTATGAGAAAGGTATTTATTTATCTATGTGGAAGTAACAGGTTATAGGAACTAGAGCTAGGATCTCAGGAATTGTGCCAATTAGGATCGCGTGAGGATGAACTTCCAGAAAAAGGTGAGTACTTTCATCTTCTTAAGCTTATTACATGATTAATATATTTATTATTTTCTAAGTCTAGTGGGTTTCCTTGTAGTTTTTAAACCTTCTATCTACCATGAGTCATGATAAATCTAGTAAGAAAACTCACCTATTCGCAAGAGGGGTTTTCCGTTCGCAGAATAAGTGACTCCACTACAAAAGAATTGATTCTTTACTCTGAGAGTTAGTATCCCTTTTCCTTGCCTATCTTCATTTTGTATTGAATTTGTTTGTCTCTTCCCAATATTGTCTATGTGGTTAAGTCCCTCAAATATAGGTGATTTTCTTGAGTTTGGAGTGTGATTACACCCTTCCCTTTATACACAAAATGATCGGTTGCAGGCTACAACCCTTACAAGTGGCAAGCACCTTTATATGCTCGTATGTTGTTGCATTAAGAGAGAGATATTATCCATGTAGGTAAAAAAAATTCCTTATTTCTTCTTGTATTTGTTCCTGCACTATGTTTCAAAGATTATTCATGAGCCATCATCATAGATCAAACCCCTAGATAGTCTTTACATTTCACAATTTTGAGTATTTTTTAGTTTTTTGTGGCTTCCCCCATGGTCACAGTTTGTCCCACTTAATAATCATAACGGTTGTGGAATCGGTGTATAAGAAAAGGTTCCTTATAGGGTGTGTAAGAAAAGGTTTGTAGGGTGCAAAAAAATGTGTTTTTTCATACATTTTTTTAGGTTTTTTTTGAACCTTGGGAAACCTATTCCTTTGGAAAAGATCCTTTAGAACTTGATAGTTTATGAAAAATCTCATTGTTATTTCCATTTTAAAAAGTATATAAAAACGACATTTATGATCACCCTTTTCGCAGAATTTCAGGGCTCTTTTAAGAGTTGCATAGGAATGTTGGTTTTTCATTTTTGGACTTTGAATTTGTCTTTGGAGTGATTAATGTTTAATTTGAATTGAATGGTTGTTTTAATGTTATTAATTGAGAAAAATAAACCTCTTGTTGTCTCCCTTTGATAGTTTCATCAAAGAAAAAACAAACATTTTTTCATTACCACATTTCGATTTTTCTTTAGGTTGAAAAGAGTCATAACATCATATACTCTGTTGAGTCCCAAACCTGCATCTTCCCTATATACCTTTTCAGTCTTCTTTTCCATTTCCTTGATCCACCAAGCTGTCAAATCATTGCATATTAGTCTAAAAATAGCTTATAAAATGGTTTCCTAACTATGTTTGCGATTGCTGTTTGATTTAGATTTTTGTTCAATCAGCTGCGGAAACCTGTCACTTTCCGCAGCCAGCTCAAGTTTCCGCAGCCATTTTGTTAAAGACTATGTTACATGTGTCCAATGGAGAATCCGACCACATGGGCAAGCTGCAAATGACATGTACATGGAGCGTGTCCCCTTGGTTCAGCCGAATCACTCACAAACAACCATGGTCAAAGACGGTCAAAGGAGTGGTCAAACTAAGAGTTTTGCGGTGGCACGGCTCCGTTTTGCCCACGTGAAGTTTTGCGTGGCAAGATCCTCAATCTCCGGAGGTGTGCTAACACCTATGGATCAATCCGTGAACCGAATTGAGCAGCCACCACTCCATGGATTTATTTGTCATGATTACCATACCACTAGATCTCAGGCCGTGGAGATTTACGTGTCTGTTTGGCAGCGTAGAATCTAGGAATCAGTTATAGCATTTTCACTTATAAATAACGCGTTATCATACGCTTGATAGTTAGCTTTTCATATGTAATCTTGACTGTGTTTACGAGCCCACTGTACCGTGCTCTATTTCTATGTTTTTACTACACTCTAATATATGAGAAGACAACGTTCTTGAGTTCAATTTGTGACTGAGTATTGATTGGCCGAGGTTGCAGAGGGCCCCTGTACACCAAGGCTCTGTATCTACTATATAGTTTCTCGCTTTCTTTCATTATGTTACTGCTTTTATAATCAGTTGCTTGTGTACATATTTCCTGATATTTATACTAATTGTTGTTTATCTTTTCTTTTATGCTTTCTCATGGTTGCTAGCTGATCAGTATTTGTCTTTCAGGTTCTTGTAGGCAGCCCAGGCAAATTACATAGTTTTAATGACTACTGACATGAGATCATCTTGTCCTTTCTACTGATTCATTTACTGAGTTTTAATTCCTGCATTGTCATTTCTTTCAGTTTTGCTTTGCTTATTTACTTTTCTGCAACTTAGACATCATATTACTCACTTGTTTATGATTTCCTTCCTATAGCCAAGCGACTCAAATAGTGAGGAATCAGAATATTACTTGATGTAGTATGGTTTAGTTTGCTTTCCTACAAGTTAGTGATTAAATTACTTATGTCATTTTCAGGAATTGAAATATGAATGAGTAGTTAAATCTTAGTTTCATTTTATGCAATTTGATTTCCTGCAATTTAGATATCATATTACTCAGCTTGTTTATGATTACTTCCTATAGCCGGAGCGAGTCGAAAGGTGAAGGGTCAGAATGTGGGTTGAAGTAGTGTGATTTAGTTTGCTTTACTTTCAGTCTTTGAGTTGCTTTGAGTTCAGTTTTTGTTTCCTTTTCATACAACAGTAAGGATATTGGGCCATTGTCACTAGTTCACTGTTTTGGTACATTTTTATTTTCTTTTGAGAATTGATTTCATTACAGTCAGTTTGAAACCTTCTTTTTGAGAACTTTAAAGTTTAAAAAAATCATTGTAGAAATCACCATTACCATCCATACTTGACTTTCAATTTCACCATCTCACACTAGGGAATCCACAGAAGATAAACCCAAAAACAAACCAAAAACTCAAAAACGACAAAGAACTAAGAAATCGGTTATCTTGCATATACAATGCACTTCACTTCAACAGTTTACGACTCCCGGATTGACATTTTAAATAGCAATTTAGGACACACTAAATTGACCAAACATTTTGGTGCCGTTGCCGGGGAAGTGAAACTAGGTAGCCAATTTCCTAAAAAAAAAAAAAGAAAATTTCAAGGAAGGAAAATTTGATAACTTCTCAAAGTATGCTCTCCTCTTGCACCTAGTGTGATCTGGAGGATCAGAAAAGAGAAAGTTATTGGTTTAATAATTTCTTGAGTACGCTCTCTTCTTGCACCTAGAGTGACCTCGAAGATCAGAAAGAGAATTATTAGCCCGACTTGAAGAAAAATAAAAAATGACATGCATAGAGCAAGAGATTCTAGGGGAAGGTTTTTAGCTAGGGCCAAGAGTTCGATTTTTACAACTCCATCTACTTTAAGGAATAAACAAGAGACACCTCCATCATCTCCAACTCACACTCCTAGCCTTAGGATTCCTAGAATTCAAGAGGCAGTAGTTGAATTAGGAGACTCTCCCACACCATCCATCGAATCTGAATTAGGAAAAGATCCTTTCTTTACTTCTACAGGAAAACACATTGTAATTGAAGAAGTAGAATCACCTGAAGAAGAAGAGGGAGAAATTCCTCCTCATTCGCCATTAGTAGAGGAACCAGAGGACTCTGAAGTCTCTGAGGAAACTATCATGACGGAGGAAGTAGTAAACGGATTCGGTAGAGGTAGAGGTAGAGGTAGAGGAGGAGGAGGAGGAAACAATGGAGGAGGTAGAGGTAACAATGGGGGAAATAGGGATGAAGATAACTCATTCGGATTCCCTATAGTTGATGAGGATTCGCGAGCAACAATGAAAAACATTTCACCATCTATCCTCCCAAACTTTCATGGGTTAAGAAATGAGGATCCTGAAACATTTCTATTTGAGTTTGAAGTCGTGTGTCGAACTTATGATTATCTGGAAGACTCTCAAAAACTCAAATTGTTTCCTTCAACATTGAAAGGAGCTGCTTTGAAATGGTTCATGGGATTAGTCACTCAATCCATTAGGACTTGGAATGATATGAAACAAACATTTTTGGATAGATACCTGGACTATTGTATGCCCACGAATCACAAGGATGAGGTATTCAAAATGGTGCAAAGAGAAGATGAAAACTTAGAGGATTTACTTGAAAGATTTCAATACAACCTGAAAAGAGCAAAAATGAATAACTTAGATGAGGAAACCTTGAAATCCCTTCTATTAAAAGCCATTAGAGATGAATGGATATATATTTTGACCATGATGGGAAAAGGAGATATATCTCAACTTCCACTTCATGATATAGCAGAGCTATGTGTCCATCTCTCAAGGGGAAAATCTAAAACTAGAAAAGGGCCTAGAGATCCTTCTCTCATTAGAGCAAACAAATCTGCAACTGGATCAGTAAGTAGGGCTGAGATTGGCAACATGCTTGATGAATTCAAAACTGATATCTTAGGGAGTCTTAGTGAGCAACTAGACACCCTTAAAATACAAAACAAGCAGAAAGCAGAAGCTGAAGCTTTGGCCATCTTTTGCCCAAAATGTAGAAAGAAACATGCTCTAAGGGAATGTCCCTTGGATGCAAAAGTTGTAGAAACATGTGTTATTTGTTCAGAAAACCATGAGACCAAGGATTGTCCTTCAATTCCTGGGCTCAAAGCTATCTTTCAAGAAGATCCAAATTCAATTGAGTCTCTCTGTTTTGTTGCAAGGAGACCTTGGCAGGGGCAACAAAATCAAGGGTTTAATAACTCTATGAACTTTCAAACCCCACCAAATTGGAATCCTTGGCAACAACCTTGGTCCCAACCTCAAAATCCTTTTCAATCATGGGTACAAGGTATGCAAAATCCTTATGGGAGATTTGCTCAATTTTATCAATATCCTCCATCTTCTCAAAATCAACAAGCTCCACAACTTCCAAATCAAAATCCACAACTATCATTTCCATTTCCACAACAACAACAACCTTCTCAACATAATCCAAATTCTCAACTCTTGCTCCCATTCCAACAGAAGACAAATCAATTACCTTCCCAGCCATTGCCAAACCTCAACAATAAAAACCCTCAAAATGCTTACATGGTAGAAGGACAACAATTTCCTACCTATATGATTGTTCCTCTCAATGATGTACAACTCAGATCTGGTAGAGTTTTAGATAAGCCTTCTATAGATGCTCAAAAGCAAAGCATTTCTGAGGAAGATTCTCTTGAAGCTAATAAAGGTTCGGAAGCACCTCTTCAAAACCCAAGCACTCAAAAAGAAAAAGAAAAAGAGTCAACCCCCACAACTCCTATTGTTGAGCAACTTGCATCTTCATCCACACCTTTTCCTGAAAGATTACAAATTGACAAAGGGGTGGAAAAACAAATCTTGTTGCCTAACTATGATTTTCTAGATGAATTAAAGAATGTCTGTATCAAGATTCCCTTGTTACAAGCCATTAGAGAGATTCCTATTCTATCAAAAACAATAAAGGAGTTGAGTCTTAAAATACCAGGAAGGAAACCGAGAGATACAAGAAGAATCCACCTGGTAGGAAAAATTGCAGATATCATGATGGGAAAAATTACTATGCAGGAGTATGTAGATCCCGGTAGTCCAATTGTCAAAACACATATCAATGGGGTAGAAATTCCAAATGCTTTGATTGATTTAGGGGCTGCTATCAACATTATGAGTAGACAGATTATGGAATAGCTGAAACTTCCTAATCTTCTTTTTACACCTACTTTACTGCAACTTGCAGATCGATCAATTATCAAACCAGATGGTGTATTAGAAGACATTTCGGTCTCCTTAGACTCTTGGGAATATCCAGTAGATTTCATGATTTTAACTCCCAAGAGTAATTTAGGAGGACACCCTCTCATCTTAGGAAGACCTTGGCTAGCCACATCTGATGCTTTTATCAGTTGTAGGTCTGGGGATATGTATATTTCTGATGGTAATTCGACAAAGAAATTCAATCTGTATCCTACAGCAAAAGCAATTACAGAAATAGGAGATAACGAGTGGGTTGATGATGAGGATACTATACAACCTGTCTTTACCATTTCTGAAATCAGTGAAGATAGTCAAATTTTGAACACATTAGAAAACTTTGAAACATCTTCAGAATATGACCACACACAATTTCAGTTAGATTCTGACATTGAGTATCTATCATCTAGACAAATGTCTCTTTTCTCTATGGAAGAGTTTGGTAGTTCCGCCATTGAGATCTTTCCAGGTAAAACATTGAATATCAACAAACACTTGGAAAAATCACAACAGGGAGAGCTAACCAAAATCTTGCAAAAACATTCTACTGTATTTGCATGGGAGTATAACGATATGAAAGGTATTGACCCTAAGACTTGCATTCATCACATCTACATCGAGGAAAATAGTAGACCAATAAGATGAATCCAAACCTTAGGGAGATAGTGAAAGAAGAGCTCCAAAAACTACTCAATGTAAACTTCATTTATCCAATTTCAGATAGCCGATGGGTTTCTCCTTTGGTTATAGTACCTAAAAAGAATGGTAAATGGAGGGGATGCATTGATTACAGGGAATTGAACAAAGCAACTTTGAAGGATCACTTTCCTTTACCCTTTATCGATCAGGTATTAGATACTTTAGCAGGCAAAAAGTATTTTTCATTTTTGGATGGTTTTAGTGGCTATAATCAGATTCAGGTAGCACCTGAAGATCAAGATAAGACCAAATTTACCTGTCCATGGGGAACTTTTTCTTACCGAGTACTTCCTTTTGGATTATGTAATGCACCCGCAACATTTCAAAGGGAAGTACTAGGAATCTTTTCTGATCTAATCCATGATTGTATAGAGGTTTATATGGATGATTTTACAGTTTATGGTAATTCATTTGAAGAGGCATTAGAGAATTTGGAAAAAGTCCTTATAAGGTGTAAAGAAACAAACCTTTCATTGAGTCATGAAAAATGCTTTATGATGTTTACTGAAGGTATTGTTTTGGGACATCATATTTCAGGGGATGGGATTAAAGTTGATAGATCAAAAGTTGAAGCCATCTCCAAGTTGCCTATTCCAAATTGTCAAAAAGATGTTAGAAGTTTTCTTGGATTTACTGGATACTATGGAATATTTATCGAAAACTTCACCAAAATAGCATCTCCACTCTTCAAATTACTTACAAAAGACTGTGAATTCAAATGGGATCCTGATTGTCAATCTGCATTTGAAACTTTGAAAACAAGAATATCTGAAGCACCCATTTTGAGAGGGCCAAATTGGAAACTTCCTTTCCATATTTCTGCAGATGCTTCAGATACAACTCTAGGAGCTGTGTTGGGTCAAAAGGATTTAGTTCCTTATGCCATTTACTACACCAGTAAAAATTTGACTCCCACCGAGTTGAACTATACTGTGACTGAAAAAGAGTTCTTAGCTGTTGTTCATGCAATCAATAAGTTTAGACATTATATAACATGCTATGAAAGTTTTGTCCATACTGATCATTTTGCAATTAGATATCTAATGAACAAACCTGTTACTAATGGCAGAGTTACAATATGGTTCTTACTTTTACAAGAATTCAATATTACTCTGTTGGATAGACCAGGGAAACAAAATACAGTAGCTGATTTCTTGTCTAGGATCCAAAATACTAACGAAGATTCTCCTGTAGAGGATATGTTTCCAGATGAATATTTATTTGCAGTAACTACTAAGACTCCTTGGTATGTAGATATTGCTAGCTATTTGGTTACAGGGAAGCTACCTCCACTTTTATTTCCTAGTGAAAAAAGAAGAATTATTCAGGAGATTTCGAATTATTCATGGATTTCTAACGAATTGTTTAAAACAGGGCTAGATTGTGTGATCAGAAGATGTGTTCAGGAAGATGAAATGCCTGACATCCTTAAGGCATGTCATGATGAACCATGCGGTGGACACTTTGCTGACAAAAGGACGGCCTATAAAATCCTTTCTTTAGGATATTATTGGCCTTCCCTCTTCAAAGATACAAAACAATATGTCAGAAGGTGTGACAGCTACCAAAGGGTTGGGAGACCGACTCTTTCAAATGAAATGCCATTACAACCACACGTACTCATCGAACCCTTTGAAAAATGGGCTTTAGATTTCATTGGACCCATTAATCCACCATCTAAACAGAAGAAGTATATATTGGTATGCACTGATTATGTCACTAAATGGGTAGAAGCCAAAGCATTGCCTTCCGCCACTGAAAATTCAGTTGTTAATTTTCTTTATGAGGATATTTTTACTCGTTTGGTGTCCCAAGAGAAATTGTGACAGATTAGGGAAGTCAATTTACATCTAACTTGATGGAGAAGCTGATGGAAGAATACAAAATCAAGCACAGAAAATCTACTCCTTACCATCCGCAAGCAAATGGCCAAGTGGAGTCTACAAACAAAGTTCTTGAGAGCATCATCACCAAAATTGTCCATCTACACAGAAGAGATTGGGTAGAAAGGCTTCCTGAAGCCTTGTGGGCCTACAGAACTACATGGAGGAATACAACAGGACATTCTCCCTATGAACTTGTTTATGGGAAAGAAGTCCTACTCCCCATTGAATTCCAAGTCAAGACTTTCAAGATGGAAGTTCAGTGGGGGATGAATCTATCAGAAGCCCAAAAGCACAAAATGGAGTAGCTGAATGAGTTAGATGAGATTAGACAAGAAGCAATTTTAAGAACTGATCTAGTTCAACATCAAAGAGCTAAGTGGCATGACAGATACATCAAAGAGAAAAAGTTTCAAGAGGGAGATTGGGCACTACTGTTTGATTCCAAGTTTAAAGGCTTCAAAGGTAAATTTCAGACTCATTGGCTTGGGCCATATGAGATTGACAAAGTCTTTAGCAATGGAGCGGTAAGAATCAAGACCATTGATGAATTTCAAACTCCTCTAATTGTGAATGGCCATCAATTGAAAATTTATCATAAGCCACTCTCAAAAGAGGAATTTGTCAAAATGTTTCAAGAGAATCCTGCAATAAGGCTGGTGAAGAAGAATCCTTCTTCCCCACCAGCCTAGCCTTTGTTTCTTTCAGTTCAAAAGAAAAAAAAGAAAAAGAGAAAAAAAATTGTATAAGACTGAAAACCAATCATAGATTGGCGGTCTTATACAAAAAATGTAGAGTGAAAATCAGGGACACCTGACACTCTATATTTTCCAAAAAAAATCTCTTCTCTCCTTCTTTTTCCATCTTCACTCCACCTCATTTTCCATTCCACTCCATCTCCATCTCATTTTCATTTCACTTCACTCCGCTTCATTTCACTCCATTTCATTCATTCCATTCCATTTCATCAATAAATGTCCCTTTCAGGACCATTTTCACTCAGTTAGTCATTATCTAACTATCTTTGTTTAGCTAAGAGGGTGCTGTGTCAGTTTCCGTAGCTGGTAGCAGTTTCCACAGCCAAAAGCAGTTTCCGCAGCCAGAAGCAGTTTCCGCAGCCACCACTCTGTTTTAAAAATCCACAGTCAAAATGTTAGTGCAATAATCATGAAAATGAAGGTGTGATTGAGCATATTCTTTGAATACATGGAGCATCTCCAAGACATCAATGAAGAGCAGTTGGTTAAAAGCTAATGAGCAACAAATGACACGGTTTCCAAAGGTATGAGCAAATTTTTTTCTTCAAATAGCAATTAAAGTCACGATTATGCATAGTTATCAAACCATAAGAGCTCTACTATGTGCAATGATAGTCACGATCGCTCCATTACCCACTACCATCCCACGATATTATTCCGCACACCATGCATTCATTTCTTCACGGTCTCATGATTGATTTTTGGGTTTAAACTCATAGTCGACTGCACTTTCATTCACCACCTGTAATCATGAGATGTGACCTATCCCATTACGGCTCCTCTCCACCGCATTTTCCGCAGCCATCCATTAAAGCGTGTAACATTTCGTACGCAGTCGTTTAATTCAAAAATCTCGACTTCACTCCATTCCCTTACCATTCTATTAATACCATCTTCTTCACATACGTCCGCACTTCATCTTGTGAACTCACTACGGATGCTCATCCTTTGTTCCGCCTGTAATTCCGAAGCACTCCCGTTACCTGCTATCCATCTACCGATTGCAGCCACTGTATTTTGCCATAAACCCTGCAACCGAGCTACCTTCCCTCTGCTAAACCCTCACACACAATTGGGTTTTCAGTTGAAATTCAAAACAGAGGAAGGAATGGGACGATTACTAAGGGCAGAACCAGAAGGACCTAAATATTTAGAAGATTACCCTCAAGCAAAAGATTTGTTGAAGAAAGCCAAATGCTTACGCTTCATCCAAAAATTTAAGGGCTATAATAAAGAGGTAACCAAAGCCTTTGCACGGTCTTTCGATGGCCAGATGGTGGAAATTGGAGACTTGAAGCTCACGGTGACTGAAACAACAGTAGCAGCTGCCACAGGCTTACCCCAGGAAGGTGAGCGATGGTTTAAAAACAAAAGCGTGGACGAATAGGCATGGAGAACTATGCTACGAAACCTAGGTATGGACACCACTATGTTTACAAAAGGAATTCCTGTTCATGCATTGAAAGAAGAATGGGCCAGCCTGCTGTTAGTTATCCAAAAATTTATCACTTGCGAAGGACGCTTTGGTTCAATGTACATGTACCATGCTAGATTGTTGATGAATTTCTTAGAGAGTCAAACTCTTAATTTGCCTTATTTCTTACTGCTGAGTTTGAAAAAGATGAGTATCACAGTACAAAAGCACATAGGAAATATAGAACCTCATCTATATCATCATGGATTTGTAAAGATTCTCATTGAGGACCAACTGAAGAAAAACAAAGATACTGGGGAACAATTCTTGATAAGAAACTACTTTCAAGAGCCATCTGAGGCATCTGAAAGTAGTACACCAAAGACACCAAGAAAGAGTAGGAGAAAAGAAAAGAGTGCCATAGTCCAAGACTCTCCTACTACAGAAACTCAAGAAGTTGGTCAAAAAGAAAAAGAGAACAGAACTAAGGACAAGAAACAGAGAAAAGTGAAAGGCAAAAGAAACATACAAGAAGTCTACCAATCACCTGAGCCATCTATAGAGGAAGATTATCAAACACTGTCGGAGAGATTAGTGCATCTTCAAGAACATGCTGCTATAGCAAAGAAAAAGGAAAAAGGGAAACAGAGCATAAAAGAAGGGAGTACTAGTCCACCATACTTAAGGAGAAGCACCAGGCTTAGAGGAAAGGGGAGTAAAAAACAAGTAAAACGGCCCCACTTCATTGACTTGGGTGGGGAAACACCTGAGAAACCTCCAGCTGGCCGTAGTCCACCTCGTCCTCAACCAAGTATTGAAACTAGTCCTCCACATGTTGATGAAAGCCCTTCTCGGCCAGAGCTAGAAAGCAGTCCTCCTCCTCCACAAGACTTTGAACTCAGTCCAAGAAAGACACCTGAAATAGATCCCAGTCAACAGGAGGTATATGACTACCTTGAATCTTTAGAAAAAACAGCTGCAGGTCCGAGTACTACTCTGCCCCACATGACACCAGATGCACAAGTTCAATCCTTAAAGCAAGAGGTGTTTGAATTAGAGGTTCTAAACAGGCATATCAAGCAAGAAAATGAAGCACTTAAGGAGCAGAGCAAAGTAGATAAAATTATTCATGATAATACTATGCTTCATTTGGGATTATGGCAATAGAAAAACAAGAAACTAAAGAAAAATTGCAGAAAGTTGAGCAGAGAATTGATCAATCTCAAATTCAGATGCCTAATAAGGAAACCCAGGATGGTGGTAGCACCAAGGAAGAAGAAAAGAGGACTAGATGTCCTAGCAGAGGTTTCAGAACATATGGATTAAAGGGGAATGACTAAATTTTGGTTGCATGAGGACATGCAACACCTTCACAGTGGGGGTATGTTGAGTCCCAAACCTGCATCTTCCCTATATAACTTTTCAGCCTTCTTTTCCATTTACTTGATCCACCAAGCTGTCAAATCATTGCATATTAGTCTAAAAAGAGCTTATAAAATGGTTTCTTAACTATGTTTGTGACTGCTGTTTGATTTAGATTTTTGTTCTTGTTAAAGACTATGTTACAGGTGTCCAATGGAGAATCTGGCCACATGGGCAAGCTGCAAATGACATGTACATGGAGCGTGTCCCCTTGGTTCAGCCGAATCACTCACAAATAGCCATGGTCAAATACGGTCAAAGGAGTGGTCAAACCAAGAGTTTTACGGTGGCACAGCTCCGTTTTGCCCACGTGAAGTTTTGCGTGGCAAGATCCTTAATCTTCGGAGGTGTGCTAACACCTGTGGATCAATCCGTGAACCGAATCGAGCAGCCACCACTCCATGGATTTATCTGTCATGATTACCATACCGCTAGATCTCAGGCCGTGGAGATTTATGTGTCTGTTTGGCAGCGTAGAATCTAGGAATCAGTTATAGCATTTTCACTTATAAATAACGCGTTATCATACGCTTGATAGTTAGCTTTTCATATGTAATCTTGATTGTGTTTACGAGCCCACTGTACCGTGCTCTATTTCTATGTTTTTACTGCACTTTAATATATGAGAAGACAACATTCTTGAGTTCAATTTGTGACTGAGTATTGATTGGCCGAGGTTGCAGAGGGCCCCTGTACACCAAGGCTCTGTATCTACTGTATAGTTTCTCGCTTTCTTTCATTATGTTACTGCTTTTATAATCAGTTGCTTGTGTACATATTTCCTGATATTTATACTAACTGCTGTTTATCTTTTCTTTTATGCTTTCTCATGGTTGCTAGCTGATCAGTCTTTGTCTTTCAGGTTCTTGTAGGCAGCCCGGGCAAATTACATAGTTTTAATGACTACTGACATGAGATCATCTTGTCCTTTCTGCTAATTCATTTACTGAGTTTTAATTCCAGCATTGTCATTTCTTTCAGTTTTGCTTTGCTTATTTACTTTTCTGTAACTTAGACATCATATTACTCACTTGTTTATGATTTCCTTCCTATAGCCAAGCGACTCAAATAGTGAGGAATCAGAATATTAATTGATGTAGTATGGTTTAGTTTACTTTCCTGCAAGTTAGTGAATAAATTACTTATGTCATTTTCAGGAATTGAAATATGAATGAGTAGTTAAATCTTAGATTCATTTTATGCATTTGATTTCCTGCAATTTAGATATCATATTACTCAGCTTGTTTATGATTACTTCCTATAGCCAGAGCGAGTCGAAAGGTGAAGGGTCAGAATGTGGGTTGAAGTAGTGTGTTTTAGTTTGCTTTGCTTTCAGTCTTTGAGTTGCTTTGAGTTCAGTTTTTATTTCCTTTTCATACAGCAGTAAGGATACTGGGCCATTGTCACTAGTTCACTGTTTTGGTACATTTTTATTTTCTTTTGAGAATTGATTTCATTACAGTAAGTTTGAAACCTTCTTTTTGAGAACTTTAAAGTTTAAAAAATTCATTGTAGAAATCACCATTACCATCCATACTTGACTTTCAATTTTGCCATCTCACACTAGGGAATCCACAGAAGATAAACCCAAAAACAAACCAAAAACTCAAAAACGACAAAGAACTAAGAAATCGGTTTCTTGCATATACAGTGCACTTCACTTCAGTGGTTTACGACTCCCAGATTGACATTTTAAATAGCAATTTAGGACACACTAAATTGACCAAATATACTCCAATCCATACCATAAAGTAATTAACAACCTTTAAAAGGAATGCACCTAAATTAAAATTAAGTAGACCCTTTTCCTCTAAAGCAAACCAACAAGTCTAAGATTTTAGGCCTTGGAATATGATTGTAGAGTCATCTCTTTAAGGCCACCAAATTGAAACTATATCTATGAGTGAGTGTAAATAAATTGTCATGTTAGATGCTTGCCAGAACACTCCTTTAAATATGATTTAAGCACGAGATCACATGAAATACATATGGATTAGCGCCCCTACTCCATTGTTTTTCAGTTGTTCTTTGAATTACTATGCATAAGGGGTTCTCTCGGGGGTAAGGTTCCTTGAGAACAATCCCCCAGTGAGGTTTTAGGCTTAGTTTCCCCACCCATACATGTGGCCCCAACCTATGACCATTTCCCTTAGTTGTTTGATAGTGAGGTGGTAACCTTGGTGACTACTTTATAAGATATCCAACCTAGGTGACTACGATTGGGATGTCCCTGTTGTCCCTATGAAAAACATCATACACCATATTAGTACTCCTGTGGCATGGACTTTCATGCTACTTGTGGGTCCACTTGTGCTAGTAAATGGTGGTATTCCTAAGTTGGCCTAATCTCTTCTCATACATCCATCAAGTCAGGTCTTAGGGATTTCATTATGTCAAGATTTTTGGTTTTCAAGAGGCCCCTTGTATCCATTTTTGCGTATTGATTAACTTAGATTTGCTATGGATGTGATCTATGGTTGTTAGTTTCTCGTTGGCCATAAAATACTTGTTTTCATCGATCAAAACAAGCATTTTATCATGGTTAATCAGCCTCTTCATTGATCCCATTGACCCTTTACCAATTTAGCAAAATAGACCATTTGATTATTCTTTTTCTTACTTTAGCAATCTTCATACGATGTTTAACATTACTTAGTCATCTAAAGGGGGAGGACCTACCTCCACATATTCATTTGTGATAGATAAGTCACATTGATCACCTCCTTTCCATGACTTAATGGGATGGGCACTCCCATATTTAATCTTATGACATCTAATTATTCCATTTGGGGAATGGCTTCAACTACTTCATTTTCTATCATGAGTATACTTAGTATTCCCATTGCATCAATGTAAGTGCCCACATCTTAATTAGTATTCGGTGGGGAATAAACCTTGGTTGTACCACTACAAGTGGGCTTCAACCTATTTCCAACATTCCTATAGGTGGCCTAGTAATACCAAATTCTAGTTCCCCGATCATTGGAACTTTAACCTTAGGTCTAGTAATTTCAAGTGTTTTTCTTAATGAAGGGGGAAATCATGTTGAAGGGGGAAAATATATGGGTCGACCAGTAATGCCATATCCCAATAGCATTCCCTTTGCACCTAGTATTGGTCATGTTCTAGGACATTCTTTGGTGAATGACAACTAGGGGACCCCTCCCAGGGGACTTTGGTACTTTTCCTTCCTTTGGAAATGTTGATGCCCCTTTGATGCCCATATTGAATATCTTGGATTGGTTGTGGGACTACCAGTTTAGTAAATGTCCATTTTGAACGTTTCATATGCTCCTGAAACTTCTTTGTTGGTGAAATATGTTCCTGCTCCTTTCACATCTAATACTGAAAGTCTAGATCCTAGTAACCAAAACTATAAAAGGAGGAAGAGTGAGAAGAAGGAGCGAATCCCAAAGGAGAAGTCACTAGTCATTGTAATTCATGCTAGTGAAGGATCATTAGTTATTACTAGTCATGCTAGAGATGAGTCACAAATCATTACTGGTCATGTTGGAGAAATTTCATTTGTCACTACAAGTCATACTAAAGATGAGCTACTAGCCACCACAAGTCATACTAAGGATGAATAGCTAGTCGTTATGAGTCATGTTGGGGCCATGCAACCAACCACTGCTAGTCATGCTAGGGGCATTGATGTTACTGAGAACTCTAGACAAGAAAGACACAAGCCTAAGTTCCCTTGTAACGTTTGTAAAGGAGATCACTTTGCTCATATATTTCCTTTTATTCTAAAGACAAAAAGAGTGTGATCCATGTCTGAAGTATCTTCTACTCCTTAAACACTTTTAGTTTCTCTCAACCTAGTAAACCATCAGGTAATGAAGTGGTTGAGTCGGTGCAATATTTGGTCAATCCCACTCCTCTTTTGGGGAGTGATGTGTTTACCCACTGTGTTTCCTTCACCACCAATTCAAAACATTTTGAATAAGGGGGCACCCCTCTTTCCTTTAGCATGCTACCTCCATATTTTAGGAGTGTTTCCTTTTATTTGAATGGTCTTGCTGAGCCTCACCCTCCTTCTTCTGCACCCTTCCCAATAAAGGTTAGAGTTTGTTCTAAAAATAGTTTTTTATGTATAGTAAATTAAGGAGCCTCTAAAAGCATTTTATTTTCCTCAACTTAGCAAGCCATAGGTTCTCCTAAGCCTGTGTCAGCTACCAGATAGTTGTTGGCTTCTGATAGGGACCTATTGAATCTTTTGGGATCCTTCCTCAATTTCCCATCACATAAGGTGGGAAGATTTTCTTAGTTGATGTGATAGTAACGAGTGGCCCATTAGACTTCAATGTGCTTCTTGGGAATGATTATGTATATGATATGAATGATTTAGTGTTTTTTCTCTTTTAGGTGATGCATTTTCCTCATAACGGAAGAATTGTTACCACTAATAAAATCACATTAGATTATCACCATCCTAATGCAAACTTAGACCAAATAAACCCTTTTTATGTTCATATTATTCAGGTGGATTCTACCCTACCATGGGTGAATAATGTGGCATCATATCCTAAATGTTCAGTTGCTTCTATGAAGGAGCGTTCATGCTTATGTTTACCTTCTCAGGACAAGGTCCCATTAATTGATCAAGTATATACTAAAACTTGTTAGAAAATCCATCCCAACATGGAATATGATCACATTATCATGACCACATGGGATGTCACTCCACCTATTTGACATGACTTCCTTGATGTCAAGTTTCCTTCTGAAGAGACCATCTTGGAGGCCATGGCTTCATTGGATAATCCCAAGGAATATATACCTCATTGTGAACATTTTATCCCTAATGTGGTAGAGGTGGGCTTAACACACAAAATCTTAATTCGATTACGGGAGACTTCCTGGGTTATCCAGTGAAGTGCCATCTTTGGACCAAACTGAGTCTTGGATTTATTCTCTTGAATTGGCTATCAAATTGTTCACTTTAAACACCTTTGTCAACGAGTGTCTTGTACCTTATTTATGTCTTGATGGTCATCCCAGAGGAGCATCGTTAGCTCACGAGACAAGTCACTTTTCGTGTCCTCGATAGTTCATAACAATGGTTTCAGTCTAGGATCTAATTGGGATAACGACGCTTTAGGAACTTAGAACTTCAAATCTATGTGGCACACCCTTGGCATAGTGTGCCACATGTTGCCAATAATGACCCACGGGTTCATTAATGGCAATAGAAATCCTTGGTCTACACCCATTGGTGGGCCTTACAACATGTAACCTATTATACTACGTCATGATTTTCATATTATATATTTAGTGCTTGGTGTTTGATGTGAGTTTTTTTCCTGTTTACATATGGGTTGATTTAATTTGATGCTTATCTGATTTGGTGCTTGAATTGCATTTGTTAATCAAAACCACTTCGGCATAATCATAGGCACAACCATGGTGAGACCATGAGATCACATACATTAGTCTTGTAGCTATGTTTGGCATTTTCCATAGTAATTGAGAACTAATACCAACATGCATGTACACAAAAACATGAATTTCCAATAACATAATCATGAGTCATAAGTAAAAGCCAAATCAATCATAACTAGTATTACAAATCCAAAAAACGAAAGTAAATTTACAATATTCAAAAAAATAATAAAAATTAGTCATGTCCTTATCTAATCCATGCTCTATTGTGCAATTTAACCATGTGTTTAGTCTTTTTGGATGGTTTCTATAGGATGGGGTGGCATTTTTTTTTATGACACACATAGAACTTCAAGGTGTGTTTGTTATACTTAGCCTACAGTGATAGGTTTTTCCCTGTTATCTGCACTATTAACTATCACTCGCTTTGAATTAGCTTGGACTAGATCCTGTTTATTTGCAACATTAACCATTCTTATTTGCATGTTGCACATTAATGATAGCACTTAACTCCCATGGGTGCCCTTGATCAACAACCAACTTGTCTTTTGGCGTTCATGTTGCATTTTTCCAATAGCTAGGAGCCCCTCTAGACCTATTATGACTCGAAATTGAACCTCATTTCTCTCTCTTATGTATATTTTAGCCATGTCCTTGGGACTTCCTATCATATTTTATGTTGTGTTTTAGGTCACACGTGCATATTATCACTTATGTCTCAATGCCCATCACTCAATTTCTTTAATCCCTCTTATCACCATCATAGTCACACTTGACTTTTTTCCAAAGGCATCAACTTACCTTCATCATTCAACTTGGAGTGAACTGCTAGTATAAGTGACCTTGCCTTCCCAATACGATCTTTCATTTCACATTTTATAAGTTACACTCATCAATTTGGGATAAACAAGCATTCCATGATGGCACTCCTCTCCAAACGAACCTTCTTTTAACTATTTTTTACACTTGTAATAATTGTGAAAAAGATTATTGAATATATTTTTATCTTGTTATTGTTATATATTTCCGGAAGGGCACTGTGTAATATATGTGATCCATCCAACGTTTCGGATGGGATCTCCATCCATCCTTAGGGACCAGAGAGAGCCTTGAGAGTAAATGAGTGTTGGAGTGCCTTTTTATAGGAAACTTTTGGATTATGTATTCGATGATTAACGGTTAGGAGGTAGAAATAATAATATTTTATAAATTTTACTTTTTGACCAAAAACCAGTCAACTAATGATTGAAATGGAATGATTATGGACCAAAATTTGACCAAGAAGGATTAGGAAATTAGATTTTTAGTTTGATTTTTGAATAAAGGTGGAAGGGAGGAGATAATTGAGAGATGTTTGTTGAATTGAGAAATAGGAGATTTATAATAATAGTTATTTAAAAATTAAAGAGATAAAATTATATGAATTATTTTTGAAAATGGAAAATATAATTATATCTAATAATTGACCCTTTTCTTTATTAAAATAAATTAGTCAAATAGTGGTTGAGAGTGAAAAATTATGGAACATGATTTGGATAAAAAATTTGTTACATTAAGGAATAGGAATAGAAGATTAAGAATTCCAAGTTAATTGAAGAGATGAAATTATATGAATTATTATCAAAATTGGAACCTAGATGAATTAATGCCATGTAAGGTTATATAAATTTATTTTGGCATCATGAAATTTCAGTGGATTATTATGATGAAGGGAGATTAATGGAACAATAAAGATTTATGGTAGGGGATAGAAATAAGAGTTGGCAAAATTAAAGAGGGTAAGAATTAAAGAAGAGTAAAGCACATTAATGATGAAGAGAATCTATTCGAGAGATAAAGTAGAGAGAACCAAAATTCTTTAAGGTGACCAGCAAGAGGGGAAAAGGAGGGATAAAGAGAAGGGTTGGGTCAAGAGTAAAGGGAGATATGGTGGATGACATGTTTCCAGGATTGGTTGAGCCTGTAACCATCTTCCCCATCAAAGTTATCCAGGTTTTTCTCGATTTTGAGGGCTTCTCGAATAATATGAGAGTGGTAAAAAGAGGCAGAAGTGATGATTTTTGATTGATTGAAACCGATTAAGTGTTTGGACTTATAAGAGTGCTCTGTAATGGCAGATTTGAAAAATGGTTATGGTTGGTGTCAGTAATATTTTCCTTGAGGCGGGTTTTGAACAAACACCCTACTTGACCAATGTGACATTTACCGCAGGAGAAAGGGATTTTATAAACCCTTGATCCTAGCATTGGATCAGATAAGTCTTTAGGTGAGTAGAACAATTGATTCAGGGTTTTATGCTGCTTGAATATGGTTTTTATGCTTTTCTTAGCCAAAATCTTGGCAATAAAATTGGTAGTCCCTTTAATGTAAGGGAGGGGGAGTTGGCCACAAGAGGGAGAGGGGTCCAGCTTTTTGGGTTTAGGGTGAGCAACAAAATGGAGAGCTTTGGAGATCTGTGCATATGAATAACCATTGACTTTGAAAGCCTTGACTAGATGGGATTTTTCAGCTGAGAAAGACTAAGGAGCATAGATTTTTAAAGCTCTGGAGAAGAGGGTTTTGAGAACACCAGACTTTTCGGATGGGTGGTGATGAGAAAGGGCGTGGAGATAATAGTCAGTATGAGTCTTTTTTCTATAGACTTGATGAGAGAGGGAGCCATTGGGGAGGCGAGTAACAAGCACATCAAGGAAAGGGAGGGATTTGTTGGATTCAATTTCCATAGTAAACTGGATAAAGGGGGAGATGCTATTAAGATGGGACTGAAAGGCATCAAGGGTGTGACATCCGTGTTGCCAAATGACAAAGGTTTCATCAACAAATCGGAACCAACATTTGGCTTTGAGATGCCAAGAGTTGAGAACTCTGGTTTCAAAGTGTTCCATAAAGATGTTAGCCACTATAGGAGACAAAGGGGGGTCCCATTGTTGTACCTTCTGAATGTTCATAGATGGTGCCTTTGAAAGAGAAGAAGGTGAAGTTTAAGCACAATTGGATTAAGCTGAGGGTTTCTTGGTCAACTAACTAGGAGATCAAGTGAAGAGCTTCGAGGACAATGATATGGGTAAAAAGGAGACAACGTCAAAACTGATCAACAGGTCATTCTCATCAATCGGGATGGATTTGGTCTTCCTAGTGAAGTTTGCGGAGACCTTGATGTAAGAGGAAGTGAAGCCCACAAATTGTTGAAGGTTGGTGTCTATATAACGGCTCAGTGCGTGGGTAGGAGCTCCAATGGCACTAACAATGGGGCGAAGGGGAATATCTTACTTACGGATTTTTGGTTAACCATAAATTTTAGGAGTTTGGGGGGTGTGGGGAATGAGCTTGCGCTGAACGGAAATAGGTATAGAAGAGGACTTAATGGCTTTGGTGACCAGTTGAGAAATAACATTCAGGGGGTTCTTAGGAAGGATTTTATAAGAAGAAGAAGACAAGAGACTTGTCATCTTAGACTCATAATCAACATTGTTCATGATGACCTCACATTACCTTTGTCAGCTTTGAGGACAAGGATATTAGGGTTATCATTAAGGCACTTGATGGCTTGGAATTCCTCTTTAGATAAGTTAGGGCTAGGAGGTTTAGAGTGAAGCAAAACTATACCACAATCTTGTCGGATTTCTTCAACAGAGTGAGCAGGGAGGTTTTGGGTCATTAGCTCGATGGAGAAAGGGATCTCTTCAAAGGGGATCTTGGAGGAGCAAGAGCGAAGTTGAAGCCTTTTTCTAGGAGCTGGAGGGTATGGGGATCGAAGACGAGCGAGGAGAGGTTCACCACACAAGGAGGTCTAGAATTGGGGGAAAGAGAGGCAGAGAGAATAATCGAGGACTTGGTCACTGATAAGGAATTATTAGAATTAATATTAGAAATCAAATTAGGGGAATTATTGCACTTGCTAAGTGCCTTAGAATTAGAGTGACTCAATTTATTGTGAATAACATTAGAATTAGCTAGCAAATTTGAGATGATGGAGGGATTATTAGGGAAATTAAATTTATTAGAATGAATAGATTTAGAATTAGCGAGAATGGGAAGGGGATTATTGAGAAAGTCATACCCGAAATAATGATAAAAATTAGCTTGATTTGATAAGGGAAGGGTCAAATTAGAATTAGAATTAGAAACAAAGGAGGGGGCATTATTTAAAAGGGAGGAACGGTCATAGGAGGGCAGTTTAGGATTAAAATGAGAAGGAGGAGATGGATTCATTAAACAAGGTGGGGAATTGGGTCTAACAGGTGCAGCGACTGAAGGGGGCTGGGGGAAATTGAATTGGGTGCAAAGGGAATAAAATATTCGAGATCTGATATTGGTGGAAAGATCAACGAATTAGGGGGAGCGTCCTTGTTGACCATAGCAGGGATCGAATTGGATGATAAGGAGGAGTCGTGGTTGGGCGGGCTCAAATTGGAGAGGAAGTCTGCATTTGACAGGATGACACCGGAGGTAGAGCTGTGGTTTGTACAGTTGATTAAAGCTGAGTCAAAGAGGATGTTCATGCAGTAGGCTTCAAATGTGACATGTTTCACTAAGAGAGGGCAGGAAGAATCGAGTTACCAGTGAAGGGTGTCTGCAGTGGGTGAAGATTGCGTAGAGGGATGGGTGGGGGTTAATGGAGAGGGGGAAGCTATTGATTGTGTATGCCGCCTGGAGGGGGTAGAATGCCTGCTCAGGGGGGGCAGAGTTGGCTAACTGTGGGTCGAAGGTTGTAGACCATACGAGGAAAAAGACGGAGGGAGGGGGTGGCAGTCCACTATCCGAAAGATTTCCGAATAACAGGTTGTAAAATTTTCGAATTTGTATTATAGAAGTAGATTAAAAAAATTCAAGATTAGAATTAAAAGAGCGGCGATCAATGATATTCCAAATAACAAGGTGAATACAAGAAGCTAACTTGATGTGAATAGATTTATTTATTATTTTTCCAGAAAATTTATTAAGATCGTACCTGTCAAATCAAATTTCAGCACAGAGGATGGCCATGCTAGCTTTGGTTAAGATTCTCGTCAGATCGCCTCTTTTATGCGGAAAATGGAGATGGGTGAAAGAAGGCAAGATTCTAGTGTCTCTGCAACACTTGAGAAAGGTTATATCAACAACTCGTCTTTGGATCTTGATGTGCAACTTCTCGAAAATTCTTATTTGTTTGAGATATGCCTCTATATAGAGGCTAGATATGAGTTATTGGAGACTTCCATAATGATTGATATTGTTATAGATTTATGGAAGGGCACTGTGTAATATGTGTGATTTGTCCAACGTTTCAGATGGGAACTCCATCCATCATAAGGGACCCCAGAGAGCCTTGAGAGTAAACGAGTGTTGGAGCGCCTTTTTATATGAACCTTTTGGATTATGTATTTGGTGATTAACAATTAAGAAGCATAAATAACAATATTTTATCAATTTACTTTTTGACAAAAAATGAGTCAACTAATGATTGCAATGGAATAATTATGGACCAAAATTTGACCAAGAAGAATTAGGAAATTATATTTTTAGTTTGATTTTTGAATAAAGGTGGAAGGGAGGAGATAATTGAGAGATGTTTGTTGAATTGAGAAATAGGAGATTAATAATAATAGTTATTTAAAAATTAAAGAACTAAAATTATATGAATTATTTTTGAAAATGGAAAATATAATTATATCTAATTATTAAAATAAATTAGTCAAATAGTGATTGAGAGTGAAAAATTCTGGAACAAAATTTGGATAATTTTTTTGTTACATTAAGAAATAACAATAGAAGATTAGGAATTAGAAGTTATTTCAAGCTAATTGAAGAGATGAAATTATATGAATAATTATCAAAATTGGAACCTAGATGAATAAATGCTACATAAGGTTATATAAATTTATTTTGGCACCAAGAAATTTCAACGAATTATTATTATGAAGGGAGATTAATGGAACAATAAATATTTTATGGTAGGGGATAGAAATAAGAGATGGAAAAATTAAAGAGGGTAAGAATTAAAGAAGAGTAAAGCCAACGAAGCTAGGAGGGAAAAAAATGAAATATTAATGATGAAGAGAACCTATTTGGGAGATAAAGTAGAGAGAACCATAATTCTTTAAGGTGACCAACAAGTTGGGGAAAGGAGGGATAGAGAGCAGGGTCGGGTCAAGAGTCAAGGGAGATATGGTGGATGACAGGTTTCCAGGATTGGTTGAGCTTGTGACCATCTTCCCTATTAAAATTATTCGGGTTTTTCTCGATTTCAAGGGATTCTCGAATAATACGAGAGTGGTAAAAAGGGGCAAAAGCAATGAATTTTGATTGATTGAAACTGATTAAGTGTTTGGACTTATAAGAGTGATATGCAATGGCAGAATTTGAAAGACGATTATGGTTGGTGTCAACAATATGTTCCTTGAGGCGGGATTTGAACAGACACCCCTTGTGACTGATGTAAGATTTACCGCAGGAGCAAGGGATTTTATAAACCCCTGATCCAAGAATTGAATCAGATAAGTCTTTGGGTGAGAGGAACAATTACTTGAGGGTTTTATGGGGCTTGAATTTGGTTTTTATGCTTTTCTTAGCCAAAATATTGGCAATAAGATCAATGGTCCCTTTAATGTAGGGGGGGTGACTTGGCCATAAGAGGGAGAGGGGTCCAACTTTTTGGGTTTAGGGTGAGAAACAGACTAGAGAGCTTTGGAGATTTTAGTAGATGAATAGCCATTGGCTTTGAAATCCTTAACTAGATGGGATTTTTCAACTTGGAGAGACTAGGGAGCAAAGATTTTTAAAGCTCTGGAGAAGAGGGTTTTGAGAACACCAAAATTTTGGGATGGGTGGTGATCAAAAAGGGAATGGAGATAACGGTGAGTATGACTCTTTTTTTATAGACTTGATGAGAGAGGGAGATAGTGGGGGGGGGGGAGTAACAAGCACATCAAGGAAAGGGAGAGATTTGTTGGATTCAATTTCCATAGTAAACTAGATAAAGGGGGAGATGATATTAAGATGGGACTGAAAAGCATATAGGATGTGGCATCCGTGTTACCAAATGCCAAAGGTGTCATCAATAAACCAAAACTAGCATTTGGGTTTGATATGCCAAGAGTTGAGAGCTCTGGTTTCAAAGTGTTTTGTAAAGATGTTAGCCACTACAAGAGATAGGGGGATCCCATTGTTGTACCTTCCGTTTGTTCATAGATGGTGCCTTTAAAAGAGAAGAAGGTGGAGTTTAGGCATAATTGGATTAAGCTTAGGGTTTCTTGGTCAACTAACTGGGAGATCAAGTAAAGAGCTTCAGAGACAGGGATCCTGGTAAAAAGGGAGACAACGTCAAAAGTGACCAACATGTCATTCTCATTAATCAGGATGGATTTCGTATTCTCAATGAAGTATGTGGAGCCCACAAATTGTTAAAGGTTGGTGGCTATATAACGGCTTAGCGCGTTGGTAGGAGCTCCGATGGCACTAACAATGGGGTGGAAGGGAATATCTTGCTTATAGATTTTTTGTTGACCATAAATTTTAGGAGTTTGGGGGTCTTGGGGAACGAGCTTATGCTGAATGGAAATACGTATAGAAGAGGACTTAATGGATTTGGTGACTAGCTGAGAAATAACATTAAGGGGGTTCTCAAGAAGGATTTAATAAGAAGAAAAAGACAAGAGATCTGTCATCTTAGACTCATAATCAACAGTGTTCATGATAATCGTCGCATTACGTTTTTCAGATTTAAGGACAAGGATATTAGGGTTATCATTAAGGCACTTGGTGGATTTTAATTCTTCTTTAGATAAGTTAGGGCTAGGAGGTTTAGCGCGAAGCAAAATTCTACCACAATCTTGCTGGATTTCTTCAACAGTGTGACGAGGGAGGTTTTGGGTCATCGACTCGATGGAGTAAAGGATCTCTTCAAAGGGGATCTTGCGAGGAGCAAGAGAAAAGTTGGAGCATTTTTCCAAGAGCTAGAGTTTTTGGGATCGAAGACAAGTGGGGAGAGGTTCACTACACAAGGAGGTCTAGAATTGGGTGAAAGAGAGGCAAAGGGAATAGCCAAGGACTTGGTCACTGATATGGAATTATTAGAATTAATTTTAGAAATCAAATTAGTTGAATTATTGCACTTTCTAAGTGCCTTAGAATTAGAGTGACTCGATTTATTATTAATCACATTAGAATTAGCGAGAAAATTTGAGATGATGGAGGGATTATTAGGGAAATTGAATTTATTAGAATGAATAGATTCAGAATTAGCAAGAATGGGAAGGGGATTGTTGAGAAAGTTGTAACCAAAAGAGTGATATTAATTAGCTTGATTCGATAAGGGAAGGGTCGAATTAGAATTCGAATTAGAAAGCAAGGAGGGGTATTATTTAAAAGGGACGAGAGGTAAGAGGAGGGAACCTTAGGATCCAAAATGAGAAGGAGGAGATGCATTCATTAAATAGGGTGTGGAATTGGGTCTAACTGGCGCAAAGACTGAAGGGGGGTTGGGGGAAATTGAATTGGACGCAGAGGGAATAAAATATTTGAGATCTGATATCGATGGAGCGGTCAACAAATTAGGGGGAGCGACCATGATGAACATAGGAGGGATTGAATCAAATGATAAGGAGGAGTCATGGTTGGGCGGGATCGAACTGGAGATGAAGTCTGCATTTGACACGATGACACCGAAGGCAGATCCGTGGTTTGCAAAGTTTATTAAAGCTAATTCGGAGAGGTTGTTCATGCAATTGATTTCAAAGGTGGCATGATGCATGGAGGGAGGGCAAGAAGGATCGAGCTACTAGTGAAGGGTGTCTGCAGGGGGTGAAGACTGCGTAGAGGGATGGGTGGGGGTTAATGGAGAGGGCGAAGCTACTGATTGTGGTTGCAGCCTGGAGGGGGTGCAATGCCTATTCGGGGGGGGGGGTAAGTTGGCCGAATACTGAATGACAAATGGGTCATCAACAAACCAAAACCAACATTTCAATATCCTTCTAGAATACAAATTCTAAATTTTTACAACCTATTATTCGGCCATCGGAAATCTGATCAAAACATATTTTTGATCGTGGACCTCTACCACCTACCTCCAAATTCCGCCTCGTATGGTCTGCAGTCTTCAACCCGTAGTCAGCCAGCTCTCTCCGCCCTGAGCATGCATTCCGCCCCCTCTAGGTTGCAACCATAATCAACAACTTCTCCCTCTCCATTAACCCCTGCCCATCCATCTGTGTGGTCTTCACCCCCTACAGACACCCTTCATCGGAAACTTGATCCTTCTTGCCCTCCCTCGGTGCAACATACCACCTTTGAAGCCAACTGCATGAACATCATCTCCAACTTAGCTTTAATCAACTTTGCAAACCACAACTCTGCCTTCGGTGTCGTCCTGTCAAACACAAACTTCATCTCCAGTTTGATCCCGCTCAACCACGACTCCTCCTTATCATCTGATTCAATCGCTCCTATGGTCAACACAGACACTCCCCCTAATTCGTTGACTGCTCCATCAATATTGAATCTCGAATTCCCTCTACGTCCAATTTAATTTCCCCTGATCCCCCGTTGATATTTGCGTCGGTTAGACCCAATTCCCCACCCTGTTTAATTAATCCATCTCCTCCTTCTCATTTCGATCCTAAGTTTCCCTCCTCTGACCGCTCCTCCATTTTAGATAATGCCCCCTCCTTGCTTTCTAATTTGAATTCTAATTCGATCCTTCCCTTTTAGAATCAAGCTAATTCATATCACTCTTTTGGGTACATCTTTGTCAATAAACCCCTTCCCATTCTCGCTAATTCTAAATCTATTCATTCTAATAAATTTAATTTCCCAAATAATCCCTCCATCATCTCAAATTTGCTAGCTAATTCTAATTTGATTCATAATAAATCAAGTCACTCTAATTCTAAGGCACTTGGAAAGTCCAATAATTCCCCTAATTTGATTTGTAATATTCATTCTAATAATTCCTTATTAGTGACCAAGTCCTCGGTTATTCCCTCTGCCTCTCTTTCCCCCAACTTTAGACCTCCTTGTGTGGTGAACCATTCCTTGATCGTCATCGATCCCCATACCCTCTAGCTCCCAGCAAAAGGCTTCAACTTTGCTCTTGCTCCTCTCAAGACCCCCTTTGAAGAGATCCTTTTCTCCATCGAGCTAATACCCAAAACCTCCCTCCTCACTTTGTTGAAGAAATCCAACAAGATTGTGGTAGAATTTTGCATTGCGTTAAACCTCCTAGCCCTAACTTATCTAAAGAGGGATTCCAAGCCATCAAGTGCCTTAATGATAAACCTAATATCCTCGTCCTCAACGCTAAAAAAGGTAATGTGAGAGTTATCATGAAAACTATTAATTTTTAGTCTAAAATTACAGATCTCTTGTATTCTTCTTCTTCTTATAAAATCCTTCCTAAGAACCCCCTGAATGTTATTTCCCAGCTGGTCACCAAAGCCATTAAGTCCTCTTTTATACCTATTTCCATTCAGTGCAAACTCATTCCCTATGCCCCCCAAACTCCTAAAATTTATGGTCAACCGAAAATCCCTGAGCAAGATATTTCCCTCCGCCCCATTGTTAGTGCCATCGAAGCTTCTACCCATGCGTTGAGTCGTTATCTAGCCATAAACTTCAACAATTTGTGGGCTCCACTTCCTCTTACATCAAGGACTCCACAGACTTCATTGAGAAGACCAAATCCATCTCGATTGATGAGAATGACCCAATAGTTAGTTTTGATGTTGTCTCCCTTTTTACCAAGATCCCTATCCCTGAATTTATTCACTTGATCTCCCAATTAGTTCACCAAGAAACCCTCATCTTAATCAATTGTGCCTAAACTCAACCTTCTTCTCTTTCAAAGGCACCATATATGAACATATGGAAGGTATAACAATGTGATCCCCCCTGTCTCCTATAGTGGCTAACATCATTATGGAACATTTTGAAACCAAAGCTCTAAACTCTTGGCATCTCAAACCCAAATGTTGGTTCCGGTTTGCTTATGACACCTTTGTCATTTGGCAACATGGATGCCACACCCTTGATGCCTTTCAGTCCCATCTTAATAGCATCTCCCCTTTTATCCAGTTTACTATGGAAATTGAATCCAACAAATCTCTCCCTTTCCTTAATGTGCTTATTACTCACCTCCCCACTCACTCCCTCTCTAATAAATTCTATAGAAAAAAGACTCATACTCAGCATTATCTCCATGCCCTTTCTCATCACCACCCATCCCAAAAGTTTGGTGTTCTCAAAACCCTCTTCTCTAGAGCTTTAAAAATCTCTTCTCCCTAGTCTCTCTCAGTTGAAAAATCCCATCTAGTCAAGGCTTTCAAAGCCAATGGCTATTCCTCTGCTCAGATCTCCAAAGCTCTCCATTTTGTTGCTCACCCTAAACCCAAAAAGCTGGACCCCTCTCCCTCTTGTGTCAAAGTCACCCTCCCTTAAGTTAAAGGGACCACCGAACTTATTGCCAATATTTTGGCTAAGAAAAGCATAAAAACCATATTCAAGCCCCATAAAACCCTCAAGTAATTGTTCTGCTCACCCAAATACTTATTTGATCCAATGCTAGGATCAAGGGTTTATAAAATCCCTTGCTCCTACGGTAAGTCTTACATTGGTCAAACAAAGCATCCATTCAAAGCCCGCTGCAAGGAACATGTTGCTGAAACCAACCATAACCGTATTTCAAAGTATGCCATTGCAAAGAACTCTTATAAGTCCAAACACTTAATATGTTTCGATCAATAAAAAATCATTGCTTCTGCCCCTTTTACCACTCATATTATTCGAGAAGCCCTCGAAATCGACAAAAACCTGAATAATTTTAATAGGGAATATGATTACAAGCTCAACCAATCTTGGAAACCTGTAATCCACCATGTCTCCCTTGACTATTGACCCGACCCTGCTCTCTATCCCTCCTTTCCCCCTCTTGTTGGTCACCTTAAAGAATTATTGTCCTATCTACTTTATCTCTCGAATATATTCTCTTCATCATTAATGTTTCCTTTTTTCCCCTCCTAGCTTTGCTAGCTTTACTCTTCTTTATTTCTTACCCTGTTTAATTTTTCCATCTCTTATTTCTATCCCCTACCATAAAATCTTTATTGTTCCATTAATCTCCCTTCATCTTAATAATCCATTGAAATTTCATGATGCCAAAATAAATTTATATAACCTTATATGGCATTAATAATCTAGGTTTCAATTTTGATAATTATTCATATAATTTCATCTCTTCAATTAACTTGAAATAACTTATAATTCTTAATCTTCTATTGCTATTTCTTAATGTAACCAAAAATTTGTCCAAATCTTGTTCCATAATTTTTCACTCTCAACCACTATTTGACTAATTTATTTTAATAAAGAAAGGGTCAATTATTAGATATAATTATATTTTGCATTTTCAAAAATAATTCATATAATTTTAATTCTTTAATTTTTAAATAACTATTATTATTAATCTCCTATTTCTTAATTCAACAAACATCTCTCAATTATCTCCTCCCTTCCACATTTAATCAAAAATCAAAATAAAAATATAATTTCCTAATCCTTCTTGGTCAAATTTTGGTCCATAATTATTCCATTTCAATCATTAGTTGACTGATTTTTGGTTAAAAAGTAAAATTGATAAAATATTATTATTTCTACCTCCTAACCATTAATCAACGAATACATAATCCAAAATATGCCTATAAAAAGGTGCTCTAACACTTGTTTATTCTCAAGGCTCTCTCTGGTCCCTGATGATGGATGGAGTTCCCATTCAAAACGTTGGACGGATCACATTAATTACAGAGTGCCCTTCCGAAAATCTATAACAATATGAATCACTGTGGAAGTCTCCAATCACTCATATCTAGCCTCTACGGAGAGGCATATCTCAAAGAGATAAGGATTTCTGATAGGTTGCGCATCAAGAAACCTATTATCCACCCATCAGAAATCTGATAAAAATATGCCACTCTTTTAATTTTACTCTTGAATCTTTTCAATCTGCTTCTAGAATACAAATTCGAAAATTTTACAACCTATTATCCGCCCATCAGAAATCTAATCAAAATATTTTTCGGATCATGGACCCCCACCCCCTCCCTCCAGCTTCTACCTCGGATGGTCTGCATTCTTCGACTGAAAGTCAGCCAGTTCTCTCCTCCCCTAAGTAGGCATTCTATACCCTCCTTGCTGCAACCACAATCAATAGCTTCACCCTCTCCATTAACCCCTGCCCATCCCTCGACGTAGTCTTCGCCCCTTGTAGACACCCTTCACCGACAGCTCGATCCTTCCTGCCCTCCCTCGGTGCAACATGCCACCTTTGAAGCCGACTCCATGAACAACGTCTCCAACTCATCTTTAATTGACTTTGCAAACCACAGCTCTACCTCTGGTGTCGTCCTATCAAAGACATACTTCAACTCCAATTCAATCCCGCCCAACTATGACTCCTCCTTATCATCCGATTTGATCCCTCCTACGGTCAACATGGACGCTCCCCCTAATTCGTTGACCGCTCCATCCGTATTGGATATTGAATATTTTATTCCCTTTGCGTCCAATTTAATTTCCCCCAACTCCCCTTCAGTCTCTGTTCCAAATAGACCCAATTCGCCACCTCGTTGAATGAATCCATATCCTCCTTCTGATTTTGATCCTATGTTTCCCTCCTCTGACCAACCTCCTCCCTTTTAAATAATGCCCCCTCCTTGCTTTCTGATTCAAATTCTAATTCGACCCTTCCCTTATCGAATCAAGCTAATTCGTATCAGTCTTTTGGGTATGAATTTCTCAATAATCGCCTTCCCATTCTCGCTAATTCTGAATCTATTCATTATAATAAATTTAATTTCCCTAATAATCCCTCCATCATCTCAAACTTTATAGCTAATTCTAATGTGATTCATAATAAATCGAGTCACTCTAATTCTAAGACACTTGGAAAGTGAAATAATTCCCTTAATTTGATTTCTAATATTAATTCTAATAATTCCTTATCAATGATCAAGTCCTCGGCTATTCACTCTGCCTCTCTTTCCCCCAATTATAGACCTCCTTGTGTGGTGAACCTCTCCTCGCCTGTCTTCGATACCCATACCCTCCAGCTCCTAGAAAAAGGCTACAACTTCTCTCTTTCTCCTCGAAAGAACCCCTTTGAAGAGATCCTTTGCTCCATCAAGCTGATTACCCAAAACCTCTCTCCTCACTTTGATGAAGAAATCAACAAGATTGTGGTAGAATTTTGTGTCGCATTAAACCTCCTAGCCCTAACTTATCTAAAGAGGAATTCCAATCCATCAAATGCCTTAATGATAACCCTAATATCCTTGTCCTCAAAGCTGGCAAAGGTAATGCGACGATTATCATGAACAATGTTGATTATGAGTCTAATATGACAAATCTCTTGTCTTCTTCTTCCTATAAAGTCCTTCCTAAGAACCCCCTGAATGTTATTTCTCAGTTGGTCACCAAAGACTTTAGGTCCTCTTCTATACCTATTGTCATTCAGCACAAGCTCATTCCCTAGGCCGCCCAAACTCCTAAAATTTATTGTCAACTGAAAATCCATAAGCAAGATACTCCCCTTCGCCCCGTTGTTAGTGTCATCGGAGCTGCCACCTACACGTTGAGCCATTATTTAGCCACCAACTTTCAAAAAATTTTGGGCTCCGCTTCCTCTTACATGAAGGACTCTGTAAAATTCATTGAGAAGAGCGAATCCATCCTGATTGATGAAAATGAAATGTTGATCAGTTTTGACGTTGTCTCCCTTTTTACCAAGATCCCTGTCTCCGAAGTTCTTCACCCGATCTCCCAATTAGTTGACCAAGAAACCCTCAGATTAATCCAATTGTGCCTAAACTCTGCCTTCTTCTCTTTCAAAGGCACCATCTATGAATATAAAAAAGGTACATCAATGGATCTCCCTTGCCTTCTGTAATGGCTAACATCTTTATGGAACACTTTGAAACCAAAGCTCTCAGCTCTTGGCATCTAAATCCCAAATGTTGGTTCCTGTTTGTTGATGACACCTTTTTCTTTTGGCAAAACGGATGCCACACTGTTGATGCCTTTCAGTCCCATCTTAATAACATCTCCCTATTTATCCAGTTTACTATGGAAATTGAATCCAACAAATCTCTCTTTTTCCTTGATGTGCTTGTTACTCGCCTCCCCACTCGCTCCCTCTCTCATCAAGTCTATAGAAAAAGACACATACTGGTCGTTATCTCCATGCCCTTTCTCATCGCCACCCATCCCAAAATTCTAGTGTTCTCAAAACCCTCTTCTCGAAAGCTTTAAAAATCTATGCTCCCTAGTCTCTCTGAGTTGAAAAATCCCATCTAGTAAAGGCTTTCAAAGCTAATGGCTATTCATCTACACATATGTCCAAATCTCTCCAATTTGTTGCTCACCCTAAAACCAAAATGTTGGACCGCTCTTCCTCTTGTGGCAAGCCACCCTCCCTTACATTAAAGGGACCACTGATCGTATTGCCAAGATTTTGGCTAAGAAAAGAATAAAAATCATATTCAAGCCCCATAAACCCTTAAGCAATTGTTTCGCTCACCCAAAGACTTATTTTATCCAATGCTAGGGTCAAGGGTTTATAAAATCCCTTGCTCCTGCGGCTGAGCAACTCCATCAAGAAATTGTGCAATTCTGGAGGGTAACTAGACTTCCCTCTAAAAATTGCTCAATTTTGTCTAGCAGCCTGCTGGGCTCCAGAATTGCGCAATTCTGCGAGTGTCACATGGAATGAGTCGATCTTGCGGATAAGATAGACCTTCCTAGAATCTAAAGAAGACCTAATGACAAGCAAACCAATCACAAACTATCTTTCTCTAAATATGCATTTATAAACAAAGGCAAACAAGTGTTTTTAGGCCTACCTTGCGTCCAATGCAAGTTCGTGGAAGCCTCGCTCCTTCGATCCAAATGAGCTCCCTTGTTGCAAATCTGCAAACACAAATAAGCAAACAAATTAAATAGCACCTGAAAAGCCAATATCATAAAACATATTTAACATGAATGTCAAGGAATTCATGAAACAAATGACATAAGACAATTTGTTGAGAAAAATGAATCTGATTGTATTAATTCAAATCAAAGAAGAACTTTACAACCTGTCCCTTGACGTTGTACAAGCTCCTCCCAAGGTCCAGCAAGAAGTCTCCTCTACTTTTACAAGTTTCACTCTCTTCCCAATGAATCCAAAAGGTATGTGATCTCTCCTCTCAAGCTCAACTAGGAAGTCTTAATTTCACCAGCATTTACCCTTAAAAATGTTCAGCTTCTAACTTCCCCAGCAACCAACCCACTGCCTGAATTTATAGTGCAATGGAAGGAAGTTACTAGGTCCTTCTTCAAAGGGATAAAGTCCTCCTTCAAAGGGATAGCTCCTCTCATCAAGGGATTAGCTCCTTCTCTTTTGGGATGCATGAACCACCTAAGAGCGGCCAATCCACGTCAAAATTCCTTCTAGAATCATCTAGAATTAACCCAAAGTGAGTTTTTTAGAATAAACTCGCGCCTTTTTGACTTTCACAGGGGTCCACACCCACACCTTTAGGGACAGAGCGGGCAGGTCCGCAGGTTTTGTAAATAGAAGGTGTGGGACCGCAGGCAATAGTGAGAGAAAGTGCGGAACCAGAGCTTTGTTGATTTTCAATGTCTTTCTCTCATTTTCAAAGCTTGACTTGAAGAGCTGAGGTCTGAGACTTGCTTAGGAGGACAGTACAAGTGATGATAGACCCATACTGACTGCAAGTAATCATGGTGACGATATTTTTGTGTAACAGATTGCCCCCTAAAGTGTAAAGTCTGTAGTAGATGAGGATTTCATTTATCATTTAGGAAGAGTGAAGTACTTTATCATTTCGAGGATCATCTTGTGGAGAGCCCGGTTGGAACCTGTAAAAACATTCAATGCAAGATATATATACGAAATCATATCATTGCTGAGGTAGGCATTCCCATACTCAGATCAAAACTGACTTAGAAAACTAACTACTGCTCTGATACAGGAATGATCTTGTAAGACATCACAAGTATAGACTCATGTGGACACAGTATGGACGCAACCATCTGTTTATGAATAGTCCATTTATATAATGAATACAAAATTCCTCGCAGCCTGGATTGTGGAAACTAGATCCAGGGTCTTCATTTCTACTTCCCGAAACAGTACGATTCTATCCATGCGAATGAATGTGTTGAAGTCGAACATGGTAGAAACCACTTGATTACCAGTCAATGATGTAAACTGTTAACAAGTGTGAGAGAAACCACCAGTGATGTCGATGGCTCTCAAAGTACCCAGTACAATCCATGAGATGTGAATAAATGTGTTGATGTTGAACATGTCACGGAATCCTTTGATCGAAGGTTAATGATGCAACCCGTCGTCAAAGGCGAGAAAGCTGCCATTGAGGCATGCAGATCCCAAGGTACTGACGATTTCTAGATCATCTTTCTAGATAATGAGCTGAAGTCGATAGAAAGCGATCCGTCGCAGGCAAGCCCACAACACGAAATCATAGATCAAGTTGAAGAAATTTAGTTGCAAGGACTGACTCAGGGATGGTCAAGATGGATGACAGATATTTTGCAGATGAATGGCTTATTGGTAGTGACCTCTTGAACACATAACGACACGACAGATGGCTTGGTGACAATTGACCCAAAGTTAATACCCAGAAACTGGCTGAAGACTTTCAATGTGGTTTGATCAACTGTTAGGCAAAGGATTTCCCAACCCAGGTGAAAAAAAGTGTCGTGTTCAAGAGAGATTACAAAGTATGACAAACAGGCCCATTTTTCTCTCTTTTCCCCCACCATTTCTGGCAAGTACCTCTTTATTTTTGACAAGCTTGAGGAGGATAACATTTGCTTGATTATAAGCTCATCCTTCGGATGAGTCCAACTTAGTTTAAATTCGAACCCTAAGAAGGAGTGGTTCGTTCCTGTTTGTAACTGAACAGGTCCTTTACTGTGAAATTTTAACGAGTCCAGTATAGGAGAAACTCGGCGTTTTTAAATTTTAGAGAGTCTGAAAAAACTTAAGAAGACTCTAGGATTGACCTTTTTCGTAAATTTGTGTCTCCCAAGCCCAAAAAAGTATAAAATAATACTTGAGAGAACCGCTTGATCTTTACGACCAAGGAGTACTTTTCGTAATTAGTGCCCTTGATCCGAAAAAGTAAAAAAGCGATCAACGACACGTTGTTTTATAACCAATATCGAATTTGAAACGACAAAAATCCGGTAATCTTTTCATGTTTTTACGGTCAGAAAAGAGCTGTAATTGGACCGTCTTTTAGTTCCGTTTTAACGAGTTTAAAAGAAAAACTCGGCAATATTTTCATGTTTCAGAAGTCAGAAAAGAGCTTAAAGGTGACTCTAAATGTTTTTTCATCGAAAATGATAGATTTGGCCTGAATAATCCGTTATCCTGAACAAAATTGCAAACATTACCCATACCTGTTAGAAATGGATAAAAATGTTGCAAAAATACCTTTCCAAAGTGAAACATAAACAAATTTGCAATTTATTTACTCAAAAAACTTATAAAAAGGGATTTCGTCAATTCATTTTTACTGTTTGAGTTTTGGGTGAGAAAATAGTGCTTTTGTTTAGAAAACTTCCCGTGAAGATTGCAGAAAATCCAATCGTCGGAATCGAACGCGTCTTCTCCAGGTAATCCACATCATCCCACTCTTCATTTTTAACCGTTTCATTTTTTGTTTTAGGTTTTTTATTTCATGTTTTGGAGGGTTTTTAGGCTTAAAACCCGCGCGTGGGGGCCCGCAGGTGTAACACTGGCAGCCCGCGGACCCCGACTTTTTCTCAATGGGGAAAAAGTCAGGGGTCCGCACCTTCCATGTAGGCAAGGTGCGGACCCACGCACTGTCTCTAATGCAGAGGGTGCGGTCCCCGCAGCAAGGGTTTTTAACCCAAAATTTCTCAAATTTGGCCCAAACAAATTAATTTCTAGCATTCTAATTTGTCTTTTTACTTGATGCAGAGAGTACATCATGCTAGATTGGCGTGAACGAGAGCATGAGGACGTGGATCTAGCCGCGTTGAATCACCAACCTTCGATCGATGCATTGAAGGCCCGTGGCTTGTACAAATTCTGGGCCATACCTGGCATGAGGGCCTAGGTGGATTTCTTACAGTGGCTGGTTGACAGATGGAGCATATAGGACCAGTGCTTCTTCATTGGTGGCCACCAGCTCGAAATCGAGCCGGAAGACATATATTTCTTGACCGGTTTGCCTAAGAGAGGCGAAGACTTGACTCTATTCGGGACTAGGCCAGGTGGCCAGTCTATCGATAGCCTCCGGCTAGAGTTCTGCAACAGCCAGGCTAGAGACAAAGGGATAGACATAAAAACCATATCCCTTCCTGAACTCATGGTGATTGCGTTTACTGTCACCAGACTTTGCGGGAGTGCCGCATTACATATTGCCACCGGATCCCAGATGCGTATGGCAGTTGACTACTTTTGAGGCACCATCTTCAACTGGTGCGATGCTGTGTTGGACAATGTGAAAGGCCAACTGACCAGAGCCAAGAACAGACAACTAAAGACCTTTGGTTATGGGGCTTTGGTTGTGAGCTTTGGTCTGGAGAGGGTTCCCATGTTGATCCCGCAGCACCTTACTGTTGGAGCTGGGCTTCCTCGAGAGCCCAAACTGATGCGATGGGTCGCAGTTATGGCCCGTCATCCGGACGAGGGGACAAAGGTTGTTCGATTCAAACCTGAGTATTTCCAATGGTTGGAAAACCAGGTTTTTTCTATTCAGGACTTCCCTTATGCTGGGGTAGATTTTCGTGGTGACCCCGACATGGCTCTTCCACCAAGAGAGCAATGGGATGACACAGGTAAAATCATTTTCCACATTTTTCCTATTTTCATTTTTTATTATTTTTCCATCATCCCAAAACTGATAGTAAAAGTTTCAAATGCAGATGTGGGTCCACAGCGACCAGCCGCTCTCCGGCCTTACGAGAGGAAACAACCAGTTGCAGTTGCGCCAGCCCCATAGGACGAATCAGCAGAGGTTTTGACCGAGTTGTAGAGTCATCTAGAGCGCTTGACAGGAGATATTCTGGAGACCACCATAGATGACATTCCTTGTCGACTTCAGTGCTATGTGATTGCGGTCCCAGGACCTTTTAGGAGGTTCCTTTGCAAGGTGGCCCGTGCAGTGGTTTCTTATCGAGATCATCACCAGTGATAGGATGATCGCCTATTGTGGGCACATATGACATTTTTGTTTTTTGTACTTATCATTTTTGCCGATCATAAGGTGTTTTTCAACCTATGATCGAGGACGATGTATTTTTTGACACACTCCTATATATATATATATCACTATTACCGGCTTATCTTGTAAATCATGTTTATGGAATGGTTTTAAATTTACATATATGATTATTACAAATGTCTACTTAACATTCGAGAAGCGATTGCATCTGCTAATGCATTTAAAGATCTTGGAATATGCTGATATTCAATATAATCAAATTCACGTTCCAAGAGACGCACTCTCAAAAATAATCTCAATAACACTGGATTTCTAATGGCATACACTCTATTAAGCTGTAATACAACGAGTTCAGAATCTAACCTCACTATCAAACTCTGAATCCCAAATGAAATAGATTCAGATAATAACTCAATCACTGCACTATACTCGGCAATGTTGTTCGTTGTTTGACCGCGGCTTACCCCATGCATAGATACCAACTCGTCAGAGGGCGAATAGATAACCCAAGCTGCGGAAGAAATGTTCCGTGTATTACGACAAGCACCATCAGCGAAACCAATGTATGTTTGGAGAGGCGTCGACATCTACAATATCAAGAGTAAAACCAAGATAAGCAGGAATAATGACAAAAAACACTCTCTAAGCTAAGCACACTTTTTAAACTAAAACACACCAGCTAGAAAGAAAAACTATCCTAACTAAAAATCTCCATACCCATTCTTTTATGCATAATACCTCTTCAAGTAAAGACCATTTCTGGGTTTACCCAAAGAGTCCCCGTCAAAGTCTACCAATTCATAGGCCCCTTTTGCTAGCTTTCGCTTGACAACATAGGGACAATGCCACATAGGAACGAATTTTCCAACGCCTAACTTATCATTAGCTTGATCATAAACTAAGACTAGATCTCCTTCCGAAAAATTTCGAGGGGTCACATTTCGATCATACTGAGCCTTCATACATTTTGCGTGAGTCTCGATCGCCAATGCAGCATCACGTCGATTCTCATCTAATTGAGCCAAGTATAAAAAACGCTTTTCCTCTTCGGAAGTGGCTGGAAGTAACTCGATGGCCATTTGAAATGACGAGATTTCTTATTCAATGGGTAACACAACTTCCAGACCATAAACTAGTTGGAAAGGAGTGAACCCTGTTGATGTTTTTATTGAGGTACGATACGCCCAAAGCGCTGCCAATTCGACCGATGAATCCCAATGATTCGTCGGATCATGATGACTAAAACTTTGTTGATGGATTCAACCAGACCATTAGCTTGTGGATAATAAGGAGTTGAACTATCGTGACACAAACCAAGCTGGCCTGTAAGTTCGATCATCATAATGTTTCGAAAATGATGCCCATGATCAGTGATAATCGCTTGTGGGACACCAAACCTAGCAATTATATGATTGAACATGAAAATTGCAGCTATCTTGCCGTTTGCCTCAAATGTAGGCATCGCCTCGGCCCACTTGGTAAAATAATTTACCGCAAGGATGATGTACGCATGCCCCCCGGCCGAGTGAGGGTTACATGTAATAAAATCGATACCCCATTTGGCAAAAGGACCAACGGCAATTATAGGGTGGAGAGGAGCAGGTGGAGCGCGCATCTTTCGATAAAAAATTTGGCAGTTGTGGCATTTTCGGACCGCGTTTATACAATCTTTAAACATCTTTCGATAAAAAATTTGGCAGTTGTGGCATTTTCGGACCGCGTTTATACAATCTTTAAACAAAGACGGCCAGAAGTAGCCAACGCGCAATATCTTTTGGGCTATGGCATACCCAGACATATGACTGCCACACGTTCTAGAGTGACAGTCATTTAGAACCCTTTCAACTTCCTCGTGAGTTAAACAACGTCGAAAAACAGAGTCCGCCCCACGGCGATAAAGAGTATCTACAATAATCTTGAATTGTTGGGACTGGAATCGTATTTTCCGACGTTCTGACCTTGAAATTTCTAGCCGAAAGTATTGGGTCTGGAGATAAAAGATGATATCCCCATACCATGGATCTAAAGTTCTGATTAGAAACAAGGATTCGTCCGCAATGGGCTCCTCCGCCACAGTTTCCGTGTCAGCACGCGGGAAGTCACACATTAACTCCGCAAAAACTAAAGATTTCTTAGACTTAGATTTTTCAAATTCCAAGTCGAACTCCTGCAGGATAACAATCCATTTAGAGTACTTTCCCCTAGCAATTGCTTGGTCAAAATGTAGATCATAGGGTTGCAATAAGAAATTACTGTAGTTTTACGTAGTAAAATGTAGTGACGAAAACGTTGGACAGCTTGAACGGCTGCCAATGCCAATTTCTCCACATGTGAGTATTTTAGCTCAGTTGGATTTAAAGTTCAACTAAGGTAATATATCACATGTTCAGTTCCGAATTCATCTTTCTGAACTAATACCATTCCAATGGTGGAATGAGAGGCGGCGAGATACAAGAAGTAATCCTGGTTGTAGTCGGGAGGATGCAATAACGGTGCATGGGTCAACACGTGTTTTAGTGCATCAAAAGATTTCTAAGCTATCTCATCCCAATAGAATGGAGTATTTTGTTTCAACAATCGGGTAAAACCCTTTGTAACCTCGGCGTAGTTAGGAATGAATCGTCGTAAAAAGTTTGCTTTCCCTTGCAAACTTTAGAGTTGGCGAAGACTCGAAGGAGGAGGCAATTTGACAATAGTTTTGACCTTCGAGGGATCGACGCAAATGCCAGCTTTTGAAACAACAAACCCCAGCAATCGACCCGTTTCTATACAGAAAACACATTTGTGTGGATTCAACCGAATCCGATAATGCCTACACCTCATAAAGATTGCTCGTAAATGGACGAGGTGATCAACTCGATGTAATGAATGAGCAGGAAAATCATCGAGATAGGGTTGCACAATGTGCTTGATGTCATGAAACGCATAAGACATGGCCCTTTGAAAAGTTTCTCCGACATTATTGAGCCCAAAAGGTAATTTGCAATAAGCAAATGTCCCCCATGGACAAATGAAAGCCGTTTTTGGTTGATCGGCAGGTAGAATATTGATTTGGTTGTATCTGGAAAAACCATCCATTAAGGAGAATATTTCGCTACCGGCACAATCATCAATGATTTGATCGATATATGGAGTTGGGTAATTGTCCTTTGGACAGGCTCGATTAATGTCCCTATAATCGATACATATTCTTATTGTCCCTTGCTTTTTGTTAACCAGAACAATATTCGATACCCAATCCGTTAACGGGATCGGATAAATGAAACCTGCTTTGAGTAATTTTTCAACTTCTGCTTTAATAGCAGCAGCTTTTCTTGGGTGAATCTGACGCAAACGTTGCTGGACGGGTTTAGCGTCCGGGTAAGTCTTGATTTCATGAACAACAATCGTGGGATCAATTCCTGGCATTTCCTCATAGGACCAGGCAAACACGTCGCAGAATTCTTGAAATAGGGCCTTATATATTTGAATTTCGTCTTCTGTACACGAGGCACCTATATGAATGTTCTCAACAATTCCAGGCTTAACCGAAATGTCAATAGGAATAGTTCGAGAGATGTTTCCCAAATTTAACTCTGAATCAGGATGTTTCATTGGATTCTGAGGTTCCTTGACATATTCAGTCGTAAAAATTGATGAAAAATCATTTTCAAAACGATCATTCTCGGGTAAAAACGAAGATCTGTGATGGAGATCTTCCCATGGTAAATCATCTACACATAGGATTTCACGAATTTGCTCATCAGAGTGAACAAGTTCAGAAAACGTGATTGAATCCGAGCTTGATGTGAAAAGTGATTCTTCATGGACCACATTCATTAAGTCAATTTCGGTTGAAGATGGGTCGGTAAACGATTGCACGACCTCATACGCAATTTCATATGGACTTAAAGGCATGACATCACCAAATGAGTCTATCTCAAATTCAGAAGGAATGATCCAAGGATCATCATAAACAATGGTGTCTGATGTAATCATATGAATGGTTGCAAATTGTTATGAAACCAGCTCAAGAAAAGATAGAAAAGATAGATCAACGCCTTAGAATTCAGCCTCTTCGAGGGGGCAACCTCCTTTACATTACATAAATGAACAATTTTTGGATGATACAAATGAAAAAACCTCCTTTCTATATATAGGAGTCTAAGGAGTCACAATATAATCCAGCCGACCTAACAATAATAATATAAAGCCACAAAAATAACAATAGAGGGATTCTATGGGGCATAGAAATAACAATATGGGGGTAATAGGGGCACAACAATATAAATAAGGGGTATAACTACAATAGTAATGGGGTAATCACTAGTATTATAGGGACCCAACATGCCCCTCTCCTTCAAAAAAGTGTTGTCCTCAACGCTTGAGTAGTTCTGGATACTTCTGCATAAAATTCTCATCCTCCCATGTGGAATCTTCAGCGGATAAGTTCTTCCACTTGATAAGATACTCTGAAATTGATCGATTTCGTAGCTGTCGAGTTCTTGTTTCTGTGACTGCTTCCGGTTCCAATATAATTTTTCCTTCCTCGTCAAGTTCTGGCAATATTGTTTGAATTGGGAGCTTGTCACCTATAACCTTCTTTAAACATGAAACATGGAAAACTGGGTGCAATCGAGAAGCTGCAGGAAGCTCCAATTTGTATGCCATAGTACCAATCTTTTGCAACACCTTGTACGGACCATAATACTTTGGTGATAATTTATTATCCTTCTTAGCTTGCTTTAGGGACATTTTCTTATATGGTTGTAGCCGTAGGAATACCCAATCACCTACATCAAAACTTCTTTCACTGCGATGTTGATCTGCCTGTTGTTTCATTCTATTTTGTGCCAGCACGAGGTTATCCTTTAAGAGTTGGAGGACTTGTTGTTGATGTTCAATGTGATGTTCCACTGCCTGAACCTTAGAATTTTCTCTTAAATATGATGTGATGGATGGTGGTTGATACCCATAAAGTGCCATAAATGGGGTCATTTTTGTTGCTGTATGGAAGGAAGTGTTATACCACCATTCAGCCAGAGGCAACCATTTGACCCATTGTGTCTGTTTATCAGATACAAAGCAACGAAGATATCCTTCCAAACATTTGTTTACTATCTCAGTTTGCCCATCAGATTGAGGATGATAAGATGAGCTATGAGCTAACTGAGTACCAAGACAAGAAAATAATTTTGTCCAAAAATTTCTAGTGAAAATGGGATCTCTGTCACTTACAATAATCTTTGGGTTTCCATGTAGCTTTTGAACTGTTTCCATAAATGCAGTAGAAACTGTACTGGCTTTAAATGGATGTGATAATGCACAAAAGTGTGAATACTTGGTAAGTCTGTCAACTACCACCATGATGACACTCTTTCCCTCAGAATTGGGTAAACCTGTGATAAAATCCATTGAAACCTCCTCCCAACGTTGGCTTGGAATGGATAAAGGTTGTAATAGACCTCGTGTCTTAATTGTTTCAACTTTATTTTGCTGGCAAACCAAACATTCGCCACAAAATTTTGAATATCTGATTTAAGGCCATCCCAAAAAAATTCCTTCTTAACCCTGTGGTAAGTTTTTAAAAATCCTGAGTGCCCTCCTAAGGGAGAAGTGTGCAATTCCATAAGAATCTTTTGTTTTAGCTGGGAATTCTTACAGAGGTATAAGCGATCTTTGTACCATAACGAATCATTTTGCCAGCTAAATGTATCAGAAGTACTAGAATCTTGTTGTAGCTTTCGAATAAGTGCCCACACTTCTTCGTCATTCTTCCATTCCTCCCTTGCTTCGTTTATCCAATCTGGTTGGATAATAGAAATGGCACACAACAATGCTTCCACATCCTCATCCTTTCTTGAGAGTGCATCTGCCACCACATTTTGCTTCCCTTTTTTGTAGATGATTTCAAAGTCATAACCCAACATCTTTGTGACCCACTTTTGTTGCTCTTTAGAGGATAATCTTTGTTCTAAAAAGTATTTAAGGATACCATGATCTGTTTTTACCTTGAAGTGTCTTCCCATTAGGTAGGGTCACCATTTCTTAAGTGCATGGAGTATTGCCAACATTTCCTTCTCATAAATAACTTTGCTTAAAAACTTTCCCTTGATTGGACGACTTTCAAAAGCAATGGGTCTTTCATCTTGCATTAGAACAGCACCAATTCCATTTCCTGAAGCATCACATTCCACAATAAAGGTTTTTGTGAAGTCCGGTGTAGCTAAGACCGGTGCTTGGCACATTGCCTCTTTAAGATGTTCAAAGGCCTTTGTTGCTTCCGGAGTCCATGAAAATGAATCTTTCTTCAATAATGTTGTTAGAGGTGCTGCTATTCTCCCATAATTCTTAACAAACTTGCGATAATACCCTGTCAACCCAAGAAATCCTCGCAGATGCTTTATGGATGTGGGGATTTTCCATTCCTTAATGGCTTTAATTTTGCTAGGGTCTACCTTAACTCCTTCATGAGATACAATATGACCCAAATATTCCACCTCCTGGACTCCAAAGAAACATTTGGATCTTTTTGCATATAATTGTTTCTCCTCCAATAGTTGTAGCACCCTGTCAACATGTTCAACATGATCCTTCCAAGACTTGCTGTAGATTAGTATATCATCAAAAAATACTAACACAAATTTTCTAAGGAATGGTTTGAAAATTGAATTCATCAAACCTTGAAATGTTGAAGGTGCATTGGTAAGGCCAAAAGGCATGACCAAAAATTCATAATGAACCTCATGAGTTCTAAATGCCGTTTTCGGAATGTCTTCAATCTTCATTCTGATTTGATGATATCCCGAACGAAGATCCAACTTGGTGAAGTAAATTGATCCATGCAATTCATCCAGTAATTCATCAATAACAGGAATGGGGAACTTATCTTTAATAGTGAGCTTGTTGAGCTCCCTATAATCCGGACACATGCGCCATGATCCATCCTTCTTGTGCACCAATACTACTGGCGCTGAGAAAGAACTTTGAATAGGTTGAATTATACCAGCCTCTAGCATTTCAGCAACCATACGTTCAATTTCACTTTTTTGGACATAGGGATATCTGTATGGCCTGATGTTTGGAGGAGCACTTCCTGGAATCAGATGAATAGCATGATCATGATCACGCATAGGTGGGAGACCCTTGGGAGTCTCAAATACCTTGGAATGATTGTCCAGGACTTTTTGGAGATCTGGAGAAATAGATGATTCCAATGTGGAAACATCTAGCGAGCATAATTGTGCAATTACACCTCTTTGCTCCTTTTTTAGAAGCTTTGTCATACCATGAGAGCTGATTATCTTTCCTGGTTTCCCTGCAATACCCCTTAATTCAACTTCCTTTCCTTGCGTAGAAAATTTGATGAAAAGTTCTTGAAAATTAAAAGCTATTGTACCCAAGGGTTGTAGCCATTGGACTCCTAGTACAACATCCGCACCTCCCATTGGAATGGAAATCATTGGGCTAGTCAATACATATTCTCCCATGGATAGCTTGATATTATGGCACTTTCCAGAGCAATTTATTGTTCCTCCATTTGCAATCATCACTTGACACTCTGGTGCTGGATATAGGAAGCAATTCAATTCTTTTGCTACCCTACAATGAATAAAATTGTGGGTGCTTCCTGAATCAATCAACACTATTACCTTTTTCTTCTTGATTTGTCCTTCTATCTTGATGGTTTGAGGAGTGGTAATTCCCACCAATGCATTACAAGATATGGTCGGATTTATTTGTTCTTCATCTAGGCTTTGTTCCTGGAGTATATCTTCTTCTTTTGACCTTTCTTGCTCCTTTTCTTCTTCCTCTTCACAATCTATGTAGAATAATTTCTTCTCAGCACACTTATGACCTTTAGTGTATTTGCTATCACAACTGTAACAAAGCCCTTTTGCTCTTTTTTCTTCCAATTGTTGTGGTGTCAACCTTATAGGTTGTGGAAGACTGGGGCAACAACACTTCCGTCTTTATAGTTGTGAGTGGTATGCTTTCTGGTTGCCATAATTTTGCTTTCCATTTTTCTTGCTAACCTGAATGCCTTCTCTAATGAATCAGGTTCCCAAAGGCGAACATCATGTTGGATATTATCCTTTAAAGACCCTATGAACACATCAATCCTATGCTCCTTTGGAATATCTTTTACCCTTATGTTCAATTTTTGGAACTCCTCAATGTGCTCCATTACTGAACCCTTTTGTTTGAGACTTGTCAATTGGCTAAAAAAAGTGTTGCTTTTTGTATCTTCATAATGTGCTATCAATTCTTCCGTAAAAATTGCCCAAGTGATAAATTTTTTACGAGAGCAAAGCCATTGATACCATACAAACTGATTTGGTTCCAAATATACAGTTGCCATACGTACCTTTTGTGCGTTTTGCACATTATTGAGATCGAAGAATTGCTCCATCTGTAATATCCATGTGGCGGGATCCTTCCCATCAAACTTCCTCATATTGATTTTTGGAATATGGTGATTCTTCGATCCAACATTAGCGTCTATGGAATCATGATTAACATTTCTTTTGTTCTCATCATGAGTTTCCTTTACTACCTTTTCACCATTAGTGACCCTTTCTTGTAGCAAATTCTTCAATTCTTCCATGTCTGTCTTCAAATCTATCTTCAAATCTGCCATGTCTCCCTTCAAATCTGTCTTCGAATCATCCATCTTAGCTTCCATGCCCTTTATCTTAGATTCCACGCCACTTATCTTAGCTTCTGTTAGCTTTTGTGAGCGTGACATTTGTTGCACTTGTTCTTGTAATTTTGATATATCATGTAACATTTCTTCCTCTTCTTCATGAGTCATGCTAGAGCTTTCAGGTTCCTTACTAGGTGTTTGCATTTTCTTTCCTCGGGGCATCAGTTACCGATAATAATGCTTTACTATGCCCTTTGAATTCCGTTAAACCAAGCTTACACAAAAATTTTAAAAAAACTACACACCTTTTTTCACTTTATAGAAGCCTGATATTGAATCTGATGTATCTCTGTAATTTCAGATCATCTAGTTCTGAAATTGCTACCTGTAGTAGCCTTCTGCGTCCTCTTTCCAATGCCACAAGTCTGAGCCAAATTGGATTCTCCAAGGAAGAGTTATGTGAAATCTCCCACAATGACTTGCTTTTAGACTAGTTCAGTAGAGCGAACTTGTACGACATGCCACGAGTCCTTGTTTCAACCTTTGAATTTGAAACACACACACAAGAAACTACTGTCCGTCCTGTTTCTGTACCTTCTTACGAAATTTCAATCCAATCCCCAGAGAGAAAGTTATGAAAATTTTCCCGAGGTCACCTGTTTTGAATGTAATTCAGGAGTCTGCAAAAAGACCAACTTCCTCAGATCATATCTCCGCAAATATTGCACAAAAAGCTCTAAAATTCGGACCCAAGGTTCAGTGCGATTTCTTCTCAAATGGTTTTTTTTTTGCGACTTCTGAAACGTCACAGAAAAAAAGTTATAGCGAAAATGCCACGATGACCTGTTTCGAGTAGCGAAACCCTAGAATCCAAAGCTCTGATACCAAATGTTATGAAACCAGCTCAAGAAAAGATAGAAAAGATAGATCAACGCCTTAGAATTCAGCCTCTTCGAGGGGGCAACCTCCTTTACATTACATAAATGAACAATTCTTGGATGATACAAATGACAAAACCTCCTTTCTATATATAGGAGTCTAAGGAGTCACAATATAATCCAGTCGACCTGACAATAATAATATAAAGCCACAAAAATAACAATAGAGGGATTCTATGGGGCACAGAAATAATAATATGGGGGTAATAGGGGCACAACAATATAAATAAGGGGTATAACTACAATAGTAATGGGGTAATCACTAGTATTATAGGGACCCAACACAAATGAAGACGATGCGTTGATCGGAGGAAAAGGAAAAGTTCCCAGTAAACCGGCATCTTTAACTAATCCTACTCCAACATCCTTATACAGGATAGTCGTTTTACCGACATGCTGAATACTTTCAGAAGAGGCTGGGTCGGATGAAAAGTAAGCCAACTGGTCTATTGTTACGATCTTTCCATTATGAGGAAACTTTATAACCCGAAAGACCGATGAAACGATAGCTGTCATAGCGTAAGACCAACTTCGACCCAAGAGAAGGTTGTAATCTAGAGGGGCATCAACCACCTCCACATCTAGATTAACGGTTTTTCCTTCAACCCCTATAGGTAAATCCTATAGAATGCCAAAAGGATGAAACCCACGGCCATCAAAGGCCTTTAGAATCGTCGGGGATTGATTTAGCGAAGGAGAACCAAGCGATCTCCAACACTATATCGACATAATACACGTTGAGGCTTCCTCATCAATCACAGTCTGATGAATAGGCCTGTTTTTGACTATCACTGGAATCTGGAAAGCCATTTGATGTGGTAAACGTGGTGTATTATTTTCTAGATCGAAAATTATTAGGTTCGAGTCCTGAACGTCAACAACTCCTATAGCCGACAAAAGTAATTTACGCTGTGCTGGACATGATTGCAGCACTTCCAAAGCCGACATTGCTGAGGGTGAAACAACTAAATCCTCAACAATGTTATAGTTTTGAGCCGCTCTCGCATGTGGATTGAAAGCTGACTTTCGAAGTATACCCTTGGCGGTTGGTTTGATTACCAATTCTGGATTAGGTTTCTCGATCTGTAGTGGATCGGAACCGGGAGCTGAGGTTGATGGGTTAGAATGAGAAGATTCTGCTTCTTTACCATCAACAGGACTTTTACTACCATAATCATGCGATCAAGTCGCAATCCTAACATGGGACATCATCAGTATGGGTTCTTCATTGGCACTCGAGGAAGAACCTATCATCTTACTGTCTTGACTTGGAAAAGGATCCTTCAAAACAGCAGGCGTTTGGGAACCTTTGACAATCTTCGCAACCTCTGCATGATGAGGGCAGTCTCTTGTAAAATGTTCGTCGTCACAAATGAGACAAGGATAACGAGGTTTGCGCTTTTCATCATTAGATTCTGATTTTTCAGGTTTCTCCTTTGAATTTTTGTCCGTTTTATTTTTCTTCTTCCCTTTCTTCTTCCCACCGGATTTTGATTTGGCTATAGATGACTCTACAACGTGAATATCGGCGGAAATCTCCGCAGAAGAATCTCCTGTCGGGGAATCAGGCATGGTTATGATAGGAGAAGAATTCTTGGAAGACTTCTTCTTACTTTTAGTGTTAACCGTACCAATCATACCATCAGCGGCATGAGATCCCGAAGGAGCTGCAGCGATTTGATTTTGCTTGGGAAGATCGGGGATTTTCTTGTGTAACGTACGTGACTGAGTATAGACCAAGTCAAGGTACTGTGCTTGAGCAATTACTTGCTCCTCAGTAACAACTCCGGCCTTAGCTACATCTTCAGTGATCTTTGGCAACAAAGATTTTACAAACCATTCAGCCAAGATCTGATCCGGAATAAAAACCTTCACTAAACACCTTTGACGTCTCCATTCATGAATATGATCTGAAATATAAGTGGATGTCGATTGCTTTAATGAAGTTAGTAATTCCGTGCCATTGTCATATCTGACTGGCAACTGAAGATGAGTTAAAAATGAGGTAGCTAACTAACTAAAATTATAAAAAGTGCCTCGCGGTAACTCAATGTACCACTTGGCCGCAAGACCAATTAGAGTGCACTGGAAAAGTCTTAGACGGATTGAATCATCTGAAATGGAGTTAGACGCACACCAGAGGTGATAAGTCATCACATGGTTCGACGGGTCCTCTCCTGATTTTCTTTCGAACTTAGGAATATCACTAGGCAACTTATTCAGCATTGGCGGCCAAAACGGAAGATACTTAATGGGATCGTTCGTTAGGCGCGACAAGTCAGGCAAGTCCAAAGTTGCGATAAACGGTAACTGACGATTAGGGTCCCTAAAACTCTGGGTCATGAGACCAGCCCCAGGAGGAGGATATCCAGGATAACTAGGAATAGGAATTGCATTTGGGATATTGTATCCTCCCAGAAAACCAGGATTAACCGGACCGTACTGGGGTTGTTGAGGTTGTTGATATGTGTACCCAGGGTACGGTTGATATTGATAGACTGGCTGCTGCACAGCAGGACCGAATTGGTACTGTCCCTGGTACGGTTGATAAGTAAATTGTGGTTGACTTGTGACAACCGTACTTGAACCAGGTTGTCCTACAGGCATATGAACCGAAGTTTGAATCGTGGATCCAGACGAAGGTAAAGATATCTGAGGAGTAGATATAGGAACAGTAGAAACCGGAGCCGTCGATACTCCAGAAGTAGGTGGGGTAGATTGAACAGATGTTGCGGCAGTCGTTTGAGGCAGAGTACGAGGCGTACTAGGCCCAGGCTGAGAAACTACCGAAGGTACAAAAGTTTGAATAGAAGACTGGACAGGTTGCTGGGGTGTACCAGAAACTAAGGGTTGTCCAGTTTGAGATGACAACTATACATTTGGTTGCAACACCTGTTGAGTTTGCGATGGATCCCACACTAAATTCATTCCAGGGTATGGACCCATAACAGGTTGAGAATATTGAGGACCATAACCGGGTTGAGGGTAGGATTGATAATTCAAAGGTACATTTACCGTTCCTTGAACATATGATTGACCGGAGGGTGGTTGGAAACCTTGGTTTGAGTACTGACCTTGGGGTTGATACCATTGAGGCACGTACTGATACTGGGGTTGACCTTGAGGTATAAATTGATACTGGGGTTGACCTTGGGGTACATATTGAGTCTGGGGTTGACCTTGAGGAACGTACTGTCCCGTAGGTATGTACTGCCCTTAAGGTTGCCCCCCAGGCGCAAATTGGGTACCTTGAGGTTGCCCCCCAGGCGATAATTGAGGATTTTGAGGCTGCCCCCCAGGCGGTAACTGGCCACCTTGAGGTTGAGGATTGGGAATAGAACCTGACATCATGAGAATATCTTCTACGCTCAACGGCTTAGTACCATTGGTTCCAGTTAATAACCCTTGTTCAATGGGTTGAGGAGATGCTCCCGAAAAAGTACCAGAAAGTGACTGATACCTAGAGGGAACAGAAGGACCACCGTACAAAAGAGATTCGGGCGATTGAATAAACATGGACGATTGTCTTGACATATTTAACGGAGGATAGTAACCTCTAGGTGTTGGGTGATAAGGAACACGAGGTGGTGAAAAACTTAACCCTGGGTTTTCTAAGAAATTAGTCAAAGAAAGATACCAAGCACTGCTCCTAGGTGGACTGTAAAAAATTGATTCACGCTCCCTTAGCTCAATAGCAGGTTGATTTTCAGGGATAGGGATGCCTACTTCTTCTTCTGGGGTAGCAAGTTCGTCGATAGCTATAAGTCTAGAAGGAAGATTTTGGGTAATTATTCTTTCTACCCTAGGTGAACCAGGACCACTAGAAGTTGGAGAAGCAAACCCCGATGTCGGAGTAGCAGCAAATTCACTTTCAGGTTCGGATATTTCAGGTTCGTCACCTATATCACTAGTAGATGAAAAGCTACCAGTAACTTCGGAAACAGACACTGATTGCGGATTATAATCTGCTACTAAAGCTTGAAAATCAGGATGTACCACCAAAGAAGACTCTCCTTCTTTAGGTGACCCAACTCTACTGTCTCTAGGAGTTACGAGGACTTTCAACCCTTCAGGCTGGCTTGGTGAAAACTCAGGAGGTTGGCCTCGAAGTCTACGGGACTTCCTCGGTAATTTAGCCACGGTTAAAAAATTTTAACTACCTCACACGCAAACAAAGTAAAATCTCAATGAAAACCACCTAAAGCCCCTAAAGAACCAAACAAATTTGAATCACACGCCTAAAGATTCTAGGAGATCAAACACACACAAACAATAACTTTCCGTACTGAAAACACTAGTTGATGATGAAATCCAACGTCGCAGAGTTCAATACAGAAATGGTGGTTGGAACAGTTACCTCGGCAACCCGCTTAATGGATAGACTGGCAAGAGTTCCTCCACTTAACCGTCTCAAGTGAAGAGAACCCCCTAGAAAATCCAAGTGAGTCTAGCCGACGTCTGCTCCAGGTACAGTGGGATCTTCCCACCACTGTCACCTTAGGAAGAATCCTAAAGAATATGGCCACTAAGGTTACCAACTGAAACAAATATACCTGGGGGAACAGTCTACGATCCGATACGCACGCAAGGGCAGAGTAGCAAGCTCAATCCCCTTGAAGGCTCCTTGACATAATCCAAGGTTTACCAACAAGTGACCCCAGGCTCCTCGACAATGGTTAATTCGAGGTTTACCGTTTTTAATACGTGAATATCTGGCGTCGTTCCCAATAAGGAAGGATTGATTCCCACACTGGTTCGGACACGATCTCGTGCTTCTCCTTTAAGAGGAGCTTTCCCAGAGCATAAATGCAAGAATTAGATTTCTTCCCTACCACAAGATACAGCTACTTGTTTGTTTTTACTGTCTTGGAGAGTTAATTACTCTCCTACTTCAAGACACTAGCCTAAGCTAGGTTGGTGTATTAGAGCCCTAGAAATAAAAATGTTACTAGATGAATTTTACTTTAAGCGTTATTTTTATTGGTTTTCTATTTAAGTCAAGAGGTGCAGAGATGAAACTCGTGGTATGAAGACTCGACTCAAAATCACTAAAAATGCCCTTAAGATGATTTAAACAACCTTTTCCCTTCGATGAACTTCTAGCTAAGAAAGAGTTTGAGAATGCAAATACTTTGTAAAGACAAATCTTTCTTAACAAACAAATTAAAAGAAGAGCTTTTGTCCTTTCCAATGCACTCAAAACGAGACAACTAGTTATTTTCACAAAAATTTCCCTTTTCTTTTCAAAGCACTCAACCACTACAAAAATGAACTTTTCCAAAGGAGATTTTTTTTATTTTTTATAAAACACTCAAAACTATGGAAATGACTAACTTTGAGATCTATAAAATATAAAAACCTATTTGAAGTCAAAGCCTACAAGATGTTTTTTTTAAGGATGTTTTACTTAGCTAGATGTAAACTAAGGACCAATTTATGCAGAATCACAAATCAGTAAAAAACAGCCAATGTTGTTTTCTTTTAAAAAATGAAAATCCAAACTTTTAAACACAAGCTTTTCGAAGTTTTGTAAAGAGAAAACACAAAGCGGATTCCTCAACAAGGGTAGATTTCATAAATGGTCAGACTCATAAGAAGGCTGGTAGAAACCAAGGTGATCTGAGGTCCCTACAGCTTCTAAGCTCAGAGCTACTACAAGACCAAAATGAAAAACAAACCCAACAAGCAAAACTCCTAGGAATTTCACCTAAAACCCTAACACCAATGAAATCAACCTAAGGAAAGCTTCTGACAGGTTATATGCAGGTCTGGGCAGTGGATAATAACTTCTAAACAAAAACTAAGCTGACTAACAGAGGAAATCTTAGGTTTTTCAAAATTTTGACAGGGTCCGCAGGTCCACAGTTAACACAGGTGCGGTACCGCTCTGTGCTAAAAGCAAAAGTGCGGATAAGTACGTACTGTGTCAAAAGGCTAGGGTGCAGTCCTCTCCCAAAGTTATGAAAAACAAAAAATAACCCTGGATCTACAATTTCTACCCAATTCCACACACAACAAGCCAAAAACAGAAACAAAAACACAGTTTCTCAGGTCAAAGTAAAAACAAGGAAAAAATCAAGTCCCCAGTGGAGTCGCCATTTTGAATGAGTCGATCTTGCGGACAAGATAGACCTTCCTAGAATCTAAAGAAGACCTAATGACAAGCAAACCAATCACAAACTATCTTTCTCTAAATATGCATTTATAAACAAAGGCAAACAAGTGTTTTTAGGCCTACCTTGGGTCCAATGCAAGTTTGTGGAAGCCTCGCTCCTTCGATCCAAATGAGCTCCCTTGTCGCGAATCTGCAAACACAAACAAGCAAACAAATTAAATAGCACCTGAAAAGCCAATATCATAAAACATATTTAACATGAAAGTCAAGGAATTCATGAAACAAATGACATAAGACAATTTGTTGAGAAAAATGAATCTGATTGTATTAATTCAAATCAAAGAAGAACTTTACAACCTGTGCCTTGACGCTGTACAAGCTCCTCCCAGGGTCCAGCAAGAAGTCTCCTCTACTTTGACAAGTTTCACTCTCTTCCCAGTGAAGCCAAAAGGTATGTGATCTCTCCTCTCAAGCTCAACTAAGAAGTCTTAATTTCACCAACATTTACCCTTAAAAATGTTCAGCTTCTAACCTCCCCAGCAACCAGTCCACTGCCTGAATTTATAGTGAAATGGAGGGAAGTTAATAGGTCCTTCTTCAAAGGGATAAAGCCCTCCTTCAAAGGGATAGCTTCTCTCATCAAGGGATTAGCTCCTTCTCTTTTGGGATGCATGAACCACCTAAGAGCGGCCAATCCACGTCAAAATTACTTCTAGAATAATCTAGAATTAACCCAAAGTGAGTTTTTTAGAATAAACTCGCGCCTTTTTGACTTTCACAGGGGTCCGCACCCACACCTTTAGGGACAGAGCGGGCAGGTTCGCAGGTTTTGTAAACAGAAGGTGCGGGACCGCAGGCAATAGTGAGAGAAAGTGCGGAACCAGAGCTTTGTTGATTTTCAATGTCTTTCTCTCATTTTCAAAGCTTGACTTGAAGAGTTGAGGTATGAGACTTGCTTAGGATGATAGTACAAGTGATGATAGACCCATACTGACTGCAAGTAATCATGGTGACGATATTTTTGTGTAACAGCGAGTCAGGATTCATCCAGAAAATTGTGCAATTCTTCCCAACAGGGCTACTCAGCCCAGGAATTGCTCAATCCTAGGTAGCAGTCAACTGCTCTGCCCAGAAATTGCGCAAATCTCCTAGGTAGCCAGCCCATTTCCCGTCTAGAAATACGCATGTTTTCCCAGCAGTTGAGGAGCCTCTTGCATGTGCAGTTGGGTTGACTAGTTTCAGTCGGGACCAAGGAAACTTGACTTACATGCATGGCTTGCTTTTTCCCTGAATAGCAAAAGGAAACATGCCAAAAGCATCCCTTGATTTAGGGAGCTATTTTTAGCAGTTGGAGGTTACATGTAAAGTTCGTTTTAAAATCTTTCCTCCAAGTGTCGCTTTTCCTATATTTGTGGCATGCACGTCATGAGCCCAAAACTTATTTATTCGACACATCAGAGCTCATTCTTTCACATCGATCTTGGAGCTCTGACATCCCACAACACATCTAGGACTCTTCGACACATCCGACTCAGCTATTCACGGGTAAGTGGTCTCAACTTGTCTTTTTCAATATTTCTATCACTTTTTGTGTCTTCATTTGTGTGAGTGTTGTTTGCTTGATTTATTTGAATGCTTGTTTTCGTTTACATGCATACTAGCTTGTACTAGCACTGTTTCAGTTTTCGTTGCTATCTCACTATTGTCACATGCATGGAACTGTTTTGAACGAACGATCGCCATTTCGGCGACTCGCTTCATCTGCATGCATGCTGGTCCGTTTTCTGAATTTTTCATTCAATGTTTGCATGCATGATCAATCACTTTTGCTTTCAATTAGTATCTCCATGCATTCGCTTTCACATTTACTTTTGGTTGCCCGTCGGCGAGTATGGCTAACCTTGGCCTGGACTTTGGCTCACTAAGACAACATTGCACAATCTAGGGAAGGAAGGCATTGTCTTCCTCTCTAGAAATGCACATTTCTGCCCAGGAACTATCCTCCAAGACTACTTTGCACATTTCTTAGGGACAGTGACTGCTAGCCCAGAAAATTCCGCAATGCAGTCACTGAGCCTGCAACCATTGCCATCTGGAATTGCCCATTGCGCAATTCCAACAATCAAAGGTCCGCCTGGATTGTGCAGTGCGCAAATCCAGCAGCTAGTCAGCCTCCCTAGATAGTCCATACTCCTTTTTACGTAAGTCTGGCAGCCAGTCTCCTAGCCTCCCAGAAGAAATTGCACAATCTTTGCCTATCAATACCCAGGTATGTGTTATGTCATTCCTCGAATTCGCTTTGTTTTTTGTTGACAGATTTCTTGCCATGCATGTTGCTTTTTCTCCATATATTTCAGGTGTTCATCCCTCTCTTAGCAGTACAGGATCAATGGCCTCCAGGAGAGTAGGATCAAAGGACACTTACGGAAGTGCAACTGGGGCAACAGTTGAATGGGTGTCCTAAAGTTTACCGATCTATGAAGATACCAAGATGTTTCTAGACAAGGACATCAAGCTGAAATGGAAAGAGGTCAATGAAGCATTTGTAGGAACTTTTTGGGAAGACCTTGAAGACTGCCAGGTGTATGTGAACATTCACAAGTTTGGGCTGTACCATATTGCATGTAGGTACCCCGCGTTCCCTTGCGCGAACATGATACACTAGATCGTCTCACACACTCATCCTGAGACGATGACCCTTAGGAGTGTCAACGAGATGAACATTGCAACCTTCTGGGCAATGGATTATGATGAAATGTATTAGATGTCAGAGCTCGTGACTATCATGGCGACTCCCTTCAGCTTACCCAACAGCAGTGCCAACTCTAGAGACATTTTGAAGAACTGGGTAAAGGAGCTGGCTAGATTCAGGATGACAACCAACCAGATCTACAAGACGAAGATACTACGAAAGGCGTATCAATAATTGGTCATATTTGCATGTCGACTGTATGGCCAAGAAAGCATGGAAACCTTCCCACAAAGTTGGGTGATTGCGTTGGACCAACTAGAAAGAGAAGGAAATCCATGTAACTGGTCCAACATGTTGGCTCATCAACTAAAGGAATAGGTAACAAAGGCTCGACAATCACCTGAAGCTATGCAAGAAGAGATCTACATGTCTGCCTACATCTTAGATGCGATTTGTGCCTAACAGGAGTTCCCGGGCATGAAGTGGGCATGGTCACCGATGAAGACTGCTGTGAACTCGTATTGTAAGTTATTGTCTAAATGCAGCTTTAGAGGAGTTATCACATGGCTATCCGATCATTTTGTCACCCTAGTCTATAAGATGATATTTGAACAAGATCCACCCTACATGTCGAAGGCAGCAATGGAGGCACTGATAGACATTGCTGATTGGTATGCCTCACCGTCCGACACCTTCATACGAATGTTCAACGCAGAGAAGCCTACGCATGTTCTACTGAAGTTTGCCTTGGACATACTCGTCGTGCAGGAAATAACATATCACATCTCGGTAGGATTGACAACTAGACTGCACCGAAAGAAGAAGGCACCTTGGCCCGCTCTTCCGCTATGGATTGGGTTATACGAGATTTAGAGTTTCAAGCAAGCAAATGTTGAAGCAGAGCAGATGAAGAAGTATCCATTCGACCTCTGAAGTTACAATCCGTATGACCCATATTGTCTTGCTAAAGATCATTGCATGAGAGTACAGTTCAACAGGATCCACAAGACATTTCATTTGGAGGAGGAGGACCCATGGATATATTGCTACAGTTTCTCTAGAGCCAATGAACAGGTTGGCTTCACTATGTAGTGGTTAGCGAAGCAACGTGAAGTAGCATCCCGAAGAGCACCAACACTAGAAGCAACAACAGTTGTAGAAGTAAGCATACCAGTGCGTGACAAGGGCAAGAGGAAGATTTTCGATCATATGGAGGAAGAGCAAAGATGCAAGTTTCGAGTAGATCCACTTATGGAGAAAGTAGCTTTGGCTGTAGAGGAAAAGAGGCAACAACGTGACAAGCGAATCACGCAAAGGCAGAAGGAGAAGAGAATAATGGAGGAAACAGAGAATGAGTTGCATGACCTGAAGGAGCAACTATGGAAGGAAAAAGAGCTGCACAAACAGGAGAGGGAAGAACAATAATAACAAGTACAACAGGGAGCGCAACATGTGAAAACAGATGAAATTGCGCCCGTATAGGTAGTGGAATCATCAGAACAATTGGCATCAGGCAGACAGTGTGAATTATCGCAGGAGAAGGACTTCACTCGTGAGATAGAGAAAGCACTTCAACAGTTGGATACAGATATGGAACAACGAAAATTGAACATGACATCGACCTTGTGCCTCATCACCAAGAGGTTGACATACCCGCTTCACTGCATCCAGAAGATGAGCAAGTATCAAGCGACCAAGAAGACATTGAGATCCTTAGAGATCAGCCAGAAGGATAGATGCACAACATCTCACTTGACAAGTCTCAACATAGAGTTGTGCAGTGTCATAGAGTGTCGACTCCAGATGATCATACATCTCCTGTGCAAGTTAAGGAACGAGTGGTTATGTCTGACATGCGCAAACATCCAGCAGCCTTGGCTGATGCTACTAGAGTGTATATCGAAGCCACTATCTCAAGTGTTCGCATTCTGATAGCTGAGAATGAGCGAATGGCTAAGGAACTATAGACGACCAAGCAAGGAGAAGAGTTGGTGATAGCATCTGCCTGAGCTGAACTGAAGAAAGCAATACTAGATGAAGTATTATCCCTTGACATAGTTATGCGAGCGTTGTACTCCAAGTTTGGTATCGTGCATAAGGCGGTCTTCCATCTTAACAGATGGCAGCAGCGATGTGCTAGAAGAGCACGTATCTTGGCGAACTTGCATGCTGTTGTTAACTACATGCAAACATGGATGATGAGATACAAGGGAGCCCCACTTCACTTGCCTAAGATGTTGAAGGCCAGTGCGGTCAAGTTGAAGGCACGTATTCGGAGTCAGATCTGGAACTATGAAGAGCTCCCGTAGCTCATGGCTAGTATACAGGCTTCCCATGCACGTGTATTTAAGAGTATGGATGTTGTGGTTTGCGCACATGCGATCCCATCTATTGGGACTCTCACCCAGGCGAAGACAAAGGCACAGGTCCGACTAGAGCTTGAATCGTACTCTGACGAGTTGATGCACATTGCCACCGGCCTAGACTTGCCCATCAGTGCAGACATCATGCACAAGTACGTTGTTGGTCCGACCGCATTGAAGACAATGATACACATGCTTTTAGACGAGTTGGACGGAGGAGCCCGAGCAGTGTACCCGGATGCTATGGAGGCAAGAGTCAGGTTCCAGAAAGATGTCACCTTGGATAATACGGACACCATCGCGGACTATCGATCTTGGCATTAGTACGTTATTGTTGATCATCGCGAGGATGTTGAGGAGTTGGACTTCCATGGTTGTATAAGTCATAGTGATGTCAAGCATGGCTTTCTCAAGCCATTTTGTCTCACATGGGTACATGTGCATTGTAATGTAATGTCTTGTCAAGTGTAAGTCAAGTTTCGATAGTTGGATGTAATAGTCATAGAGTAGATGAAGAGTCATGAGGGTAGATGAACTGTCACAAAGGGGAATGTCGAGGGTCACCCCACCCTTTACTATAAATATTCCCTCATAACTCATTGTAAAGGCTTTTGGTAAGCCAAGCTTCCGATAAGACTATCTTAGAGAGATCTTGGATAGTATTGTAACGAGCCTTGGCTTCTCCACTGCGCAGAGCTAGTACATCTCTTTGGAGGAGCAGGCGGTTGTGGCTGTAACGTTATGCTATCAAAACTAGTGGTTGGACATGGATGTATTGTATGACTGGAACTTACATTTCTTAATATAACAAGAGCCATCACATTTCATGCATATGTTGTATTGTATTCTATGCTATCTAGTTTACTCTAAATGATATATGTATCTGTTTACTTACGGATTGTTATCGGGAAATCTAGTGTCTATGCAGAGCTGCTAGTCCCACTAAGGCTGGTAGCTACCTTAGAAACAAACAAACTAAAACCACTCTCATTTTCCTTTATGAGAAGTAGATAAGAGGGGAAAGAATGAGACCAACCTCTGTCTTGCGCTTGGCTCCTTGCTTGATTCCTCTCCCTTCTGATAGATCTTTGCCACTCGCTTCCTTGTCTACCCAGCTTCAAAGAGCATCTGTAGAAACAAAGTAGCATAACACTATCCAAGAACATAGATCTACTATCATAAACAATATAGGACCAGATATATATTGACCACACAAATGCATATATCATCAATCATACAAGAATGTGGAGGAAAACTTGAATAGCTTTATTAATAATCAAGAATAGCAAAGAGGATTACAACTAATTGTTCTGACTCAACATCATCCTCTCAGCAAGAAATCCCTTCTTCACCTCATGAAAATCTTAGATCACCCAACACTATGATGTTACACCAAGAAACCAGCAGCACTTCCTTACAAGATACAAAATTCCAGCCTCTGGATCTTTGGGATGAGGATGAGGGATCCATATATAGATGTTTGCAAGGGGGTGAGTCAGCTTTTGAGATTTGATTAGTGTCCTCTCTCCGATAGTTCTTGATTCCACTTGGAGATTGATGATCTCTTACTCATCCCTGGGCGAATGCAGAGAGGCAAGTGTCACAGGAGAAGTTTCTGGAAGATTCCATGATCCTCCACCTTGCAGATTGACCCTACCATTTGTCCACTCTCGCCCATCGCACCCCATAGAAGGGCTTTTCAGTATGCATCGCACCTCCCGTGTGTATTTAGGTGGGATGCAGTGCACTTTGACCATGGAGCAGGTGAGATGGTCCAATTTTGACCAGTTCTGAGTAGTTTTTCATGGAGAACTTCTGGGAGAAGATGTAATCAGTTGACCTTGTTCTTTTAGAGGTTGAAACAACACTTTTAGGGACTTAAGAGCCCTTGGTTTATGGACATTTATGATTGGGGTTGCAGTGCCCAAAAATGTTTATAACAGTTTCCCCCTAAAGCATGAGGTCGTTAATCTGTTGATGTCGGGTGAAATGCTTTATCATGAGGATCTGAAGTTTTTTCGAGCTGGAAGGCGACCTGTAATAAGATACAATACAATATGTTATCTTCATAATATTTTCATGATCTAGCTGAGGTGGGCATTCCCATGCTCAGCTTTATAAATTCATTTTCATGTACATAAGACAGACAATCGTCTGTGTGCAGACTGATGATTCTGGTAAAGCCATCATCCCTTAGGTTGGATGATTATTCGTGCAACAATGATGTACATTTGATGTCTTTATTTTTCTGAATATATATCGTAGCCTGGATGGATGAAACTAGATCCGGGGTCTTCAATCTCGTTCTATCTTCACTCAAAGTACAAGTCGATCCATGTGAGAGATGTTCTGGAGTCGAACATGGAAAGACATCGCCTGATTACCAGCCAATGATGTAAGTTGTTAATAGGCACGAGAGGAATCACCGATAATGATGATGACCCTCAAGGTACTACAGTACAATTCACGTGGTGTGAATAAGGGACTTGGCATCGAACACCATGCAAAATCTTTCAGTCGAAGGCCATTGATGTAAACCTGTCGCTGGAAGTGAGAAACTTGCCATTGAGGCATGCAAGCTTCAAAGTACTGAAAGGGTTGTTCCTAGATCGACTTCTTGGATAATGAGCTGATGTCGACAAGAATCGATCCGTCATAGGAGGGCCTTAGTGAATCCCACATCAATGACACAGAACGGAGAAAATGATTTTAATGGAGGTGAAAACGATATGATGATATAAGGTTCAGGGTGGCGGTCATGAAAGGATGGAGCGTAAATGTATTGCAGTGGATGAGGCATAGGTGAATTCTCTGAGCGACTTCTCTTGAACATATCGGCGACACTGACATGATGGATTGGTAGCATTAACCCCAAATATGGATGGTGTGATGTGTTAGCGCTTGAAATTTCACCTCAGGCTGAGAAAGGTAAACCTCAAGGCAACATCAAACCATTTAGCCTCGTAGCTAGCCCTACGAGGCAGGAGAAGGCTCTCTCCGGTCTGTCTCGTAAAATCTTCAATAGATGAGATGACCAATAAGGTAACACTGATATTAGGCTAGTAAACTGATCAAAAGGGTTGATTAGGGGTTTTTTGGGTTTTTGGTGGCAAATTGAGGAGAGGGCAATTTTGGGTGCGGGGATTGGACACAGTTTCTGCAGGGGGTTCCTTGAGGCGAGGTAGGAGACAGTGTTGATGCCTTTGATTGAGGTGGATGGTCAGGAATGAAAGGTGAAGAGCTAAAGAGAGCAAACAATAACTTTGAATTCTCTTTAGACAGTAGAAGACATTGAAATTAAACAAACTTAAAAGCAGAGCATGGCAGACATGAATTCTTACTTTAACACTTCATTTGTTTAATGTGCAGAAGTAAAAGAAAGGAAATGAATCACATAACAAGCTTACAAGTACATTGAGAAACACACCATCAACACATGAGTCCACAAGAATCCCAAAGAGGACTGCAAAACCCTGGTCTTCCTTAGCCAAAAATTGCAGAGATACAGTGAATAATACAATGATAGCTTCTCCCTCAAGAGTCCAACCTCTGCAACCTCTGAAAATGACTAAGAAAAATCATAATATAGGCAAGCCAACCTCTTCCCTTGCCTCTAGGGGTCGAGCTCATCCTTCTAGGAGCTGTTTCAACTAATTCTAAACTAAGCACTACAAACTAGGCAGTCAAAACAACTTGCCTCTATAAGTTAGGAAACCAATTCATTCATTTAATTTTCACCCTTTTCATGAATGAATCTTCTAGAAGAAGTACATAAAAGTAAAAGTGTCTTAAAAGTACAATAATTAGATCAAATAGAATCATAATTCACCCCAAAAAGTCAAACTGGGTCAAACTGCGTTTTTCTGAGCTGTACAGTGCATTTTTGGAAAAATCTACCTGACGGGTTGCGCGCCTTTGGAGCCATCTTTGGGGCACTTGCAGGTGTCCAAATTGGGCAAGAGTAGGCTTGTTGGAAAGGTATGTGAGTCTACTTTCCAACCCAACTAGAATTTGTGAATTTGGAGTTCATTTTCCCTGTCAAAAATCAAATCTCCCAAGACTACTTTCTGCAATTCAAAAAAGTGGCAGAAAGTCATTTTTTGCTAGTTTTTTGACTTTTTGGAGGCCCAAAACTTCACCAAATCTCAAGTCCATCCATGAGCATGTGCAAATTTGCATGAAAAATCTGGAAATGCTAAGTTTTTTCCAAATGGAGTTGCCATGATGAAGGGTCGCGCGGGGGGTGAGACCCATTAATGGGAAAAACCTGCAAATGGCACAAAAAATTCACATTTGACAAAATTTTCTCCAAATTTCTTGAAATTTGGGCTGGCAGTCCCCAATAAGGTACCATGCTTAGTCAAAGAGGCTTTGGCCAAAATTTGGAGTGGATTGGGCGTTTTCCTTCGTTTTTGTGCTTTGGCCAACCGTCCTTGGAGCACCTTCGTTCTCGCCGGTATTTTTGACATTTCTTTAAAAGCATTAGACCTGTGCAAAAAGTGAAGGAGGTTTTTCTTCCTTGGCATGTTGTGGACAAAACCCTCTCTCAGTTTTCCAAAATTCATCTTTCATTGCTCTGGAATATCATTTGAGTGCGACTTGTCCCGATGTGTGAAACAAGGAATTTTGTCGAAATGGAGCGAAATGAAGGGGATAAGAGGCTTCTAAATTCTTGGGGAAATTTTTGGGAGTGGGGAAGGATGTTAGGAAGTAGGGGAAAGTGGAATCTCAAGGATTGAGTGAGGGAAAGGGGTCCAAAAGGGAAAAACACAGGCCCAACCTAGAAAATTGCTAGGTTGTAGCTAGAAACTAGGGTTTGTGCAAAAATGAGGAATTTGGCGGATCTAAGGGATGGGAAGTGTTTGATAAGGTACTTTAAGGATAGGGGAAGGTGTATGAACATCAGGAAACAAGTTTTTCCGGTGATTTGACCATCCAAGAGAAATTGGCTTTCAAAACCCTAGGAGAGGGAAATGACCTTGCCAAGGCACAACCGAAGCATGAACAAGGTGTCAAATAACTCATTAGACACTGACATGATAATGAAAAACCTATGAATGATGATAGAATTAGATGAATGATGACATGGACCGACATTTGGACAACTTTAGAAGGAGTGAAAGCAAACCCTAGACCTAATGCCTAGTGACCAAATTTTGCTTGAAGACTCACTGAAATGACAAAATTTGACCTTGACACTTCAAAATCACTTTGTAAGAGCATATTTGATCACTGGAGGAAGGCTGGAAAAACTGACACTAACATGATGGACCCATGGTGATATGACCAGTGAACGGAACAACCCAACCCGACTTGGATGCGCAGTGAAAGTGTCATGTTCAAGAGCGACTTGCTACCAATAAAGTTTCTTCAAGTTTTCTTCCCAATTTTCCCCAGTCATTGCTGACCAGTACCTCTTTATTCTTGTCAAGCTTGAGGAGGATAACATATGCTTGTTCTATAATTTTCCCTTCGGGCAAACCCATCGCTATGTTTTAACGAGCCTAGTGATAGTGAAACTCGTTCCTGTCTGTATGGACAAGTTTGTCACTATTGAGTTTTAATGAGTTTAGCGACAAAGATAACTTGGTCCTTTTTAATTTTAGAGAGTCTGAAAAGGGACGTAAAGAAAACTCCAATAATCCTTTTTCGTTATATAATCCCTTGAGTCTGAAAAAGTATAAAACAATAAAAAAGGGATGAATTTTTGGTACTTTTAATGAGCCGAACAAAACAAGCGCTCGATCTTTTTGTGTAATAATCCCTCAAGTCCAAAAAGATTAAAATCTAAAGGAGGGATAGCACTTCCGGTCACTTTAACGAGCTGGAGAGGCCAATTGCTCGACAATCTTTTCATATTTTACGAGTCAGTTGAAAAGAGCTTAAAGGAGACTCGTTTTTTGAGGAACGAGTGATAAATTTGGGTAGCAGCTAATTCTAGGTAAGGTTTGGAATTTTCCAATCATGGCAGTGTCATAAGGATGGCTAACAGGATCACTCTTCGCAGCTATTCCTCAAAAAGGGTAAACAATCAAATGGAGGTGAATGATCAGCCAATACAGAGTGGAGGTGATGATGAGAACACGACCAAGGCTTCAAAGGCTGATGATAATACATTCACAATGGTTATTTACTGGACAATGGTTCATTTTTTTAATGAGCTTAAACTCTAGGGGAACATTTGCTCATTGCTTATGTTTATTTTTTAACGAGCTTGAATTCCGCGTTAAAACTGCTCGATATAATGGTCATTGATTACCTTGATTTTACCATTGACAACTTTGTTCTTTCAAAGGCTGTACTGCCTGCTCAATTGCTTCATCAAACTTGTTAGAAACGCACAATATATGTTTGAAAAATGAGTTAAAACACTAATATTTTACTTGAATTACGTGAAAATCAATTTAAAAGTGCTTTTTACCTCTCATTTTACCATTTCATTTGAACTTTGGTTTGTTGGAGCTTTGGAGGTGCTTTCCCCTTTAATTTTCACCAGTTGATTCTGGGAGATTCTGTGGACAATTCTTGGCGCCGTCTGGACCAGGTAGGAGCTAAACTTGAGCTCTTCAATTTCATCCTTTGCTTTTTGAATTATGAGCATGTTTTTTGGTCTTTCTGAGCCTCTGGGGGTTGAAAAACTCGCCCTGGCTCCATCGCACCTATTCTATATCGAAAGGTGCGATGCATGTTGGCTTGGCCATTGGCCAGTCAACATGCATCCCACCTAGAACACTGCTGGGGGTGCGATGGGCGCAAAGAGGGAAATTTATGCACAGTTTTTCATGGAAATTTTTGCCTATTTTTCACCAAATCAGGATCCTGACTCTTCTCTTGTTTGATTTAGAGATTCATTGGAGCAAAATGCCTGTTACATGGCGAGAACGTGAGCATGAAGGAGAGGACATGCTTGCTTTACATGATCCGATTACGGTAAATGCACTGCAGAACTGTGGCCTGTTCAAGTTTTTCCGCATCTCTAGCATGAGGCAACAAATCAACTTGTTGAAATATTTTCTCGATGCATGGGATCCTACCACCCAGGTGTTCTAGATTAGGGGTAAGTCCATCCCCTTGACTGTCGTGGACATCTATTTTTTGACCGGCTTATCGCGGCGGGGTGCTCCTATCTCATTATCAGGTTCGGCCCGTGGGGGTGAATCTGTGAGAGATTACATTCGCAGGTATTGTAGAGAGGGATCTCAGCCGAGTAAGGACAACAAGATCAATATCCGAGATGTCACTGACAGGTCCCTGAGGACCATTCTGTTCACTTTTGCTAGACTGGCTGGTAGTGCGGCACTTCACGTGGCCAACAGGTCTTATATGCAGTACGCCTTGGAATGCCTTGAACCAAAGGTGTTCAACTGGTGTGATGCAGTACTCTCTGTGATGAAAGAACAACTGACCAAGGTGAAAAATGGAAGATTGAAGAACTTTGGATACGGTTCTATTTTGACCGCTTTTGCCTTGGAAAAGATCCCGCTGATGCAGCCGCAGTATGTTTCACTTGGTTTACCTCCACCGACTGAGCCACGGATGCAGATATGGATCGACCTTATGGACAGACATGTTGGTCAGTCCTAGATTTCCTTTTCTGATACCTTTTTCGAGTGGTTCAAGCGTCAGGAGATGGTTTTTTTCCGAGTATCCATATGCCGGTATGGATTTCCGGGGCGACCCAAATTTGGTACTGTCGGTTGGTGAGCAGTGGGGTGTCATCGGTAAATTCTCTGACCATATCTCTATTTATCGTTTCTCTTTATAATGTTCTTGTGCTTTCTTCTATCAGGACTAATCAAAACTCATGTGCTCATGCAGATGTTGGACCAGTCCGGCCAGTAGTACGCCTGAGAGTGCCAGCTGCCGCTCCAGCAGGAGAGGCTGTGGGAAGGGCTATCCTTCGCGACCTTGATGTGGCCGAGACTCTTTCAGCATTGCAGGATCAGGTCGAAGGCCTCACTCTTGGTATTCCAGACGTGAGGACTGACGAGTTGCCCCTGAGGTTGCAACGAAATACTACCGATGTGCCGAGTCGATGGACTAGGCTTTTACGCATGATTGCACAGGCGGTGACTTGTTATCACCAGCATCATTAGACTAGGGTGCCCCCTAGCGTTTTGAGTTTTGGGTCATTTGACCAATTTTGTCTTGGTTACAGAACATTATGTGTAAACCATAAACAATTATATATATATTTTTGATTTTTGGCGTTTTATTTTGGTTAAGTTACATGATCTTGATGCAAATACTGATGAAATTCTTCTTTTTATAAATGTTGCAAATGTCTATCTAACACATAATTTGCCAATGAATCTGTTAATGTGTTTAAGTTTTTGGAAATATGCTGATATTGAATAAAATCAAATTGCCTTTCCAAAATCTTGACCCTTAGGAACATGCAATAGATAGCTGGATTTCGGACGGAGTAGATACCAGTGAGTTGTAGTATGACGAGCTGTGAGTCTAGCCTGACGACAAGTCGGCTTATGCCATGCGTGATGGAATCAGAGAGAAGTTCTATCAGCGCGCTATATTCTGCGATGTTATTTGTTGACCGACCAATACATACCCCTCTGAAACTTACTAACTCGCCACTTTGATAAAAAATGGCCCAGGCCGCAGAAGATAGGTTCCGCGAACTACGACTCGCTCCGTCGACATATCCAAAAAAAGATTCCAATAGGTTCGACATCTGCGAAAAAAGTAAAAAGTGGATTACTTGACCAAAATAATTACTCTTAGCGAAAACAAAAATGTAACAAAAGCATATGGGTTACCATACTGAATCATGCGTAGTAACGCTTAAGGTACAACCCGTTACGGGGTTGCGCCAGTGGAATCCCGTCATAATCCATTAACTCATATGCTCCTTTTGCTAATACACTCTTAACAATATAGGGGCCCATCCACAAAGACTTGAACTTACCTGCTCCCAATTTATCAGATTCCTGGTCGTAAAGTAAGACCAAGTCACCTTCTGAGAAGACACGGGGTTTGACATTCTTGTTGAACTGTACCTTGACTCGTTTCTTATGGGCTTCTTTAGCCAAAGCAGCATCACGACGGGTTTCATCCAATTGGATTAGTTCCAAGAAACGAGCCTCCTCTTCTGAAGTTCCGGGGAGAAGGTCGACTGCGAGTTTGAGGGACGAGATTTCACACTGAACTGGTAAGATTGCTTCTAGGCCATACACCAGTTGAAAAGGTGTAAACCCAGTTGCATTCCTTACCGATGTTCTTTATGCCCACAAGGCTGAGTACAGGATCAGGTGCCAAATCCTTTTGTGGACTCCAATCATCCTTTGCAGCATCTGCTTCAGGACTTTGTTGATTGCTTCAACTTGTCCATTGGCCTGCAGGTAATATGGAGTAGAGCTGTCGTGGGACAACCCCAATTTGGCAGCCAATTCAACCGTCATGTGATTGCGAAAATGCGATCCATGATCTATGACTATAGCCTGTGGAACGCCGAATCTGGCGACTACATGATTGAAATAGAAAAGGGCAGCTGTTTCATCGGTGTTATCTAATGTAGGCATCGCCTCGGCCCATTTGGTAAAATAGTCTACTGCGACTATGATATACCCATGCCCCCTGGTCGAGGTGGGGTTACATGTCATGAAATCAATGCCCCATTTGGTGAATGGCCCAACAACAACTATCGGTTGTAGGGGTGCGAGTGTTTTTCTGGTTTTGCTATCGAAAATTTGACATGCATGGCAACTTCTGACGGTGGTTATGCAATCTTTGAACATTGTTAGCCAGAAGTATCCTGCTCGTAAATTTTTTTGTGCCGTAGCGTAACCAGATTGATGCCCCCCACACGTGCCTGAATGGAAACCATTCAGGACTTTTTCGGCCTCCTCATGGGTGAGGCACCTCCTCAGAACTGTATTGACACCACGACAGTAAAGTGTATCACCGACAATCATGTAGTCTTTTGATTGGTATCGAATACGTTTTTGTTCCGAGCGAGAGGTATTAGACCTATATTTTTGGGTTTGGAGATAGATGATTATATCTCCATACCACGGATTGCTTCAAGATATCAGAAACCAAGATTCATCCATGATGGTTTCTTCGGATGTTTCATCGTTGGACGACGATGGGAGATCGCATAGTAATTCTGCGAAAACCAGGGATTTCTTTGATTTGGATTTTACGAATTCCAGATCAAACTCTTGAAGAATTGCTATCCATTTTGAATATTTGCCCCCCAGCAACTGTCGCGACAATATATAAGTCATGGGGTTGCAATTTGACAAAATGGTAGTTTCGAAAGAGGACATATTGTCGAAATCGCTGTATCGCTTGAACAGCTGTGAGAGCTAGCTTTTCAACATAGGAATACTTGCTTTCTGTATCATTTAAGTTTCTACTCAAATAATATATGGGATGTTCAATTCCATTGTCTTCTTGAACTAAAACCATTGCAATGGTTGTGTCCGCTGTAGCCAGATACAGGTTAAAGTCCTTTTGATAATCAGGAGCGTACATTAATGATGCTTTCATTAGGGATTCTTTTAAAGCATCAAAGGAAGCTTGCGCGACCTGATCCCAGACGAAGGGTACTTCTTTTTTCAATAGACGTGTATAACCTTTAGCATGTTCGGCATAATTTGGAATGAACCTCCTCAGAAATTTTGCTTTCCCTTGGAGTTTCTGAATCTAAAGCAAATTTGAAGGTGGAGAAAAATTTATGATTGCCTGAACCTTACATGGGTTGAGACGGATCCCGTCCTCCGAGACTACAAAGCCAAGCAAACGACCAAAACTGACACAGAACACACATTTGTGTGGATTGAGTCGTATCTTGTAGTGTCGGCAACATAGAAATATCGCTCTCAAATGCTGCGGATGATCGGTCCGATTTCGCGAATGAGCCGGAAGGTCGTCGAGATATGGTTGAACGATGTTTTTGATGTCATGGAAGGCATAATTCATTGCTCTCTGAAATGTTGCCCCTGTTTTCTTTAAACCAAAGGGTAATTTGCGATATGCAAATGTGCCCCACAGACAAATAAATGCAGTCTTTGACTGGTCCTGTGGGCGGATATTTATTCGATTATACCTGGAGAATCCATCCATAAATGAAAAGATTTCACATCCGGCGCATTCATCAATTATCTGGTCAATAAAGGGTGTAGGGTAGTTGTCTTTTGGAAAAGCTTGATTTACATCCCTATAATCGACGCACACTTTAATCGTTCCTTGTTTTTCATCACAGGAACAATGTTTGATACCCAATCGGTTAGAGGAACCGGGTAAATAAAACCAGCATGGAGAAGTTTTTCAACTTCTGCCTTGATGGCAACGGATTTCTTGGGGTGCACCTGCCGTAGCCGTTGTCGTACTATTTTGACATCTGGATACATCTTTATTTCATGTTCAACTATACTCGAGTCAATGCCTGGCATTTCATCATATGACCAAGCAAAGACATCTCTGAATTCGCGAAAAAGAGCGTTATATATTTCCAGTTCTGAAGGAGAACAACATTTTCCAACATAAATATTCTCTACAACATCCGTTTTGGTCGAGATATTTATGGCGATAGTCTCTTCAATATTGGAAAAGTTTCGCTCGGAATCCACCGTGTTTACAATATTTGATAGGAAATCAAAAACTAAAGGATGATGAAGGTCATCAGGAGTATCTTCTTGACAATCCTAAAGATGGGAACGATGTTGGTAATTTTCCCATGGCGCCCCGTCAATTATCATTGACTGAACAATTCCTTTGTCGGTGTAATGCACTTGCGACCAAGGATCTGAAGGGGTGCCATATTCCTTAGACCTATCTATCCAAACGCTTGATGAGCACTGATTTGGGTCTGCCTCCCATGCCAAAAACATTGATTGCTACAATATTTCTATTGAACTTGGAGGCAATACCTGCAGATGATCCATGTTAATATCGTTTTCTGAGATCTTTTGAATTGAAGATATCATATTGCAGGTTCCTACCGTCGCCACTTCCGCCAGATTGATTGGAGGTGGGAGAGCAAAAGTTCCCATTAATATAGGGTCTTTTAGTAGGCCTACTCTGATATTTTGAAGCGAATGGGGGCTTCCATGGATCATCAGAATGCTTCCCGTAACTTGGGAACTATTGGGGAGAAATGTTTGTTGGTCGACGATTATAATTCCTCCTTGAAAATGAAATGCAATCTTCCTAAAGTAGGTCGACACAACTGCAGCCATAGCATATATCCAGGGCCTTCCTAGTAGGATGTTGTAATCGAGGTTTTCGTCGATTGCTTCAACATCTATTTCTACTGTTTTCCCCCCAGTTCAACTTGAAAGTTACTTAGAATCCCATATGGGGTATATGTTTGTCCATCAAATGCTTTTAATGTCGTCGAAGATCGTGACAAGGTTGGAGATCCTAAAGTTTTCCAGCAACTCATCGACATGATACATGTAGATGCCCCCTCATCAATAATTATTAGATGAACAGTTTTGTTGAGGGCTTTCACTTGAATGAGGAAAGCGAGTTGAGCTGGTAACTGAGGATCATATCCTTTGTGATTAAAGGACACAAGATTAGAATCCTTTGGGTCAATCCCACCTATTGCTGATAATAAAGCCTGCTTTTGGGAGGGGAAATTTTGCAGTACCTCAAGTGTTGACATAGCAGATGGCGATTGGGCCAGATCTTCCACTATATTATAATGTTGTGCTGCTCTGGCACGAGGATTAAATGTCGACTTGTGTACTACTCCCTTTGGCGGTTTTATTGTTAGCTCTGGAATGATGGGTGGCGCAACTTCTGTCGAAGTTGTTGTTGAACTACTAGGTTGATCTTTATCCTTGTTGTTCGACAACTGTGGATTCCCATAATATTTATTCCTTGTTGTTATCAAAGCATCATTTTGCTGTTTTGAAACCGACAACATCAGCACTTGGGACGGGGAAGCATTGTCACTAGAAACCAGATTTGTTCCTGGATTTGGAAACGAATCAGTCAATACCGCCGAGGTTTTTGAATTCTTGAAGAATTTTCTAAGCTCAACTTTATATGGACAATCTTTTGTCTAGTGATCCTCATCACATATAAGACATGGACGATTTGGTTTCTTATCTCCATAAGGGTTTGCAGAAGATCTTTTAGCTGATGATTCCCCCTGTTTCTTCTTCTTCCCTTTGTTTTTCTTCTTGCCCCCTGGTTGCTTGGTTTCTTTGCCTTTATCAGTTGAGACGACATTTACTTCTGAGGCGAGAAGTTCTTCTTTTGCATTTTGACTAGAAATCTTACGGGCCTTTTTAGATGTAGCCTTTGTCGATTTGGTGTTTGTCGTACCAATCACGCCATTGCCGGCATGAGAGTCATTGTTCAATTTAGGAGGGGGAGGAACGGAAAATTTCGGCTTGAGAGCGTCGGGGATTTTATCATAGAGCGTGCTAGACTGAGTATAAATAAAGTCTAAATATTGCACACGAGCAATAACTTGCTCTTTAGTGACGACTCCTCCCTTTGCCACATCTTCTGTAATGGAAGGTAATAATGACTTAATAAACCATTCAGCTAAAAGCTGATCAAGAACATACGTTTTTACCATTCTACGACGACGTCGCCACTCATGAATATGATCAGATATGTGAGTGGCCGTTGTTTGCTTGAAATTGGTAAGAAGTTTTTTTCCTGTTTCGTACCTTATGGGTAACTGAAAATGGGTTAAAAAGGTTGTGGCTAGGGCACTGAAGTTATCAAACGAAGCTCTAGGTAATTCGATATACCATTTTGCTGCCGGACCAGTTAACATCCTCTGAAAAAGGCGAAGCCTAATCGAATCATCATTTAGGGTGTTTGATGAACACCATAGATGAAATGTCATCATATGATTCGACGGGTCTTCACTCGGATTTCCATTAAATTTAGGAATATCTGACGGAAGTTTATGTGGAATCGCTGGCCACCAAGGGGCGTAAGCAATTGGATCGTTTGTTAGCCGATTTAGATCTGGTAACTCTAAAGTTGCCACGAAGGGTAACTGTTGATTCAGGTTTGGCAAAGCATACCCAGGATAGGATGGAATTGCTTGAGCAGTTGGTCTTTGCATACCAGCATAGTGCATTTGATGCTGGTAACTTTGGTAAGGTTGATGGGCATAACCATTGTAGAATGGTTGATTTTGACCATTTTGAATATACGGCTGCCCATTATTCGCAAAGATTTGTTGCTCAGATCCTTGGTATACTTGTTGGAATTGCGGTTGTTGGTATTGCACCAGCCATGGTTGTGAAGCCATGTGCTGTTGTCCAATACTGACCGTTTGACCAAGATGAGGGGTAATTGTACCCGTTTGGGCCTGTGTCATTCCACTAGTTGGCGATTGTGGTTGAGTCGCAGGGATAAGAGGCTGTTGCATTACAACCTGAGAAACCTGAGGTTGGCATACATCAGGCAACGCTTGTACTTGCGACACCGTCATAATAGCCGACGTAGTTGGTATGTTTGACATAGGTAAACATTGTTGCATCGAATATACAACTCTTGGTTGTTGAGGCAGTATTGGCACCCAACCGTTAGATGTAATTCCAACATAACCTGAATTTTGTTGTGAACTCTCGTATGGTTGTCCTCCCGGAGGAGACAATGAAAGGGTAGATTGCCCCCCATACGGCAGTAATCCGGTACTCAAAGGAATTGTTTGTCCTTGAGGACCCGACTGCCCAAATTGACACCGTGAAGGATCAATTTGTTGAGACTCAACATAAGAGTTCCCAGATATTATTCCGGATGAACAAACGAGAACAGACCATACTGTCGAAATAGCCCCTGAGTGGGCCCCATCTAGCGGTTGAGAGCTTGTTGGGACAGATGGTATGCCGACAAACATTGTTGGAGTGACAGCAGGAAGTTCTTCCGTTGCTGTGTCGGATGACATAGTCCTAGATGTCGATGGTTGTTCAGACATTTCTAGTCTATCCAAAAGATTGCCTAGCGATTCTACAGGAGCTCCTGATAACGGTAGACCAATTTCTATTGAAGAAGGATATAGGGTGATCCCAACTCCAACTTGCGATGGAGGATCCTCCACATTCTCTTCTATAGCAATCAGACCAGGTGGAAGAGAAAGATCGTCAGGTCCGTAAAATACTTCTGGTGCCGAAGAAGGTATAGAATCTGCAGCGACAGATGTTTGGGGAATAACACCTTCCGAATCAGCTGTAGATGGAGCTGGTTCAGTAATACAAGTGTTTACTTTCACACTAGGATCAGTTCTACTGTCCTTTGGTGGCTGCGGAACTTCTTCCGTAAAGGCAGGGATACCAGAAATGGTTGGAGTAACCGGAGTTTCCGATGGTGTTGGAACACTCGTTCTAACTTTACCAGGGGATTTGGAACTGGTTAAACGAGTTCGCTTCATCCGTAACAATTTTGATTCTGGAGACAAAGACGGTTGACTCGTAAGCCTCCGCGAACGACGGGGTTTCAATTGACTTTCTTCCACGATTGCGGATTACTCGATCAACTAAAAATCAAGGGGAAATATGTTTCCAAATTAAGTGAATTTTAGATGCTTTGACACAAATTGCTTTTTCAATTTTTAAGAGTCGAGAAAAAACAAAAGATGACTCTAGTTGCCTTCGATTTTTAATGAGCTTGAAGTGACAAGTTCTCAGATGGACCTTTTCCTTTAAGGAGTCTGAAAAGGAACGAAAGAGACTGCTATGGAAATCTAGACAGAGGGATTACCAAGCCAATCGCAAAACTGCAGAATACTTTTTACGGTACTGTTCAGTGCATTGCTATCGATAGGGCGGCAGAAACGACTTCCTATGGATAAAGGATAAAGCCTATTGTGGTCTCCCAATATATACTCGACGGTACGTGGGAGCACAAGTCCGTACTGGCACTTATCATTTCAAAGTGGAGGAATCACCCAACCAACAATGAAAACAATAGTTACTAGGCTTTATGACGCCGGAATACGTCTCTAGCCTAGACTTCTAAATGTTGTGCGTTAGGTTCCAAAGCGTTTTTAGATTCATTAAATTTATTTTACAGTTGATCTTGCTTAAGAAATTTGCCTTTCAGGTTCACCGCGTGATGTAGATGTACAATTCCTAAAATGCAATCTAAGATGATAAACAATCGTTTAATATTATTTTTTTTGCAATGAAAATCCTAGCTACTAAGGAAAGAGAGACGATATTCTTTCAACATAGAGCAGAGAGCACACACTATATGCACTGTCCTAAATCAAACCAACAAACAGTCTAAATGCAAATGCACATGCATGTATTTGTTTTCAGCCTTCTTAATGTGTGAATGATAAAAAGAAAGCTATGCGCAAATTTGAATTATTTTCAAAGCAACATTACTAACAAGTTTCTTTTCAAGACAAAATGAAGGCAATGATGACACTTTGCGATTTGGAATTGAAAACTTGTTTTCGACACTTGAAAAAATACTAATTAAAATCAAATACAAGTGTAATCGACTATCAAGAACAATCAGATTCTCTTCTATGACTGAAAATGACACTTGCGACACTTCCAAATCAAGAAACGACAGTTCAATTACGCTACTTCTTTGTAAAAGAGAACTGGAAATGGATCACAATACATAAAAACATTTACAGTTCATTGCACAATGGAGGTGGAATAATGGCAAGGAAGGGGGTTTCAACAGAGGTATACTGACTATAGACAGCGAAACTACTGAATAGAGCTGAAAAGAGTGAACACAGAAACTAAAATCTAAGTGTAGAAGAGGTCTTGTCTGATCAGTGCACCTGTAACATAGGGAAAGTGAGATGCAATGCACCTACTACACACGGGAAGTGTGATGCATCCAACTTCCAAAGAAGAGACAGTGTGATGGTCTAGGGACGAGACTTCAATTGGGTTCCGGGTCACAGTTTGCATCTCAGTTCAGGGATTTAGGCCGAGCAAGTGGTAATCAGTAAATAAATCAAAGGGGTAGATCTAAGGAGGTTACTACAGCCAGCACAAGGGCAATTAGAGAGCTTGTAAATCGATTGTTCAATTCATAAACAAAACCCGGAGATAGACTGAAGCAACATTGATCTACTTTGCACTTGCATAGCAAATGCAGTTCGAAGGCTAGCTGGCTTGACTTCAGGCTCCGTCTGTAAGTTTATAAAGCAAACAAATGTAGACAAACAAACAATCTATTCGCTCCCCAGCGGAGTTGCCATTTTGTTATCGGGAAATCTAGTGTCTATGCAAAGCTGCTAGTCCCACTAAGGCTGGTAGCTACCTTAGAAATAAACAAACTAAAACCACTCTCGTTTTCCTTTATGAGAAGTAGATAATAGGGGAAAGAAGGAGACCAACCTCTGTCTTGCGCTTGGCTCCTTGCTTGATTCCTCTCCCTTCAGATAGATCTTTGCCACTCGCTTCCTTGTCTACCCAGCTTCAAAGAACACCTGTAGAATCAAAGCGGCATAACACTATCCAAGAACATATATCTACTATCATAAACAATATAGGACCAGATATATATTGACCACACAAATGCATATATCATCAATCATACAAGAATGTGGAGAAAAACTTGAATAGCTTTGTTAATAATCAAGAATAGCAAAGAGGATTACAACCAATTGTTCTGACCCAGCATCATCCTCTCAGCAAGAAAGCCCTTCTTCACCTCATGAAAAGCTTAGATCACCCAACACTATGATGTTACACCAAGAAACCAGCAGCACTTCCTTACAAGATACAAAATTCCAGCCTCTGGATCTCTGGGATGAGGGATCCATATATAGATGTTTGCAAGGGGGGTGAGTCATCTTTTGAGATTTGATTAGTGTCCTCTCTCTGATAGTTCTTGATTCCACTTGGAGATTAATGATCTCTTACTCATCCCTGGGTGAATGTAGAGAGGCAAGTGTCACAGGAGAAGTTTCTGGAAGATTCCATGATCCTCCACCTTGCAGATTGACCATGCCATTTGTCCACTCTCGCCCATCGTACCCCATAGAAGGGCTTTTCAGTATGCATCGCACCTCCTGTGTGTATTTAGGTGGGATGCAGCGCACTTTGACCATGGAGCATGTGAGATGATCCAATTTTGACCAGTTCTGAGTAGTTTTTCATGGAGAACTTGTGGGAGAAGATGTAATCAGTTGACCTTGTTCTTTTAGAGGTTGAAACAACACTTTTAGGGACTTAAGAGCCCTTGGTTTATGGACATTTATGATTGGGGTTGCAGTGCCCAAAAATGTCTATAACACGGATGCATGTATAGCTATATGTGTATGTATGTATGAATCTTTCTAAAATGTGATGCTGGTTTAACCATCACTTTGGATTGCTGGCTAACTTGCCTTCCATGTTGTGATGCATCTTTGCCCATTTGTTCCCTTCTTAACTGCGTCCTATCATAGGTTTCCAAGGGGCGCACTCATCTCAACCCTCGTGTGTTAGAACCTCTCATGCGCCTTCCTTGCCTCACTGCAACTATCACACCCTTGTTGCCAACAAAGTTATCTTACTTGCCTCTGTGCAAAATCGCGGTTAAGGCATTACCATACGACCCATTGTTAGGACTCCTACACTAAACGGTTTGATGTATAATCAGGACTTCTTATCGGGGAGATTGCCTGACATGTTGGTGGGTCCAACATTGTCAACATTTTTGGCGCTAGGAGGAGGGCCAGATGACAAGCTGTGTCCTCTCATCCTGTATGAACCTTTGCATATCTATCATGGATTCTTGTACTCTTCTCCATCCACGATGTTTTTCGTACCACGAAGATGTCACTATCACGAGGGAGTTTTTCGATCACTTGTCCACTTACACGTATGAGGGTGAAGGTGAAGTGGCATGGCCTGAGTTCTTACATGAATTTCTTTCCATGCTTCATGAGGAAGATGGATGTTCTGACGAACATTCCAGCTTGCTGCTTGCATACACACTTCACAAATCTCCACATTGGTGGCTGTGCAGCCTATCGGCTGACAGCGTGCACTCACTTGAGAACTTTTGTGATCTTGTTGAAGACACTTTCTATCATTTTGATCCAGACCATCTTGAGCAAAAACTATTACAACAACGAAGGCTCCGCATGAATCGACTATGGATTTTTGGCAGCTTTCGTGATTTGCAGTTTCAAGCTCAAAAGATCCAGATGAATTTTTTCTATCTTTGGGGCCAATTCGAGTATTGTGTTAAGAAATTTGGTCATCCCAAGAAGAAGTTTGAAATCAAACCTTGCTCAACATTCTTCAATGATGGAGGTGCGCAATCTCAGATGGAGATGGTCACTACAACAAGTGACTGTCCATGTCCCCTCATAAAACAACTCCACCACTGCAGAGTGATGTGGGAGATCATGCTCATACATCTGTTCAGCTATCACATCCTCCCAACATCACTTCGCTTAATTTTCTCGTAGATTTTGTTGTGAGTCCATCGAATTGTCATATGAATTATGTTCCACAACCTCCATCTTTGCACTTAGATGTTCTTCTGAATGATAACATCTTGTGTTCTTCCATTTCGGAATCTACACTTGTTGTAAACGAGGAATCAGCCACTGACGGAGTTGGTGTTGCACAACCAACATGCGTTGTCATTCATGAAGAGTATGAGTGGGAGCTTGAGCATCAACACTCGGCGAAGGATGACTCCCTTCCGTCCGAGCCCCCTCTATTCCTTCCTGACATCTTTGGTGAACTTGCCATCCATGATTTCACATGTGTATCTTCATCCACATATGCACCCATCGTTGATCACTTGCAAGACACACCAGATGTCAGTCCATCATCCAATAACAGAGAGGATAAGTTATTCATTGAAAATCCACTTGATCTTTCGTCTGCCTTTTCCAGAAACACAAAGTATGAATTTGTTCGCTTCTTATCTACCCCTCTGTTTGATTCATCAGATCATGAGGATGCCGATGAAAGCATTGATTTTTCTGATCATGGCTATCGTGATCCATTCACTTCAATATTCGATCACGATCATGATTCTATCGCAGTTGATTTTTCAAAGCCACCGGTCTATGATGATCTATCTGACAATGAAATTGAAACACTCCAAACAATTGAGGCGCTTCAGCCCGAGCTGATGGTTATGTCAGGCCCTCTCTGTCCTGAGGTTGGTTTCACTTCTGATCAGGAAATTTTTCAATCAACCAAGGCTCCTCACCACTTATTTGTATGCATTGAATATCAATCTCACACACAGATCATGCTTCCTCCACTCGAACTGCATGATCCTATCGCTCATGCATTGGAGGAATCTTACATTACAAGCACACGTGCACGACGCAAGTTGTCTTTGTTTGTTTCGTTTGCTTGCATGTCACAATCAAGAATGTGTGTATGATTCACAGCTGGACGCATTGTCGCACAACACCGTGATAAGTCCATGGACTACTCGTCATCCACTTGTACTCACTTATGTCCTGTGGGCATTTTGAAACGCGAAGTGTGGTTATCTTCATTGTAATATCTTTCTTGCTTGCTGGTTCGTACAACTAGGTTGCTTGCAGACCAAGCCTTTACCAACATGGTTCAACCAATGCGCCGGTGGCTGCTTTGGAAATATCACTTCACGTGATCAGGCGCATGCATTGTTAGCTTAGGAGTAGGAGTAGTATTTGCTTTTAGTTATTTTGCTTGCATTCTTGTTTTCTTACTTGCTTTGTTTGTTTGTTTGTTTGCGTGCTTGTTTGCTTACTAGCTTCGATTTCACTTTTGCTTCTGCTCTTGCTTTGCTTTGTTGTTTATTTATTTGATTTTTTCGTTCATAGGTTAGTTTCGCATGAAGCCATATATGACTCTTGAAACAAGTTGGGTAAAGTACAAGAGGCCTTGTGCAACTATCACTACTTAGTTATCTGTCATCTTGCCTCTGTATGAAGAACTTGTTACTTTTAGTCCATGATACGTCGAAGGAAAATACGTACTGCTCGAAGTGAACCTTAGTGAAAACACAATGCTTGCGAGGTAACTAGTGTCACCTACTCTAGTCAATTGTTTTTGGGTTAACCCTTGTCAGCTCAGTCAAGTAGAGTAAGGTGAGTGGGAAAACCTTAACAAGCACGTCAGAGGTATAATAAACTACTTCTATGCTAGAACAACCTCTTCTTCTCTCAAAAGTTGGGATCCCTCTTCTGCCTCTGAAATGAATAAGTGCTATGCACAGTTCTGAAAAATGGAAAAATTAAAAATGAAAAGTGAAAAAATGAAAAATGAAAAATGAATAAGGCGAAATAAGAGAAAGGCTTCCTACACAGAGAGGTGATGCAAGTAACTCCACCGGGGTACTGACCAGGCTCGCTGGCAGCGGAGCCATGCTTGTGTTCCTATGTGACTCTGCTGGGGTAATGTCCAGGCTTGCTTGCAGCGGAGCAACACAAGAGATGAAACTAAGACTCTGACGACTATACTGCTTGTGCACCAATATACCCCTCAACCCTAATCGAAACAACTGTGTTTCCTTCACTTGGAATATGTGTCAATCGACCAAGAGCTTAGTAGATGCCACACCTTACAATCAAGCTATTGTGAAACCAAGACGAACTGAGAATTGAATAATACTTTCGGAGGTGTTAGACTTGCTTTTCACGAACAAGGTCCATTCAGAGAGCTGGAGTTCTACTAGTGTGTAGCAAAGTGTTGTAGCGGCTACAACCACCCTCCTAAATTTTGCCTTAGCTTCGTTTTGGAGCCTCCCTTTACAACGTCTCGTCAAGTACACAAGCTTCAGTGTTTTTCTTGCAAAAAGACAACCTATCAATCAAATCTTGATGCATTCCCCTCATAGGTTGTTCCTCCAGACTTGGTCTAGCTGCATGCTGGGCAACTCCCGCAAGAAATTGCGCAATTATGGAGGGAAACCAGCCTTGCCTCCAAAAATTGCGCAATTCTGTCTAGTAGCGTGTTAGGCTCCAGAATTGCACAATTCTGCTAGTCAGGCTTCATCCAAAAAATTGCGCAATTCTTCCCAGCAGGGCTGCTTAACCCAGGAATTGTGCAATCCTGGGCAACAGTCAGCTACTCTACACAGAAATTGCACAAATTTCCTGGGCAGCTAGCCCAGCGCCTATCTAGAAATGTGCATGTTCTCCCAATAGTTGGGGAGCCTCTTGCATGTGCAGTTGCGTTGACCAGTTCCATCCGGGACCAAGGAAACTTGACTTGCATGCATGGCTTTATTTTTCCGGAATAGCAAAAGGAAACATGCAAAAAGAATCCCTTGATTTAGGGAGCTATTTTTAGCAGTTGGAGGTTGCATGCAAAGTTCGTTTTAGAATCTTTCCTCCGAGTGTCACCTTTTCCTAGATTGTGGCATGCGCGTCATGAGCCCAAACTTATTTATTCGACGCACGAGAGCTCATTCTTTCACATATATCTTGGAGATCTAACATCCCACAACACATCCATAACTCTTTGACACATCCGGCTTAGTTATTCATGGGTAAGTGGTCTCAACTTGTCTTTTTCAACATTTTTGTCGCTTTTTGTGTCTTCGCTGTGTGAGTGATGTTTGCTTGATTTATTTGAATGCTTGTTGTCATTTACATGCATATTAGCTTGTACTAGCATTGTTTCAATTTTCGTTGCTATCTCACTGCTGTCGCATGCATGAAAATGTTTTGCATGAATGGTCCGCATTTCAGTGACTCGCTTCACTCGCATGCATGTTGGCCTGTTTTCCAAATCTTTCATTTAATGCTTTCATGCATGATCAATCACTTCTAATTTCACTCAGTATTTCCATGCATTCAATTTCACATTTTCTTTCAGTTGCCCATCGGCGAGTCTGGCCAGCCTTGGCTTGGACTTTGCCTTGCCAAGACAACATTGCATAATCTGGGGAAGGAAGGCTTTGTCTTCCTCTCCAGAAATGTGCATTTTTGACCAAGAACTGTCCTCCAGGACTTCTTTGTGCATTTATGAGGGACAGTGACTGCTGGCCCTGAAAATTGCGCAATGCAGTCACTGAGCCTGCAGTCATTGTCAGCTAGAATTGCGTATTGCGCAATTCCAGCAATCAGCGATCAACCTAGATTGCGCAAATCCAATAGCCAATCAGCCTCCCCAGACAGTCCAGACTGCTTTTTGCATAAATCTGGTAGCCAGTCTCCCAGCCTCCCAAAAGAAATTGTGCAATCTTTGCCTATCAGTCCTCAGGTATGTGTTATGTCATTCCTCGAATTTGATTTGTTTTTCGCTGACAGATTTCTTGCCATGCATGTTGCTTTGTCTCCAGATCTTTCGAGTGTTCATCTGCCTCTTAGTAGTACAAGATCAATGGCCTCCAAGAGAGTAGGATCAAAGGACATTGACAAAAGTGCAACTGGGGCAACAGTTGAACGGGTGTCCTTAAGTCTACCGATCTATGAAGATACCAAGCTGTTTCTAGAGAAGGACATCAAGTTGAAATGGTAAGAGGTCAATGAAGCATTTTCAGGCACGTTTGGGGAAGACCTCGAAGACCGCCAGGTGTATGTGAACATTCACAAGTCTGGCTTGTACTGCATTGCATGTAGATACCTCGCATTCCCATGCACGAACATGATACACTGGATCATCTCATACACTGATCCCGAGATGATGACCTTGAGTAGTGTCAGCGGGTCGAAGATTGCAACCTTCTGGGCATAGGTTTATGATGAAATGTATCAGATGTCGGAGCTTTTGACTATCATGGAGACTCCCTTTAGCTTACCCAACAACAGTGCCAACTCTAGAGACATTTTTAAGAACTGGGTAAAGGAGCCGGCTAAATTGACACCCAACCAGATATACAAGACGAAGATACTACGGAAGGCGTATCAATACTTGGTCATATTTTCATGTCGATTGTATGGCCAAGAAAGCACAGAAACTTTCCCATAGAGTTGGGTGATCTCGCTGGAACAACTGGCCAGAGAAGGAAATCCATGTAACTGGTCTGGCATGTTGGCTCATCAACTGAAGGAATAGGTAAAAAAGGCTCGACAGTCACCCGAAGGCATGCAAGCAGAGATCTACATGCTTGCCTACATCTTAGATATTCTCTGTGCCCAATAGGAGTTCCTGGGCTTGAAGTGGGCATGGTCGCCGACGGAGACTGCGGTGAACACGTATTGTAAGTTGTTGTCCAAATGCAACTTCAGAGGAGTTATCGCATGACTGTTCGATCATTTTGTCACCCCAGTCTACAAGATGATATTCGAACAGGATCCACCCTGCATGTCGAAGGCAATAATGGAGGCACTGATAGACATTGCTGATTGGTATGCCTCACCGTTCGGCACCTTCATACGAATGTTCAGTGCGAAGAAGCCTCCGCATGTTCTACTGAAGTTTTCGTTGGACATAGTCATCATGCAGGAAGTAGCATATCACATCTTGATAGGATTGATAGCTAGATTGCACTGAAAGAAGAAGGAACCTTGGCCTGCTCTTCCGCTGTGGATTGGGTTATACGAGATCTAGAGTTTCAAGCTAGAAGATGTTGAAGCAGAGTATATGAAGAAGTATCCATTTGACCTTCGAAGTTACAATCTGTATGTCAACAATTGGATGCAGATATGGAACAATGGGAATTGGAATAGGACATCGACCTTATGTCTCATCACCAAGAGGTCGACTTACCCGCTTCACCGCATCCAGAAGATGATTAAGTCTCAAGCGACCAAGAAGGCCCTGAGATCCTTGGAGATCAGACAAAAGGAGAGATGCACAACATCTCATTTGACGAGTCTCAACATAGAGTTGTGCAGTCTCGTAGAGTGTCAAATCTAGATGATCATACATCTGTAAACATCCAGCAGCCTTGGACGATGCTACTAAAGTGTATGCCAAAGCCATTAGCTCAAGTGTTCACTTTCTGATAACTGAGAATGAGCAAATGGCTAAGGAACTATAGATGGCCAAGTAAGGAGGAGAGTTGGTGACAGTGTCCGCCCGAGTTGAACTGAAGAAGGCAATACTAGATGAAGTATTGTCCCTTGACACAATTATGCGATCGTTGTACTCCAAGTTTGGTACCGTGCATAAGGCGGTCATCCATCTCAACGGATGGCAACAACGATGTGCTAGAAGAGCACGTATCTTGATGAAATTGAATGCTGCTATTGACTACATGCAAACATGGACTATGAGATACAAAGGAACCCCGCTTCACTTGCTTAAGATGATGAAGGCCAGTGCGGTTGAGCTGAAAGCACGTATCCAGAGTCAGATCCATAACTATGAAGAGCTCCCAAAGCTCATGACTAGTATACAAGCTTCCCATGCATGTGTATTCAAGAGTATGGATGTTGTGGTGCATGGACATGCGATCCCATCCATTGGGACTCTCACCTTGGCGAAGACAAAGGCATAGGTCTGACTAAAGCTTGACTCGTACTTTGACGAGTTGATGCGTATTGCCACCGGCCCAGACTTGCTCGTCAGTGCAGACATCATGCACAAGTATGTTGTTGGTCTAGCTGCATTGAAGACAATGATGCACATGCTTTTAGATGAGTTGGACAGAGGAGCCCGAGCAGTGTATCTGGATGCTATGGAGGCAAGAGTCAGGTTCCAAAAAGATGTCACCTTGGAGCACTTGGACACCATCACAGACTAACGATCTTGGTATCAGTACCTTACTATTGATCATCGCGAGGATGTTGAGGAGCTGGACTTCCATGGTTGTCTAAGTGATAGTAATGTCTAGCATGGCTTGCTCAAGCCATTTTGTCTCACATGGGTACATGTGCATTGTAATGAAATGTCTTGTCAAGTGTAAGTCAATTGTCGATAGTTAGATGTAACAATCATAGAGTAGATGAAGAGTCATGAGGGTAGATGAACTATCACAAAGGGGAATGTCGAGGGTCACCCCACCCTTTGCTATAAATAGTCACTCATAACTCATTGTAAAGGCTTTTGGTTAGCCAAGCTTCTGATAAGACTATCTTGGAGAGAGCTTGGACAGTATTGTAACGAGCCTTTGCTTCTCCACTGCATAGAGCTAGTACATCTCTTTGGAGGAGCAGGCGGTTGTGGCTATAACGTTTCGCTATTAGAACTAGTGGTTGGACATGGATGTATTGTATGACTCGAACTTACACTTTTTAATATAACAAGAGCTAGCACATTTCATGCATATGTTATATTGTATTCTATGTTATCTGGTTTACTCTAAATGATATATGTATATGTTTACTTATGCATGCATGTATAGATATTTGTGTATGTATGTATGAATCTTTCTGAAATGTGTTGTTGGTTTAACCATCACTTTGGATATGTATGTATGAATCTTTCTGAAACGTGTTGTTGGTTTAACCATCACTTTCGATTGCTAGCTAACTTGCCTTCCATGTTATGATGCATCTTTTCTCGTGTGTTCCCTTCTTAGCTGTGTGCTATCACAGGTTTCCATGGGGAATACTCATCTCAACCCCTGTGTGTTAGAACCTCTCATGCACCTTCCTTGCCTCACTGCAGCCGTCACACCCTTGCTGCCAACAGAATTATCTTACTTGCCTCTGTGCGAAATCGCGGTCAAGGCATTACCGTACGACCCACTGCTAGGACTCCTACACCAAATGGTCTGAGGTATAATTGGGACTTCTTACTAGGGAGATCCCTTGTCATGTTGGCGGGTCCAACACCGTCAACATATTCCCTCTACTTTATCTCTTGAATAGATTCTCTTCATCATTAATGTTTCGTTTTTTTCCCTCCTAGCTTTGTTGGCTTTACTTTTCTTTAATTCATACCCTGTTTAATTTTTCCAGCTCTTATTTCTATCCCCTACCATAAAATCTTTATTGTTCCATTAATCTCCCTTCATCTTAATAATCTGTTGAAATTTTAATGACGCCAAAATAAATTTATATAACCTTATATTACATTAATTCATCTAGGTTCCAATTTTTATAATTATTCATATAATTTCATGTCTTCAATTAACTTGAAATAACTTCTAATTCTTAATCTTCTATTGCTATTTCTTAATGTAACAAAATTTTATTCCAAATCTTGTTGCATAATTTTTCACTCTCAACCACTATTTGACTAATTTATTTTAATAAAGAAAAGGGTCAATTATTAGATATATTTTCCATTTTCAAAAGTAATTCATATAATTTTAGTTCTTTAATTTTTAAATAACTATTATTATTAATCTCCTATTTCTTAATCCAAGAAACATCTTTCAATTATCTCCTCCCTTCCACCTTTATTTAAAAATCAAACTAAAAATCTAATTTCCTAATCCTTCTTGGTCAAATTTTGGTCCATAATTACTCCATTTCAATCATTAGTTGACTGGTTTTTGGTCAAAAAGTAAAATTAATAAAATATTATTATTTCTACCTCCTAACCGTCAATCATTGAATACATAATCCAAAAGGTTCTTATAAAAAGGCGCTCCAACACTCATTTACTCTCAAGGCTCTATTTGGTCCTTGATGATGGATGGAGTTCCCATCCGAAACGTTGGACAGATCACATTTATGACACAATGCCCTTCTGGAAATATGTAACAATATGAATCATTTTGGAAGTCTCCAATCACTCTTATATTTTTACCTCTTTTTGTGCTTGTTAAAATTGAGAAAGAAATACAACATCGAGCTTACTTTCCAACTCGTATTCATGCTCACAAAACCATGAAGGAGACTTACATAATAAAAAAAGAATGGGGGAAATGATGTACAACTATTTTTTATTTTATTTCAAGTCAACAATCAATATTGTCACCCTTTAACATAACACATATTTGCCCCAGTTTACTATAGTAAGTTTATAGCCTGCTTAAGATTCATACCATCATTATGAGTGTTCTACTTCTTCCACTAGTCAGTCTTCGAATCATTATGGAGAGTGCTTTCATGCATTTTGCATTGTTACCCTATATTAATGGTGTTCTTGAGTCTTGTTGTTGGGTCATTCAAATATCATGTTGCATGTTCAAGGGAGTAAATTTAGCTTGTATTGGCCATTTATTTGGCTTGTTGACCTTTTTTGTCGACCATCGCTCTACCAGTTATGTATTTCAACTCTATTACTTCACATCCTCTCTAAGCATATGTTTCATGTAAATTGGTGAGGGTTACATCAATGCCCTCCTTCGATGGACCTCTTCTTATCAACACAAACTCATTATCTAGGAAGTGTATCTAGAAACCAAATAATGCCTTGCAATTTTTAGACAATCTTGGTAGGTTTCCTCATGACCAACAACTGGATTGCATTGTTGGCTCCTGTTCAATTTATTCTACTGGTGTTTGATGATAAATCATTCATTTAGACTCAATAAGTTGTACTTGGTACCTTGGGTTCCATCTTGCTCATCGTTTAGTCCCCTCATATTTGTTAATGGTATACCTAAATGACCAATAATCTAATGGATACTCCCATGTTCGACCTTAGAACATCTATTCACATGGGTTGAAATCATACCATCAAGGTTTAGATGAAGACCTTCAGGTTTTGAGGGTACACCATTTATGCATTATCCTTTACCCCAAGTTTTGTTGGAGTTACACTTAGGACCACAAGGGAATTCTCATCCATTCAAATTATCTTCCTGTTATATAATATGACATAGATCCACATTGTATTTGCTCATGACTATGATATTTTCATTAGGCATGGATACACCATGTATTATTTCATGGCCATGATATTGTTGCATATAGTGTTGTCATTGATGACAACATGATGCATTTGATGTCAAAGGAGATGTATGAGGCAACAAAAATACCATCTACGATGACTAGAGAAATAGTATGACTTTCTAGGAAAGCAATATAACAATTGGATCTCTTATAGGTTCTCATCAAGAACAACTAAAGGTGCTTGAATTTATTTAAGTTTTTCATATGATCTCCTCAATACTTTTCCAACGGTATATCCTGTTCTAAAAAACTCCTCCTAGATGAGAAGTTATGGCCAATTGAAGTTTTAGTATTAAATTGAGGGAACAAACTTTAGGGCGAAGACCCAAATATTAAATATGTTAACCAATGGGCATCTTTGGAGTGGACCCACCATTGAACAGAGCAATCATTGGTCTTGGAAGTGCAAACATGTACACAATTTAATGTCATTAAATGGCGTTCATCTCTCGAGTTGATCGACAAAATTTCTAGCAATCCAACTGAGGGATGATGGATAAGATGCAAAAGGTTTAATAAGCTCTATAAGACCAATAAGATGATGACACATGATGCTCAACTTGCACAATCAACATGAGAGATCAACAAGATGATTGCATCATAGTGACGTGGCACCACCAAAAGCCATGATGTAGCATGGTGATTTAGCATATACGGATTGGCATAAAGTCTAAAAATAGGCAACACCTAGCACCCTCTCAGGCTTCCACGTGGCATGCTGATGTCATCATGCAAAGGAATAGTAACTGTTGGTCACATGGGGCAGTCACATGGTTGTATGGGGCCAAATTTTAAGGTGCTAAGGCCAGCTCAAGGTCATGGTCACATGGAAACATGGAGAAGGGTCACATGTTGGTCCTGTCCATTGCATAATATGCAAAATCCGATTTGTGAAGCCCAAAACAAAGTTGCATGTGGTCGGCTTGACTAAATTCTAGGGGCCACACACACAATATATATGGGAAGCTCATCCATCATTGAAAACACCAATTTATTTAGTTGAATGGAATAATCTTTGGGGAAGAGTCCAAGAAGTGTTTTGTTTGTGAAGGTGTTTTGGTTCCAAGTTTGGAGTCTAGGCATAGTTGCATGGTTTCATTCACATAAAAAGTTATATAAGCAATGATGGGTTAGAGAAGTTTGAATATGTAGCATGGTTTCTCTGTCTATGTCCACGTAGACTCATATGGACACCAGTAATCCTGTTTTGAAGGCATATTCACGATGGTATCGGCATGGTGGCTCCATCCCCATCCACGTGGACTTATGAGAAGGATGTAATCCCTATCCCAACGAGCCACAAAGGGATATTCATATAAGAAGTTCCAAGTAATTCTATAGTGGATTTATCCCCATAAACGATTGGGCCAAGTATTGCTTGCATAAAATGATTGATTGACGTAGAACTTGTGGAAATGGTGAGGTAGTGGTCTCACTCAGTACACTTTTATAACAAAATCATTGGCACACCAAAGAATCACAAGTAACACTGAGGCAGCCGAGTTGGTAAGGCCTACACCCTATTCCCTTGAGGTCACGTGTTTGACTCATGCGAAGTGATAGGTTGGTTTAAATTTTATTTTTTAATATATGTCTGTCATTTTGTCACATAGATAGCATATTGATAGTATGCAAACTATAGCACCGACATGAGACTTTGGCATTTTGTCTAATGCATTCGAAAAAGTACAAAATGTAGCACACTTAATTTAATTTAATTTAATTTTTATATGGTTATTTTGGACTTTTGGGAGCATTATTTGTCCATGTTGAGATCTTGAAGAATTTGGATGGTCACGACTCAAAAATGAATATAACCAAAGGTTTATGATGCTCTTCTGAAACTTATTTGATGGTCATAATATCTTGTGTTGGTTTTGAAGGTTTATGAGCATGTAGTAGGTGTTTTGGATACATCATGTAAACAAGTTTTGAGAAGGGGTTTGAATGACCAAGGTAAAGAGTTGGTTTGAAGCATAATATGGAAAGCGGTATTGCAACCAACAACAATGATTAAAATGACTTTTGTTGTAGTAAAATGGTTGCAATTTGTATGAAAATACAATGGTTGCACATTGAGTGACAATGTGACTATTGCAGGTTATGTATGGCAATGTAATGGTTGTAGGTTATACAGTGACAAAGCTTGGAGGTTCTGATTGCTGTTTGTGATAATATTTGTGATAACAGATTCAATTATATATGATGAATGTGGAACCAATTTGAAAATGAGATGAAAGAGAGGTCTAGAAGGAAGTTGAAGAAGGGGGTGGGTGACTCCATTGAGGTTGGAGCCTAAATCATGTTGAAGCCTACTCATTCTTGAGGTTGGAGCCTCAATCAAGTTGTAGCCTATAGTGAGCAATTGGTTGCATCTTTCAAGGTTGGTGCCTAATAAGGTTGTAGGCTATCACAAGTGGAAACTTGCATATCTTGGGGGTAGTTGCCTGTAACAAGTCATAGCCTATCCATGAAAATGAATCATAGATAAAGAATAAGAAGATTGGTTGTTTTATCTCATATGGTTTTCCACCTAAAAATATTGTGTCCCTTTATTGTGATGGCCTCTTGATTTACTATTGATATTGTGCATTGCTATGTATTTTGATATGCTGCAAGTGGTTAAGACTAATTGCTACATTGCTAATTGAGGAAAAGTTGTGAATAGTAAAATTGATCTGACATTGATTTCCCCCCTTCTTAGTGTGACCTTTGGGCCAACAAATATTGTATTTCATTACGTGGATTCATAGTGTATTATTGGCTACCTTGTTTGAATTCTATATCAAGCATGGGTATGCCTACCTCAAGGTCGATCTATTTATATTGTTGAATGACTTGTTGCAAGTACTCTTTTGTTCCTTGCCCCTATGCTCCTTCATTATGCTAACTCCTATCACTTGATTTATAAGGTGTTTCAACCATTGTATTCTCTTCTAACCTCACACACTAGGGGGGCATTTATTATAGCCTTAGAAATCACCCCCTCAAATCCTCTTAGGATCTACTAAAATCGTTTATGAGACATCACAATTATTTCCCTTATTAGATAATTTTTAAGGGAAACTCTGCCCACCCTTCTAGACAAAACATGATTAGTTGTTGTACACTTATTCCATCATTGGACCATCATGGGTTAGACTATTAACAACCCATGACTGCCTTCCCAACCTTCTAATTTGATGATCACGAGGAGAATCTATGCATGATGGGATAGATACCTTGTATACATCATCATGAATTAACATTTAGAATAGAGGATCACTCAGTTCACTAAAACATTTAAGCTCATCCTTTCATCCTATTATAAATTTTCTCTGATCTATATAATGAAGGCCATACCTATGGGAAAAGGGAGAGAATTTTTATAAGAGTTTATGTTGTCGAAATTGTGACATCTTTGTGAGGCTCAAGGAAGGGAGTTACCAAGCAATGAGAAGTAATCTACAGTTACAATTCAAGGTAAACTTGGCTGCCTATTATGTTATTACTTATATTATTAATGAAAATTGATATATATGGTTCAATCTCCACATTTTGTGTCTTTTATGTGAATGATTTCTCAAGTGGTTGATCTAATTTAATTGATTAGATTATAATTGATTTTCAGTTAATATTTTACCATCCAGAAGACTTTGGGAAATATATTTCATTTATTTGTGTGTAGGTAAGAGGCTATAGGAACTAGAGCTAAGATCTAAAGAGTTGCACCTATTAAGATCACACAAGGATGAACCTTTTGAGAAAACATACACACTTTGATCTTCTTAACACATGATCAATAGATTGATTGTCTTCCAAGTATAGTGAGTTTCCTTGTCGTTTTCTGACCTTTTGTTTACCTGAGTCATGGGCGAGATTGTGGGAGAACCCGCCCATATGCATGAGATATTTTCCATTAACACTTTGAATAATGTCATTTTTATTTATAATTTGTCACTTGTAATGATCTTGAATTTATCCAGGACAAAGAATTAAAGGTATTACAGACTCATGTGCATGGATGTGCCTATGTTACTTTATGCAACAGATCGATAAGATTGCGAAATACATATACATTGAAGCAGTTAGAGAAAAAACAATAGGAAAACATGTAACACAACAAGTTTAATAAGGAGTTCACCTAATGCTCCTGGGCTACGTCTCCTGCTCCAGCCTTTAGTGGTGGCCTCTCTATTGTGTTTTCAAAGCAGAGTTTTTACAACAGTGAGCTCAATTTGAGTCTCACTCAACAGATATGGATCAGTAGGACTGGAGTACACAGACTCTCCTTACTGAAACTTGACCTCTACTGGTCACAGTAGTATGAGCCTAATCTGAGACTCATACATGACAGGTCTATGTCGAGGAGTTCGCTTGAACCTCTCAAGCCTTCTCTGGAGTGCACAGACTCTCTGACTCTCTTTGGCTCTGTCTCGATGCTGCCTTTGCTCTGCAGGTCAGCTCGACTTACTTTCTTTTTTATTTGCTCTTAGCTTTCTTACTTGCTTTTCTCAATGCTTTCTAGCTGCTTGCTTTGTCTTTTTCAGTTTGTGGATTTAAAGCCAATTTGCTTTCTGACTGTTCATTCTTGCTTCCCAGCCTTCTAGTTTTCCTGCCTCTGTTCGTTTGAATTCCCCTGTTCTGCGTCATCATCACTGTGTAATGCTTCATAGGGAGGTGGCCACCTGTTTCATAACGAACTGAGTGTCAGTTCTCTTGGAAATGTTTGAACGGTCGTTATTTCTGTTTAACTCCCAGATTGCCCGCGAACATGATTCCCCTGCCAACTCATCGTTCATGCCGGACTTCAAACTTTATATAACTCGGCCTGTTTACCCTGTTGAATAGGGTCATTTGTTGGATCGCATGTCTACTGTAGATCTAGAGCCTCCAGATCCTACTGTCTCCGTCCATATCGGGCGGGTAAGTTGCATGATGTTTACCCGTCCGATGTGAGCCGGTTTCCTATCTCTTCCGCCAGATGCGTGGTACCCAGTGTGTGGCATCAGGCGAGACTCAGTTGAAGCCGCAAACTGCTCGAAGCCCTTCTGATATCCTACCGGTTTTCGTGTGGGACCTGCCTCTGACGGAATCAACGAATTCCGTACAATTATTGACTTTTTTGTTCTCGTTGCTTGGGGCTTTTCCTTCACTAAGGGATTTGCCCAGAAACCTCCCCCGTTTCTCCAAAAGACCTCCCGTTTTGTTGTTTCATGACAACGCATGTTACCATGGGCCAACAGTCTGCACGCTTGACCGAGGGTCCTCGTTGCTCCACGTTGCTCACAAATTACAAGTGTTGTGAGGGTATTCCTGATAAGCTCGACCTTTGTAAGTCTTTGAAACTTTGGCATGAATTTTATAGAGTTATGAAAACTTAGAGAGTGTTATAGGATCCAATTCGGATCAGGGCCTTCCCACTGAAAAGCTTTTAGACCACCAAAAGTTGGTTTTTAAGCATCCATCAAGTGAGGGTATTGATTCCTCGCTTGCCTGATTTCTATCCATTTTGCACTGCTTGGTTTTGAACCTTTGAGTCCAATCCTGAGGTACTCAACATCCCCTCTGCGCGTAGTTCTCACCTTCTAGTCTAGAACTGTATCTTCCTGCAATTCATTAAGATATTCAGGCAACAAATCATCAATAGAAAGCAATTGACTCTGCTCTTTGGGATCTTCAATTAATGAAGGTTCAAATAGTCTCAAGCTGTTTGCATTAACAACTAAGTAGATGTGCATGTACGCTGGTAAATCGAGGCGAAAAGCATTCTCACCAATTTTCTCAAGTATCTTGAAAGGTCCATACCTTATTGGCTTCAACTTCTTACCTTCATCTTGCATTCTGTCTTTGCTGATATATAGCCAGACTTGATCACCAACTTGGTAACTATGCTCCATCCGATGCTTATCATGCTTTGCCTTGTACTTGGCTTGGCTCTTTTCCAGCTGTTCCTGTACTGCCTGGTGAATCTCTTGGGTTTGTTCGATGAACTTAGATGCCTTGTCCACATCACTGTGTCCATCAACTGCTATGTCTTTACCAAAGACAAAATCCAAGGGAGACCTTAGTGTGAAACCAAAACAGGTCTCAAAAGGAGATCTCTGTGTAGAAGAATGTTTAGCTCGGTTGTAAGCATGTTGCACATAACATAAGTGTTCATCCCAAATCTTGGGATGCTTGCTGCAATAGCCTCTGAGCAACTGGATCACTGTCCTGTTGACCACTTTTGTTTGGCCATCTGTTTACGAATGAAAAACTGTGCTCTTTTTTAGTTTGGTGTCCGTCAATTCCCACAAACTTGACCAAAATTTCCCAACAAATCGAGTATCTCGATTAGATATAATGGAAGTGGGTAATCCAAAATGAACCATACATGCTGAAAGAATAACTTTGCAGTTTTTTCAGCTGTAATCTGTTTGTTACAAGGTATTAAAATACACATTTTGCTGAACCTATCCACAACAACATATAAATAGTCACGACCTTTCCTAGATTTAGGTAGTCCCCCAACGAAGGCCATGGAAACACTTTCCCAAGGACGAGAAGGAACTAATAGTGGAGTGTACAAGCCTAGTTTTCTATTGCTGGGCTTGCTTTTAGCACACATGGTACACCCTCTTACATATCTAGAAACTGTCTCATTCATTTTTGGCCAATAACAAAATCTTTGCAGCTGTGCAACTGTTTTACTTACACCAAAGTGACTTGATATTAGAGAAGTGTGTGCTTCTCGAATTATCTTTACTCTTTCAGTTTGTGGAATGCATAACTTTCCAAAATGATACAAGAGTTGGTCCTTAACATGATAATCCAATTCTTCTACTTGTTTGCCATGACTTAAAGTTGCATATACATCTTTAAAATCTATATCTTGAGCATACTGTTCAATGTAGCTTTCATGCAATACTAAATTATGCTTAAGTATAGTAGATGCATTTATGATTGGTCTGGAAAACATATCTGCAACTTTATTGTGTATGCCGTTTTTATATCCTAGATGAAACTGTTGTAGGAAACCCATCCATCTATAGTGTCTTGATTGCTGCAACTTAGTTTGGGAGTGTAAATATTGAAGTAGTTGATGATCAATATGTATAACTGTCTCTTTTCCCATTAAATAATGTTTCCACTTTTTCACACTCTGTACTAATGCTTACAATTCTTTATCATATGTGGGATAGTTAACTACTGCAGAATTAAATGTCTTAGAATGATAACATATGGGTTTATCGTGCTGCATCAACACTGCTCCCATGGCATAGTCATTGGCATCTGTTTCAATCTCAAATGGTCTTTGAAGATTGGGCAGTGCTAGTACTAGTGCTTTACTAATCCTTTCTTTTAAGGTGTCGAAGGCTTTCTGCTGTTTGCCTCCCCACTGAAACACCTTGTTCAATCCTGTTAAAGCATGTAAGGGAGCTGCAATTAAGGAAAAGTTAGCAATAAACTTTCTCCAATACTGTTCTTCTCCTAAGAAGCTTCTAACTTTTGTAGCAGATTTGGGTTTAGGCCAGTTTACGATGACTGCAACCTTAGAGGGATCTATCTTCAATTAACCACCCCCTACAATATGACCCAAATAATTCAAAGATGTTTTGCCAAATTCACATTTTGAGAGCTTAACATAAAGATTTTCTCTTTTCAAAACATCTAGAGTCTGCTTGACATGCTTTAAATGTTCTTCCCATGTTTTACTGAATATAAGAATGTCATCCAAATATACAATGACAAAATCATCAAGAAAAGGTCTGAGTACATCATTCATTACTCTCATGAAAGTAGTAGGAGCATTAGTTAAGCCAAAAGGCATAACCAACCACTCATACAATCCTTGCTTTGTTTTGAAAGCAGTCTTCCATGCATCTTGCTTTGCAACTCTAACCTGATGATAGCCACTATGCAAGTCCAAATTGGAAAAATAAACAACTTCTTTTAACTGATCTAATAGATCATGTATGCGAGGAAGGGGGTAACGATTTTTGATCGTTATCTTATTCAGTGCTCGGTAATCAATGCACATTCTCCATGAGCCATCTTTGTTTCTCACTAAGACAATAGGAGACCCACATGGTGATGTGCTAGGTCTTATGAACCCTTTCTCGAGAAGCTCCTGTACCTACTTCTTGATTTCTGCATTCTCTAAAGCGGATAACTTGTACATTCCGATGTTAGGTAATGGAGCATCTTGCTGCAAATTAATATCATGTACTATTCCTTTTGGGGTGGCAGACTTTTAGGTTTTTGAAATAATATATCATATTCTGAAACAACTTTTTCTAAATCAGCTTGCTATTTAGCATCACAACCCTCAAATACATTGGTTTTATCAGGTTTCTTTTCCTTTACAACCATCAGTAAAAATTGTTTGCATGAATTTACAATTCTTTTCATCTGCCCTGAGTTTATGAGAGTATAATTATTCTTGAGTTTATGAGCTCTTACAATATATTCGATTCCATATTTAACGAGTTGATACTTGTTCTCAGCTCTATAGAAAATAGCTTTCCTATCATACAAGTAAGGACTTCCTAAAACAATTCCACATATATCCAAAGGAACTATATCTAACTCAACCTCATCTACAAATGCTGACCCAAAAGAAAACTTAAGTTTACATTGTCTAGTCACTTGTAGCTTTGCTTTATCACATAACCAACCTAATGGATATGGTTTCTTGTGAGGTGTGGCTAGTAATCCCAAGTTCTTTACAATTGCTTCAGAAATTAAATTTACTTGTGAGCCACTATCAAACAAAGTATCAGTTTTTTGATGCTTGGAAATAACTCGAATATGAAAAAGCTCATGTCTTTTCCTCTCATTTTCTTCATTATCAGTAAATTGTGAAAAATTACTAGTAGATGCTTCATAATTTTTACCTTTTATACTTGTGGCTGCGATTGTTGTTTCATCTCCTGAGTCTGACCCCAAATCCTTTTGAATAGCTGCAACAATCTTCTTTTTGCCCTCGAACTTCTTGGGTCTCAGCTCCGGATGCAGGATCCAGCAGTGTTCATTAGCATGCCCATCCTTCTTATAGTGAGTGCATAAAGATTTGGTCTTTTGTACAGTATTTGTCTTCCTCTCTTTCCATTTATGTTTTCTCTTTTCCTTGCTTTTGCTTGCAATGGGTTTTGATGATCCCCCAACTTCTGGGTTCACATTCTTGCCTCTAGCCTCTAGATGTGTAGCCTGAACAGATACCTCATCTATGCTAGTGGGATTAAACATGAGAATAGTGTGCCTTAAGTAGCTGTGTAGACCACCTATATACTTCAACAGAGTTTTAGGCGAGTCTAAAGAAATTCCTAGAATGAAAGCTCTTTTCTTAAATTCTTGAGTGTAGCCTTGTACACTTTGCCCTTTTAATTAGCGAAGAGTTTTCCAACTCATCATGGCTTGCTGCATATAGGCTAGTGGATAGAATTGCTTTTTAATTGTAGAAACAAATTCAATCCAGACAGAAAGGATTTTACCATGCTTCTTCATGTCAGCTTGTGTCCTGCCTTCCCAACATACCAAGGCAGTGCCTCCAAGGCGTAGGCTGGCCAGCTGAATCTTACTCTTGTTTGACTCGATGCTTTGCACTCTGCAATAAACATCAATATGTCTAATCCAATTATCCAACTTCTCTGCATTCAACTTTCCATCATATATCGGAAAATCAAATTTAACATGTAATTTAATCAAAGATGTTTTCTTTTTATTTTCAGGGCTACTAGGAGGTGTGGGAAGTTTTTCTTCTTTGCCTTTGCCTTTAGAGTGGTTATGGAGGAGATATTCTTCTGCTCCTTTATCTCGTTTAGAGTTTGATGGATCTTCTTCTCTACCTTTCTTAAATTCTCTATACATTTCCTCTACCATGGCGTTCATGGTCATGAAACCATCCATGAACTGGGAGTCTGATTCCAAGGGACTTTCTTCTGACATTTTCCTCTTAGGATAGACTCTTCCAATTTCAGGGTTAGCTTCAACCAATTCTTCTTATCCTAATTTAAGCTTTGATCTAGTTAGCATTCAACAACAAAATCCAGCACAAGCTTGTCTAACCTTAGTAACCTGGAGCTCTGATACCACTTGATCTGGAATTTATCCAGGACAAAGAATTAAAGGTATTACAAACTCATGTGCATGGATGTGCCTATGTTACTTTATGTAACATATCGATAAGATTACGAAATACATAGACATTGAAGCAGTTAGAGAAAACACAATAGGAAAACATGTAACACAACAAGTTTAATAAGGAGTTCACCCAATGCTCCTGGGCTATGTCTCTTGGTCCAGCCTTCAGTGGTGGCTTCTCTATTGTGTTTTCAAAGTAGAGTTTTTACAACAGTGAGCTCAATTTGAGTCTCACTCGACAGCTATGAATTAGTAGGACTGGAGTACACAGACTCTCCTTACTAAAACTTGACCTCTACTGGTCACAGTAGTATGAACCCAATCTGAGACTCATATATGACAGGCCTATGCCGAGGAGTTCGCTTGAACCTCTCAAGCCTTCCCTGGAGTGCACAGACTCTTTGACTCTCTCTGGCTCTGTCTCGATGTTGTCTTTGCTCTGCAAGTCGACTCGACTTACTTTCTCTGTTCTCTGCTCTTAGCTTTCTTACTTGCTTTTCTCACTGCTTTCTAGCTGCTTGCTTTGTCTCTGTCAGTTTGTGGCTTTAAAGCCAATCTGCTATCTGACTATTCGTTTTTGCTTCCCGGTGTTCTATTTCTCTTGCCTCTGTCCGTTTGAATTCTCCTGTTCTGCGTCATCATCACTGTGTAATGCTTCATAGGGAGGTGTCCACCTGTTTCATAACGAACTGACTGTCAGTTCTCTTGGAAATGTTTGAACGGTTGTTATTTCTGTTTAACTCCCAAATTTCCTGCGAACATGATTCCCCTGCCAACTCATCATTCGTGCCGGACTTCAAACTTTATATAACTCGACCTATTTACCCCGTTGAATTTGGTCATCTGTCGGATCGCATGTCCGCCGTTGATTTGGAGCCTCCAGATCCTACGATCTCCATCCATATTGTGCGGGTAAGTTGCATGACATTTACCCATCCGAAGTAAGCGGTTTTCTACCTCTTCCACTGGATGCGTGGCACCCAGTGTGTGGCATCGGGTGGGACTCAGTTGAAACCGCTTACCGCTCGAAGCCCTTTCGATATCCTGCAAGTTTTTGTGTGGGACCTGCCTCTGATGGAATCAACGAATTCCGTACGGTTATTGACTTTTCGGTTCTGGTCGCTTGGGGATTTTCCTTCACTGAGGGGTTTGCTCATCGATATGCGATTAGAGACTTGTTGCTAATCACATATCAGAAACCTCCCTCGTTTCTCCAAAAGACCTCCCTTTTTGTTGTTTTCTGGCAGCATGTGCTACCATGGGCCAACGGTCTGCGCACTTGACCGAGGGTCCTCGTTGCTCCACACTGCTCACAAATTACAACTGTTCCGAGGTTATTCCTGATAAGCTCGACCTTTGTAAGTCTTTGAAACTTTGGCATGAATTTTATAGAGTTATGAAAACTTAAAGAGTGTTTTATGATCCAATTCAGATCATGTAAAAAGATGCAATATGAGGCACCTATATTATAAATTCATAGTACTTATTGTGAATTGAGATATAATTATGAAGATATTTGAGACTTATTCTATATTAATTATATCGTTGGTTTATTATTATTAATATTGATATTAATATTTTTTATTTTTTTTATGTGGTTCATGGATTGTCCACAAAATATTTGTACCAAGCAGGTCCACCTAAAGGGATCACTTCTTGTTGGCTCAACCACGGAGCCTGACCCCAAGAGTGTTGAGAGAATTGAATTTGTGACCTCTCAATATAAAAGTTCTTTAATGACGGGGACTTGAGCAATTGAGCTAACCCTTGGGACTAATTGTATCATTAGTTATTGCAATGCATAGACAAACCAATTATTTTTAACAATAAAGGCAATCTTTAAGCATATTTTTGAGTTATTGCAATGTGTAGAGAAATCTATACTTGCTAAGGCTAGATTCAAACATATTTTCTTCTCAAATTAATAAGTTTGTGCAATTTCAATGGACTTATCATTTAACTATGTGGTTGTTACTTTTGCATTTGTAGATTTATCGCCAAAGTAACATAAGTATCGACTGCAAATCGTCTTTCAAACCCCAATATTTGTGAGAAAGCACATGATAAAATCATTCATTAAAACATGAGATCATAGGGCTTTAACCCCATGAGAAAATGATAGCCCACTTATTAATTTATTTGAGAAAAAACATGAAAAAGGTCATTGCAATCTTATTCAGATTTTAGCTTAATGAATGTGAAATTTTGAATGGTCAAAGTACAATCGTGGTATAGTTCATCTTATAATGCAGAATGTAGGTTTGATTCTAAATTTGTTTAACAACACATTCATGGAAGTTGTATACTTTGCGGTTAATTTAATATATATCAACTTATTGTTGTTTTTTCCAAACTTGCTTAGTAGGGACTGTTTCTATGCAACCTTATTTTTTTAAATGCAAATTGAACTAAAAAATTGAGTATACAACTCAAAACACTACATATTAAATTAAATTAATTCCATTATATTCAAAATATGTTATAATTAGCATGAGTTTGTCTATTGAACACATTAATAACACATTTGTTAGTTGATATTTCAAAATATTTGGCCAATTTAGACATTTATGTAAAAGGACACCCAATAGACAGAGATCTACTAATTCATTTATGATTAAAAGAATAAATGTGGTATTTGAAGAGACCTGATTTATATTTCTAGTTTTACAAGTACTATTCTAAAGATGTAAGTGGATTTATGTGTTATTAGCATCACTCTAGTGGTAGAGAAGCATCATGTCGTTGGGAATTGATTTGTATATAGCAACACAATCCTATGTATCCAAAAACACAAGTATAGACTTTGATGTCTACATCCAAAAGTCAACAAAAGATGGGCCATTTGGTCACAATCTATACAAATATTTGATAGATAGGAGTGCGCATGACCACATGGTGAATGCCTATTCTACATCTAAGACAACAATAGACTTGCATATACTACATGATTTTTTTCATTTACATAATACATTTCAAGGGCTAAAGAGATTATTCGATGGATGAAAAACACAAGTTTTTGAGATCCACATTGCTAGATAGTGATCAATGTGTTCTTTAAGATTCCCCAAATCTTCAAGGCCTGGGCCTAAAATTCATGAGAAACATGTTATAAGTAGTGCAAAGAACCTTGTTGGAGATGTTGCAAGCAAGCATGACAAGCATTCACTCAAAGGAAAAAAATTTCATATGGAAAAGGGTAAGTTTATTCTATTTCTCTATCCCGGTGCAAAGTTTAGTGCTTATGCCATGTTCGAAGTACTTATAACTTAAAATTCAAATCTTCATTTCTAAAATGTGGCTCCAATGTAAAATCTATGTTTGTTCTTGTTTTCCTTTTGGAATCTTTTTTATTTATGTATATCTTAACATTTAATGAGATCAAGATACTTGTTGATGCTCATTCTTAGGTAGTGAGGATATGCATAGTGTTATAATTTTATAAAGTTAATTCATAGTGGAGCCATATGAGTTACAATGTCTTTTCTTTGTGCTTCCATGATAAAATTCAATGTATGATATGAACAAAGACCTTGAAATTCACTAAAAGGTAATAGGAATAAACTATTAATAGTGGATCTTTTATATTCTTTTTTAAACGTGATTGAAAAGAAAGAATCATGAAAGTGCCATGTGATTAATTTGTGCCTTATTTGTTTTTTAGTTGTGTATGACCATATTCATCTCTTCTCATTTTTTCTAATTTTCAACTCCAATGCAATACACATTATAACATACAAAATATGCTTATTGAAAAGGGCACATATCATTATTTTTTTTAACCCATGATAGTATATATCATTTTCTTCGTGGATGTTTTATTGGTCAAAATCCAAATTATTAGTTAAACAATATGTTGTTGCTTCAACAATGACCTTCCAATTTTTTTCCTAAACCAAATTTGGAGCCTACATGAACTGTCGTTCCAAGCTACTTTGTGTCATCACAATGTTTGATTGGCTATTCTTATGTTTTATCTAAGTGCCACATCCTCCTAAGTAAATGTTGTATAAGTGTTGTCACCTTGCCTTTAGAAGCGCTTTTGTTATCTTGACCAAGGTTAGGTGAAGTCATAGCTTTTATTGACATAGAAACTAGCTTTTCTTTCCATGCAACACACAAAAAAGTAAACAAAAGCAAGAAAAAACAACTTTTAAGGCAAAACACACTTCAAGATGATAAAGACTTGCTCTTGTGTTGAGAGCACTCCTTCGGGCTGAAGAACTACTCCCTCCTTGAGTGCACTCCTTCAGGCTTAACAAGTGTGCCCTCCTTGAGCGCATTCCGTCATGGTTAGCAAGTCCACCCTCCTTGAGTGCATTCCTTCATGGTTAGCAAGTGCACCCTTTCAAACTTCATGCATGTGCTTTCTCATTACATGTGGCAGCACTCTTAGAAAATAGGAGCCCACTTCACTTTTCTTAACTAACTCATTCATTCGTCGACAAGTGGTGAGCATGCATGGAATGGATTTGCATGCAACCTCTTTATAATCAAAATGTTTAATCATTCTTTCTCATAATCATTCTCATCTGGGTTGGGTGCACATCTTTGGATCAAGAAACTCTTCATCGATCTTCATTCCAAGTAAGTTTTGCATGTCGATTCTATTGGTTGCCTTGGATGTTTTTGCTGTTAATATTTCTTTCCTTGCTAGCATTTCTTTTCTTTTAGTTTATTTACTAGCGTTTCAGTTCATTCTTGCTTCTACAAGTATCAAATTGATGTCGCAGGTTGGACTCTACATATGATTAAACTCTTCATATTGCAATCATGATTGCGATAGACTTTATAAAAAATCATAGATGTTTCCTCCCAACATTTATATCATTCTATATTGTTTTTGAAATTTGCCTTGAGCCATTCCATGATAGAGCACACTTCTGGAAGTTGATGCCCAACTAACTCAGAAAAATGCACCTAGAAAAGATAAGTTTCCTCAAGAGTGCATTCCTTCATCACGAAGAACTGTGCCCTCCTTGAGCACATGAGTGCACCTCGAAGGCAAGGGTATTTTCCCCTTCATCTCTTCAGCATGCGCCCTTGTGCCCTCCCTATCCTCATTAGAATATGAGCGCACCTTGAATGCCAGAAGGCTCGAAGCTTCACTCCTTCGTCTCTTCGGAGTGCACTCTTGCATCCTCTCTATCTCTTTGAGCGTATGAATGCACCTTGATGGCCCGAATGATCCTCTTTTGTGCTTCATTAGTGCACCTTACGCCCTTGATGGTCTCTCTCTCTTACTTGAGCGCATGGGCACACCTCAAAGCCTCAAAAGGCCCTAAACTTCCCTTCAGGCTTTGAAAGTGAAAACTCCTTATTTTTATGCAGATTTCGTGCTCGAACAAGTAACCATGTCGCATCGTTGATAGGCTTATAATATCAATTACATTCAATGGTTTTTTGAATATGATCTTTTAAGTTAATGCTTGTAATAGATAGAAGATTTTGTAAAGCCAATCTCTATCACCATGAATGTGCTCCCACAAGTAGGTATTCAAGTTGCGAGGATTATCACCCTTTCATCATTTGTTGGAACAATGCCTCTCGCTACATGTCGAGTTGGCCTAAAAAGAAGCCCTAGAAGCAAGCACTGAGGCAACAATTGAAGTTACAAAGCCTAACATTACCATATATGAAGATACACAGTGATTTATAGATAAGTCTATAGAGGTCACATGGAAAGGCATTAAAGACACGTTCATGCAAAAATAGTTCCCTGAAAACTTGGAAGACTTGGAAGTATACATCAAATCAAGTGGTCCAGGATGCATAGGATCGCATGCAGGTTTCCAATCATCCCTTGTGCAGAAGTGATTGAATGGATTCTTACACACATATATGATTCTGATCTGGTGGTACAAAGTGAAAGCGGTGGTCAACTAACCACATATTATGGAGGAGACATGCATACCTATTACAAGATGCTTAGGTCAACATAATATGTCAATAATGTTATGAATATAATTCATAACTAAATAAATAAATATAAATATTAAGTAATCAAGTAACGATTATGTTAAGAAGTCATTAGTAAAGTGAAAAGGCACATCTAAAAGACATGCCTTATTGTGAAGGGACACCTGCCTAGTATATATGCGGGTCCTCATTATAACATTCGACATCACTTGTACATTATATATATGATAAATTATTATGACAAATACCTCTTGTGTATTTTTATATTCAAGCCAACAAGCCTATGGTTTTGTTGCTTTAGTAGTATCAAAGCCATGGCACAAAATATAATCATGCGAGTCTTTGAACTTTGTTCGCCGCACAATATGCCATTACGTTTACGTCCTGAATGCGTTGAGTAGTTTAGTAAAATTTAAGAAGAATTTTAGCATTTAGAAAAATCATATGCAGAAGTTAAAGCATGTCGAAGGGAAATCGATAATAAGGAAGATGATAACGATGGTGAAACGAAACAAGGTGAAACATTATATGATTATAATGTTGAAGATGAAGGTGTTGTAGAAAATGATTAAGATGATGATTAAGATGAAGTTGATATTGATCAAGATAATGATCCAAATGAAGATGATGATGATAATGCTGAAGATGACCTTGAAACATTTTAAGTTTTGCAACATGTTCCCTTAAATGAATTTGGTAAACTTGACCCACCAACTGACGAGGAAGAATTTATAGTTAAATTGGCCTACAATGAGGAATACAAGAATAAGATGCTAATAAAACACACCAATATTGATATTAGTAGAATATTTTTGGAATGTCTCAGACCTGACCTCCAGCTTACTAGTGATCCAATTACTCCTTGAAGAGAACCAATTACTCCCGGTGTCTAATTTGGGCAACGTCGAGTTCACTCTCACTCTCCACCGTATCAAAGGCTATCAAGACGATGATTAGAGCAATTAATGACTGACAATAGAATTCAATATCCCTAACAATTTCAAAGAGTACCTTATCAATTGAAGTTTCATGGAAATCTTAAAGTGGTGAGAGCTTGGGCCCAAAGAAATGATATTGTCTGTGAACATATTATTTTCTGGCAGATTTATGATTTTTTTGAGGAAGGGCGGGCTTTGATCTCCAGAGGTTTGGGAAACTTGAGAAAAAGAGTAGAAGGATGCTTTATGAAGGCTTATATGACTATTTGCCAACTGTGTTCCCAAAAACACCCTCATGACCACCATGTACAGGAAGTCGTTTGAATTATACATATCTTTGGTGGTTTTACCAGCATTGAGTAAACAACAGGGTGGTGAGTTCATTTGTAGGGAATTTGAGAAACGTTGGGAAAATTACAAGCTTATGGTCCAATACATGTCACACATGTTCTCTCATTTGGATCTCTACTTCGTGGGCGGAAAAACGGGTGTTGTGCTGCCCAGTCTCAGAGAAGTTGCGTTGCTCTGCTTCCGTGAGCTTGTGTATGATCACGTACGGATGGATGTGAAGAATGGTGTGTTGGATTTGATAAAGCGAGAGCGCGAGGGAGAGAAGATTGACAGGGCTTTGGTGAAACACGTTGTGAACATTTTCTTGGAAATTGGTAATGGTAATGGTATGGACTCCTACAAGAATCATTTTGAAAAGCCCATGTTTGAAGATACCGCAACTTACCATGCTCGAAAGGCTTTATGGATTGTATAAGAATCCTTCCCCCAATATATGCTAAAAATGGAAGTCTCTGAAAAATGAGAAGCACAAGGTTGCCCCTTATTTGCACTCTAGCAATGAGCACAACTTAATGGAGACAGTAGAGTATGAACTCCTCTCTCGTTATGAAATTCAACTCTTGGAAAAATAGGATTCAGGTTGCTGTGTGTTGCTTACGGATGACAAGAAAGACAACCTTTTTTTAGGATGTATAAGTTGTTTGGTAAGATACCCCAGGATATGGAACTAGTGGTCAGTGTTTTAAAAGAGCATGTAACTACCGAAGTAATAACTTTGATTAAATGAGCAGAGGATTCTGAGAATGATAAGCATGAATTTTTGCCGAAACTTATTGAAATCCATGACAAGTATTTGGGTTATGTATAGCATCAATTTCAAAATCATCAAGGTATTCTTATGGCCTTTATGGAAGCATTTTCAGTAATATGCAATAAAAGAGTGGGAGGAAGCACAAGCGTAGAGGTGTTGGTAGATTTTTTTTACAAACATGACTTTGCATTTTTGCACCACATATTCCACCGATATCTCTTCGGGTCCAACGTGACTAGCGTACAAAATTTCGACGTCCATAAACTCGGTTATTATCTCGTGGGGTTTTACATCTCTATCATAGACGACTTGCATGCATCTGTCCATTATAATGTGTTCAGGCCTGTAATACCACTCGACTTTGATAGACTTTGTGTCTCTATTTATTCTTGTAACTTCTTCAACGTAAGGTGTCGACCACGAAATGAGCAACAATGGAATTTCCGCCCGATGCGAAGTAACAGTTGCCCATGTTGACGTGCCATCGCCTTCTGACAATCTTGCGTCCACCTTGGCGTTGGTTGTTCATCTACTTTGTTACCCCCACTGTCCACTGGCCGCATCCCTCACTGCCCTCACCTCACGTCACTGCTGCACCAATCCCGCACCAGCACTAAAGACGCTATAGCACCGGACGCTACAACCGCGAGCCACTTTCAAAAAGAGTGTGGCCTCAAATTGATTGCCAACGTTTAAAATCATACATATAGTTAATAAAAAAAATAGTATAGTTAATTAAAATATTACTAATAAGAATAATAATATTATTAATTAAAACAAATATTATTATTAATTTAAAAAAAGTTATATAAATAAACAATTTAAAACATAAATCAAAAGTTCAAAAAAATTCAAAAATAAATAAAAATAAATAAATATTGATAACCTTGGATTCAAAACAAAAATACCATTGAATTATACAGACGAAGGTCAATAGAAGGGTTGAGAAATTAGGATGCGGTTGACAGGTGAAGGGACGAGGTACAACCGAGATGAAAAACAAAAGATGAAGAAATTGTTAGCAATACAACTTTGAGGACTTTTATGGGCAAATTTAGTGTTTTTTCAAACGGCTAACCCTCTATACCTAGTAGCTAGTCTAGAAACATCAGACAAAGTAATTCATCACTTTTCCTATAATTAACAGATAAGAGAAATAAGAACAAAGGTACCAACCTGTAACTTCCGCTCGATCCCTCTCTCCTTTGACCGATTTTGCCACTCCTTTCCGTACTTAATTCGCTTGGAAAGTACCTGCACACAAATCGAAACAGAAACCCATCAAAGCATAGAATAATGATGATTTGTTAAGTAAACATATCATTGAATCAAGAATACGATATACATCATATAACACATGAATGGAAAAAGCTGAGAATTCTTTATTAATAGAAGGAAAGATTACAACCCATGTAGATGCATGCTCGATTTAGTGTCATCCTTCCAGCGTAAAATCCTTCTCTCCTCATGAAGCAACAATTTGACATCATCATAATACTCTTGCAAATCTCATTCAAACAACATTTCCTTAGCTCAAGAAGGTCCATCCTAGACTAGCCTTTGAATGCTTGGTCAATTTATAACTGAATGGAGGAGGTGTTGTGGCCAGCAACAACCCCCCTTTTTATTTTAGTTTTGACATCAATACTAAATAAGTGAGGACCCTTCATTTAGAAATAACGATAAATTAGAACTTGTATTTCCTTTTTGAATAAATCTTACTATCATAAACTTAGGAGAATATACGCAAAAATCCAAAAAGACTTAAGTTTATGATAAGTTCGAACAAAATCTTTTTCTCAATGATATTAGCATCGCATCGCAAAAAGGAAATAACGACATCATATAAGCAAACTCCTACAAATACGAAATCACGATGCGAGATCGCACATCGAAGGAACTCATCGCATCGCAGTTTTCATATGCTTCAAACATCACTTAAGGTGAAATACTTCAAAGCTGGCGATATGCGATAATGAGTCTCGCAAATCGCATTTCGTAGAAACACATGGTAATGAATGATTGTAAAAACATAACGGATTAGTGATATTGTGATCTGCGATATTGTGAAGCAAATTGCAAAATCGCATTATCGCAGATCTGCAGGGCACGTCGCTCCAAAAAGGTTTTTCATAATCTGATGTCAAGTGATGCGCATTAATGAGTTAGTTGATGATCATTAATGACATAAGGTTTCGATCTTATCAAGAAGTCACGTAGGGTGATATATTTTATATGATTTCAACATTTAAAGCTTTCCCGTCACCTTATTCATATCATTACTCTTTCCTGATTTCGTAAATTGCAGGAGCTGAAAACAGAAAGATATACGTAGCAATGTTCAAAGTATAATGGGAAAATAAGGAGAAACTCCGATTTCCGAAGTCATCTAACAAAACGTGCAAAAGGCGAAAATTGGCACCAGGGAAGCCTGGATCAAGAAACGTAGGCAGTTTTTGATGCGCGATTAGCGCATCGCCGGGCAAAACCCCTGGAGAAGGTGTTATACTCTTATAGTAATAGGTGTCGTATTTCATGATTGACTGGTTGAGCTCTGTAATATGTTCATCCTTTCCTTGCTGTAAAGGTTTCCATATTATGAAAAAATAAAAAAAATAAAAAAATGTAAAGACGGTATACCCTAAAAGAAATATCAAAGGGTGAAAAAATAAATGGTCAAAAGAAAAAATGAAAAATGAACCCCAAATGAAAAAGACCATGAAAGTGTGCAAGTCCAAATGCCACTACTTTTTCATTTTCTGTAAATAGAGCATCATGTACAACTTGTTGAACTTTTTGCCACAATTGATGAATGGTCAAACATCTTAATCTTGGCCAGTTCATGTTTCAATTTCCTGTTTTAGAGATAGAGAATAAAATATGTCCAAACTGTTTAATCTTGGCACATAGATAGATAGGTAGAGAAGCAAAGGGGCTCAACTGTTTAATCTGAGCCCTTGGAAGAAATAAGTGCAGACTTAGATAGACTTATCATAAAAAGAAAAGAAGATTGAAAAGGGTTTGCTAGTCTAAGTGCACCCAAGCAAGAGAAGAAAAATGCAAGGCAAAGTAGGCTGGGTAGGTAGTTTTGATGTTGCAAAATGAGACTTGTGATAAATTTTGTTTCTCAAAGTGTTAGTCTTACCTCTATCACAAGTGCAAAGCAGATACTCTTGGAGCAGCTCAAGCGAGGCATGTCTATCTCTCATTCATATTTTCCCCAAAAAAAAAAACACTTACTAATTTCCCCCAGAGATATTAAGATCTGCTTAATATCCCTCTTGAAAGCCTCATTCCATTTCATTCATTGCCTAAGTGAATTCCTACTTTACTTAGGAAATTGACCATATTCCTTGTGAAAACCCCTTTTCTTCCCTTTTTGGCCTAAGTTTTATGTAAAAATTCCAAAAAATTATGCTTAGCGCTTTCCATTTTCACAAAATTCATATTAACTCATTAACATTATTTTATATAAATCCCATGTAAATCAATACCCTTATCCCATATTATATATAATATAATCCCCATATTTTAATATCCCCGCCCCCGGTTAAACTATAACCATAGCATTAATTAAGCAGGGATTAAAGGTTCATTTGGAACTCTTAATAGCCTCCCCGCTGCGCGCTCAAAGGTTAGTTAACCTCCGATTAATTAAATAACTTAATCACCCCGCAGACCAATCAACACGACCTTGATACATGTTTAACACTTTTTATTGCATCGACCCCCATGCATTAACCATCCGCCATCTTCGCTAAAGCGCCAACCGTCAGATCATCGGCCCCACATCCGACGGCTGACAATCATATCGCGACCCCATCATCCGCTGAACTTTACTGCCCGGGGAGACGGTGGTATTTCTCTCGTACAAGTGCCACGCGTCAATCTCCCGCTATGCTCGCTGCCCCTCCGCCCAAAAGCGGTGCGGGGGGAAACCACTTACCACCGTCCCACTGACCCTTCTGCTGATGTCATCGCCATGTCACCATCCGTACTGCTGACGTCACCTGCCAGGTTGACTGTTTCATACCCCCCGCTGACGTCACCCGTCCGAAAAATCAAATTTTTCCCACCAAATTCATTTTTGTCAATAAAGGGTAAAAGAGGTCATTTTTATCATGTTTTCCGCATATAGCGCCCGCGCGCTCCAAGAAACTAATGTTCACAGCTCCAGTTTCGATCGCCTGCGGACCACAGAGGCTCCATCGACCAGCTCGACCTCAGTCAACCCGCCAGTACAGTTTTCTTACTCTTTGATACAGTTTAAAGCAAGCCAGGGGATTTCCCAAGCTCGCAGAAGAGAGAAACAAGGATAAACAGGGATATTTTGTTACCCCAGCCAGTGGCAACCATCAGAGACATGAATTTACCAGAGGAAAGGCGGTGAGAAGACATCTTGCAGTTCCATTTTTGCTGAACAGTGGTGAGCAGGGTCGGTTCAACATTAAAGAAGATGATTAAAGTCAAAGAGTATCAGATCAGTCATAAAGAGTATCAGTGGAGAAGTAAAGGCAAATCAAATCAGAAATAAAGAGCATCAGAGCAAACTAAGCGAAGCAAGTCAAAAGTTAAAGAACAATTATTACAAACAGTCGGCGCACAGCTACTTAGGACACCTGCAAGCCGAACCATAAAGAGCCAACCATCCAGCACAACATCAGATATCTTTTCCGATCTATTTTCACTTTGCTTGTAAATTACTTTAGGTTAAACTTAGATATTGTCTCATAGCTTTGATGAGACATTCTGTTGTATATATTTTGGTTGTATAAATACCCCCTTCCTGAGAGTTTTGAAGAGGTTGGTTATGTGTAGATTTGTCTAGACTTTGTTGTAAATACTAAACTTTGGAATAAAAAGCTGTTGGGATCAAACTGTTGTCTGGTTTACTGGAAGAAGAATTGATGCATAAAACCTGTCACAGAATTCTTGAATCAACCCATGGATCAATGAGTACTTTCTACCTTGTGTTTTATAGTTTCTTGTCTATTATATCATCTGTGTTTCATGATCTGAATAGTAGAGAAAAAGATTAATCCAAAATTTGCTTAGCTGCACTCTGTTTTCAGTCTTTACTATTTTCTGTGTTTTCTTCAGAATTAGAATAAACAGTGAATTCTTAATTGCTTCTGTTTCCCCTGATTCTCTCATGTTGATTATTTGATAAAGAATTCTTAATTGCTCTTTGTCGGTAAGCTTTCACTTTCCCTCTTTCAATATGATGAAGGATTCTTAACTGCCCTTCACCCATTTGAGTCCATTCCATCTGATTCCAGCCTTTAAATTGTTCCATTGTTTGACTACCTTGCTCTGTGATGCCATCCTCTGTTTGAAGCCAAATCCAGGAAGCCATCCTTCTTTGACTCCATCATGCCCAATGGATTGAACTCTTCAGTTTTACCTCACTGTTCTATTGAATCTCATCACCCAAACTCAAAACAAAACTCTTGAACTTCATAACTAGCCTAAAACCTTTAAAAAACAAAGCTAAATAAAAAAGAGAGAGCCCTCTCTGGATGCAGATTGGCTAGAATCTGTATCTAAAAGATTGGTTTGTGGTTACCTCGGCCGTATTCCTTTCTTACAACTTTTGGGAACAACCTAAGTGATAACATCATTGGCGACTCCACTAGGGAATCTAAATAATTGTTTGTTACTGTTGTTTATTTCATAAACTACAGATGAAGTTAGCCAGGTAGCCTTTGAAACTGCTTTTGCTTTGCATCTGCAGATGTAAATAAATGCTGCTTCAGTCTATCTTCGGTCTAGTTTATGTTTTGAACAGTTAGTTCCAAATGCTTGATCAGTTCCTTGTTTCAAATAAAATCTTTAAGAAAGTTTAAATCTCATATCTAAAACCTCTTAAAGAAATCATAAAAAATTAAAATAATCATAAAAATCTCAAAATTTTGTTTCCTGGAGAAACTGAACCTTTTCTTCAGAATTGTTTTACAGGTTTAGATCTGATCTATGATGGTGGATAGGGATCAGACACACAAAGGTTAAAATCATCCACCTGGCGACTCCACATCATTTTCACAATCAAGACTCCACTGGAGAAATGAACCTGAAAGAACTGTATGAAAAGATCAGGCTTTTGATTTGGATTGTTATCCAAGACATTATGTTCTTTCTCATTGACAAGATTTTTCAATGTATATTGTATTTTAGAGATGACTTTAGATTAAATTTTTATTATTTTCCTTCCAGAAATATAGATGCAAATTCTCCTTACACATTTGAACAACAATCTTCTAATTCTTATGAAGATCATTTTTCAGTTAAGGAGAATCCAAAAATCAAGACCAATCATCCAATCCCTGAACATATTCTGGTACCTCATAAAGTTCCTGATAGGTATAAACCACTCATTTTGCCTCCTACAGTCCATGCTTTCCCTAACGATTATCCCAAGTATCTCCCAATATTTGATGGAGAGAATAGTGTCACTGCCCAAAAACATATCCAAGTTTTTGAAGATTATCTTAACTTATTTGAAGTGGATGTTAGTATTAGGATTTTTACTCTTTCTTTGCAAGGCAAAGTCAGGATTTGGTTCAAAGCCCTGCCTGAGGCAAGCATCTCAAATCTTGAGCAGTTTCTCAAACTCTTCCTCGATAGATGGATAATCAAGGTCAATCTCCTCATGATCATAGAAGAATATAATCAGTGAAAAAGACATCCAGATGAAACAGTACAACAATTTTCAGACAGATTCAATGAAACCTATCATTCAATACCATTGAATATAAAACCTCCCCCTGATTCAGCTCTACTGCATCACCCAAGAGCATTTGATTCAGAGATAGAATTTCATCTGAGAGAGAGAAACCCCTCCACTATGGAATAGATGCAGAACATGGCAGTGGATGTAGAGGTTAATCTGAAAATTAGAAAAGAAAAGTTGAAAACAGAGAAAGAGGAAAAACTTGACATCTTGATAAAGAAAGTAGAGGAAATGATACAGAAGATCACAATGAAAGTTGAATGCTTTGTTCAAAATCATCATGACACATTTGTTTCACAAGAAGAAAGGGTTGATGTTCACGAACAAATTTCTACCAACTCAATCTACCATAGATCAGAAGACAGATTCATAGAGCAATGTGTGGAGGAGAAATCTCCTGATCTACTGTGTGCATTTGATAACATTTCTTCTTTCAATGGCTCTCCCAAATATGATCAATATGATGATGATTATGTTCCTCAAAACCAAATTAACCTTGCGAAGGAATCAGAAGCTAATTTGTGGAACAAGGAAATTCAGGTTCAATAGCTTGAAAGTAGTGATCAGCTTGTTCATTTAAGCAAAGACAATGGGGAGGAAAGTATAGGAAATTTTGAAATCAGTGAAGGAACCTTACCATTTTGTTTTGATTCATTTCAGTTTATCAAAGATAACTATCATGCAATTAGAAATAAAATGTCAACAAGTCCTGATATTAACCATCTGGAGGGCAATCAAATCTTTGTTCAAAATTTATCATATCTAGATTTTCAGTCCCAGAATGCCATTAAATATCAGGCTATAGAAGAAAGCTTGGAAGCAGGAATAGATGATCAAAAATTCCAAGTTGATTCCTTGCCCCTTTGTTTTGAATCATCTGAATTGTTTAAAGAAAAAGAAGAGCAACTTGTAGAAATCTGTCAAGTTCCATTTGAACCCGTGCGCAATAAGTTACAAGAATCCTTCCAAGTTCTCTATGATCCAACAGCTGAAAGGTTGAATGATGAAAGTAATCAGAATTCTTCTACATTAACAGACTATGAGAGTTAAAATCTAGATCATAATGGTTTTAACAGACAGGCATTACAATCAGTTAAAATATCACCACAAAGAATAGTTGAAAACATACATGGTGATAAAGACAAGGGTGATTTCTCAATTCCAAGGCAGGAAAGCTATCCAGAACATTTGTACAGTTGTTTGAATCAGTTTGAGATTAGTGTAAATATTTTTCAGGATCCTTTTGTACAGTTTCTAGATTCGGCAAGGGAGATCAGGAATTTCCTTATCTTCTCACAGGTTAATAAAGCCAACTTTGATTGCAAGATCTCAATTTTAGACACCATCAAACACAAGCAACACAGGACACTGATGTATATAATGCTTAAGTGGTTGCATTGTTTATTTCATTTTACCTAACCAGCAGTCAGAAAGATGATTAGAGTAAAGTAGGTAGGATTTCAGTTTGTTTTAAAATTCAGTTTTTTAGTGAGTTAGGAGATAAATCCTTAAATGTTTGAATCCAAGATTTTGATGATTTGCTAATCTGGTTCGAATTTGCAGCACCTTTTTGTTTCAGGCCAGATCTCATAGTTGTGCAGGAAAATATTAAGAAGATTTTGATAAAGGGACCAAGGCTGAAAGCTCCTGCCCAAGAGACAAGGTGCTCAAGAAGGATTCAAGGAGGAAGAAAAAATGAAAAAATGTATTTAAATGTGGATTGGATAGTAACTTGCTGCAGTTGAAGCCCGAAGAGAAGGCCCTAAGCTTCAGAAAGTTTGCTGTCATATATACAATAAAGCAACCAACAAAAAGAAGATTTCAGAGCATAGTAAAAGCTATTCATAAGGCCATTTGACCTGCTGTTCTTGACTTTCCACCAGGGAAATCCATCCCCAAGTGGATCCAGTGTTATACTCCTATAGTAATAGGTGTCATAATTCATGATTGACTGGTTGAGCTCTGTAATATGTTCATCCTTTCCTTACTGTAAAGGTTTCCATATTATGAAAAAAATCAAAAAAATTAAAAAATGTAAAGAGGGTATACCCTAAAAGAAAAATCAAAGGGTGAAAAAATAAATGGTCAAAAGAAAAAATGAAAAATGAACCCCAAATAAAAAAGACCAGGAAAGTGTGCAAGTCCAAATGCCACTACTTTTTCATTTTCTGTAAATAGAGCATCATGTACAGCTTGTTGAACTTTTTCCACAATTGATGAATGGTCAAACAGCTTAATCTTGGCCAGTTCATGTTTCAATTTCCTGTTTTAGAGATTGAGAATAAAATCTATCCAAACTGTTTAATCTTGGCAGATAGGTAGATAGGTAGAGAAGAAAAGGGGCTCAACTGTTTAATCTGAACCCTTGGAAGAAATAAGTGCAGACTTAGATAGACTTATCATGAAAAGAAAAGAAGATTGAAAAGGGTTTGCTAGTCTAAGTGCACCTAAGCAAAGGGAAGAAAAATGCTAGGCAAAGTAGGTTGGGTAGGTAGTTTTGATGTTGCAGAATGAGACTTGTGATAAATTTTGTTTCTCAAAGTGTTAATCTTACCTCTATCACAAGTGCAAAGCAGATACTCTTGGAGCAGCTCAAGCGAGGCATGTCTATCTCCCATTCATATTTTTCCCCAAAAAAGAGAACACTTACTAATTTCCCCCAGAGATATTAAGATCTGCTTAATATCCCTCTTGAAAGCATCTCATTCCATTTCATTCATTGCCTAAGTGAATTGCTACTTTACTTAGGAAATTGACCCTATTCCTTGTGAAAACCCCTTTTCTTCCCTTTTTGGCCAAGTTTTATGTAAAAATTCCAAAAAATTATGCTTAGCGCTTTCCATTTTCACAAAATTCATATTAGCTCATTAACTTTATTTTATATAAATCCCATGTAAATCAATACCCTTATCCCATATTATATATAATATAATCCCCATATTTTAATATCCCCGCCCCCTGGTTAAACTATAACCATAGCATTAATTAAGTAGGGATTGAAGGTTCATTTGGAACCCTTAATAGCCTCCCCGACGCGCGCTCAAAGGTTAGTTAACCTCCGGTTAAGTAAATAACTTAATCACCCCGCGGACCAATCAACACGACCCCGATACATGTTTAACACTTTTTATTGCATCGGCCCCTACGCATTAACCATCCGCCATCTCCCCTAAAGCGCCAACCGTCAGATCACCGGCCCCACATCCGACGGCTGACAATCATATCGCGACCTCCTCATCCGCTGAACTTTACCACCCGGGGAGATAGTGGTATTTCTCTCGTAAAAGTGCCACGCATCAATCTCCCGCTATGCTCGCTGCCCCTCCGCCCAAAACCGCCCTAGCCCGAAAGCGGTGCAGGGGGAAACCACTTACCACCCTCTTGCTGACCCTTCTGCTGACGTCACCGCCATGTCACCATCCGTATTGTTGACGTCACCTGCCACGTCGACTGTTCTGTGCCCCCCGCTGACGCCACCCGGCCGAAAAATCAAAATTTTCCCGCCAAAATTCATTTTTGTCAATAAAGGGTAAAAGAGGTCATTTTTATCATGTTTTCCGCATATAACGCCTGCGCGCTCCAAGAAACTAATGTTCACAGCTCCAGTTTCAACCGCCTGCAGACCACAGAGGCTCCATCGAGGAGCTCGGCCTCAGTCAACCCTCCAATACAATTTTCTTACTCTTTGATACAGTTTAAAGCAAGCCAGGGGATTTCCCAAGCTCGTACAAGAGAGAAACAAGGATAAACATGGATATTTTGTTACCCCAGCCAGTGGCAACCGTCAGAGACATGAATTTACCAGAGGAAAGGCGGTGAGAAGACATCTTGCAGTTCCATTTTTTCCGAACAACGGTGAGCAGGGTTGGTTCAACATTAAAGAAGATGATTAAAGTCAAAGAGTATCAGATCAGTCATAAAGAGTATCAGTGGAGAAGTAAAGGCAAATCAAATCAGAAATAAAGAGCATCAGAGCCGACTAAGCGAAGCAGGTCAGAAGTTAAAGAACAATCATTACAAACAGTCGGCGCACAGCTACTTAGGACACCTGCAAGCCGAACCATAAAGAGCCAACCATCCATCACAACACCAGATATCTTTTCTGAGCTATTTTCACTTTGCTTGTAAATTACTTTAGGTTAAACTTAGATATTGTCTCATAGCTTTGATGAGACATTTTGTTGTACTTATTTTGGTTGTATAAATACCCCCTTCCTGAGAGTTTTGAAGAGGTTGGATATGTGTAGATTTGTCTAGACTTTGTTGTAAATACTGAACTTTGGAATAAAACGCTGTTGGGATCAAACTGTTGTCTGGTTTATTGGAAGAAGAATTGATGTAGAAGACCTGTCACAGAATTCTTGAATCAACCCATGGGTCAATGAGTACTTTCTACCTTGTGTTTTATAGTTTCTTGTCTATTATATCATCTGTGTTTCATGATCTGAATAGTAGAGAAAAAGATTAATCTAGAATTTGCTTAGCTGCACTCTGTTTTCAGTCTTTACTATTCTCTGTGTTTTCTTCAGAATTAGAATAAACAGTGAATTCTTAATTGCTCCTGTTTCCCCTGATTCTCTCATGTTGATTATTTGATAAAGAATTCTTAATTGCTCTTTGTCGGTAAGCTTTCACTTTCCCTCTTTCAATATGATGAAGGATTCTTAACTGCCCTTCACCCATTTGAGTCCATTCCATATGATTCCAACCTTTAAATTGTTCCATTGTTTGACTACTTTGCTATGTGATGCCATCCTATGTTTGAAACCAAATCCCGGAAGCCATCCTTCTTTGACTCCATCATGCCCAATGGACTGAACTCTTCAGTTTTACCTCACTCTTCTATTGAATCTCATCACCCAAACTCAAAACAAAACCCTTGAACTTCATAACTAGCCTAAAACCTTGAAAAAACAAAGCTAAATAAAAAAGGACAGCCCTCTCTGGATGCAGATTGGCTAGAATCTGTATCTAAAAGATTGGTTTGTGGTTACCTCGGCCGTATTCCCTTTCTTACAACTTTTGGGAACAACCGGAGTGATAACATAAGGAAAGCCTCTGAATGCTCAGTCATCAGAAAGTTCGAAAAATTGCGGAAAAAAGTGCTAAAGGCTAAAAGCAAAATTCAAGTTCTAAAAATAGTGGTATTTATCAGGGATATATTTAAATGTTGGGTAAATTTCTCCCAAATGCACAACATTTACACACCAGCTGGAGGCAAAAGGCTGAAGAAAGAGCAGAGTCCATTAATAGGTGAACTAAGTTGAATTGGGATTCTTACTGGCAGTACTTAGTTAAACCACACAGTGAATGCATGACTCTCAAATGCTTCAATAACTCTACCAAGAAGATAGCGCCGGCGCTTGCCGATTCTGTTTTCGCAGGCCAACCAAAGTCAAAGGTCGGCCAACCAACTCTCCTCAAGATGATGCTGAATGCTTGCGACCACAGAGAACAGATACATAGATAGTAATTTTTAGATTCAGTTTTAGTTTTAGTTTTAATTTTATTTTTGCCTTAGATGAGGATGGTAATTTAAACCGCCTCCTATATTTTTGTAATAGACTATTTTTAGGATTCAGCTAGTAGTATTTCAACCCTTCTCATGCATTTAGAGGGTCCTGAAATTTGTCAAAAACGTTTCCTTAGAACATGCACTTCTGCACCCTCGGAGGAGGTTTTGATGAATGAATGGAACAAGGTTTATTGATATCTGTGTTTAATATTTGCTACTGAAATTGCACTTTTATACTCTTAGTAGATGTTGAAGTAAGAAGAGATAGATCATTATTACTGATGCTCATGAGTAGAACTTGTTATCAATGATACTTTTATCTCTTAACGATTTTGCTTATGTGTATAAGTGATATTCATGTTTAGTTATTTATATATGAATGCCTGAATGCTTGAGTTATCATTTGGCACTTTTGTATGGTGATGGCTATTCTATTTGTGCTTAATATATGAATGAATTATTATGCGATATGTTTTTCACAACTGTTCGACTAAATTTTTATACGAAACAGTTCATCTTTATTGAATTCTTTTCTTATAACGATTAAATGATCTTTATTACCAATTGCTGTTAGAAACTATTTTAGATCGCATAATTGAAAGATTAAATCCCGGGTTAGTTTTAGAATTAGATATTTTTGTTCATTAGAATACAAATTGCATGTTGTTAGAGTAGATTTAGAATAAAAGCATTTTACTTAGGAATTATTAGAAAAGAAATATCAATTCTCAACACACACACACATAAATTGGGAAACTGGTCCCATATCCCTAGTCAGACCCACCATCCCAAACAGAAAAGGAGCTGCTTACCAAGGTCTGGACCAGGTGGGTATCCCCCTTCTTGTAGACCTGATTTTCGGGGCTTCAACATATTTTGCACTAGGAGGGCCCAAACTATGAATGGCTAGTAAATCTAAATCCAAATACCATTCAAAGATTAAATTGCCCTCAACATCTCCCCCGACTTCTCCATCGCACTTAGAATCTATAAATCTTGAGCGAGAAGTCGATAAAACAACAACCACTGCCACCAACCCAAACATTTAAGAGAAATTGACTATTGAACCTCCTGAAGTTGAATCTTTGATCCATAAACTTCAGCGATTTTCTATATCGCCCCAGAAATCTGAAATATCTCAAGGTAGTGTGACTTTGCATTATAACCCTTCTCATCCTCTTACCCGATTGCAGAGTGAAAAGTTTGGTATTGAACCAACTGAATTACCTCTAGGAAGAGAGCAAGGAAATCACCTAAAGAGTCTCATAGCGAGACTCTTTCATCATCATCATCCATCTCAACCTCTCCATTGCGAAGTCAACCATCCACTCCTCCACTTCAAATTATTGTCCAACATACTATTGGAACTTCAACATCTCCTTCATAGTCATCTGGAACTGTAATATCTTCATCTTCTCAACCGCAAGGAACATCTTCTGCGCTTTCTTCTATTAGTAGTTCAATGATGGCCCAAAATCCATGGAATAACCCAGGGGCAGTCTTAATGCCTGCACCCTTGAGTCAATTACCGGCCCATCTTGAAAAATGGTTGCCTAAGTTTAATCCTGAAGGAGGCATGCTAGCAAAAGAACATATCAACAACTTCATGTTATCTATAAATCTCAATGGAGTCACTAATGAAGATGCTGTTGTCCGACTCTTTCCTTACAGTTTACAAGGAGCAGCTGAATCCTGGTATTTTTCATTACCATCCGGATCTATCACTAGTTGGGATATTTTCCAAGAACAATTCTTGACTAAGTTCGGTGATGATAGGTCTATTGCGATATTGATCAATGACTTGTCGAATCGTAAGACCGAAACAAGAGAACCTATCAAAGATTTTAACTCACGTTTCAAGAAAATTTTGAATAAAATTCCAGCCGCTTCCAAGCCTAGCGAAGAAGTTCGAAGTGAATGGTACATATCAGCGCTACCATCAAACATAACGATCTTTGTCGATAGGGTTGCCAAAACCACTTTGGCTGATAATATGAAAGAAGCGATAGCGGTAGAAAAACGTATCATAGCCCTAGAGAAGAAAAACGCTGTTGATGAATGAAAATCAAAGAAGGTCACTTTTAAAGAAGATCCCAAGAAAAAACAACCAAAGGACCCATTCAATTTAGAAGGATTGCAGAAAGTTTGAAAACCATGTCTAATGAGATGGTCGATATTAAGAAACAAGCAGCAAAGACTTCTTCTAAAAAGCATTACAAGCCTTATAGAAGAAATCCTTTGACTGATCCAAAGCCTCCCAAGGCTATTACAAATGCAGAATCAGAAGAAGAAGAAGAGGAAGTTTCCAATGAAGAGCTCACTGATGAAGAAGAAGTTGTAGAAGTGCAGGGAATGTGGGACTTCATTCTCCCTGATGAAGAGGATCAAGAGGCATCATCGGTTAGTACCAGAAGAAGAAATCAACTAGATACTCCACAACCAACTCCTAAACAGAAGAGTGCAAGCTCGATATATAAGATAAAGTCACAGGTAAGAAAACGCCACCCAAAGTGACTCAAACAAGCCCAGTCCAATCCGATTCACCAACTCCATCCAAAACATTGATAGTTTCTGATGAAATGGAGTATAATATCGTAGAAGACATGAAGAAGACTAGGGCTAATATTACCTTTCATGAATTGAGCAAATTAAAACATCAACAAAAGCTCCTTTTGAAAGAATTACACGCGATACCTGTTGCGCCTCTGCCTGCAGCTGTAATCTCACAAGCTTCCCATGAGATGGGAAGACCTCCAACTAATGTGACTAATAAAGTTGATCCAAACGATATCGCTTTAATTGGAGGAAGGTCCAGATCTCATACTCCCCCATTTCTTCTTACTTATGAAGTTTTCAACAAAAACTTGCATAATTGTTTAGTAGATTCAGGAGCTTCATCTAATATCTTGCCTAAATCAATATGTGCAAAGTTGAACGTTCAGCCGCAAAAGTCTACATTACGTATAGTTCAGCTGGACCGGTCACAGGTTGAAGTGATTGGTGAACTAAATTAACTTACCATAAGGCTATCATCGAATCCAAAGGTATGTCAAGTTATTAATATTATAGTTGCAGACATTCCATAATTTTATGGCTTAAGTCTTAGCTGGGATTGGTCTGAAAAGCTTCATGGATACTTTGCTACCGATTGGTCACATATGTGGCTCCCTTATACTGGTAAACCAAATCAGATAAAGGTTGAGTGAGAAAGACATCAAAAATACATAGTAACAGAATTAGAAAGAGAAAATGAACCTGTAGCATACAACAACAATATAATTGGCAACTATTCTGTTGATTCTTTCTTAGGAAATTTTAATGCTCATACTTCACCTTACTTAGAACATTCTGTTTTGTCTCAAGTAGAAAACTTTTCCCAAACAGATAGTTCTAAATGTCTTAATTTTATAGATAGTCCTGTAAATAAATCTTTATTTTGGAAGTTATTTTTTGACGGTTCAAAGTCTAACGATGGAGCAGGAGTAGGATGTGTGTTAATTAGTCCAGAGGGAAACAAAACTATGCTAATTTGTAGACTCGAATTCGATTGCACCAATAACACTGTAGAGTACGAGGCCTTAGTCCAAGGATTATACAAGGCAATCAGATTAAACATTAAGTATCTACAAGTCTTCGGAGATTCTGAAATTGTAATTAGACAGGTACGAAATACTATACATTGCCTATTAGGTCATTTAAAGCATTATCAATCTTTAGTGCAAGATCTGACTGAACATTTTATAGCATTCAATATTTCATCAATTCCCAGAATCCAAAACGCTAGTGCTGACCTCTTGGCAAATGTAGCTTCCAAGCTCATTCCCTCAGAAGACTATAGCCCAGACAGATTTTCAATTGAATTAATCTTTAGACCCTCAATTCCTGACAATGTTACAAACTGGAGAATTTTCAACGATGATCCTGATATTGTAAGCTTCCTCACATCAGAAGGATCTTACACTAATCAGATAATTGACGAGGACCAACATGACGAACAGTTGCAACAAGAAAGCAGTAATAATGCTATACCAAAGTCAGTAGTCAAGTTGGAAGACCTATATGATTTGAAAGACTGATTCAAGAGATCTACCAATTCAAAACTTCAGAGTTCAAATCTGAACTATGAATTAGTAAATATAGGAACTGATACCAAGCCGCAGAATATCAACTTAGGTCTTGACCTAACCAAAGAAGAAAGATTAGCTTATATCCGTCTCTTGAAACAATACAAAAGTGTGTTTGCCTGGAACTACGATGATCTAAAGACTTACAACACATCTATCATCCAACATACTATCCCAAAATTAACTGATGAAAAACCCATCCAGCAAAAGCTGAGGAAGATCCATCCTAATCTGGAAAGCCAGATTAAGTCTGAGCTCAACAAACTATTGAAAGCCAAAATTATTTTTCTTGTTCAACATTCTAGATGGGTTTCTAATTTAGTTCCCATCAGAAAGAAAAATGGAGACATTAGAATTTGCATTGACTTTCGAAACTTGAACAAAGCCTTACAAAATGATAACTTTCCCTTGCCTCCCATGGAGCAAATTTTGCAAGCAGTCGCAGGATCAGAATTAATGTCCTTTTTGGATGGTTTCTTCGGCTACAACCAAGTTTTGGTCCATCCTGGAAATCAATTAAAAACTACTTTCAGAACCAAATGGGGTACTTACGCATATCAAAAGATGCCTTTTGATCTGATCAATGCTGGCACAACATTTCAAAGGGCCATGGACATTGCATTTAAGGGATTAGTAAACAAATTAGTAGTAATCTACTTGGATGATATAACTGTATACTCTAAGAAACATGGTAATCATTTCAGAGACTTAAAGCAAATCTTCCAACGTTGCCAAAGGTATGGGACTTCACTTAATCCAAAAAAGTCATTTTTTGCATTAAGTGAAGGAAAACTTCTTGGATTTATAGTGTCAAAATTTGGAATCCATATTGATCCTGATAGAATTAAGGAGATTTCTGTAATACCCTTGCCTCACAATAAGAAAGCCATGCAATCCTTCCTTGGCCAAATTAACTTTGTCAAGAGGTTTGTTCCAGACTTCTCAAGGATTGTATCTCCCTTACAAGCAATGATTAAAAAGAATTCAATCATCAAATGGGGCCAAGAGGAATATCAAGTATTTAATCTGATTAAGCAAGTGATTGTAAACGCCCCATCTTTAGCAACTCCAAATTTTTCCAATCCTTTCAATTTGTATATATTTGCCTCTGAAAGATCATATGCTGCGATACTCACTCAAGTAAATCAAGATAAGGCAGAAACCCCAATTGCCTTTTTCAGTTCAAATTTACAAGGAGCCGAATTAAATTATTATGATGTAGAGAAACAAGCGTATGTTGTTTTTAAAGCGATCAAGTACTTTAGACCCTTTCTGCTTAAAACCCATACAAAGATCATAGTACTATTTCCAGCGGTAAGAAATCTCTTAGTACAGAAAGATGTGGGTGAGAAAAGAGAAAATTGGGTTACTGCCTTACAAGAATACGACGCTGAAATTAAACCAGCAAATATTGTAAAAGGTCAAGGCTTTTGCAAAATGCTGGTCGGAGCATCGCTTATTTCCGAAATACCATCTTCAGAAGTATAAATGTATGAGGTAAGCCTAAATGATATTGATTCATTATATGCTGATATCATATTTTATCTAAAGAATGGATATGGTCCATCAAACCTGGATTATACAAAGAAAAGAGCTCTAAGATTGAAGGCTAAGCAATATCAACTTGTAAATGATGTACTTTTTAGGATGAATTATGATTCTGTTCTACTTCAATGTCTTGAGAAATCTAAAGCCGAAAAAGTGTTGCAGGAACTCCATGATGGACTGGCAGGTAGAAATTATGCTGGAGATGCTACAACACATAAGATCTTGCGCGTAGGGTACTATTGGCCTACACTATTTAAAGATGTGCATAGCTATGTAAGGAAATGTCAAATTTGTCAAACTGTTGCTGGAAGAAAAAAGAAACCATCATTGCCTTTGCAACCAGTCAATATCGATCAACATTTTGATCAATGGGGACTGGATATAATAGGTGAGATCATTCCTCACTCTTCCAAATAGCATAGGTATATCCTTACAACTATAGATTATTTTACTAAATGGGTAGAAGCCGTTCCTCTCAAGAAAACTAATGCTGAAAAAATCATCGATTTCATAGATCAGTTCATAATCACCAGGTTTGGTTTACCTTCTGCTTTAATGTTTGATAATGCATCGTACTTTTCTGGCAATACTATGACTGAATTTGCACTCAAAAGAGGTTTTAAACTCAAATACTCTGCCAATTATTACCCACAGGGGAATGGGTTAGCTGAATCAACAAATAAAAATTTAATCAAAATCATTAAGCAAACCATTGACCAAAATAATAAGAATCGGCACAAAGCTTTGACATATGCTTTATGGGTAGATCAAATAACACAAAAAGCCTCCATTGGCACTTCTCCCTTTAATTTGGTTTATGGGAAAGAAGTGGTTCTCTGTTATGAAACCAGCTCACACAAAGATAGAAAAGAGAGATCCACACCTTAGAATTCAGCCTCTTCGAGGGGGCAACCTCCTTTACATTACATAAATGAACAATTCTTGGATGATACAAATGACAAAACCTCCTTTCTATATATAGGAGTCTAGGGAGTCACAATATAATCCAGCCGACCTAACAATAATAATATAAAGCCACAAAAATAACAATAGAGGGATTCTATGGGGCACAGAAATAACAATATGGGGGTAATAGGGGCACAACAATATAAATAAGGGGTATAACTACAATAGTAATGGGGTAATCACTAGTATTATAGGGACCCAACATGCCCCTCTCCAAAAAAGTGTTGTCCTCAACGCTTGAGTAGTTCTGGATACTTCTGCATAAAATTCTCATCCTCCCATGTGGAATCTTCAGCGGATAAGTTCTTCCACTTGATAAGATACTCTGAAATTGATCGATTTCGTAGCTGTCGAGTTCTTGTTTCTGTGACTGCTTCCGGTTCCAATATAATTTTTCCTTCCTCGTCAAGTTCTGGCAATATTGTTTGAATTGGGAGCTTGTCACCTATAACCTTCTTTAAACATGAAACATGGAAAACTGGGTGCAATCGAGAAGCTGCAGGAAGCTCCAATTTGTATGCCATAGTACCAATCTTTTGCAACACCTTGTACGGACCATAATACTTTGGTGATAATTTATTATCCTTCTTAGCTTGCTTTAGGGACATTTGCTTATATGGTTGTAGCCGTAGGAATACCCAATCACCTACATCAAAACTTCTTTCACTGCGATGTTGATCTGCCTGTTGTTTCATTCTATTTTGTGCCAACACTAGGTTATCCTTTAAGAGTTGGAGGACTTGTTGTTGATGTTCGATGTGATGTTCCACTGCCTGAACCTTAGAATTTTCTCTTAAATATGATGTGATGGATGGTGGTTGATACCCATAAAGTGCCATAAATGGGGTCATTTTTGTTGCTGTATGGAAGGAAGTGTTATACCACCATTCAGCCAGAGGCAACCATTTGACCCATTGTGTCTGCTTATCAGATACAAAGCAACAAAGATATCCTTCCAAACATTTGTTTACTATCTCAGTTTGCCCATCAGATTGAGGATGATAAGATGAGCTATGAGCTAACTGAGTACCAAGACAAGAAAATAATTCTGTCCAAAAATTTCCAGTGAAAATGGGATCTCTGTCACTTACAATAATCTTTGGGTTTCCATGTAGCTTTTGAACTGTTTCCATAAATGCAGTAGAAACTGTACTGGCTTTAAATGGATGTGATAATGCACAAAAGTGTGCATACTTGGTAAGTCTGTCAACTACCACCATGATGACACTCTTTCCCTCAGACCTGGGTAAACCTGTGATAAAATCCATTGAAACCTCCTCCCAACGTTGGCTTGGAATGGATAAAGGTTGTAATAGACCCGGTGTCTTAATTGTTTCAACTTTATTTTGCTGGCAAATCAAACATTCCGCCACAAACTTTTGAATATCTAATTTAAGGCCATCCCAAAAAAATTCCTTCTTAACCCTGTGGTAAGTTTTTAAAAATCCTGAGTGCCCTCCTAAGGGAGAAGTGTGCAATTCCATAAGAATCTTTTGTTTTAGCTGGGAATCCTTACAGAGGTATAAGCGATCTTTGTACCATAACGAATCATTTTGCCAGCTAAATGTATCAGAAGTACTGGAATCTTGTTGTAACTTTCGAATAAGTGCCCACACTTCTTCGTCATTCTTCCATTCCTCCCTTGCTTCGTTTATCCAATCTGGTTGGATAATAGAAATGGCACACAACAATGCTTCCACATCCTCATCCTTTCTTGAGAGTGCATCTGCCACAACATTTTTCTTGCCTTTTTTGTAGATGATTTCAAAGTCATAACCCAACATCTTTGTGACCCACTTTTGTTGCTCTTCAGAGGATAATCTTTGTTCTAAAAAGTATTTAAGGCTATCATGATCCGTTTTTACCTTGAAGTGTCTTCCCATTAGGTAGGGTCGCCATTTCTTAAGTGCATGGAGTATTGCCAACATTTCCTTCTCATAAATAGCTTTGCTTAAAAACTTTCCCTTGATTGGACGACTTTCAAAAGCAATGGGTCTTTCATCTTGCATTAGAACAACACCAATTCCATTTCCTGAAGCATCACATTCCACAATAAAGGTTTTTGTGAAGTCCGGTGTAGCTAAGACCGGTGCTTGGCACATTTCCTCTTTAAGATGTTCAAAGGCCTTTGTTGCTTCCGGAGTCCATGAAAATGAATCTTTCTTCAATAATGTTGTTAGAGGTGCTGCTATTCTCCCATAATTCTTAACAAACTTGCGATAATACCCTGTCAACCCAAGAAATCCTCGCAGATGCTTTATGGATGTGGGGATTTTCCATTCCTTAATGGCTTTAATTTTGCTAGGGTCTACCTTAACTCCTTCATGAGATACAATATGACCCAAATATTCCACCTCCTGGACTCCAAAGAAAAATTTGGATCTTTTTGCATATAATTGTTTCTCCTCCAATAGTTGTAGCACCCTGTCAACATGTTCAACATGATCCTTCCAAGACTTGCTGTAGATTAGTATATCATCAAAAAATACTAACACAAATTTTCTAAGGAATGGTTTGAAAATTGAATTCATCAAACCTTGAAATGTTGAAGGTGCATTGGTAAGGCCAAAAGGCATGACCAAAAATTCATAATGACCCTCATGAGTTCTAAATGCCGTTTTCGGAATGTCTTCAACCTTCATTCTGATTTGATGATATCCTGAACGAAGATCCAACTTGGTGAAGTAAATTGATCCATGCAATTCATCCAGTAATTCATCAATAACAGGAATGGGGAACTTATCTTTAATAGTGAGCTTGTTGAGCTCCCTATAATCCGGACACATGCGCCATGATCCATCCTTCTTGTGCACCAATACTACTGGAGCTGAGAAAGAACTTTGACTCGGTTGAATTATACCAGCCTCTAGCATTTCTGCAACCATACGTTCAATTTCACTTTTTTGGACATAGGGATATCTGTACGGCCTGATGTTTGGAGGAACACTTCCTGGAATCAGATGAATAGCATGATCATGATCACGCATAGGTGGGAGACCTTTGGGAGTCTCAAATACCTTGGAATGATTGTCCAGGACTTTTTGGAGATCTGGAGAAATAGATGATTCCAATGTGGAAACATCTAGTGAACATAATTGTGCAATTACACCTCTTTGCTCCTTTTTTAGAAGCTTTGTCATGCCATTAGAGCTGATTATCTTTCCTGGTTTCCCTGCAATACCCCTTAATTCAACTTCCTTTCCTTCCACAGAAAATTTCATGAAAAGTTCTTGAAAATTAAAAGCTATTGTACCCAAGGATTGTAGCCATTGGACTCCTAGTACAACATCAGCACCTCCCATTGGAATGGAAAGCATTGGGCTAGTCAATACATATTCTCCCATGGATAGCTTGATATTATGGCACTTTCCAGAACAATTTATTGTTCCTCCATTTGCAATCATCACTTGACACTCTGGTGCTGGATATAGGAAGCAATTCAATTCTTTTGCTACCCTACAATGAATAAAATTGTGGGTGCTTCCTGAATCAATCAACACTATTACCTTTTTCTTCTTGATTTGTCCTACTATCTTGATGGTTTGAGGAGTGGTAATTCCTGCCAATGCATTACAAGATATGGTCGGATTTATTTGTTCTTCATCTAGGCTTTGTTCCTGGAATATATCCTCTTCTTTTGACCTTTCTTGCTCCTTTTCTTCTTCCCCTTCACAATCTATGTAGAATAATTTCTTCTCAGCACACTTATGACCTCTTCTGTATTTGCTATCACAATTGTAACAAAGCCCTTTTGCTCTTTTTTCTTCCAATTGTTGTGGTGTCAACCTTGTAGGTTGTGGAAGACTATGGGCAACAACACTTCCGTCTTTATAGTTGTGAACGGTATGCTTCCTAGTTGCCATAATTTTGCTTTCCATTTTTCTTGCTAACCTGAATGCCTTCTCTAATGAATCAGGTTCCCAAAGGCGCACATCATGTTGGATATTATCCTTTAAAGACCCTATGAACACATCAATCCTATGCTCCTCTGGAATATCTTTTACCCTTATGTTCAATTTTTGGAACTCATCAATGTGCTCCATTATTGAACCCTTTTGTTTGAGACTTATCAATTGGCTAAAAAAAGTGTTGCTTTTTGTATCCTCATAATGTGCTATCAATTCTTCCGTAAAAATTGCCCAAGTGATAAATTGTTTACGAGAACAAAGCCATTGATACCATACAAACTGATTTGGTTCCAAATATAAAGTTGCCATACGTACCTTTTGTGTGTTTTGCACATTATTGAGATCGAAGAATTGCTCCATCTGTAATATCCATGTGGCGGGATCCTTGCCATCAAACTTCCTCACATCGATTTTTGGAACATGGTGAGTCTTCGATCCAACATTAGAGTCTATGGAATCATGATTAACATTTCTTTTATTCTCATCATGAGTTTCCTTTACTACCTTTTCACCATTAGTGACCCTTTCTTGTAGCAACTTCTTCAATTCATCCATCTTATCATCCATGCCATCAAATTTAGCGTCAATCTTAGCTTCCATGCCATCTATCTTAGCTTCCATTCCCTTTATCTTAGATTCCACGCCATTTACCTTAGATTCCACGCCACTTATCTTAGCTTCTGTTAGCTTTTGTGAGCGTGACATTTGTTGCACTTGTTCTTGTAATTTTGATATATCATGTAGCATTTCTTCCTCTTCTTCATGAGTCATGCTAGAGCTTTCAGGTTCCTTACTAGGTGTTTGCATTTTCTTTCCTCGGGGCATTAGTTACCGATAATAAAGTTTTACTATGCCCTTTGAATTCCGTTAAACCAAGCTTACACAAAAATTAAAAAAAAAAAAACTACACACCTTTTTTCACTTTATAGAAGCCTGATAGTGAATCTGATGTATCTCTGTAATTTCGGATCCTCCAATTCTGAAATTGCTACCTGTAGTAGCCTTCTGCGTCCTCTTTCCAATGCCACAAGTCTGAGCCAAATTGGATTCTCCAAGGAAGAGTTATGTGAAATCTCCCACAGTTACTTGCTTTTAGACTGGTTCAGTAGAGCGAACTTGTACGACGTGCCACGAGTCACTGTTTCAACCTTTGAATCTGAAACACACGCACAAAAAACTACACTCCGTCCTCTTTCTGTACCTTTTTACGAAATTTCAATCCGATCCTCAGAGAGAGAGTTATGACGATTTTCCCTAGGTCACCTGTTTTGAATGTAATTCAGGAGTTTGCAAAAAGACAAACTTCCTCAGATCATATCTCCGAAAATATCGCGAGAAAAGCTCTGAAATTCAGACCCAAGGTTCAGCGCCAATTCTTCTCAAATGGGTTTTTTTTGCGACTTCTGAAACGTCACAGAAAAAAAAGTTATAGCGAAAATGCCACGATGACCTGTTTGGAGCAGCGAAAACCCTAGAATCCAAAGCTCTGATACCAAATGTTATGAAACCAGCTCACACAAAGATAGAAAAGAGAGATCCACGCCTTAGAATTCAGCCTCTTCGAGGGGGCAACCTCCTTTACATTACATAAATGAACAATTCTTGGATGATACAAATGACAAAACCTCCTTTCTATATATAGGAGTCTAGGGAGTCACAATGTAATCCAGCCGACCTAACAATAATAATATAAAGCCACAAAAATAACAATAGAGGGATTCTATGGGGCACAGAAATAACAATATGGGGGTAATAGGGGCACAACAATATAAATAAGGGGTATAACTACAATAGTAATGGGGTAATCACTAGTATTTTGATCAATGGGGACTGGATATAATAGGTGAGATCATTCCTCACTCTTCCAAATAGCATAAGTATATCCTTACAACTACAGATTATTTTACTAAATGGGTAGAAGCCGTTCCTCTCAAGAAAACTAATGCTGAAAAAATCATCGATTTCATAGATCAGTTCATAATCACCAGGTTTGGTTTACCTATGACTCAATTTGCACTCAAAAGAGGTTTTAAACTCAAATACTCTGCCAATTATTACCCACAGGGGAATGGGTTAGCTGAATCAACAAATAAAAATTTAATCAAAATCATTAAGCAAACCATTGACCAAAATAATAAGAATCGGCACAAAGCTTTGACATATGCTTTATGGGTAGATCAAATAACACAAAAAGCCTCCATTGGCACTTCTCCCTTTAATTTGGTTTATGGGAAAGAAGTGGTTCTCCCAACTCATCTAGCAATTCCATCTTTGGCCTTAGTTCAATTTATTGACGAAACACCAACTTCATCCTTACAGCTAAGACAACTGAAAATTCTTAAGCTAAAAGAACAACGAGAAAAGGCTAAAATAACTCATGCTCATCATCAAGCATTAGTAAAAGCTTCTTTTGATTCAAACATGGTATCCAGAAAGGACTTTCAAATTGGAGATTTAGTTTTAAAATGGGATAAGGCTCACAAAGAAAAAGGCAAACATACGAAGTTCCAACGAATGTGGCTTGGCCCATTCCAAATTGCGGAAATCATAGGCCCATCCACTTTTATGTTGCAGGATTTAGCAGGGAAAAGAGAATCTTTTCTTGTTAATGGACAAATCCTTGAAAAATACTTTCCATAGAAGAATATTTTCTTATTTTTGTAGATTAGTTTTTCATTTGATTTAGATAATAAAACCAGTTGTAAATGGTTACGTTTGGAATTCATAAAAAACACTAGCATTTCTTTTAGATTTTGTTTTTTCGCTTGTATAAATAGAATTGATTTGGAAAATTGGTCATTACTATTGAAAGCTACTGTCAAATGTTAAAAGCTTGGAAATGATACTAATTTCAAATTTGTGAATTTTGATAAAAAACAACCTTTAGTGGGAATTTGTTTTATATTAGTCAATGAAAAGCATCAATAACAAAAACAAGGATTCTCTGTAGAAAAGCTCTTTCCAAAAACTCTATAATTGTCATCCAGAGCTATTCTTAAGGAACCAATGACTTCCTCCCCACCTAGAGAATTACGAGCTTTAAGGAATAATCCAATGATACACTTTAAACTTAAAGAATAAGAGGTCTCATCACAAGCCGACTTATCATGATCATAGATATTATAGCTTGCTGACTTTGCCAAAACTGCATACCAAAACAAGGCAATGAATCAAGATTGTTGCAATCAAAAGACAAGAGGTCTCATCACGAGCGAGCTTGTTCAGCAAAGTTATAAATCAAGTGAGTGGCACTGCCATAATTTGGCTACCAAACCAAGGCATTGTTCTTTAATAATTAAAAGAAAATAAAAGCAATAAGTGTGGATATGGATTTCTCTTTGAAAATTGTATTATTCTCCAAGTAGGATACATGATCATTACTGGGTAACAGGTAACCCTATCGAGGCTATGAACGCCTGCTGGCAGCAGAGGCTCTACCTACGACAAATGAGCATATTTAAAACTGATTTACAGAGGAGACTTTGTTTTTATCTTTACAAACTAAGTAGTGGCTGATGTAAATACAATGACTAGCTTTAGGAAGTAAATAATCAAAGTTAACATAGAAGAAACAAACTAGCATTAACAGCTGAAAGCATGATATACTTTATCTTTCTATAATAAAGTTTGATTTTCCAAAAATCCCTTCTGTTTTGGAAGTTTAGAAAATTCAAAAGAAAATCAGAGATAACTGGTTCTTCCAAGTGAATCGCCAATTGTTGTGGCCAGCAACAACCCCCCTTCTTATTTTAGTTTTGACATCAATACTAAATAAGTGGGGACCCTTCATCTAGAAAATAACGATAAATTAGAACTTGTATTTCCTTTTTGAATAAATCTTATTATCATAAACTTAGGAGAATATACACAAAATCCAAAAAGACTTAAGTTTATGATAAGTTCAAACAAAATCTTTCTCTTAATGATAAAAGCATTGCATCGCAAAAAGGAAATAACGACATCATATAAACAAACTCCTACAAATGCGAATTCGCGATGCGAGATCGCACACTGAAGGAACTCATCGCATCGTAGTTTTCATATGCTTCAAACATCACTTAAGGTGAAATACTTCAACGCTGGCGATATGCGATAATGAGTCTCGCAAATCGCATTTCGCAAAAACACTTGGTAATGAATGATTGTCAAAACATAACGGATTAGTGATATTACGATCTGTGATATTGCGAAGCAAATCGCAAAATCGCAAAATCGCAGATCTGTAGGGCATGTCGTTCCAAAAAGTTTTTTCGTAATCCGATATCAAGTAATGCGCATTAACGAGTTAGTTGATGATCATTAATGACATAAGGTTTCGATCTGATCAAGAAGTTAGTGCACGTAGGGTGATATATTTTATATGATTTCAACATTTAAAGCTTTCCCGTCACCTTATTCATATCATTACTCTTTCCTGATTACGTAAATTGCAGGAGCTGAAAACAGAAAGATATAGGTAGCAATGTTCAGAGTATAATGGGAAAAGAAGGAGAAACTCCGATTTCTGAAGTCATCTGACAAAACACGCAAGAGGCGAAAACTGGCACTAGGGAAGCTCGGATCAAGAAAACTAGCACTAGCGCTAATCATGCATCACCGAGAAAAACCCCTTGAGAAGGAAAGCCTCTTAACGCTCAGTCACCAGAAAGTCCGAAAAATTGTAGAAAAAAGTGCTAAAGGCTAAAAGCAAAATTCGAGTTCTAAAAACAGTGGTATTTATCAGGGATATATTTAAATGTTGTGTAAATTTCTCCCAAATGCACAACATTTACAGACTAGCTGGAGGCAAAAGGATGAAGAAAGAGTAGAGTCCATTAATAGGTTAACTAAGTTGAATTGGGATTCTTACTAGCAGTACTTGGTTAAACCACACAAGGAATGCATGACTCTCAAATGCCTCACTAACTCTGCCGAGAAGATAGCGCTAGCGCTTGCTGATTTTGTTTTCGCAGGACAACTAAAGTCGGAGGTCGGCCAACCAACTCTCCTCAAGCCGATGCTGAATGCTTGCGACCACAAAGAACAGATACATAGATAGTAATTTTTAGATTCAGTTTTAGTTTTAGTTTTATTTTTGCCTTAGATGAGGATGGTCATTTAAACCGCCTCCTATATTTTTGTAATAGACTATTTTTAGGATTTAGCTAGTACTATTTCAACCCTTCTCATGCATTTAGAGAAGGGTCCTGAAATTTGTCAAAAACGTTTCCTCATAACATGCACTTCTGCACACTCGGAGGAGGTTTTGATGAATGAATGGAACAAGGTTTATTGATATCTGTGTTTAATATCTGCGACTGAAATTGCACTTTTGTACTCTTAGTAGATGTTGAAGTAAGAAGAGATAGATCACTATTGCTGAAGCTCATGAGTAGAACTTGTTATCAATGGTACTGTTATATCTTAACGATTTCTGCTTATAAGTGATATTCATGTTTAGTTATTTATATATGAATGCCTGAATGCTTGAGTTATCATTTGGCACTTTTGTACAGTGATGGCTATTCTATTTGTGCTTAATATATGAATGACTTATTATGCGATATGTTTTTCACAAATGTTCAGCTAACTTTCTATATAAAACAGTTCATCTTTATTGAATTCTTTTCTTATAACGATTGAATGATCTTTATTACCAATTGCTGTTAGAAACTATTTTAGATCGCATAATTGAAAGATTAAATCCCGAGTTAGTTTTAGAATTAGATATTTCTGTTCATTAGAATACAAATTGCATGTTGTTAGATTAGATTTAGAATAAAAGCATTTTACTTAGGAATGATTAGAAAAGAAATATCAATTCTCAACACACACACATAAATTGGGAAACTGGTCCCATATCCCCAGTCGGACCCACCATCCCAAATGGAAAAGGAGCTGCTTACCAAGGTCTGGACTGGGTGGGTATCCCCCTTGTTGTAGACCCAACTTTCGGGGCTTCAACAGGAGGTTAAGCCATTAATGGCCCTCATGAATGCTTTGCCAAAATTGGGAAGTGGTTCCATGGAGGAAGGGATAATGGATTAAGGTTCATTCATCCTCTTCCTCATTCAAAAGCGAACTCAATCCATCTGGAAACTTCCAGAAGCATCCATTGGATGAAGAATCCAATGGATTCATTTTCAAAAATTCGATGAATCTCTCTCAACGCAGGTGAAACAAAGGCTAGGTGCAATGCATAGCACCCAAACAATGTAGTTCCTACAATGCATTACAGCCTGATAAAGGGCCACTTGCGCTGATCTCTCTAGGGACATTTTTTGGATGAATGATGACATGGAAACTCTTGGGAAGCAAGCATGATATAGGTTGACTTCATTAGGGAATGAAAACAACTGAATTAGGGATTGATGGACCCTAATAATACATATCTAGAAGCTGGGGTTGATGTGCCCAAATTGACCTGTAACAGTTATCCCCTAAAGCATGAAGTCGAAAATAAACATGTCGAGTGAGATGCTTTACCACTTGGAGAGAAGGTTTCGAAACGGAAGGAGACCTGCATCAGTTACAATACATAAATCATGATACTTTGATTTTTCTCACGAACTAGCTGAGGGAAGGCATACCCGTGCTCAGCTTATAAACTTTCATTACATGTACAAATATAGTCGTCTACAGATATAGACCCATGAATGGATGACCATGAATGTAAAGCCATTTTACATTTGATATAGTACTCCTTAAAAATATATTGCAGCCCGGATGGATGAAACTAGATCCGGGGTCTTCAATCTCGTCCAGTCTTTCACTCGAGTACAAGTCTAACCATGTGAATAGATGATATGAAGTCGAACATGGAGAGACATTGTCTGATTACCAGCCAATGATGTAAGCTGTTAACAGATGCGAGAGGAATCACCGATAATAATAATGACCCTCAAGGTATTGCAGTACATTTCGCAAGGTGTGAATAAATTATTTGATGTTGAACAACATACGAAGTCTTTCGGTCGAAGGTCGGTGATGTCAACCTATTGCCAGAAGCGAGAAACTTGCCATTGATGTATGCAAGCTTCAAGGTACTGAAGGGGTGTTTCTAAGTCAACTTCTTGGATGATTGTGCTGATGTTGACAAGAAGCAACTCATTGTAGGTGGGCCTTGATATATCCCACATCAACGACACAAAACAAGGTAATGATTTTGGAGATGAAACATCGACTGATGACACAAGGTTCAGGAATGACGGGCATGAAAATGAAGGTTTATTGTATTGTAAAGGATGAAGTTTTGAACTGAATGACTTCTCTTGAACATATCGGCGACATTGAAGTGAATTGGTAGCATTGACCCAAAACAAAGTGATGGATCGTATGATAGACCAACAGTATGATAACCATCAAGCGGAATGACCCAACCCACATAGTCACACTAATGAAGTGAAAGTTTCATGTTCAAGAGCAACCTGCTACCATAAAGTGTTTCCAGCTTTTTCCCATTTTCCCAAGTCATTTCTGACCAGTACCTCTTTATTTTTAATCAAGCTTGAGGAGGATAACATATGCTTGTTATATAACTCCACCCTTCTGGCGAATCCATCGCTATTTGATGTTTTAACGAGTCTAGTGAAGGTGAAAATCGGTCCTTTTCACATTTAGAGAGTTTGAAAAGGGACAAAAAGGAAACTCCAAAAGTTCTTTTTTTCGTACATTTGTCTCTCAAGCCCGAAAAAGCATAAAACAATACAAGAGAGAACCTATTGCTCATGTTTGGCCAATGAGTACCTTTTTCGTAGTTAATCTATTTCAGCCCGAAGAAGGGTTAAAACTATACTGAGTAGATATCGATTCTAATCCGTTAACGAGCTAGAAACGACAAGCGCTTGACAATCTTTTCATGTTTAGAGAGTCTGAAAAGAGCTTAAAGAGGACTCGATTTTAAGGAACAAGTGGTGTCTAGGGTAGCAAATGGTTCTGGTGATGTTGGAACTTCTCAAAACATGTTGATTTATGTGAAGAGGCTGGCTAATAAGACCACTCATTGCAAATGTTCCTCAAAAAGGGTAAAACAACCAAGTGAAAGTGTATGATCGGCCAAAGAGATGGTGGCGATGAGATGAAAAAAACCAAGGCTCATCTGATTAAAAAGGCTGATAAAATAGCAATCACGAGGGTTAAAAATGGAAATGGGTTCATTTTTAGACAAGCTTGAACCATAGGGAACTATGCTTGGGTTTAATTTCATGTTTACACAAGCTTGAAACGAACAAACTATGCTTGGATTCAGTTTCAGTTTCATTTTTACACAAGCTTGAAATGAAAAATTATGCTTGAGATTGGTTTACATGCCCCTAGCATGATGAAAAGGAGAGTCTCCGGTAACCAGATGGAAGTCGCTACGGTGAAGAAAAATGGCTATCCAACACCTTTTTGGCTTCGTCCAGATAGACAAAGGTGAATGGGGTGATTCCCTTCACATAACCTACAGGGAAACTTAACTTTACCATTAGGTTCATGCCCCCTAAGCTTCATTGCATTCACCTAAGTAGACTACTCATGGCTATCAGGTGGATGGAATGAAGGTTCATTTACGAGATCAAGTGAAAGACTCGACTGGGATTTTACGAGATCTAATTAGAGACTTTTCTTGGAACTTGGGACCTTGTTTCATTTTTAAATGAGCTTGACACAAGACAAGAAACTCTGCTTAGATTCCTTGTTTCATTTTTTAACGAGCTTGACCCAAGACAAGGAACTATGCTCGGACCCTTGGTTTCATTTTTTAACGAGGTTGACACAAGACAACGAACTATCCTCGGAGACCCTTGTTTCATTTTTTAACGAGGTTAACACAAGACAACGAACTATCCTCAGACCCCTTGTTTCATTTTTTAATGAGGTTGACACAAGACAATGAACTATCCTCAAACCTATTGTTTCATTTTTTTAACGAGGTTGACACAAGACAACGAACTATCCTCAGAGACCCTTGATTCATTGTTTAAAGAGGTTGAAACAAGACAACGAACTATCCTCGGTTCCTATCACAACTCATAAGAGGTCATGAAGGAAAGATTTGGTTCCAATTCCCCCAGTACATGATGTACAACATCACTGAATTGATCGTCAGTTGATGTAGGTATGGAACAGGTTTCCACATAATTAACTCGTGGTGGGGATGATACCATTGGTATAAATGGACCATTTAGGGACAATGGTTGACTAGAAGCTATATTTGGACTAGCAAATGAAAGTTGGCCAATGGTGACAATTCTGCCTTCATGCAGGAAACAAATCACTCGAAAGAGTGTGGAAACAATAGCTCCCATGCCATAAACATAGTCACGCCCAAGAAGTAATTTGTAATCTAAAGGGATTGGTACTACCATCACGTTCAGATAAAATGTTTTTCCTCCCAAAGTAATAGGTAACTGAGGGAGGACCCCTAATGGTCAACTGGTTCCTCTGTTAAAAGCCAACAGATTCTGTGTAACTGGCACAAGTGGCGATGAACTGAGCGCTTGCCAAGCAGTTGAGGAAAGGATACTCACAGACGCACCTTCATCTATAATAGTGCCAGATACAATCATATTACAAACTTGTACTGTGATCTGGAAAGGCACATAAGAAGGAAGGCAGAATCCTGCCAGTCGATTCCAATCAAAGGAAGTGACTAGACTACTTGGAGGGGGTACCATAGAAATAGGAGTATTAACCCCTTGAGTTACGAGAATGGAAGGATTTTCGTCTTGTCTTGATGGAACAGGAGGACTGCCCCCAAGCTCATTTGAATATGAAGAAACAAAAAGAACTTGAGTGGTATCATGTTCACTCTCTTCGGGAATAGTACGATTAGCTGAAGGTGAAATCGAGTCAACTGTTACCTCGACCTGTTGATTTGGGTCGGGTATAGACTCATAGGATTCACTTTCAGAGAGAGTGGGTTTGACCGACGGTTGATTTTGGTCAGTCAATTCATCAACTAGTGAAGGATTTAGGGATAGTTTCTTGTAACCAGATGGAAGTCGCTACGGTGAAGCAGGACAGTTATCCAACACTTTTTTGGCTTCGTCTAGATAGGGACAAAGGTGAATGGGATGATTCCCTTCACATAAACTACATGGAAACTTAAATTTTCCCTTCGTTCCATGATCTTTACTGCCACTAGTTGATGGTGTGTCACCAACATGATCTCTAGAAGTTGATGACATAGGATGATGTGAACGAGAAGACCATTCTTCTAGGATCTGAGGAATATCAGGACAATTTCGAAGAAGATGGTTTCCCGCACAAAGTTTTCATGGATATCGAACTTGGTGAAGCTTGACAGATGATTTCTCATCAGATGTTGCGGTTGCTTGGTTGCCCTTCTACTGAATTTGCTTCTTCTTCTTCTTCTTTCCTTTATTCTTCTTCTTAGTCACTTGGTTACTAGTATCAATACTTTCACTAGGTGAAGAGGAAGAAGTGGAGGAAGAAACAATAGAGGAAGAAGGAAAAGGGTCAACTTTAGGATCAACTAGAGGTTGATTTTGTCCAGTTGGAGGAGTACTCGATTGTGGAGAAATCATGACATTTTGAACCAAGGAGGTTTAAAACAACCATACTGGCAAGCCAATGGTAAATCCCATAAGGGATAATGTAGCCATATATGGAGTACCAATATTTCCAAGTGGAGGAAAAGGACTAGGATTCCCATCAAAAGGAATTCCTTGATTGGTGGACTCCGAATTTGTCGCCATATTTTTCAACCTAAGATCAACTAAGGAGTGAGTGTGGAGGATGTTATCCGTAGTCGATTAATTTTTACGACACTGGAACACAACTTTGCTTTTTCATTTTTAAAGAGTCAAGAAAAAACAAAATATGACTCTAGTCGCGTTTGATGTTTAATGAGCCTAAAGGGACAAGTGTTCAGATAATCCTTTTACTTTTAAAGAGTGGAAAAGGAATGAAAGTGACTACTCTGGAGATTCTAGACAAGAGGGTTTACCAAACAAATCACAAAACTGCAATATACACCTTGGTGATAAATGAAAGAGAAATTACCAAGGATTTAACATACGACAGTCAATCATCCCAAATGATGTGTTTGGTGCATTGCAATTGGTAAGGCGGCGGACTCGACTTCCTAGGGATAAAGGATTTCAACCTATTGGGGTCTCCCACCATACCCTCTACGGTACAGGGAGCACAAGTCCGTACTAGCACTTATCAAATCAGAGAGGAGGAATCACCCAACCTCAGTGAAAACAATAGCCACTAGGTTTAAAGACGCCAGAACATGTCTCTAGCCTAGACCTCTAGATGTTTTTCGTTAAGTTCCAATGTGTTATTAGATTAATTGATGTAAATTTTAGGTTGATCTTGCTTAAAATTTTCCTTTGAAGGTTCACCACGAGATGTTTTCCGAAATTCCTAAAAATGCAACTAGAATGAGAAGCACTCTTTCCATTTAATTTCAACAATGAAAATCCTAGCTATGAGGGATAAAGCATACAAGTAATTTTTGAACAAGCAACAAAGAGCATGAACTACATGCAATTCCCTAAACCATTCCTTTCAAGCATACACAAACTCTTTTAAATGCAAATACATGTTTTTCTTTTCAGTTTCTCTTAATGTGAATGATGCAATAAGAAAAAATAATGCACAAACGATTCAGAACTCTTTTCATAAAAAATGATGATTTGTGACAATTTATTTTAAAGGAAAATGAAGATTGTACGACACTTTCTATTTTAAAGAAATGAATATTTTCAACACTTTAAATGAAAATACAAATCAAATGCACATGTGAATCAATCAATTATCTATGAAGGAAGACTATGTAACAATTCATTATTCGAAGAAAATGACGACTTTACGACACTTTTCTATCGACAAAAATAATCGATCAAAAACTTACTTTGACTATAGACTGATAATGACAAAGAAAAAATTAAAGAAACATTAATCAATCCAATCAAAGTAGGGCTAGATTAAGGAGATGAAAATATTGTTTTCAGAGATAAGACATCATTTACATTCAACGAGCAATTCAAACTGATGAAAATTGACAAAAAAATCTCAGTTCCTAGATGGGAAAACTGACCCTAAAGGGATCATCGTAGGCAGTAGTTAGAGATAGTGTGATGCATCGCATTGGATCTATGCGGGAGGTGCACTGTAGTGCACTGTGTCAGTTACAAAGGTGTGCTGATTACATAATGACAATTTTATGCTCAAAACTGACTCAATTTTCAGTAAATTTTACTTGAACTCGATGAAACACAGAAGGTATGATATGTCAAAGTGTTTTAAGAGATTGATAAGCTACTACCAGGGATAGGATGTGGAGTCGTCATTTTGCTTTGGTCAAATTTAGTATTTCTTCAAACGCCTAACCCTCTAGACCTAGTAGCTTGTCTAGAAACAACAGACAAAGTAATTCATTGCTTTTCCTATAGTTAAGAGATAAGAGAAAGAAGAACAAAGGTACCAACCTATAACTTCCGCTCTATCCCTCTCTCCTTTGACCGATTTCACCACTCCTTTCAGTAATTAATTCACTTGGAAAGTACATGCACACAAGCCGAGACAGAAACCCATCAAAGCATACAATAATGACGATCTGCTAACTAAACATATCATTGAATCAAGAATATGATTCACATCATATAACACATGAATGGAAAAAGCTAAGAATTCTTTATTAATAGAAGGAAAGATTACAACCCATGTAGATGCATGCTAGATTCAATGTCACCCTTCTAGCTTCAAACCCTTCTCTCCTCATGAAACAACAATTTGACATCATCACACTATTCTTACAAATCTCACTCAAACAACATTTCCTTAGCTCAAGAAGCTCCAACCTAGACCAACCTTTGAATGCTTGGTCAATTTATAGTTGAATGGAGGAGGTTAATCCATTAATGGCCCTCATGAATGCTTTGCCAAAATTGGGAAGTGGTTCCATGGAGGAAGGGATAATGGATTAAGGTTCATTCATCCTCTTCCTCATCCAAAAGCGAGCTCAATCCATCTGGAAACTTCCAGAAGCATCCATTGGATGAGGAATCCAATGGATTCATTTTCAAAAATTCGATGAATCTCTCTCAGTGCAGGTGAAACAAAGGCTAGGTGCGATGCATAATACCCAGACAATGTAGTTCCCATAATGCATTGCAGCCTGATAAAGGGCCACTTGCACTGATATCTCTAGGGACATTTTTTGGATGAATGATGACATGGAAACTCTTGGGAAGCAAGCATGATGTAGGTTGACTTCATTAGGGAATGAAAACAACTGAATTAGGGATTGATGGACCCTAATAATACGAATCTGGAAGCTGGGGTTGATGTGCCCAAATTGACCTGTAACAAGGACAAAGCTTCTGAAGGAAGGGACAATGTTATGCATATAATTCACAACAAAATAAAAAAATATAGATAACATAAATATTAAGTAATCAAGTTGTTAGGCCCCTATACCACTAGTGTAACCCCTTATTGTTATTAGTACAACCCACTTATTATATTGATGTACCCATGTAGTGCCCATATTGTTACTATTGTGCCCCATAGAAGCTCACTATTGTTATTATTGTGCCCTTACATTATTATTGTTATGTCGGCTCTGATTATGTTATGACCCCTTCGACTCCTATATATAGAAATGAGGTATTTTCATTTGTATCATCCAAGAATTGTTCATTTATGTAATGTAAAGGAGGTTTCCCCCTCGAAGAGGCTGAATTCTAAGGCGTGGATCTATCTTTTCTATCTTTTTCTTGAGCTGGTTCATAACATTTGGTATCAGAGTTTTGGATTTTAGGGTTTCGCTGCTCCAAACAGGTCATCGTGTTATTTTCGCTATAACTTTTTTTCTGAGACGTTTCAGAAGCTAAAAAAAAAACCCATTTGAGAAGAAATCACGCTGAATCTCTGGTCTGAATTTCAGAGATTGTCGCACAATATTTGCGGAGATATGATCTGAGGAAGTTGGTCTTTTTGCAGACTCCTGAATTACATTCCAAACAGGTGACCTGGGGAAAATTGTCATAACTTTCTCTCTGAGCATCGGATTGAAATTTCGTAAGAAGGTATAGAAAGATGAAGGATTGTAGTTTCTTGTATATATTTTTCAGTGCTAAAGGTCGAAACAGTGACACGTGGCACTTCATACAAGTTTGCTCTTCTGGAAAGGTCTATAATCAAGTCATCTTGGGAGATTGTGCATAACTCTTTCTTGGAGAATCCAATTTGGATCAGACTGGTGGCATTGGAAAGAGGACGCAGAGGGATACTGTAGGTAACAATTTCAGAACTTAAAGATCCGAAAGTACAGAGTTACAGTCGTTTCAAGAACGAGCTCCTAAAATCAAGAAAAACAAGATGAGGAAGTTTGATGGCAAGGATCCGGTAAATTGGATACTTCAGATGGAGCAATATTTTGATCTACATGGTGTACCACTGTTACAAAAGGCATGTATTGCATCTTCATATTTATAACCGGATCAATTTTTATGGTATGAAGGGCTTTGTTCTTATAAACAACTTGTTACGTGGTCAATTTTCACGGAGGAAATGGTAGCACATTATGAGGATACAAAGAGCAACACCTTCTTTAGAGCAACACCACAACAATTGGAAATGGTAAAAGGGCTTTGTGACATAGTGGAAAGCAAAATTATGGAAACAAAGAAGAATACCCCTCACAACTATAAAGATGGAAGTGTTGTTTCTCCTAGCCTTCCACAACCTACAAGGGTTACACCACAACAATTGGAAGAAAAAAGAGAAAAAGGGCTTTGTTACAATTGTGATAGCAAATGCACTAAAGGTCATAAGTGTGCTGAGAAGAAATTATTTTACATAGAATATGAATAGGAGGAAGAAAAGGATCAAGAAACATCAAAAGAAGAGGATATACGCCAGGACCCCACCCCAGAGAAAGAAGAAGTGAATCAGACCATATCTTGTAAAGCATTGGCAAGAATTACCACTCCTCAATCTCTCAAGATAGAACGACATATCAAGAAGAAAAAGGTGCAAGAAGTGAAAGATCACATCGAGAAAGAAGAAATAAATCCAACCATATCTTGTAATTCATTGGTCGAAATTACCACTCCTCAAACTATCAAGATAGAAGGACATATCAAGAAGAAAAATGTTCAAGAAGTGAAAGATCACATCGAGCATCAAGAAATGAATCTGACCATATCTTGTCAAGGATTGGAAGAAATTTCCACTCCTAAAACTCTAGAGATAGAAGGACATATCAAGAAGAAAAAGGTTCAAGCAGTGAAAGATCACATCGAGCATCAACAACAAGTTCTCCAACTTTTAAAGGATAACGCCACTTCGGTGCAAAATCAAATGAAACAACAGGTAGATCAACATCGTAGTGAAAAATGTTTTGATGTAGGTGATTGGGTATTTTTACTACTACATCTCAAGCAAGTTATTTATGAGAAGGAAACGTTGGCAATACTACATGCACTTAAAAAATGGCGACCTTATCGAATGGGAAGACTCTTCAAGGATGAGGATGTGGAAGCATTGTTTTGTACTATTTCTATTATCCAACCAGATTGGATAAACGAAGCAAGGGATGAATGGAAGAAGGACGAAGAAGTATGGCCACTTATTCAAAAGTTGCAAAAGATCCCAATTTAAACAATATTGCCAGAAATTGAAGAGGAAGGAAAAATCATATTGGAACCTGGAGCAGTCACAGAAACAAGAACTTGACAGCTACGAAATCGATCAATTTCAGAGTATCTCATCAAGTGGAAGAACTTACCCACTGAAGATTCCACATGGGAGGACAAGAACTTTATACAGAAGCATCAAGAACTACTCAAGCGTTGATGACAACACTTTTTGAAGGAGAGGGCCATGTTAGGCCCCTATACTACTAGTGTAACCCCTTATTGTTATTATTACAACCCACTTATTATATTGATGTACCCATGTAGTGCCCATATTGTTACTATTGTGCCCCATAGAAGCCCACTATTGTTATTATTGTGCCCTTACATTATTATTGTTATGTCAGCTCTGATTATGTTATGACCCCTTAGACTCCTATATACAGAAAGGAGGTATTTTCATTTTTATCATCCAAGAATTGTTCATTTATGTAATGTAAAGGAGGTTGCCCCCTCGAAGAGGCTGAATTCTAAGGCATGGATCTATCTTTTCTATCTTTTTCTTGAGCTGGTTCATAACACACGTAATGATTATGTTAAGAAGTCATTTGCTAAGTGAAGAGGCACATCTAAAAGACATGCCTTATTGTTAAGGGACACCTGCCTAGCATATATGCGGGTCCTCATTATAACATTCGACATCACTTGTACATTATACACACACACACACACACATATATTATTAAAAGTACCCCTTGTGTATTTTTACATTCAAGCCAACAAGCCTATGGTTTTGTTTCTTCAAATAACAACTTTTACGCTAGATGGGTTGACCTTGACACAAGTGACATCATTAAATCTTTGTGTCGAGAGCCTGCTCAGTTCCATCACAACCCATCTGCAGCTTACCTGACCAAGATTCTTAGGAATGGATATCAATATCTCACTGTTGTGTATTATAGATGGCATGGGAAAAATAATGTTGAGATGTTTGAAGAGAATTGGATATATATGCTCAACATGGTGGTTACATGTGGAAAAGTATTCAACTGGGAAGATACTTTCTTTTGAGTTGCAGCATCATGTCAGGCAGGCTAAAGCATCTATAAGGTCAAACCATGCACCAAAGTTCTACATTTTTGCATTTCTATTAGATGGGATATGTGCGTAATATGCATTACTAGAAATATATTGGAATTGGACCTAGTAGGATAAGTTTCCAGTTTACTTCCATTGCAGGGTGTTGTCTGACTTGAGTTTTAGAGGGGTATATGAAAAGTTAGTAGAGCATTTCTTCACGGTCATATTCCATATTCCATATGATATATGAGATTGATCTTGCTTTCATGACCGATCTTGTGAAGGAGTCATTGCATGATATTGCGGATTGGTTTGCTGTGCCTGAAGGTACATACATATTATGCTTTGGATGTCATATTTCTCTACATCTCATGCCGTGATATGTAACTAATAAGGTGGCCCTACAAGAAGTGGCTTATCAATTGAACAAAGGGTTATCATGTGTTCTTCGCAGAAGGAAGAAAGCCCCATGGCCCACTTTCCCTTTGAGGATCAAATTGTATGAGTTGAAGAGACATAAGGTGGTAGAGGCAGAAATACAAGTGATGGACTGCTTACACATTACAGTTAAGGAATTCCATGGTTATGATCCCAGGAGACTGTGTAGGCAGCATTGTGAGAGGATTGGTTTCGCTTGGAGATATTCATCAATGTCCATAACAAAAGATGATAAGATAAAGAATGGGTACAATGCTTTAAGGAAGACACATCCAAGAATTGAAGCTGGTTCTCCCTAAACTTCACCAACTCAGAATGTGTAGGTATAAGAGGCACCACAAACAATGACTCAAGCAAAGAATACAACTCCCAGGAAAAGTATCAAGCAATATACGAACAAGCATAAGGATCAATTCAAATTTTTCCTGGTAAAATTTTATTTTGGAGTTTAAAGCTATTTCAAGTATGTGACTATGAAATAGATCTTATTTAAGGCTATTTCCATAGCACAATCTTATGCCTAGAGCCATCGTGGAGAAGCTTGGATTAGACATAACAAGGCCCTACAAAGATTTATATTCTTTTGACTCCAACAAAGTGAGATGCTTAGGTCTCATCAAAGATTTATGTGTTATATTGGTCCAAATACCAGCAAAGAGTTTGGTAATGGATATTGTAGTGGCAGACATACCTCCCAAGTATGGAATGCTGCTATCAAGATCATGGGGAGAAAAGTTACAGGGTACTTTGCAGATGGACATGACCTATGCTACCATTCCCATTTTTGGTCAGCAAAGAAGGTTATACAGGGAAACATTAATGAAATATATGGTTAGTAGTCAAGACAAGCCAAATAATTACCCCCTATACTCTGTGCATTCAGATATGGACTCCTTTATTTTGTATAATGATGAATGTGTAGAGGAGGAAGTGTCACACTTGGAAGCTAAATTGAGTAAGACAAAGGATATAAAATTAGATACTGAGAAACAAGATGAAGAGGGAGAAGCCCTTTGGAATATGGATTTTGATGGGGCTGTGAGCAAGGAAGGAGCAGGGGTAGGTGTTTTCATCTCAAACACACAAAAAAATATAGCAAAGGGACATGCTTACAAGCTTAATTTCCAATGTACAAATAATATAGTTGAATATGAAGCACTGATTTTGGGACTACAAATTTTGAAGAGGTTGGGAGCTAAAAGAATTTCTGTACATGGGGATTTTGAACTCATCATTAACCAAATTAAAGGTGAGTACTCGGCTAAACACCCTAGACTAAGAGCCTACAAAAATGTAGTTTTAGATTTTTTGCAATATTTTCCTGAATATCAATTGTCTGTTATCCCTAGAGGGAAAAATATCTTAGCTGATGCTTTGGCTACTTCAGCGAGTACTTGTAAAATGGCATTCCATCCCAATAGAAAATATGAGGTGGAAGTGAAACACAAGCCAGTTGTTCCAGATAATGTAAGATATTGGTAGGTTTTTGGTAGTGATAAACAGGTAGAATTTTTTTTACAGTTGAAAGATGAGTTTGAGTGTGTACATATTGATACAGATAATGATGTAGATGAAAATAAAAAAGTAATAGTGTTAAATGAAACTGATGACAATCCATAAGAGCTCGAGGTTCTACAATTAAAAGACAATGTGCTTCCAAGAGGATTGGTGCCATTGAAAGAGCTTCTTTATTTTAACCTGTGGGAGCTGTGGTAGAGAACTCTAATATAGGTACTGAGGAAAGTCCTAAGATTGTAAAGTTGTCCAAATCCTTGCCTCCTAAAGAAAAATGAATATATTAAGCTATTAAAATAATTTTTTAATGTGTTTGCTTGGAGCTATGAAGATATGAAATCATATGATACCAATATCATACAACATACCATTCCCATCAGAGAAGACCAAAAACCCTTCAAGCAGAAATTAAGGTAAATCCAGTTCTGTTACCTTTGATAGAAAAGGAAGTTAAAAAGTTGTTTGATGCAAAAATCATTGTACCCTTAAGATTTTCAAAATGGGTGTCTAATCTAGTGCCAACAAGAAAGAAGACATGAGAAATAAGACTTTGTGTAGATTTCAGGAATCTGAACAAAGTTTCTCTCAAGGACAACTACCCTCTACCTAAAATGGATCATATCTTACATAAAGTAGTTGGTTCTAGCAGAATTTCTTTGTTGGATGGTTTCTTAGGATATAACCAAATTCTGGTACATCTTGATGATCAACATAAAACAACTTTCACTACACCTTAGGGGACCTTTATGTATATAAAAATTCCCTTTGGCCTTATGAATGCAGGAGCTACTTTTCAGAGAGAAATGGACATTGCATTTGCTAAGAAAGATAGGTTCATTATGATTTACCTGGATGATATTATTGCATTTTCCAAAACAGATGAAGAGCACCTATTACACTTGAGAAATGTTTTTGAAAAATGTAGAAAATATGGTATCTCCTTGAACCCCAAGAAAACTCTTTTTGGTATAGAGGAAGGAAAAATATTGGGTCACATTATTTCGAAAGAAGGTATCAGAATAGACCCCAATAGAGTTGAAGCCATAATGAAGATTGATCCTCCCAAGAACAAAAAAGAAGTTCAATCTTTTATCGGTAGGATAAATTTCCTCAAAAGATTTATTCCAAACCTGGCTGAGATCTTGAGAGCCATTACAAACATGCTAAAGAAAGATATTGAAATAAAATGGAACCGTGAAGCCAATTTTTTTTTAGTGAAGTAAAGTTAGCTTTGACAACTGTGCCTATTTTGATTAGCCTCGACTTTACAAAGGATTTTATGATTTTTTCTTTTGCATCTGAACATACTATTGCAATAGTTTTGTTGCAGAAAAACAATGAAGGATATGAAAAACCTATAGCTTTCCTCAGTAGAGCTTTAAGGGATGCCTCATTAAAGTATAATATCATGGAGCAACAAACCTTTGCTTTAGTAAAGGCACTAAAAGACTTTAGGGTGTACATTCTCCATTCTCATATAATTGCATTTGTTCTAAGTGTTGCAGTGAAAGATATCCTCACTCAGACTGATCTAGATGGGAAAAGATGCAAATGGATTGCAGTTATTCTAGAATATGACATTGAGATAAAACCTACTAAGGATCAAAGGTTAGGGATTGACTAAGCGAATGGCTGAGTCAAATTTCCATGCACTAGACATAAATTTTATAGCTTCACTTGATGAACAGGAAGAACTGGCGACTCCATAGGTATCAGAAGCATTTTCTACCTCTCCTTGGTATGCATATATTATCTTTGTTTTACAAAATTTACAAGCTCCTCTTGGTTTAACAAAAACAAAAGCTAGATTTCTCAAGTTAAAAGCTATGAAATTCTGCATTTTAGATCAGAATGTGTATTGGAAAGATGCTGGGGGTATTTTGCTAAATTGTTTATTGAAGGATGAAGCAGACAAGGCTATAGAAGAATTTCATCAAGGAGACTATGGAGGAAATTTGTACTGGAAGACCACAACTAACAAAATCTTGAGAGCTGGTTTTTACTGGCCTACCTTGTTTGCAGATGTTTATAAGATAGTTTCAACATGCCATCAGTGCCAAATCTTTGAAGGCAAGAGAAAACATTTTCCCTTACCTTTAAAGCCCATTTCAGTTGAGGTTCCTTTCCAACAATGGGGCCTAGATTTCATTGGAGAAATACACCCAAGCTCTTCAGCTCAACATAAATGGATTTTGATAGACGCTAACTACTTCATTAAGTGGATTGAGGTTATTCCAACCAGACAAACTACAAACGCTGTAATCATTCAGTTTTTAGAAGGTAATATTCTTGCAAGATTTGGATGTCCACATAAAATCATTACTGACAACGTTGCTGCTTTCAAGTCAAATAGAACGATTCATTTTTTCCATAAGTATTACATCAAGTTAGTACACTCCACAACTTATTACACACAAGGGAATGGGTTATCTAAGTCTTCTAATAAGTGTTTAGTCAACATTGTTAAGAAACTATTGCAGGAAAATAAAAATCCGAGCAAAAGAAGTTGGTTAATGCTTTATGGGCTGACATAATTAGCACAAAGAAGTCTATTGGAATGTCTCCTTTCCAATTAGTATATGGAGTGGATGCAATTTTTCCTACTTCCCTGGGAATCCCTGTGCTAAAATTATTGCAGAAATCACAAGTCGAGCCAAATGATGTACAAAGAAGGATAAATCAAACAATACAGTTGCAACAAACTAGGGAGGAAGTCTACAACAAAAATAAGATAATTTAGGACAAAATAAAAAATATCCATGATAGAAGAACCAAATTAGATGACTTCCAACTAGATGACCTTGTGTTGAGATGGGACTCAAGAAATGAAGAAAAAGGTAAGCATGGGAAATTTGATAGTTTATGGAGAGGACCCTATAAAATTGAAGCTTTTTGAGGCAACAATGCATTCTTTCTAAAAGACTTGACTGGAGAAGGACTGTTAGGAGGACCTATCAATGGCAGACTACTCAAGCACTATTTTCTTCCAGAATAGATAAGTTTCTCATTCAAGTCATTGTAAATATCATTTTACTATTTTAATGCAAGAGAGGGTGGCTAACATCAGGAATTGAAGCCCGAAGAGAAGGCCCTAAGCTTCTGGTGAGTTGCTGCCAGTATTTATAATAACAATAGGTAATCAATTCAGTTGTAGGATAAAGACATGATACCCAGTGGATAAAGGCTACTGATCTACAACGTTCTTGACACATCACAGGGAGGATGCCATCCCCATTGGAGCCATTGTTAGGGTCCTATAATTTATAGGATCAATTGATGATTATCTGTTGATTTTTATGTTATGAGATATTGTAAATAATGTTTTATTCTGCAAAGTATTTCCAAGAAAAGAAAAAAACAAAAATGAAAGGGGATACCAAAAAAGGATATATATATGTGAAAAAACAAAAGACATAAAAAATATGAAAAAATGAAAATAGCCCCAATAAGTGAGCTAGTTCAAATGCCACTTTAATTAAAAAAAATAGATATATAAATATTTTCATCCCATTCATTTCATAAATTCTCTAAAGATCCAAAAGCTTGCCTACCTTGCCTTGTTACATCTGTTCTAGCATTCTTGCATTTGATCACCCTAAGACTTATGAATCCATTGCCTAATGGACGGTCCTTGCAGTTTCAACCAAATCTTTGAAAAAACCAAACTCAGAACTCAATAAATAGCCTAATGTCTTAAATCAAAAAATCTAAATCATATAGAGATATCCCTCTGTGAAGCTGGAAGAGCTAGATCCCAGCTTCGAAAGTGGTTTTGTGGTTACCTCTGGGTTTCTCTCACAACCTTCGGAAATTACAGAGTGATAACACATGGGATGCCTTCAATAGGGTCACTTGAAGAAATAAGAGGCATGGAAAACATCTTTCCAGAAATAAGGCATACATAGAACATATCAAGCAAGCATTAGAATAATAAGGCTTGGACATCACCAAAGACATTATTCTACAATATTCCATCACACTAGTCAAAGCTCACATGAAACTGTCATGGCTATGAAATAGTGTCCAATAAAGCTCTGAGACCATACTGATAGAAGCACTAGAGGTGAAGATGTGGTTTGTAGCAGACTTGCTGGTTTGGGTCAAAGTCATCTCTATGGAGTTCAGAGCATGAAATCCATACATTACCCATGAACTCCATGAGGAATAAAATGACTTATCAATTTGATGAAATTTTGTCCTATTAACAGCTTTGTCTCATATAGCCATCGTCTTATATGAATTTTGTCTTTTGTAATAAGTTATATGTAATAAAGTCTAAGGGACACATGTGGGATGTGAAAAGTCACATGTGGAATGTAAAAGGTCATGTATAGAATATGAAAAGTTGCATGGAAGCCCATAGGTCATAGAAGTTGAAGAGTCATGAGGAAATTCAAAAGTCATCGTCATTTGTTATAAATAGCTCCCCATAACTCAAGCAAAGGGCTTGGATTATTACAGTTTGGCCTTATCTTCTCTTGTAGTGCATAGGAGATAAATCATTCTTTGGAGAAGCAAGTTGTGGTTTCATGTTTCACTACTGGATCTAGTGTTTCACCTATGTAACATTGTACTTGGAATCTTTCATTTCTAATCAAATGCTCTATGAGCCCACACTTCTTCATGCATGTATCGTGGATGTAGCAAGACTATTCTTATTATGTTTGTGGTATATGTTGGCTTAATTACATACTAAGTTTAATGAACTATTTCATTGCTTAGATATGGACTTTGTTGATTGAGTGTTGTTATGCTTTCGTGATTGTTGTTTATTGTGTGAACTAATTTGTAGGTAATGACCAAATCTTTGTCTTTTCTCCCGTGTATCCTTTAAAATAGTACTATTAATTCCCTAACCGGATGCTTGTTTTCCTTTACCAACCATGGAATTTCCCCATACATCTTACTTTTGGTGTCACACAAATCTTACATACTTGTTGTCTGAAAGATGTGTTTGCAATCTCTTGTGTATGTGTTGCAACCAAGGCGTATTTCTAAAACCTTTGCAATGGTGGTCAGACCATATAGTCATATGGGACTCCTACACCAAACGGTGTGAGGTCTAATAGGGATGTCATATCAAGGAGATCCCCTTACATGTTGGCAGTATCCAACACCGTCAACACAGTCATATTAGTTTGTATATAATAAAAATTGGAATTAAAGATAGGATATTTAGTTTAAAAATGGTTTATGCTTTGGTGTTGCCTTTGGTCATGTCTTTACACACGTAACTATACACCCCTCTGTTATAGACATTTTGTGCCTTACAGCATGAAGCATGAAATGTCCATAATCTAAGGGATCAAAAGTCCCTAAACATGTTGTTCCTACCCCTAGAGGAACAAGGTCAACAAACCACAACACTGAATATCAGTTCTCCACCTGAAAACACTCAAAAACAAGCTAATGCTGGATCATGTCAACTGCTCCACTGAGCATCTGCGCTGAATGTCAACTGCTCCACTGTGTACCTGCACTGAATTTCAACTGCAAAGAAGGCTACCTGCGCTGGGCGAGTTTGGACAAGTGGCACAATCATTCCTCAAGGTGTCAATGCCCAGGAAGCTTCCAAAATGACACTTGGATCAGAGAATTCGACTGGTGATGAGTAAGAGGGTCTAGATCTCCAAGTGGAAGCAAGAACCTCCAAGTGGACTCAAGAACTGAAGAATAACTGAAGTGAGAGAGGACACTAGTCAGCTTCATGCCAAGCTCAAGCTGACTCATCCTGTCTCAAAAAATCCTATATATAGATCTCTCTCATGAGGTCTAGGGAGGCTGGAATCTTGTGAATGTAAGGAAGTGCTGTTGGTTTGAGTATAGAACTATTGGGTGATTTGCTTGAAGGAGGTGAAGAGGAGATTTCTTTCTGCTGGGAGGTGATGCTGGATTGGGCCTTTTATGGTTGTATCACTTCCTAAACTTTACTTCTTCCATTAATAAAGCATTTGAGGTTCTTCTATATGCATGTGTCTCAATGGTGTATTGTTATACTTGTGTATTTGATTTATTCTAATCCTTGAATCAATTATGAATGTATGCTTCTTGTAGTTTCCCTTTCTTGCTATTTTGCAGGAACTTGGTGTAGCTGGGCCAGTGAAAGAGCAAGGAGCTGGGAGCAAGCAGCAAAGAGAGAAGATTGGATCAATCATTAGCGGAAGACATCGGTTAGTGGACCTCTTTCTCCCCTCTCCTACATCTCATAAAGAAGTAATCTCAAATAGCTTTGCTTTGATTGTTGCTGAGGTACTATCACCCTTAGAGTGGGATAGGGTCATTCCGTATTGGATACTTTTCCCAACAACAAATTGGCGACTCCGCTGGGGATCGTATCTTGTTGGTTGTTTGTGTTTTTGCTATTCATTTCATAAACACAGGGAGTACTGAATCGAACTGCATTTGGATCTTTCAAATGCAAAGTAGAGGGAAGCTACTCTAGCTCAGTTTCTGGGCATGTTTATGATTTGAAGAGCTGATCCACAAGGACTCTGAACAGATCTTAGTGATAGCTTTTCGTCCTCCTTTTCATCCCTTAGTGTGTACTTGATTGATAGCTTCTGATTTGGCCAAAAACTGTGAAATTTTGAGCAATCTGTGACCCGGAAACTGAGAGAAACGAAAGTTTATCTCTTCAGTGCAGGCACTGTGAAGGCAGTCTGCATTTCAGCGCAGATCCCGAAGGGGCTACCTGCGCTGAATGTCAAACTGACAATGTACTACCTGCGCTGAACCAGTTTTGCCTTGTGCTACTGGGGTTCCCTGCTGTTTATTGCCCTGTTTTCATCCTTGTTTTTGCAGCCTGTTATTAGTCAATGTGCCTATCTGAAACCACCTTTCTTTGCCACTATTCCGCCTCGGTTGTATAAAGAAACTGTATTTGTTCTTTGTGTATTTCTTACATCATTTGCAGTTTCCCATAACGAAAGTGAACTAGTCCTGCTGTGGCCTCTTAGATCTAGACCTGTGATAAAGTGTCGTTTTGACCTTAAGAGTTAGTTTGTTTGTTGTTCATAGCTGATTGAGCTTTTACTTTCGTCATATGGTTTGAATTTATATATTTCTAGTGTCGAAACAAGTAAATCTTAAGGTGTCTTTTGATTTTGGACAAGCTTGTTTGCTTTCACTCGAAATTGAATTCGAAATTATACAACAGCTTTCTTTTTGTAATACATCAACATTAAGAAAGAGAAAAGAAATACCTACATTGTGCATGTGCATTTTGACAGTTTGTATGTTGATTTAGGAGAAAAGTGCATTAATGTGTGCTCTTTGATCTGTGTGAAAAGATGATGTCTTTCTTTTCCCTCAGTAGTTAGGATTTTCAAAGTTAAAAGATTGGAAAAGCTTGCTTCTCATCTTAGACTGCATTTAGGAATTTGTATCATACATCTCGTGGTGAACCTTGAAAGGCAAACTTTAAAAAGATCAACTTAAAATATATTGAATGAACATAACAACGCTTTGAAACATAACGCAAACACATAGAGGTCTAAGGTAGAGACGTATTCCGGCGTCGTTAAACGTAGTGACTGTCGATCTCGAAGAAGGTGGGTGATTCCTCCTGAGAGTCGGTGGCACTAATACGGACTTGTGCTCCCACGTACCGTCGCGTATATATTGGGAGACCCCTATAGGCATATATATTTTATCCTTAGGAAGCCGTGTCGGCCGCCCTACTGATCGCAATGCAGTGAACACAGCATTCACGAAGATCGACCACCCGTACCGTAAAACGTATTCTGTGGTTTTGCGAAAGGTTTGGCACACCCTCTGCCTAGATCTCCAGAGTAGTTTCTTTTGGCCTTTTTCAAACTCTATAACTGAAAAAGTCCATCCGAGCATTTGTCACTTCGGGCTCGTTAAAACATCGAAGGAGACTAGAGTCATCTTTAGCTTTTTCTCGACTCTTAAAAAGTGAAAAAGAAAGTTGTGTCTAAAAGCGTCTAATAAAATTCATTCAATTCGGAAACACAAATTTCCCCTTTTAATATTTTGGTTGATCGAGTAATCCGCAATCGTGGAAGAAAGTCAATTGAAACCCCGTCGTTCGCGGAGGCTTACGAGTCAACCGTCTTTGTCTCCGGAATCGAAAACAGTACGGACAAAGCGAACTCGTTTAACCGGTTCAAAATCTCCTATAAAAGTTAGAACAAGTGTTCCAACTGCATCTGAGGTTCCGGTTACTCCAAACATTTCTGGAAACCCTGCCTCTATAGAAGAAGTTCAACAGCCACAGAAGGACAGTAATACTGATCCTAGTCTGGGGGCAAATACTTGTATAACTGAACCAGTTCCATCTGTAACCGGTCCAGAGAGTTTTGTTCCTCAAACAACTGTCGCTGTCGAAACAACCACTTCTTCGGCACCAGAAATATTTTACGGACCTGACGGTCTTCCTCTTCCACCGGGTTTGATTGCGATAGAGGAAATCGCAGAGGATCCGCAAGCAAGTACTCCAACCCATTTTGGAGTCGGGGTCACTCTATTTCCTTCATCAGAAGTTAATCCACCACAAGTGGAAGTTCCTGTAGAATCGCTAGGCAATCTATTGGATAGACTTAAAATGTCTGAACAACCATCATCATCTAGGACTGTGTCTAATGACACAGCGACAGCAGAAGCCCCTGCCGTCAGTCCGACAATGTTTGCCGGCATACCAGCTGTCCCGACTAGCTCACAACAGCTAGAAGGAGTCCACCAAGGGACTATTTCGACAGTATGGTCTGTTCCAGTTTGTTCATCCGGAGTAATACCCGGAAACTCTTATGTTGAGGCTCGCCAAATTGATCCATTTGGAGGTCAATTTGGGCAATCCAGTCCCCAAGGACAATCAATCCCCTTGAGTTCCGGATTGCTACCATATGGGGGGCAGTATGCCCTTTCATTACCCCCTCCAGGAGGGTACCCATACGTGAGTTCACAACAGTATTCAGGTTATACTGGAATTGCATCAAGTAGTTGGGTACCTATGTTACCTCAACAACCAAGGGTTGTATATTCTATGCAACAGTGTGTACCTGTGACGAACATCCCAACCACACCGGCTATTGTAACAGTGTCACAAGTTCAAGCGATACCTGTTACATGTCAACCTCAGATTTCTCAGGTTGTAATGCAACAGCCACTTGATCATGCGTCACAACCACAATCGCCAACTAGTGGGGCGACACAGGTCCAAACGGGTACAATTACCCCGCACCTCGGTCCAACGGTTAGCATAGCACAACAGAACATGGCTTCACAACCATGGCTTGTGCAATACCAACAACCGCAATTCCAGCAAGTGTACCAAGGTTCTGAGCAGCAGATCTTTGCGAACAGTGGACAACCGTATATCTAAAATGGTCAAAACCAACCACTTTACAGTGGTCAAGTCCACCAGCCGTATCAGTCATACCAACATCAATTACATTATGCTGGTATGCAAAGGCCCACTGCTCAAGCGATTCCATCGTACCCTGGTTACGCTTCGCCTAACCTGAATCAACAGTTACCATTCATGGCAACTTTAGAGTTACGCGATTTACACCGATTAACCAACGATCCGATTGCTTATGCCCCTTGGTGGCCAGCGATTCCTCATAAACTTCCATCTGACATTCCTAAATTCAATGGAAATCCAGGTGAAGACCCATCGAATCACGTGATGACTTTTCATCTGTGGTGTTCGTCGAACACCCTAAACGACGATTCAATAAGGCTTCGCCTTTTTCAGAGGACATTGACAGGTCCAGCGGCTAAATGGTATATTGAATTGCCAAGAGCCTCTTTCGACAATTTTAGTTCCCTAGCCACGACTTTCTTAACCCATTTTCAATTACCGATAAGGTATGAAACGGGAACAGAAATATTAACCAACTTCAAACAGACAACTGCTACCCATATATCTGATCATATACATGAGTGGCGTCGTCGTCGTAGGATGGTGAAAACATACGTTCCCGATCAGCTGTTAGCTGAATGGTTTATAAAGTCGTTACTTCCGGCTATAACGGAAGATGTGGCCAAGGGGGGAGTCGTAACAGAGGAGCAAGTTATCGCTCGTGCACAGTATTTGGACTTAGTTTATACTCAGTCCGGCACACTCTACGACAAAATACCTGACGCCCCTAGACCGGAATTTTCAATTCCTCCCCCTCCTAAATCCAATAGTGACTCTCATGCCGGTGATGGCGTGATTGGCACGGCAAACGCGAAATCGATAAAGGCTTCGTCAAAGAAAGCCTGTAAGAATTCAGATCAAAATGCAAAAGAAGAAATTCTTGCTTCGGAAGTAAATGCCGTATCAACAGATAAAGGCAAAGAAACCAATCAACCAGGAAGCAAGAAGAAGCAAAACAAAGGGAAGAAGAAGAAACAGGGTGAGTCATCCCCTGGGAAAAATTCTTCAAACCCTCCTGGGAAAGGGAAACAAAATTATCCATGTCTAATATGTGATGATAAGGATCATAACACAAAGAATTGCCCATTCAAAGCTGAGTTGAAGAGGTTCTTTAAAAGTTCCCAAACCTCAGTTATGTTAACTGATCCATTTCCCAACCCAGGTCAAAATCTGGTTGATAGTGGAAATGCTTCCCCATCACAAGTACTTATGTTGTCGGTTTCAAAACAGCAGAATGATGCTTTGATTTCGACAAGGAACAAAGATTACGGGAATCCTCAGCTGTCGAACGAAAAAGGTAAAGACCAACCAAGTAGTTCGACAACAACTTCGACAGAAGTTGTACCACCCATCATTCCTGAATTAACAATAAAACCGCCAAAGGGAGTAGTACACAAGTCGACATTTAATCCTCGCGCCAGAGCGGCGCAGCATTATAACATAGTGGAAGATTTGGCACAATCGCCATCCGCTATGTCGACTCTTGAGGTACTACAAAATTGTCTAACCCAAAGGCAGGCGTTGTTATCAGCTATTGGTGGGGTTGATCCTAAGGATTCCAATCTTGTATCCTTTGATCACAAAGGATACGATCCTCAGTTACCAGCTCAACTAGCTTTCCTTATTCAAGTGAAAGCCCTCAACAAAACTGTTCACAGAACAATTATTGATGAGGGAGCATCGACATGTATTATGTCGATGAGCTACTGGAAAACTTTAGGATCTCCAACCTTGTCTCGATCATCGACGACATTAAAAGCTTTCGACGGAAGGACTTATACCCCTTACGGTATCCTTAATAACTTGAAAGTTGAACTAGGAGGAAAAACAGTGGAAATTGATGTTGAGGTCATTGATGGAAATCTTGACTATAACATCCTACTGGGTAGACCATGGATTTATGCCATGGCAGCTGTCGTGTCGACTTATTTTAGGAAGATCGCATTCCCGTTTGAAAGGGGGATTACGATCGTCGACCAACAGAATTTCCTCCCTAATGGTTCACAAGTTACAGGAAGCATCCCCATGATCCATGAGAGCAACCATTCGCTTCAAGATATCGGAGTAGGATTATTGAAAGACCCCACATTGATGGGAACTTTCGCGCTACCACCTCCTATTTATATAGGAAATGTACCGTTTGTAGCAACCTGCAACATGATATCTTCCACGAAGGTCGACATGGATCGTGCAATTGTTTTGCCCCCAAGCCCTTTAGAAATATTGTAGCAATCAATGTTTCAAGCATGGGAGGCGAACCCAAATCAACGCTCGTCAGGCGTTTGGGTAGATAGGTCTAGAGAATATGGTACCTCATTAGATCCTTGGTCGAAAGTACATGGGACTGACGAAGGAATCTTACAATCAATGTTGATTGAGGGGGCACCATGGAATGATCACCACCATCGTTCCCTTCTTCCAGAATATGAAGAAGATACTCAAAGTGACCTTTATCACCCTTCAGTTTTTGAATTCCTAACAAATACTGTAAATACGGTGGATTCCGAGCGAAACTTATCCAATATTGAAGAGACTATAGCCATAAATATCTCTACTAAAACAAATGTTGTAGAGAATATTTATGTCGGCAAAGGTTGTTCCCCTTCAGAACTAGAAATATATAACGCTCTTTTTCGCGAATTTAGAGATGTCTTTGCTTGGTCATATGATGAAATGCCAGGCATTGACTCGAGTATCGTTGAACATGAAATTAAAATGTATCCTGATGTCAAACCAGTAAGACAACGGCTTCGGCAGGTGCACCCCAAGAAAGCCGCTGCCATTAAGGCAGAAGTTGAAAAACTTCTCCATGCTGGATTCATCTACCCGGTTCCTCTAACCGATTGGGTATCGAATATTGTCCCTGTTATGAAGAAACAAGGGACGATTAGAGTGTGTGTCGATTATAGGGATGTAAACCAAGCTTGTCCGAAGGACAACTATCCTACACCCTTCATCGACCAGATAATTGATGAATGCGCCGGATGTGAAATCTTTTCATTTATGGATGGATTTTCCGGGTATAATCAAATAAATATCCGCCCCCAGGACCAGTCAAAGACTGCATTTATTTGTCTGTGGGGCACATTCGCTTATCGAAAATTACCCTTTGGTTTAAAGAACGCAGGGGCGACGTTTCAGAGGGCAATGAATCATGCCTTCCATGACATCAAGAACATTGTTCAACCTTATCTCGATGATCTTCCGGCTCATTTGCGAAAGCGGACTGATCATCCGCAGCATTTAAGAGCGATATTTCTACGTTGCCGACACTACAAGATAAGACTCAATCCACACAAATGTGTGTTTTGCGTCGGTTCTGGTCGTTTACTTGGCTTTGTAGTCTCTAAGGATGGGATTCGTCTCGACCCCTGCAAGGTTCAGGCAATCATTAATTTGCCTCCACCTTCAAATTTGCTTCAGATTCAGAAACTCCAAGGGAAAGCAAACTTTCTGAGGAGGTTCATTCCAAATTACGCAGAACTTGCTAAAGGTTATACTCATCTTTTGAAAAAGGATGTACCTTTTGTCTGGGACCAGGTGGCGCAAGCTTCCTTTGATGCTATGAAATATTGTCTAGTAAAAGCATCATTAATATACGCCCCGGACTATCAAAGAGATTTTAACCTGTATCTGGCTGCAGCGGATACAACCATTGCGATGGTTTTAGTTCAAGAAGTCGATGGAATTGAACATCCTATTTATTATTTAAGTAAAAACTTAAATGATACAGAAAGTAAATATTCTTATGTTGAAAAACTAGCGCTTGCAGCTGTTCAAGCGATTCAAAGGTTTCGACATTATGTCCTCTTTCGGAAGACTACCATCTTGTCAGATTGCAACCCCATGACTTATATACTGTCGCGACAGTTGCTGGGGGGCAAATATTCAAAATGGATAGCGATCCTTCAAGAGTTTGATCTGGAATTTGTAAAATCCAAGTCAAAGAAAGCTCTAGTTTTCGCAGAATTGTTGTGCGATCTCCCATCGTTGTCCAACGATGAAACATCGGAAGAGTCAATCGTGGACGAAAGTTTGTTTCTGATATCTGTAAGCGATGAATGGTATGGAGATATCATAGTTTATCTCCAAACCCAAAAATTTAGGCAGAACACCTCTCGCTCCGAACAAAAACGTATACAATACCAAGCAAAAGACTACATGATCGTCGGTGATACACTTTACCGTCGTGATATCGATACAGTTCTGAGGAGGTGCCTTACCCATGAGGAGGCCGAAAAAGCCCTGAATGAATGTCATTCAGGCGCGTGTGGGGGCCATCAACTTGGATATGCAACAGCACAAAAAATCTTATGAGCAGGATACTTCTGGCCAACCATGTTCAAAGATTGCATAACCACAGTCAGAAACTGCCATGCTTGTCAAATTTTTGATAGCAAAACCAGACGACCACCCGCACCTTTACAGCCGATAGTTGCTGTTGGGCCCTTCGCCAAGTGGGGCATCGATTTCATGCAATGTAACCCCACCTCGACCGGGGGGCATGGGTATTTTATAATCACTGTTGACTATTTTACCAAATGGGCCGAGGCGATGCCTACATTGGATAACACTGGTGAAATAGCTGCCCTTTTCTTTTTCAATCATGTAGTCGCCAGGTTCGGCGTACCACAGGCTATAGTGACAGATCATGGGTCACATTTTCGCAATCACATGATGGTCGAATTAGCTGCCAAGCTAGGGCTATCTCACGACAGCTCTACCCCGTATTATCCGCAAGCCAACGGACAAGTTGAAGCAATCAACAAAGTCCTGAAGCGTATGTTGCAAAGGATGATCGGGGTTCATAAAAGAAGGTGGCACCTAATCCTGTACTCAGCCTTGTGGGCTTACCGAACGTCGGTAAAGAACGCAACCGGGTTCACACCTTTTCAACTGGTGTATGGCCTGGAAGCAGTCTTGCCGATCCAGTGCGAAATTTCGTCGCTTAAACTCGCAATTGATCTCCTCCCCAGAACTTCAGAAGAAGAGGCTCGTTTCTTGGAATTAATCCAGTTGGATGAAACCCGTCGTGATGCCACTTTGGCTAACGATGCCCATAAGAAACGAGTCAAGGCTCAGTTCGACAAAAGTGTCAAACCCCGTGTCTTCTCGGAAGGTGATTTGGTCTTGCTTTATGACCAAGAATCCGATAAATTGGGAGCAGGTAAATTCAAGTCTTTATGGATGGGCCCCTACATTGTTAAAAGGGTGTTAGCAAAAGGAGCCTACGAGTTAATGGATTACGACGGAATTCCACTGGCGCAGCCCCGCAACGGGCTGTACCTCAAGCGTTACTATGCTTAAATAGTAACCTGCTTTTGTTGTATTTTGTTTTCGCTAAAAGTATTTGTTCTGGTCGAGTGATCCACCTTTTTCATTTGTTGTAGATGTCGAACCTTCTGGAGACATGTGTTGGATATGCCGACGGAGCGAGTCGTAGTTCGCGGAACCTATCCTCCGCAGCCTGGGCCATTTTTGATCCAAGCGGCGAGTTAGTAAGTTTCAGAGGTGTGTGTATTGGACAATCAACGAATAACATCACTGAGTATAGCGCGTTGATAGAACTACTCTCTGATGCCATCACATGTGGCATACGCCGACTAATTATCAGGCTAGACTCACAGCTCGTAATACTACAACTCAATGGTATATATTCTGTTCGCAATCCAGCTATTTATCGCATGTTCCTAAGGGTTAAGATCTTGGAAAGACGATTTGATTCAATTCAATATCAACATATTTCCAGAAACTTAAACACATTAACTGACTCATTAGCAAACTATGTGTTAGATAGACATTTGCAACATTTATAAAAAGGACACATCATCAAAGATTGTACATATGGATCATATAACTCAACCAGAATAAAACTCGAAAATCAAAATATATATAAGCTGTTTATAGTTCATACATAATGTTCTGTAACCAAGACAAAATTGGTCATATGACCCAAAACTCAAAAAGTGCTAGGGGGCACCCTAGCCTAGTGGTGCTCATGATAGCACGTCACGGCCTGTGCAATCATGCGCAAGAGACGAGTCCATCATCTAGGCACGCCAGTAGTGTGTCGCTGCAGCTGTAAAGGTAACTCATCAATCCTCACATCGGGAATGCCGAGAGTAAGGCTCTCAACCTGCTCCTGCACAGCTGTAAGGGTCTCAGTATCGTCAAGGTCGCGAATAATAGCTCTCCTAGCAGGCTCCACTGCCGGGGCAGCAACTGGCGGTCTCGGACGAACTGCTGGACAAACTGGACCAACATCTGCATGCACCCAAGAGTATGATTAAAAGTCTTGATAGAATAAAGCACAACAAAATTATGAATAAAACAGTAAACAGTGATATGGTCAAAGAGTTTACCAATAGCGCCCCACTGTTCGCCATCCGGTAGCACCAAATCCGGATCACCTCGGAAATCCATACCCACGTATGGATACTCGGAAAAGACCATCTCCTGGCGCTCGAACCACCTGAAGAAGGCATCAGTAAAAGTAATATGAGGTTGACCAGCATGCCTAGACATGTGATCGACCCACCTCTGCATGCGTGGCTCGGTCGGAGAAGGCAAGTCGAGTATGATGTACTGAGGCTGCATCAGTGGGATTTTCTCCAAGGCGAAGGCAGTCAGAATAGAACCAAATCCAAAGTTCTTCAACTTCCCGTCCTTTACCTTGGTCAACTGACTTTTCATCTGAACAAGTACTGCATCACACCAGTTGAATACTTTCGGTTGGAGACACTCCAAGGCGTGCTGCATATAAGATCTGTTGGCAACATGTAGAGATGCGCTACCGGCCATCCTACCAATGGTATACAGAATGGACCTGAGAGACCTGTCAGTAATCTCACGGATAACAATCTTGCCGTCTCTGCTCGGCTGAGAACCTTCCCTGCAATACTGGCGGACATAATCTCTGGTGGAATCGGTCCCCCGGGCCGTACCTGACAAGGAAATGGGGGCACCTCGCCTTGACAACCCAGTCAAGAAGTACATGTCCTCTATGGTCAAGGGGATGGACTTTCCCCTAATATGGAATACTTGGTTAACAGGATCCCAAGCATCAAGCATATACTGCAACAAAGTAATCTGTGTTCTCATGCTAGAGATACAGAAAAACTTCAGCAGGCCACAGTTCCGCAGCGTGTTCACCGTGACCGGGTCATGGAGGGCAATCATGTCCTCCTCTTCATGTTCTCGTTCTCGCCATGTAAGGGACATTTTGTTCAAAGTTCCCTGCAAAGCAAACAAGAGAAGGAGTAAGTTCCTAATTTTGATGAAAAACTGGCGAAAATTCATCAAGAAATGAGCTGGAAATTCAGTTTTTTGAGCCCAGCGCAGGCAGAGAGTATCCCACCTGCGCTGAAGGTCAGGCTGCCTTAAGGCAGCTTGACATTCAGCGTAGGTTTCGAATGGGGAACCTGCGCTGAAGTTAGGGCGCCCTGGCAAAACCCCTGAGGCCCAGAAAGACTGAAAAACAGACATGAAGCTGGAAAAGGAAACCATGAAAAGAAAGAGCTAGGGTTTAGCTCCTACCTGGTCTAGACGGCGCCGAAAATCGTCCGCAGAATCTCCCGGAATCAGCTGGTGAAAATCAAGGGGGAAGAGGCACCTCCAGAGCTCCAACAAACCAAATGCAAATGAAATGGTAAATGAGAGGTAAAAACACCTTTTAATGACTTTTTACGTAGTTCAAAGTGAAATATTAGGGTTATAATCTCATTTTCATGCAAATATTATTCATTTCTAACAAAGTTTGTTGCAGCAATTGAGAATGCAGTACTATCCTTGAAAAGAGGAAAGCTAGTAATGGTAAAAAATCAAAATTTGACCATATAATCGAGCAGTTTTACCGCAGAATTTATGCTCGTTAAAAAATAGAAAAGCGAGATCCGAGCAGTTTTAGCACATAGTTCATGCTCGTTAAAAAATAAACATAAGATTGAGCAGTGTTTTGGCGCATTCAAGCTCCTTAAATAAAAAATGAACCTATCCCGGTAAATAACCACGGTGATCGTAAATTTATCAGCCATAAAAAGCCTTGGTCGTGTTTTGCACCCGCCACCTCCATTCCATTTGGCCGATCGTTCACCTCCATATGATTGTTTACCCATTTTGAGGAACAGCTGCGAAGAGTGATTTCACCTAGCCATCCTTGTGACACTGCCGTGATTGGAAAATTCCAACCTGTACCTGGAATCAGTTGCTATCCCTGTTTATCACTCGTTCCTCAAAAGACGAGTCTTCTTTGAGCTCTTTTCTCTTGACTCGTAAAATATGAAAAGTTTGCCGAGTTTTGGCCTTCCAGCGCGTTAAAAGGACCGGAAGAGCTATCCCTCCTCTAGATTTTAATCTTTTTGGACCTGAGGGATTATTGCACAAAAAGGTCGAGCGCTTGTTTTATTCGGCTCGTTAAAATTATCAAAAACTCATCCCTTCTGTATTGTTTTATACTTTTTCGGACTTAATGGATTAGATGACGAAAAAGGAATTTTGGAGTTAACTTTCTGTACCTTTTCAGACTCTCTAAAAATGAAAAGGACCGAGTTTTCCTTGTCGTTAGACTCGTTAAAATGATTAAATAGCGACAAACTTGTCTTTAGACGAGAACGAGTTTCCCTATCGCTAGGCTCGTTAAAATATAGCGATGGGCTTGCCCGAAGGGCAGGTTATAGAACAAGCATATGTTATCCTCCTCAAGATTGACAAAAATAAAGAGGTATTGGTCAGAAATGACTGGGGAAAAATTGGGAGAACCTCAAAGATTTAATTGTAGCAAGTCGCTCTTGAACATGACACTTTTCCTCTGTATCACATCGGGTTGGGTTGTTTCATTCACCGGTCTCATCACCATGGTCTTCGCCAAACCATCCACATTTGGGGTAATGCTACCAATCCATCACATCAGTGTCGTTATATGTTCAAGAGATGTTGTTCAGAAAGAGTCAACCGTGTCCCATCCACTGCCATACATTATCCTTCATCCACCCATGATCGCCACCCTAAATCATATGTCACAGATTGTTTTCACCTCCACTAAAATCATTAGCTCCGTTCCGTGTCACTGATGTGGGATTCATCAAGGCCCTCCTTTGACGGATCGCTTCTTGTCGACTTCAGCTCATTATCCAAGAAGTTGATCTAGGAACACCCCCCTCAGTACTTTGAAGCTTGCATGCCTCAATGGCAAGTTTCTCACTTCCGACGACAGGTATACATCAATGACATTCGACCAGAAGATTTTGCGTGGTGTTCGACGCCAAGTCCTATATTCACACCACGTGAATTGTACTGCAGTACCTTGAGGGTCATTATCATTATCGGTGATTCCTCTCGCGCTTGTTAACGGTTTACATCATTGACCGGTAATCAAGCGATGTCTTTCCATGTTCGACTTCAGCGCAATTCTCACATGGATCGACTTGTACTTAGAGTGAAGATCGAACGAGTTTGAAGACCCCGGATCTAGTTTCATCCATCCGGGCTGCGATATATATTCAAGGAAAATAAAGACATTTGACATGTACATCATTACAGCAGATGATCATCCTACTCAAAGGATGATAATTTCAGCAGAGAATTATCTGTCTACCATCAGACGATCGTCTGTTCTATGTACCAAAATGAATTTATAAAGCTGAGCATGGGAATGCCCGCCTCAGCTAGATCATGAAAGCAGAATGAAAAATAATGTATTGTATTGTATTTTATTACAGGTCACCTCTTAGCGATTGAATGAACTTCGGATCCTCCTGATAAAGCATTTCACCCGATAAATGACCTCATACTTTAGGGGGCAACTGTTATAGACATTTTTGTGCCTTACAGCATGAAGCATGAAATGTCCATAATCTAAGGGATCCAAAGTCCCTAAACATGTTGTTCCTACCTGTTGTTGGGAAAAGTATCCAATACGGAATGACCCTATCCCACTCTAAGGGTGATAGTACCTCAGCAACAACCGAATGCAAAGCTATTCGAGATTACTTCTTTATGAGATGTAAGAGAGGAGAGAAAGAGATCCACTAACCGTTATCTTCTGCTAATGATTGATCCAATCTTCTCTCTTTGCTGCTTGCTCCCAGCTCCTTGCTCTTTCACTGGCCCAGCTACACCAAGATCCTGCAAAATAACAAGAGAGGGAAACTACAAGAAGCATACATTCATAATTGATTCAAGGATTAGAATAAATCAAATATACAAGTATCAATACGCCATTGAGACACATGCATATAGAAGAATCTCAAATGCTTTATTAATGGAAGAAGTAAAGTTCTGAGAGTGTTACAACCATAAAAGGCCCAATCCAGCAACACCTCCCAGCAGAAAGAAATCTCCTCTTCACCTCCTTCAAGCAAATCACCCAATAGCTCTATACTCAAACCAACAGCACTTCCTTACATTCACAAGATTCCCGCCTCCCTAGAACTCATGAGAGAGCTCTATATATAGGAGTTTTGGAGAAAGGATGAGTCAGCTTGAGGCTGGCATGAAGCTGACTAGTGTCCTCTCCCACTTCAGTTATTCTTCAGTTCTTGAGTCCACTTGGAGTTTCTTGCTTCCACTTGGAGATCTAGATCCTCTTACTCATCACAAGGCGAATTCCCTGATCCAAGTGTCATTTTGGAAGCTTCCTGGGCATTTGACACCTTGAGGAATGACTGTGCCACTTGGCCAATCTCGCCCAGCGCAGGTAGCCTTCATTACTGTTGACATTCAGCGCAGGTACAGAGTGGAGCAGTTGACATTCAGCGTAGATGCTCAGTGGAGCAGTTGACATGATCCAGAATTTGCTTGTTTTTGAGTGTTTTCAGGTGGAGAACTGATATTTAGTGCTGTGGTTTGCTGACCTTGTTCCTCTAGGGGTAGGAACAACATGTTTAGGGACTTTGGATCCCTTAGATTATTGACATTTCATGCTTCATGCTGTAAGGCACAAAAATGTCTATAACAGTTGCCCCCTAAAGTATGAGGTCGTTTATCGGGTGAAATGCTTTATCAGGAGGATCCGAAGTTCATTCAATCGCTGAGAGGTGACCTGTAATAAAATACAATACAATACATTATTTTTCATTCTGCTTTCATGATCTAGCTGAGGCGGGCATTCCCATGCTCAGCTTTATAAATTCATTTTGGTACATATAAAAGACGATCGTCTGATGATAGACTGATAATTCTCTGCTGAAATTATCATCCTTTGAGTAGGATGATCATCTACTGCAATGATGTACATGTCAAATGTCTTTATATTTCCTGAATATATATCGCAACCCGGATGGATGAAACTAGATCCGGGGTCTTCAAACTCGTTCGATCTTCACTCTAAGTACAAGTTGATCCATGTGAGAATTGCGTTGAAGTCGAACATGGAAAGACATCGCTTGATTACCGGTCAATAATGTAAACCGTTAACAAGCGCGAGAGGAATCACCGATAATGATAATGACCCTCAAGGTACTGCAGTACAATTCACGTGGTGTGAATAAAGGACTTGGCTTCGAACACCACGCAAAATCTTCTGGTCGAAGGTCATTGATGTATACCTGTCGCCGGAAGTGAGAAACTTGCCATTGAGGCATGCAAGCTTCAAAGTACTGAGGGGGGTGTTCCTAGATCAACTTCTTGGATAATGAGCTGAAGTCGACAAGAAGCGATCCGTCAAAGGAGGGCCTTAATGAATCCCACATCAGTGACACAGAACGGAGCTAATGATTTTAGTAGAGGTGAAAACAATCTATGAAATATGATTCAGGGTGGCGATCATGGGTGGATGAAGGATAATGTATGGCAGTGGATGGGACACGGTTGACTCTTTCTGAACAACATCTCTTGAACATATAACGACACTGATGTGATGGATCGGTAGCATTACCCCAAATGTGGATGGTTTGGCGAAGACCATGGTGATGAGACCGGTGAATGAAACAACCCAACCCGATGTGATACGGAGGACAAAGTGTCATGTTCAAGAGCGACTTGCTACCATTAAAGCTTTGAGGTTCTCCCAATTTTTCCCCAGTCATTTCTGACCAGTACCTCTTTATTTTTGTCAAGCTTGAGGAGGATAACATATGCTTGTTCTATAACCTGCCCTTCGGGCAAGCCCATCGCTATGTTTTAACGAGCCTAGCGATAGGGAAACTCGTTCTCGTCTAAAGACAAGTTTGTCGCTATTTAATCATTTTAACGAGTCTAACGACAAGGAAAACTCGGTCCTTTTCATTTTTAGAGAGTCTGAAAAGGTACAGAAAGTCAACTCCAAAATTCCTTTTTCGTCATCTAATCCCTTAAGTCCAAAAAAGTATAAAACAATACAGAAGGGATGAGTTTTCGATAGTTTTAACGAGCCGAACAAAACAAGCGCTCGATCTTTTTGTGCAATAATCCCTCAGGTCCAAAAAGATTAAAATCTAGAGGAGGGATAGCTCTTCCGGTCGTTTAACGAGCTGGAAGGCCAAAACTCGGCAATCTTTTCATATTTTATGAGTCAGTTGAAAAGAGCTTAAAGAAGACTCGTCTTTTGAGGAACGAGTGATGAACAGGGATAGCAGCTGATTCCAGGTACAGGTTGGAATTTTCCAATCACGGCAGTGTCACAAGGATGGCTAGGTGAAATCACTCTTCGCAGCTGTTCCTAAAAATGGGTAAACAATCATATGGAGGTGAACGATCGGCCAAATGAAAGTGGAGGTGGCAGGTGCAAAACACGACCAAGGCTTTTATGGTTGATCAGGTTACATACTTAATGGTTATTTACCGGGATGGGTTCATTTTTTAACGAGCTTGAATGCGCCAAAACACTGCTCAATCTTATGTTTATTTTTTAACGAGCATGAACTATGTGCTAAAACTGCTCGGTGATAAGTTCGCATGCCCCCAGCATAATAACGCAAATCGAGGTGCATGCCCCCTAAGCTTCATTGCATTCAACTTGGTGGTTGGAATGAAGGTTTACCTTTGATATATGGGAAGGGGATTGTTTTCATTTTTTAATGAGGTTGACACAGTAAAAGAACTATCCTCATGACTCCTTGTTTCATTTTTTAACAAGGTTGACACGAGATAAGAACCGTCCTCGGAGTTTTAGATCCATTAGAAATAGAAGGTTTCATATTCCACTGTGGCCACTTCTGCCAGATTACTCTTAGGCGGTAGGGTGAAAGTACCCATTAAGGCAGAGTCTTTTAGGAGACCTACTCCGATATTTTGGGGCGAATGATTCCTTCCATGGATCATTGGAATGCTTCCCGTAACTTGTGAACTGTTGGGGAGAAAAGTTTGTTGGTCGACGATTGTAATTCCTCCTTGGAAAGGAAATGAAATCTTCCTGAAGTAGGTTGACACAACCGCGGCCATGGCATAGATCCAGGGCCTTCCCAGTAGGATGTTGTAATCGAGGTTTCCATCAATTACTTCAACATCAATTCCTACTGTTTTGCCCCCCAGTTCAACTTGCAAGTTACTTAAAATCCCGTATGGAGTGTATGATCGTCCATCAAATGCTTTTAACGTCGTTGATGATTTCGACAAGGGTGGTGAGCCTAAATCTTTCCAGCAACTCATCGACATAAGACATGTAGATGCCCCCTCATCAACAATTGTTCGATGAATAGTTTTGTTGAGGGCTTTCACTTGAATAAGGAAAGCTAGTTGAGCTGGTAATTGAGGGTCATATCCTTTATGATCAAAGGCCACAAGATTGGAATCTATTGGGCCAATCTCACCTATTGCTGATAATAAAGCTTGCTCTTGGGAGAAGCAATTTTGCGGTACCTCAAGTGTCGACATAACGGACGGCGACTGGGCCAGGTCCTCTATCTGTGCTATTTTCGCACAAGGATTAAATGTCGATTTGTGTACTGCTCCCTTTTGCGACTTTATTATTGGCTCAGGGACGATGGGTGGCACAACTTCGGTCAAAGTTGTTGTCGAACTACTAGGTTGTTCATTAGCCTTGTTGTTCGACAGCTTTGGATTCCTGTAATCCTTATTCCTTGTCAAAGCATTAGTTTGCTGCTTTGAGGTAGACAACATAAGCACTTGGGATCGGGAAGCATTTTGATTAGCAACCAGATTTTGACCTGGATTAGGAAACGGATCAGTCAATACTGCTGGGGTTTTTGAACTCTTAAAGAGTTTCTTAACTTTAGCTATATGTGGACAATCTTTCGTCCAATGATCCTCATCGCATATATGACACCCTGCTGGGGGTTTCCTTTTTCTCCCTTTCTTTTTCTTCTTGCCCTCTGGTTGCTTCAGTTGTTTGCCCTTGTCGGTCGACATGGCATTTACTTCTGAGGAAAGAAGTTCTTCATTTGCATTTTGACTATAAATTTTGTGCTTGCCAATCACGCCATCGCCGGCGTGAGAGTCATTGTTTGATTTAGGAGGAGGAGGAATTGAAAATTCTGGTCTAGGAGCGTCGGGTATTTTGTCGTAGAGCGTGCCGGAACTGAGTATAAACTAAGTCCAAGTACTGTGCACGAGCGATAACTTGCTCCTCTGTTACGACTCCCCCCTTGGCCACATCTTCCGTTATAGCAGGAAGTAACGACTTTATAAACCATTCAGCTAACAGCTGATCGGGAACATATGTTTTCACCATCCTACGACGACGATGCCACTCATGTATATGATCAGATATGTGGGTGGCAGTCGTCTGTTTGAAGTTGGTAAGGAGTTCTGTTCCCGTTTCATACCTTATCGGTAATTGAAAATGGGTTAAAAAGGTTGTGGCTAAGGTACTGAAGTTGTCGAATGAAGCTCTAGGCAATTCGATGTACCATTTTGCCGCTGGACCCGTTAACGTCCTCTGAAAGAGGCGAAGTCTTATCGAATCATCATTCAGGGTGTTCGATGAACACCATAGATGGAATGTCATCACATGATTCGACGGATCTTCACCCGGATTTCCATTAAATTTAGGAATATCTGACGGAAGTTTATGCGGAATCGCTGGCCACCAAGGGGCATAAGCAATTGGATCATTTGTCAGCCGGTTTAGATCTGGTAATTCTAGAGTTGCTACAAAGGGCAACTGTTGATTCAGGTTAGGCGAAGCATACCCAGGATAGGATGGGATCGCCTGAGCAATGGGTCTTTGCAAACCAGCATAATGCTGGCAACTTTGACAAGGTTGATGGGCATAACCATTATAGTATGGTTGCCCATTACTTACAAAGACTTGTTGCTCAGGTCCTTGATATGATTGCTGGAATGGCGGTTGTTGAGATTGAACCAGCTCTGGTTGTTGGACCATTTGCTGTTGACCAATACTGGATGATTGACCTGGATGAGGAGTCACAGTACTTGTTTGAGCCTGAGTCGCTCCAGATAAGGAGGCACTACCCTGAGATTGTGATTGAGTCGTTGAGACAAGAGGTTGTTGTATTGCAACCTGAGAAACTTGGGGTTGACATACAACAGGTGGAGCTTGTACTTGCGACACATTCACTATAGCAGGTATGGTGGGAATATTCGACACAGGGTGTACTAGTTGCATTGAATATACAACCCCTGGTTGTTGAGGCAGTATTGGTACCCAACCGCTGGATGTAATTCCAGTTTGACGTGAACTTTGTTGTAAACTCCCATATGGTTGTTCTCTGGGAGGGAACAATGAAAGAGCATACTGCCCTCCATATGGTGGAAATCCAGTACTTAAAGGGTAAATTGGCCTTTGAAGACACATTGGATCAATTTGTTGAGTTTCAACATAGGAAATACCAGATGATAATCCGGATGAAGAAATAGGAACTAACCATGTCGTCGTCCCTGATTGGACTCCGGCTTGTTGTTGACAATTTGCCGGGACAGATGGTATACCAGCGAACATCGTTGGAGTAGCAGCAGGAGGCTCTGCTGCTGCTGTGTCGGACGACACAGTCCTAGATGTCGACGGTTGTTCAGACATATCTAGTCTATCCAAAAGATTTCTTAGCGATTCTACAAGAACTTACGATGCCAAAAGACTAACTTCGAAGATCAACTAGGGAATGGTGATGATTATCCCGTTTAAAATAAATTTTAACGACGCTTAGACACAACTTGCTTTTTCACTTTTAAAGAGTCGAGAAAAAGCTAAAGATGACTCTAGTCTCCTTCGATGTTTTAACGAGCCCGAAGTGACAAATGCTCGGATGGACTTTTTCATTTATAGAGTTTGAAAAAGGCCAAAAGAAACTGCTCTGGAGATCTAGGCAGAGGGTGTGCCAAACTTTTCGCAAAACCACAGAATACGTTTTACGGTACGGGTGGTCGATCTTCGTGAATGCTGTGTTCACTACATTGCGATCAGTAGGGCGGCCGACACGGTTTCCTATGGATAAAGGCTTTATTCCTATAGGGGTCTCCCAATATATACGCGACGGTACGTGGGAGCACAAGTCCGTATTGATACTTATCGCTTCACCGTGGAGGAATCACCCAACCACTCAACGCTAAGATATCACGTTTAACGACGCCGGAACATGTCTCTAGCTTAGACCTCTATGTGTTTGCGTTATGTTTCAATGCGTTGTTATGTAAATTCAATTTATTTTAAGGTTGATCTTGTTTAGCAGTTTGCCTTTATGGATCACCACGTGATGTATGATAACACTCCTAAATGCAGTCTAAGATGATAAGCAAGCTTTTCAATCTTTCAACTTTGAAAATCTTAACTACTGAGGGAAAAGAAAGACAACATCTTTTCACACAGATCATAGAGCACACACTAATGCACTTTTTCCTAAATCAACATGCAAACTGTCATAATGCACATGCACAATGCAGGTATTTCTTTTCTCTTTCTTAATGTTGGTGCAATACAAAAAGAAAGCTGTTGTATAACTTTGAATTCAATTTCAAGTGAAAGCAAACAAGCTTGTCCAAAATCAAAAGACACCTTAAGATTTACTTGTTTCGACACTAGAAATATATGAATTCAAACCATATGACGAAAGCAAAAGCTCAATCAGCTATGAACAGCAAATAAACTAACTCTTAAGATCAAAACGACACTTATCACAGGTCTAGATCTAAGAGGCCACAACAAGACTAGTTCACTTTTCGTTATGGGAAACTGTAAATGATATAAGAAATACACAAAGAACAAACACATTTTCTTTATACAACCGAGGCGGAATAGTGGCAAGGAAAGTTGGTTTCAGATAGGTACATTGACTGGTAACAGGCTGCAAAAACAAGGGTGAAAACAGGGCAAGAAACAACAGGAAACCCCAGTAGCACAAGGCAAGACTGGTTCAACGCAGGTAGTACACTGTCACTTTGACATTCAGCGCAGGTAGCCCCTTCGGGAACTGCGCTGAAATGCAGACAGCCTTCACACAACCTGCACTGAAGAACGAAACTTTCGTTTCTCTTGGTTTCCGGGTCACAGATTGCTCAAAAATTCACAGTTTTTGGCCAAATCAGAAGCTATCAGTCAAGTACACACTAAGGGATGAAAAGGAGGATGAAAAACTATCACTAAGAGCTGTTCAGAGTCCTTGTGGATCAGCTCTTCAAATCATAAACTTGCCCAGAAACTGAGCTAGAGTAGCTGCCCTCTACTTTGCATTTGAAAGATCCAAATGCAGTTCGATTCGGTACTCCCTGTGTTTATAAAATGAATAGCAAAAACACAAACAACCAACAAGATACGATCCCCAGTGGAGTCGACAATTTGTTGTTGGGAAAAGTATCCAATACGGAATGACCCTATCCCACTCTAAGGGTGATAGTACCTCAGCAACAACCGAATGCAAAGCTATTCGAGATTACTTCTTTATGAGATGTAAGAGAGGAGAGAAAGAGATCCACTAACCGTTATCTTCCGCTAATGATTGATCCAATCTTCTCTCTTTGCTGCTTGCTCCCAGCTCCTTGCTCTTTCACTGGCCCAGCTACACCAAGATCCTGCAAAATAACAAGAGAGGGAAACTACAAGAAGCATACATTCATAATTGATTCAAGGATTAGAATAAATCAAATATACAAGTATCAATACGCCATTGAGACACATGCATATAGAAGAATCTCAAATGCTTTATTAATGGAAGAAGTAAAGTTCTGAGAGTGTTACAACCATAAAAGGCCCAATCCAGCAACACCTCCCAGCAGAAAGAAATCTCCTCTTCACCTCCTTCAAGAAAATCACCCAATAGCTCTATACTCAAACCAACAGCACTTCCTTACATTCACAAGATTCCCGCCTCCCTAGACCTCATGAGAGAGCTTTATATATAGGAGTTTTGGAGAAAGGATGAGTCAGCTTGAGGCTGGCATGAAGCTGACTAGTGTCCTCTCCCACTTCAGTTATTCTTCAGTTCTTGAGTCCACTTGGAGTTTCTTGCTTCCACTTGGAGATCTAGATCCTCTTACTCATCACAAGGCGAATTCCCTGATCCAAGTGTCATTTTGGAAGCTTCCTGGGCATTTGACACCTTGAGGAATGACTGTGCCACTTGGCCAATCTCGCCCAGCGCAGGTAGCCTTCATTACTGTTGACATTCAGCGCAGGTACAGAGTGGAGCAGTTGACATTCAGCGCAGATGCTCAGTGGAGCAGTTGACATGATCCAGAATTTGCTTGTTTTTGAGTGTTTTCAGGTGGAGAACTGATATTTAGTGCTGTGGTTTGCTGACCTTGTTCCTCTAGGGGTAGGAACAACATGTTTAGGGACTTTGGATCCCTTAGATTATTGACATTTCATGCTTCATGCTGTAAGGCACAAAAATGTCTATAACACTACCCCTAGAGGAACAAGGTCAGCAAACCACAACACTGAATATCAGTTCTCCACCTGAAAACACTAAAAAACAATCTAATTCTAGATCATGTCAACTGCTCCACTGAGCATCTGCGCTGAATTTCAACTGCTCCACTGTGTACCTGCGCTGAATGTCAACTGCAAAGAAGGCTACCTGCGCTGGGCGAGTTTGGACAAGTGGCACAGTCATTCCTCAAGGTGTCAATGCCCAGGAAGCTTCCAAAATGACACTTAGATCAGAGAATTCGACTGGTGATGAGTAAGAGGGTCTAGATCTCCAAGTGGAAGCAAGAACCTCCAAGTGGACTCAAGAACTGAAGAATAACTGAAGTGAGAGAGGACACTAGTCAGCTTCATGCCAAGCTCAAGCTGACTCATCCTTTCTCCAAAAATCCTATATATAGATCTCTCTCATGAGGTCTAGGGAGGCTGGAATCTTGTGAATGTAAGGAAGTGCTGTTGGTTTGAGTATAGAACTATTGGGTGATTTGCTTGAAGGAGGTGAAGAGGAGATTTCTTTCTGCTGGGAGGTGATGCTCGATTGGGCCTTTTATGGTTGTATCACTTACTGAACTTTACTTCTTCCATTAATAAAGCATTTGAGGTTCTTCTATATGCATGTGTCTCAATGGTGTATTGTTATACTTGTGTATTTGATTTATTCTAATCCTTGAATCAATTATGAATGTATGCTTCTTGTAGTTTCCCTTTCTTGCTATTTTGCAGGAACTTGGTGTAGCTGGGCCAGTGAAAGAGCAAGGAGCTGGGAGCAAGAAACAAAGAGAGAAGATTGGATCAATCATTAGCGGAAGACATCAGTTAGTGGACCTCTTTCTCCCCTCTCCTACATCTCATAAAGAAGTAATCTCAAATAGATTTGCTTTGATTGTTGCTGAGGTACTATCACCCTTAGAGTGGGATAGGGTCATTCTGTATTGGATACTTTTCCCAACAACACCCTCCACATGGGGGGGAAGGGGGGGGGGGGGGGGTGGGGCGCGGACCACCCCCCCATCTGGGGGGTTTGGGGGCCAATGAGAGTTCGGGGGAAACACCCCCGAAGCTAAAAATAGATGAAAAATTGCCTTGTAAAATATTGTAATTTTGTAGTTAGTCTAGGTCGTTCATTAGGCAGATGATCTGATAGTAGAAGTTATGTTAATTTATGTGTTTTTTTCCCTAGAAGGCAACCCTCGGTTTATATGAGGGAATTGTATTACGATTGTGGATTATTATCCTGAGTGTGTGTGAGAGAGAGGAGGTTGTGTGAGAGCGAACAGAAAATTACAACGGATTTGTTGTAGGTTGTATCTCTTCATTTTGTTGGATAATATAAAAGGAAGGTTCTGGTTATTTCTCTGTCGACGTAGCCCAAATTGGGTGAACCACATATATTTGTGTCTCTCTTGTCTTATGTGTTTCTGTATTTGTGTTTCCAGAATATTTTATGTATTTCATTGCTCTATTAATTAATTTCTAACAACTAGTATCAAAGTTGAAGGTTTATTTGGATGATAAACTTGCAAGAGAGAAGGGTTACTGGTTCTAGTGGGAGAAATGGAGGAAGATGTTTGGTTTAGGGTCGAGAAATTTAACGAACAAAATTACCAGATGTGGAAGATGCAAATGGAATATTATTTTTATCAGAAAAATCTGTACCTACCATTGAGCGAAAAATTAAAGAATTCAATGAGTATGATAGATGCAGAATGGGAGATTCTCGACAGAAAGGGATTAAGAACAATACAACTGTGTCTAGCAATGTTGGTGGCATTCAACATTTCAAAGGAAATGACAATAGAAGGTTTAATGATGACATTGGCCAAACTATATGAAAAACCCTAGGCCTCAAATAAGACATTTCTTATGAAGCATCTATTTAATATGAAGATGTTAGAAGGTGGATATGTTGCTGATCATTTAAATGATTTTAACACGGTTACTAGTTAGTTAAGTTCTGTAAAGGTAACTTTTTATGATGAAGTTAAGGCTATGTTATTTTTGTGCTCATTTCCAGAAAGTTGGAATGGCCTAGTTATGGCTATTAGTAACTCTGTCTCTAGATCTAGTGCTTTAAAGTTTGATGATGTTGTTGCTGCCATCCTAAGGGAGGAAATGTGAAGAAAAAGCTCCAGTGAGACATAAGGTAATGCTTTGACTGCAGAGACTAGGGGAAGAAAAATGAAAAGAGGAAGGAGCCTGAGAAATCACAGTAAGTCAAGAAAAGGAAGATCCAAATCTAGATTAGGGATAGTGTGCTGGAAATGTGGGAAGAAAGGACCCCTGAAGAAAGAATGCAAATCTCAGAAGGGAAAAGAAGGAGATGGACAACAAGAGAACAGTAATGAAGTGAATGTGACAGGTGATGTGTTGCAAGATGCTTTGGTTCATTCATTAGAGAATAATATTTTTGCCTGGGTGGTAGATTCAGGGGCCTCATTCCATGCCACACCTAATAGGAAACATTTTCATGACGATGTTTGAGGAGATTTTGGACAAGTTCGTTTGGGTGATGATAAACCTTGTAAAATCATTGAAATGGGCAAGGTTTTTCCAAAACAACGGAAAGGAAATCGATGGTTGTGAAAGGACATAACGCATGTTCCTAATTTGAAGAAAAAACTAATTTCAACAGGGCAATTAGGTGGTGAAGGTTGTGTAACTACTCTTACAGACAAAACCTGGAAGGTCACTAAAGTAGCCCTAGTAATAACAAAAGGAGAAAGGGTTGTTACGTTGTATTTATGCAACAATATTTCTAATTATGTTAATGCATTAACCTCCACAAGAGCAGATGCAACATTATGGCATTATAGGCTTAGGCACATGAGTGAGAAGGGGATGCAAATTCTTCACTCAAGAAATTTGTTGTCAGGTTTGAAGCATGTTGTTTTGGATTTATGTGGAAATTGTGTTTATGGAAAGCGGAAGAGAGTCAGATTTATAAGAGTTGGGAAAGAAAAGGAGAGTGAAAAATTAGAGCTTGTGCATATAGATGTACGAGGACCTGCTCAGGTATTATCTCTCAGTGGCTCTCACTATTATGTTACTTTAATTGATGACACAACAAGGAAAACTTGGATTTATTGTATTCAAAATAAATCTGATGTATTTGATACTTTCAAGAAATGGAAAGCTTTGGTTGAGAATGGGGTAGGAAAGAAGTTGAAGTGTCTTAGATCATAAAATGGAGGTGAGTATTGTAACAAAGAGTTTGATAACTACTGTTCAAAGCATGGAATTCACAGGGAGAAGATAGTTCTAGGAATACCACTGGAAAATGGTGTGTCAGAAAGGATGAACAGGACAATCATGGAGTATTCAAGGTGCATGATATTGCGTGTAGGATTGCCCTTACAATTTTGGGAAGATGTTGTAGACACTATTGTTTATCTAATAAACAAAGGGCCTTTAAGTTCCTTGGATGGTGGTATTATAGAGGAGGCATGGACAAGTAAAAAGGTAAACTATTCATTTTTAAAGACTTTCGGTTGTGAAGCCTTTGTGCACATTAATAAAGAAAATAGAACAAATCTTGAGGCAAAATCAAAGAAATGTACCTTTATTGGATATGGTGTTAATGATTTTGGTTATCTCTTATATGATAATGAAAATCACAAAATCATTAGGAGTAGAGATGTCATATTTAATGAAAAGGTCTTGTATAGTGATGATATGCAATAAAATAAAAAATAAAATCAAAACAAAGAATACACAATGCTTGATGAGATCACAAGAAAAACAAAGGTGCCTGAAAATTATATTGATTAGCATCCACAACAACAACAATAACCACAACAACAAAAAACATCTCAAACACTTGAAAGTGGTGTTAGAATATGTACCAAGATAAGTAGACCCACTGAACGATACTCTCCTTCATTATATTATGTATTGTTGATTGATTCTGGCGAACCAAAATGTTATGAAGAGACAATGAAGGTAGAAACCAAGAAGAGGTGGGAGCTAGCCACGAAAGAAGAGATAGACTCATTGATACATAAAAAAACTTGGGACTTAGTCAGGTTTCCTGCAGGTAAAACAACATTGCAGAATAAATGGGTTTACAGGTTGAGGAAGAAGATGGAGGTAAACACAGTTACAAGGCTAGACTTGTTGTGAAGGGGTTTGCATAGAAGAAAGGTATAGACTTTGATGAAATATTTTCTCCTGTTGTTAAAATGACTTCAATCAAAACCATTTTAAGTATTGTGGCAACACAAGATTTACATATTGAGCATTTAGATGTGGAGACAACCTTTCTCCATGGGGATTTGGAGAAAGAGATCTATATGCAACAACCACAAGGGTATGAGGTCAAAGGGAAGGAGAAATTAGCGTGCAGGTTGAAGAAGAGATTGTATGGCCTAAAAGAAGTTCCAAGGTAGTGGTATCTAAAATTTGACAGGTTTATGTCTGAACAAGGTTATACTAGATGTCACTCTGAACATTGTGTTTATCTTAAAAAGAAAAATGATGGCAGCTATATTATATTGTGATTGTATGTAGATGACATGCTTGTTGAAGGGTCTAACATGCAGGAAATAAATGTGCTCAAAGGAAAGTTGTCAAATTCATTTGCAATGAAGGATTTGGGCGCTGCAAAACAAATCCTTGGTATGAGAATAACTAGAGACAAGATAAATCACAAATTTATGTTGTCTCAAAGTGAGTATATACAAAAGGTGTTGGAAAGATTTAATATGCATATTGAAAAACTAGTTAATACACCTTTGGCTAGCCATTTAAAACTAAGGAGATGTGTCCCAAGACCCAAGAAGAGATGGATTATATGTCTAAAGTTCCATGTGCATCAACAATTGGAAACTTAATGTATGCAATGGTTTGCACAAGGCCTAATGTTGCACATGGAGTGGGAGTTGTAAGCAGGTACATGAACAATCCAGGAAAAGAACATTGGATGGCAGTGAAATGGATTCTCGGGTATTTGAAAGGTACCAAAAATGAAGCATTATGCTTTGGTGGTTCAAACATTTCTCTACAAGGATATGTTGATGCAGAGATGACAGGTGATAGAGATAACATGAGCACCACCACATGGTATGTGTTTATTTTAGGTGGAAGAAATGTCAGTTAGGTTTCAAAAATGCAAAGTGTTGTTGCATTTTCAACAATAGAAGTAAAGTATGTTGCTGCTATAGAGGCTAGTAAATAAATGATTTGGTTATAAAGGTTTATGGATGAATTAGGCAAAAGCAGGAGATGGGTAGGTTATACAGTGATAGTTAGAGTGCCATTCATCTGGCAAAGAATTCAACATTTCATTCTAAGACTAAACATATACAACTCAAGTACCATTTCATATGGTAAGTGTTGGAAGATGTATAATTGAAGCTGGAAATGATACACACTATCCAGAATCCTGCCGATATGTTAACAAAAGTTGTAACCAGGGAGAAATTGAGATTCTGCTTAGTTTTAATTAGTCTTTAAGTATGATGATGAAGATGAGAAACAACCAAGTCCAAAGTGGAAGCATTATCCAACAAGTTAAACAACGATGGAGTTGTTATAATCGGTCTCCAAGTGGGAGATTGTTGGCTGTGGATACAACCTTTCTCCATGGGGATTTGGAGAAAGAGATCTATATGCAGCAGCCACAAGGGTATGAGGTCAAACGGAAGGAGAAATTAGTGTGCACATTGAAGAAGAGCTTGTATGGCCTAAAACAAGCTGCAAGGTAGTGGTATCTAAAATTCAACAGGTTTATGTATGAACAAGGTTATAATAGATGTCACTCTAAACATTGTATTTATCTTGAAAATAAAAATGATGGCAGCTATATTATATTGTGATTGTATGTAGATGACATGCTTGTTGAAGGGTATAACATGTAGGAAATAAATGTGCTCAAAGGAAAATTGGAAAATAAATTTGCAATGAAGGATTTGGGCACTGCAAAACAAATCCTTGGTATGAGATCAACTAGAGACAGGAAAAATCGCAAATTAATGTTGTCTCAAAGTGAGTATATACAAAAGGTGTTGGAAAGATTTAATATGCATAATGTAAAACTAGTTAGTACACCTTTGTCTAGCCATTTAAAACTAAGGAGATGTGTCCCAAGACCCAAGAAGAGATGGATTATATGTCTAAAGTTCCATATGCATCAACAATTGGAAACTTAATGTATGTAATGGTCTGCACAAGTCTTGATATTGCACATGGAGTGAGGGTCTGGGAACCAGCGCCCTCGAAGCTAAAAATAGATGAAAAATTGCCTTGTAAAATATTGTAATTTCGTAGTCAATCTGGGTTATTCATTAGGCGGATGATCTGACGGTAGAAGTTATGTTAATTTAAGGATTTTTTTTTCCCTAGAAGGAAACCCTCGGTTTTTTTTAGGGAATTGTATTGTGGCCATGGATTATTATCTGAGCAAGAAAGAGAGAGGAGGTTGTGTGAGAGCGAAGAGGAAATTACAATGAATATAGTGTAGGTTGTATCTCTTCATTTCGTTGGATAATATAAAAGGAAGGACTTGTTGTTTCTCCATGGATGTAGCCCAAATTGAGTGAACCACGTATATATGTGTCTCTAACTTTTTATGCGTTTCTTTATTTTTGTTTTCACAATATTTTATGTATTTCATTACTCTGTTAAATAATTTCCAATAGTAACCACATTTGGGATTGCTTTTACCCACTCATTTATCCATTTCAGTACATTCACACCTACTAATATTTTATCCTACGCATATATTTGCTCAATACATTTGGCAAGTGTAGCTAGTGTGCTTATGTAGTTCAACTATTAATTTTTTTTTCATGTACATGTAAAGAAGGTATAAGATACTGAGTTTGGGATTTGATTGCATCTTAATTGATTAGCTACTGTTTCTAGAGTTTATTGTGTATGAAAATCATAACGAATTCAACCATATCCATATGAGAGGGTATAATGATCTAAATTTATGCAAGAATGAAATGAAATACAGATTCAAACAGAAACACAGAGCTATAGCAAAAACTGAACTTCAATTCATTAATAATAAATATTGAAAATTGTTTACATGTGGAATGGAAATAAACTAATTCGGGTGATGGTAGCTTATCTCTAAGAAGAGATGTGACGACTTCATGCCTTTTGAACTGTGTTACAATGAGGCTCGAAGGCCTTTTTATTATTGAGAAATAAGGTAAAACCTTAAACATCCAAAAACATAACCCTAGGAGATGAAGCAGCAAAAGTTTGTGGGCCTTGTTGGGGTTAGTTGGTACATCAACTTCCCGGGGTCATAACTGTTAGAGTCGGTCTGGTCATCCCTTCGTCAGAGATCAAAACTTTTTTTGCATTTCATTTTTAGGTGTCCCATCTTGCTCGATCAGTTGCATTTCGTTAGGAGCATGCCATAAAATCTGTCGGAAGGGCTTTGTCATTCATTCCCCTCATGTCTTATACCTGGTGGCTTAAGTTTTTTTTCATCGATGTCTATTAAAGTCCATGACAATCAATGTCTGATCTTTTAATGGGCAAAGAGTCATGTCAAATCATAGGTCTAGGGTTTCACAAATTGAGTCGTTAAAGTGTCTAATAATGCCAGCAGGCCAGAGGGAGGTTCTACACATGTTTTTATTTCGCGAATTTCATCATCATATGGATGGTTTGTGACTGTTCTTCAAAACTCTGTTTTGAAGAAAAGTCAGCATTTTGTCTTTTGTAATAATTTTCAAAGTTTTCAGTTTTTGAAATCTTCAGGCGCAACCTTGGTCTCCTTTGCCAAATTCCATGTCAGCTATCCCTGCAAAAGTTTGCCAAGAATTTTATTGTTTCAGTTAAAAAAATCAAAAAGGAAATTCAAAAATAGAGTTGTATTAAAATAGAAAAAGTGCCAATGCCAAAACATTACAAAGATGGGTCTTGTAGAGTTAAAAATTAAATCCATGCCTTTATAAAGACATTTTCATGAAGATCAATGTTATTTGCATGCCAAGACCAAGGAGAAAGCCATTCAAAGCAAATTTGTAGAGTTAGTGTGCGATTTGGGGAAAGCTAGAGCTAATTTGGCTGGCACGATGCACAGAGCAGGTGGCACGGCGCACTGAGGAGGCGCGGCACACTGGGAGAAAATTTCTAGTGCAAATCTGAACGGGCGCGGCGCGCTGGCAGAGCGCGGCGTGTTGGGTATGCAGCGCGGCGCACACACCTGAAAGCCCGAATTTGTTTCAAATCTCTCCAATTTGCCCTTTATATGCATGGATTTGCCAGGTAGGGTCAACATATTGATGTTTCATCCATTTTTGTGCTGAGTGATGGTGGTTTATGGATGCTAATGATTGAAACAAAAATTCAAACCCTTTCATTTTGAATTCCTCACATGCAAGCTGCTGCCTAGGCTTTCAAAACTTCATTGCCACCAAATTTACTCTTTTCCACTATTTCCTTTGTCCTTAATTCCGTTTGTTCCCATTGTTCCTATCCCCAAAGGTTACTAAACCCCTATCCTAAAATTCCCTTTCCCAAAATTTTCAAATGTGAAAACCCTAAACCCTTTTCCCATACCTAAATTACTAAACCCCTTCCCATATTTCCCAAACAAATCTCTCCCAATAATTCCTAATCCCTTGATATTATTTCCCCTTCCTAACAGTCCCTGTTTTATTTGTTTTCCCCTTTGGTGGCAGAGTTTGTACACATCACTAAAGATCAGTCTAAACAGTTTTCATACAGCAATATCTTTTTCTCCAAGGAATTTTGAAAAACAACAGTCATGGCATCTGAGCATTCATCGGACTATGAAGTGGAAAGCCAAAGTGACTCACCCTTGGAAGAACAGGCACCCCGAAGGCCTCATAAAGGTGGTAGACATGTTAGAGAAGAACCAACCACCCTTACAGAATTGCAGACCTGCCCTCTTGCCATGTTTTGTTTTCAGCATCAATCATGCTATGAGTTTTGTCAAAAGGTGGCTAGTGTTCAATTTCATCATGAGCTGGCTCGTCTTTTTGTGCTGCACTTACATGGAGATTAAGTTACCTTAGCCGGTGTCACCTTCACACTTACACCATAATTTGTCTCATTAGAAACTGGCATACCGAACATTGGAGAACCATGGGACAAGAAGAAGAAGGTTGACCGGCAGCATTATGAGCCATACATTAAAACCGGTTTCTTGAGGCAGCTCAAGAGAGTGTTCCCATTCTGATATCTGAAAGATGAATATGATCCACTAATGAAATTGATCATGAAATATTTCAGCTGTGAGGTGTTAGCGCTTGGAATTCACCTAGGCTGAGATAGACAAACTCTCAAGGCTACATCAAACCATTTCACCTCGTAGCTAGCCCTACGAGGTATGAGAAGGCTCTCTCGGGTCAGATTCGATAGATCTTTCAATATGATTAGGCTGACCAATTAATAATAAAGATTTTAGGCTAGTAAATTGATAAGGGGGTTGATTTAATGATTTTTGGGGGTTTTGGTGGCAATTGGTGGAAGTGCAATTCAAGGTGCGGGGATTGAGCACAGTTTTCACAGGGGGATCTAAGGGGCAAGGTAGGAATGAGTGCTGATATCTTAATCTGAGATGGATGATCAGAGATGATAGAGGAGGAGCTAAAGAGGGCAAACACACAATTTGAATCCTCTCTAGACAGTAGAAAACATTAAAATTGAACAAACTAAAAAGCTGAGCATGCTAAAACATGAATTCAACTTTACCACTTCATCTGTCCAATTTAGAAGCACAAGAGAGATATGAAATACATAAACAAACTTACAAGAACATGTAGAGAACACACCATCAACACATCAATCCACAAGAATCCTCAAAGATGACTGTAAAACCCTGGCTTTCCTTGCCTCAAATTGCAGAAATAGATGCACAATATACAATAAAGCTTCCTTCCACAAGAGTCCAACCATGAAAATGAGAAGGAGAGAGCATAATATAGACCTCCTAGACCATCTAACTCCTTTCCCCACCTCTAGGGGTCGAGCTCAGCTTCCTAGGAGCAGTTTGAACTAATTCTAAACTAAGAACTAGAAAATAGGCAGCCCAACAACTTGCCTCTATTACTTAGCTAACTCATCCATGCATTAATTATTCACTTTTTACATCATGGAAGCTTCTAGAAGGGTAAAGAAAGATAAAATCTACCAAAGTGCCATGAAAATATTACATTTATCCATCATCTACAAGTAAAAATAGTCAACCATAGTCAAAACAGTGTTTTTTGACCAAAAATGTGAATTCTAGCAAATCTGGAAGTTCTGGTCGCGCCCCTGGAAGTTCTGGTCGCGCCCCTTCACAGCTGTTTTTGAGTGGGTTCCACTGGTCCAAATCAGGTGCAAGATGGCTCATTGGAAAGCTTGGCCTGTCTACTTTCCATCCGAAGTGGAATTTCTAAATTTGGTGTTGATTTGACCCCTCAAAAACCATTTCTCCCAAGGTCACTTTCTGCAACTCAAAAAGTGGGCAGAAAGTCATTTTTTTGATGTATTTTGAGCTTTTGGAGGCTCAAAACTCAAAACCAGGCTTCTCCCAAGCATTGGTAATTTTTATTTTTGCATGCCCTTTCCAAAAATGCCAAGTTTTCAAAATTCCGAGCAGTCCTCCAAAATGGTCTCACCCGGGGTGAGACCAAACCGTGGGCAAAACCTGTAATTTTACCAAAAATTTGCAAAATACAAAATTTTCTCCAAATTTCTTGAAATTTGGGCTGGGAGTCCCCAATCAAGTACCATGCTCAGTCAAAGAGGCTTTGGCCAAAATTTGGAGTGGATCGGGCGTTTTCCTTCGTTTTTGTGTTTTGGCCAACCGTCCTTGGAGCACCTTCGTTCTCGCCGGTATTTTTGACATTTTTCTCAAACCATGACACCTGTGTAAAAAGTGAAGGAGGTTTTTCTTCCTTGGCATGTTGTGGACAAAAACCTCTCTCAGTTTTGAAAAATTCATCTTTTATTGCTCAGAAACATCTTTTGAGTGCCACTTGTCCCGATGTGTGAAACAAGGAATTTTGTCGAAATGGAGCGAAATGAAGGGGATAGGGGGCTTCTAAATTCTTGGGGAAATTTGTGGGAGTGGGGAGGGATGTTAGGAAGTAGGGGAAAGTGGAATCTCAGTGATTGAGTGAGGGGAAGGGGTCGAAAAGGGCAAAACACAGGCCAAACCTAGAAAATTGCCAGGTTGTAGCTAGAAACTAGGGTTTGCGCAAAAATGAGGAATTTGGCGGATCTAAGGGATGGGAAGTGTTTGATAAGGTATGTTAAGGATAGGGGAAGGTGTATGAACATCAGGAAACAAGTTTTGCCGGTAATTTGACCATCCAAGAGAAATTGCCTTCAAAACCCTAGGAGAGGGAAATGACCTTGCCTGGGCGCAACATGAAGCATGAACAAGGTGTAAAATGACTCATTAGACACTGACATGATAATGACCACCCTACGAATGATGATAGGCTCAGCTGAATGATGACATGGACTGACATTTGGGCAAACTTTGAAAAGAGTGAAAGCAAACCCTAGACCTAATACCTAGTGACCAAATTTTGCTTGAAGACTCACTGAAATGACAAAATTTGACCTTGACACTTCAAAATCACTATGTAAGAGAACATTTGATCACTGGAGGAAGGCTGTAAAGACTGACACTAACATGAGGGACGGTTCTCTCGTCTCTATGCTTATCACATCAGGTTGCTCATGCATTTCACTAGGGTACGGATGATGAACATTCCGTATTTCATTTGCCGGAACATAGAGAGGATGACCACCCTTGTGCAGCATAAAACCCCTCAGTAACAACTTAACAGTGTCTATCATTTTGCTCTTATTAAGATTTTGGTGGTTCATCAGCTTGAATTATAGGGCATCACCTGGGATGATTTCATCTCTCGTGATTTCTTTAGAGTTTCACAGGGATTATCAGAGGTTAAACATGAAGGTGGACCTTCTCATTAGTATGAGCGCCATGAGACCACTAGTGTGCCGGTATTCATCACATATCAGAGAGGCACCAGACATTTGTTTGCAACGGCAAAGCGAGTGTTATCTCCATCCGGGGTGGAAGGGGCCTCATTTCCTCCATCAGCATCACAGGTACAAGACAAAGGTAAGAGGCCAATGCAGGATGAGGGGCCTTTAGGTGAGCCTTCAGGTGAAAGAGAGACCGACTTCATTCTCATTCATGATGATGATACAGATACGGGCTCACAAAGTGCCAAACTTAAGGAGATCATCCAGGAGCAGCAAACAAAGATCCAAGCCTTATCCCTTGAATTGGAGAGAGCTAAGTGGACCATGAAGTACTTGGAGCAGAGGAACAAACACCTTGAGGATCAACAAGCAATCATGGAGTTACAGAACATCCGCGAGCATCGCCAAGCTGCACAAAGGAGAAGAATTGAGCTCACATCATTGGAGCAAGAGATTAATGAGGATCGAGAGGCTAATCTCGAGAGAGTTAACATGCACTTAGAGAGGCTATTGGACAAGGCCGATAAGGATCATGCATTGCTGAGACACATGGCTTTCCACTACATGGCACGAAACAAGGTCTGCAAGGCACGAATCAGGAATTTAAAGGCGAAATTGAGGAAGGCAATAAGGAAGCAAAAGAGGAAAAGGGAGCTTGATTGTCTTCAGATACTGGCCGAAGCCTCTTTATCCCAGCATAACACTTAATGAAGAAGCTCCAGCCCAAATTTCAAGAAATTTGGGGCATTTTTGACATTTTGGAAATTTTTTGCACAAAAAACAGGGTTTTTCTCCCTATGCGCCGCGCCACCTGGCGCGCGATTTTGCTAGGGAGCTCCAAACTACAAAAATTTTATATTTTTGGATTTGGCATAAAAAATCATGACTTCTGGTGCATGGCCAAGAAGTTTGGGCAAGTTTTGAGTCCCCAGGAGGTCAAAAACACTCAAAAAATGACCTCTCTGCCCCTATTTTGACACACAAGAAGCAGTCTTGGGAGATTGAAGTTTTGGAGGGGTAAATGGGAACCAAATTTAGAAATTCCACTTGGTTTGGAAATTAGACAGGTAAGGATTTCCAACAAGCACACTTGGGCTCAATTTTTACTTCAGGAAGTGCCTCAAACTCAGCCTCAAAGTGGCGCGACGCACACAGATTTTGGCGCGGCGCACAGAGGATTTTTGCTCAATTTTTCACCTTCCAGCTCCGAAATTTGGCCAGTTTGACTAGTTTTGCTTTGTGATGTAATTTTTGATCTATCTTGATGTAATTGGATAAACATGATGTAATTTTGGCACTTATTTACTTGTTCTAGAGGATTCATTTACTAAAAAGTGAAAATTTAATGAATGAATCAGTTTCCTACCTTATAGAGGCAAGTTGTTTTGATTGCCTAGATTTTAGTGCTTTGTTTAGAATTGGTTGCAAGAGCTCCTAGAATGATGAGCTCGATCCCTAGAGGTAAGGTAATGGGTTGGGCTAGTCTATATCATGTAATTCCTAAGTCATTTTCAGGGTTGGACACTTGGGATTGCTTTGGCATATCATTGTACATTCTATCTCTGCATTTATGGCTAAGGAAGGACCAGGGTTTTGCAGCACTGTTTGGGATCCATGTGGCTTTATGTTTTGATGGTGTGCTTCTCTGAGTAATTATAAGTTCATTAGTGTTATGTGTATCATTTTCCTCTCTTTTCTTCTGAATTTGAACAAATGAGTGATTAAGGTGGAATCCATTAACTGTTATGCTCTGCCTTTGAATTTGTTTAAATTTCCATGTTTTCATCTATTTAAGGAGAATTCTTGAGACTCTCTTGCTCTCCTTAGCTCCTCACCAGTCCAATCTATTCATTCACTCAATTTAAAAGCATCAAAATGATTTCCTTCCTTTCCCCAATCAAAACTCTGCAGAAACTGTGCCTCATCCCCGAGCCCAATTTGCCTTTCCCTGTTTCCAACACAAAACCCCCCAAAAACTCACAAAAAACCCTTGTACTTAATACCTAGCCTAAGATTAGCTTTTATTACAGTCATCTCGAGCCCCATCGATTATCTTTTGCCGAGATCGACCCGGAGAGAGCCCTCTCATGTCCTCGTAGGGCTAGCTACGAGGCTGAGCATGGTTTGATGTGGACCTAGATCCTTGTCTTTTCAGCCTGAGGCAAATCTAGGCTCCGCCATAGTGGCGACCATACTGGGGAAGAAAATGGTTTGCTTGTTGATGTCATTGGTTTTCTAAGCTACAGACAGATCCTGAAGTTATGCCAGGAAGCCTTCGAAACGCTTTTGCTTTGCATTAGCTCAAGTAGATAAACACTGCTTCAGTCAATCCCCAGTCTAGCTTGTAATCATGACACTTGACTTGTAAATCGCCCCAGTACCTTTGAGAATTCTAAGCTTTTGGATGATAAGTTTAGAATTTGAAAGGCTGAACAAGTTGTTTATGTTCCTTTGATTTCTTGAAAATAACATGCTGGCTTCAAAGAGATATACCAGAGCTAATCCCGATCCAAATCCTCCCCCTTTTTACGAAAATCCCAATCTGATTTCAAGAATTGTTCATCAAGAGAGCTCTGTGACTCCTCTATTTAAATCCCATTCTTGCCCTGCAATTTTCAAGTATCTTGAAGAACTTGATTTTGATGAAAAGTTTGAATTGTCATTGTTTAAAACCAAATCCGAAAATGCTCTTGAGTCTATCGTCCCAAATCCAGATTTTCTTGCTGCTTTAGAAATTGAAAAATCCAATAAGTCCATTGAGAATTTCATTCTAAGACAACTCCAAACTGACATTGAGGCTACAAATATCATTGATTTCCTAGAAGCTGCATCTGCAACTCTTGGAGCTGCTGCAACTCCATCTAGCTCAAGGGTTCCCACGAGCCGCCTTTCATTCCCACCCTTCCCCCGCAGCCTATTATTGATGATCAAAAGTCTGCTGTAAATTCACCTCCATCTACTCCTTCTACATCCAAAATTGCTTCACCTCCGCATACACCTCCTCATACACCTCACACATTAGCTGCACCTTCTCCCCCAACATCTCCAAGGCCGATTGCAAATCCACCAAGAGCAATGGCTGCTCGGTTTGCACCTCTTGCGCTGCCTCAAGTTTTGGGTGACATGCCCGCAGATTATCAGAGTAAAATTCCTTTGTTTGATGGCACTCCTCAAAGCACCATGGCTCAGCAACATGTGGATAAGATGACGGATTTCTTTGAGCTTCATGAGATTGATGCAGAAAATGTGACCATGAGATTATTCGTGCAGACTTTCGCAGGTGAGGTGAGAAAATGGTTCAGAGCTTTGACAACTAGAAGTATTCCCACATTAGAAGAGCTTCAAAAACAGTTCTTGGATCGCTGGGAAGTCAAGAAAGATCCTCTTCAGATCACTTTTGAATATACCAAGATCAAGCGGAATGCTGGTGAGTTCGTGCAAAACTATTGTACTAGATTCAATGCAGTTTATAATGCAATTCCTGATGATTTAAAACCAACTAGAAGGTCAGCTTTGCTAAAGTTCGCAGATGGTTTTGATCCAGACATGGCTTATCAATTAAGAGAGAGAGATCCAGCTACCTTAGAAGAAATGCAGAAAATTGCCGTTAGTGTTGAGGCAAATTTGAATGACAAGAGAGCTAGATTGAAAACCGAGAAGAGAGTTTCAATAAAGGAAGAAGCTTCTAGCTCAGATCAGGGGCTCTGCAAGGTAGAAAAGATGATTGAAAGGTTGACACTTGATAAGCCTGAACCGCAGATCTGGAATCCCAATTTCTGTGGACAACAACAACCTCAATTCAGGATCAAGCAGCGTGAGCAGCGAGCACAAGAACCGGCATCACAACAGCAGCAAGTAAAGACACCTCTTTAGCAAAATTTTGTTGGTCCCGAATCTGATGATGAAGATCATGTAATAGGGGAAGAAAATCACTTCTTTACTCCTGATGATATGCCCACCTTTATCACTGAAGATGATGAGTATGCAGAAAGTTCAGCTGTACAACAGGATGCAGATTTTATCTTGGCGAATGACACAACTCTTGAAGAGGAGTCAGATGAGTATCATAGAGGGTATATGCATGCCTTGTCCACCCAACAACGACATTATTCATTAAGAAATAGAAATGTCCCCATCAATCCAATCTAGAAGAGAAAGGAAGGTCCAGCATCTAAGAATGAGCCACCGGTTGCACCAAATAAAGGAAAAGAAGTTGCTGATCCAACTCCTAGCAAATCTCCATCAGCAAATGAACGAGTCAATCAGCCCATTGTACCAAAGGATAAAGCTGAGAAGAAAGAGGTTCCAGCCAAAGAGGTAGAGAAGACTTCTACTTTTAGTTTAGAAAATGAAATTTCTAAATTAAAGGTATCCATTCCCTTGACAGAGCTGATGAGGAACAACAGTTATAGAGGTCAGGTTTCCAAAATTTTGAATTTTGATCCAATGTCTGATATGGTGAGTGTAGAAGATGATCAACCTGAACTGATTTTTGGACCAGCATTGAATGGTGAGTCTCCGGATAGTGATGTGCCTCCTTTTTATATCAGTTTGAGAGTGCATGAGTTTGTGTTGCATAATGCTATGTTCGATTCCGGCGCCTCCCACAATCTTATGCCGAAGGCTATCATGGAAAAGTTGGGTTTGGACATTACCAGGAAATACCATGATCTCTATTCGTTTGATTCCAGCAGGGTGAGATGTATTGGGCTCATTAAAGACTTGGTGGTCAGTTTGGATCAGATTCCGACAAAGAACGTTTTGATGGATGTGGTGGTGGCGGATATACCTCCTAGGTTTGGAATGATTCTTTCCAGATCTTGGGGAGAAAAGATTAAAGGAACTATGCAGCTTGATTTCTCCTATGCAACGATTCCTGTGTTTGGTCAAATGAGAAAACTTTATCGAGAGTAGAAAATGAAATACTTGATTACAAGCAAGGAGAAACCAATTAATCATCCGATTAATTATGTACATATAGATTTAGAGTTTTTTGTTTTGTATTCAGATAGTTTTAATGAGATTGATAGTCAGTTAGTTGCAGCAGATGATATTCCAGAAATAGCAGAGAATTTCAGAGAATTTTTGAAGAAAGAAAGTCAAGAACAAGGCAATACCGTTCAACGATCAGAAAAGGATAATGGACAAAAAAAAGAAAAATTATAGCAAATAGAGTTTCAGCACTTAGAAGAAGAGGAAGATGGCCTCTGGATTGTGGATTTCGATGGAGCAGTGGGAAATGATGGTGCTGGAATTGGAATTTGGGTTCGCAGTCCTTTTTCTTCTCTAAATAAAGTGCCGAGTAATGTGCGGGTATGTTCTTACAAACTTGCTTTTGATTGCTCAAACAATGAAGCTGAGTATGAGGCTTTGATTGCTGGCCTAAAGATCCTAAGAAAGATGAATGCTAAAAGAATTGCTGTGTATGGCGACTCCGAATTGGTGATTAAGCAAGTTAAAGGCGAATATCAAGCAAAGCATCCTCGGTGCGGGCATATCAGAATGCTGTTCTAGACATTTTGAAGCTGTTTTCAGATTACACCTTGACGTGTATGCCTCGTATTCAAAATAGTATTGCTGATGCACTTGCTAAGGCAGCAAGTAATTTAAAGATTCCTATGAATTCAAGTAATGAAATTGAAATCCATGTGAAACACCGTCTGATTATCCCGGACAATCAGAGATATTGGCAAGTTTTTCAAGATGATGAGGAGATTGATGATTTTCTGCAAAACAAAGGTAAGTTCAAAGATACCTCAATTGCTGTACAACATGATGACGGAAAGGATGATGCGCAGATCAATCAAATGGAAGTGTTGCAGCTCAAGGATAATGTAATTCCTAAAGGCTTGATACCTTTGGAAGAACTCTTTGATCATGATGATGTAGCCCGCAAACCAACATTGCAGCCAACAGAGAAGGGAGTCGAAGAGGTGAATATTGGAACAACCGAACATCCGAAAATGGTAAAGCTGTCCAAAACATTGCCACTGAAGGTAAAGCCAAATATATCAGTTTGTTGTCATCCTTTGCTGATGTGTTTGCTTGGGACTATTCTGATTTGAAAACATACGACACCAATATAATTCAACACACAATTCCTATTAACCCTAATCAGAAACCTTTCAGACAGAAGTTAAGAAGGCTTAACATAAAATTGCTACCATCAATTGAGAAGGAGATCAATCGGTTGTACAAATCAGGAATCATTGTTACCATCCGTTTTTCTAATTGGATCTCTAATTTGGTGCCCGTGTGAAAGAAGACAGGTGAGATCCGTTTGTGCATTGATTTTCGGAATCTCAACAAAGTTTCATTGAAGGATAATTATCCGCTGCCAAAAATGGATCACATACTTCAGCGAGTAGTTGGAGCATCTTGCATGTCACTACTCGATGGTTATTCCGGATGCAACCAAATTTTAGTCCATGAAGATGATCGAGACAAAACAGCGTTCACCACTTCGTGGGGAACCTTTCATTACGCCAAAATGCCTTTCGGTTTGAAGAACGCAGGTGCCACTTTTCAGGGGGCAATGGACTTGGCTTTCGCAAATGAGAAGGATGTCTTCTTGGTTGTGTACCTTGATTATTTGACCGTGTTTTCCAAATCAGATGAAGAACACTTGTATCATTTGAAAATTGTCTTTCAAAAGTGCAGAAAATATGGTGTGTCGCTGAATCCAAAGAAGAGCTTGTTTGCCATGGATGAAGGCAAACTTCTTGGGCACATTATCTCAAAGGATGGCATTCGTATTGATCCAACACGTGTGGAAGCAATTCAGCAAATTGACCTACCCCGGAATAAGAAGGAGATTCAATCGTTTAATGGTAAGATGAATTTTCTGTGCCGCTTTGTTCCTAATCTTGCTGAACATCTAAGGGAGATTACAAACATGCTTAAGAATGACAACCAAGTGACGTGGACAAAAGAGGCTGTAAAATATTTCAATTTAGTAAAATTGACTCTTTCTTCAGCACCGGTTCTAATCAACCCGGATTATACTCAGGATTTTATATTGTTCTCATTTGCTTCGGAGCATACTATGGCAGCTGTATCAATGCAGAAAAAAAATGAGCATGAAAGACCCATTGCTTTCTTCAGTCGGACTATAAGAGATGCTGCTTTGAAATACAACATTATTGAGAAGCAAGCTCTAGCACTTGTAAAAGCACTGAAAGATTTCCGCGTGTATATTCTGCATTCCCATATTTTAGCTTATGTTCCTAACACTGCTGTCAAAGATGTTTTGGTCCAAACAGATCCTGAAGGAAGACGTGGCAAATGGATTGCAGCTTTGCTGGAGTATGATGTAGAGATAAGGCCCACGAAGCTTGTTAAAGGACAGGGATTGGAAAAGTTAATGGCTGAATCAAATCTGCACGTCTTAGACATAAATCTGATTGCTGCTATGTCCGATGAAAATGAGGAAAGTTCGTCCATTCAGGTAGCTGAAATATTTGTTCTTTCTCCATGGTATTCAGATATCATATATGTGCTTCAGAATTTGTCCGTGCCGCCTGGTATGGCTAGAAACAAAGCTAGAACTCTTAAGTTAAAGGCTGCTAAGTTTTGTATTTTGAATTTTTCACTTTATTGGAAAGATCCCGGTGGCATTTTGTTAAATTGTTTGGTGGAAGAAGAAGCGAAGCAGGTCATGGAGGATTTCCATAAAGGAGATTGTCGCGGTCACCTTTTTTGGAAAACAACGAAAAATAAAATTCTGAGGGCTGGATACTATTTGCCGACATTGTTTGCTAATGTCTTCAAAACTATCAAGAGCTGTCATAACTGTCAGATTTTTTAAGGAAAGCAGAAATTACAGCCTTTGCTGCTTAAGCCCATTGAGGTGAATGCCCCTTTTCAGCAGTGGGGGTTGGATTTCATTGGTGAAATTCATCCCTCTTCTTCAGGACATCATCGATGGATCCTCACGGCGACAGATTATTTCACGAAGTGGATCGAAGCAATTTCTACTAGGCAAGCTACGGATACGATAATAATTTCATTCCTTGAGAATAATATTTTGTCTCGTTTTGGTTGCCCGAGTAAGTTAATCACTGATAACGCAACAACTTTCAAGTCAAAAAGAATGGTTGAGTTTTGTAGTAAATATCACATTACTTTGGGGCACTCAACCACCTATCATCCACAAGGCAATGGATTGGCGGAGTCTTCCAACAAATCTTTGGTTAATATCATTAAGAATACATTGGAAATCAACAAGAAGAGTTGGCATAAGAAGTTGGTTCATGCACTTTGGGCAGATCGAGTGAGTCAGAAGAAATCCATTGGTATGTCCCCATTTGAGCTAGTTTATGGAGTTGATACCGTGTTCCCTACCTCTCTTGCAGCTCTTGTAGTCAAACTTCTTCAGGGGGCTGGTAGTGAAGATGACCCAAGGCAGAGAAGACTAAATCAAATGATCCACTTGTAGAAGACACGGGAAGATGTTTTTCAAAACACATTCAAGTTGCAGGAAAGAATTAAAAAGATTTATGACAGGAAAGCAAAGGCAGACACATTTCAGTTGGATGATGTGGTGCTAAAGTGGGATGCAAGGAATGAAGAAAAGGGCAAGCACGGTAAGTTTGAAAATCTCTGGAAAGGTCCTTTTAAGATTGCAGCATATTGAGGTCAGAATGCCTTTCTTTTGAAGGAGATGAACGGGGAAGATTGTCCAGGAGGGCCGGTCAATGGTCGGCTGCTCAAGCGGTACCTTTTCTGAGTTATTTCTGCTATTTACATTGTCATTGTAAATACCATTTGATTTCAGTTTCATTGAAAGTGTGTGCTATGGTCTTTTCTTCAGTCTAGGGCCTGAAGTGAAGGCTATAATTATAAAGAAATATTTCAGTTTTGAGTTCAGTTTGTCGAGTCAGTTTTTCAGTCATTTCAGTTTCATAATCGAGTCGTTTTGAGTCAAGTTTCAGTCACATAAATTGAGTTTGAGTCTCGTGTTGTTTGTCGAAATAACGACTCCATAGCCCAATGGACGAAGGCACTGTCTAGCTCTCCCAGAGATCTACCGTTCTTGGCACCTCCAAGGAGATACCATCCCTATTGGAGCCAATGTTAGAGTCGGTCTGGTCATCCCTTCGTCAGAGATCAAAACTCTTTTTGCATTTCATTTTTAGGTGTCCCATCTTGCTCGATCAGTTGCATTCCGTTAGGAGCATGCCATAAAATCTGTCGGAAGGGCTTTGTCATTCATTCCCCTCATGTCTTATACCTGCTGGCTTAAGGTAGCGGAGCAATTAAGTCCACTACCAGGGTACTCTGCAGAGTACTTAGGCTTTCTTTCACCTGCGCTGGGCTAGAATGAGCGAAATTCACATAGGGTTTGGGGAATATTCTTATCTTTTGGAGTCAGAAGGTTCCCTCACTTATCAACTCCTATGAGCTCGAAAATGGATGAGGAATGAGCTAAGGTGCATCCTATCCTCTCATCCCTTCCTCCATGGAACTAATTCTAAGTATGGAAGGCCATTCAATGCCACCATTAATGACAAAACCTCCTTCATCTTCCTATAAATTGACCACTCATCTCGATGTCTATTAAAGTCCATGACAGTCAATGTCTGATCTTTTAATGGGCAAAGAGTCATGTCAAATCATAGGTCTAGCGTTTCACAAATTGAGTCGTTAAAGTGTCTAATAATGCCAGCAGGCCAGAGGGAGGTTCCACACATGTTTTTATTTCACTAATTTCATCATCATATGGATGGTTTGTGCATGTTCGTCAAAACTCTGTTTTGAAGAAAAGTCAGCATTTTGTCTTTTGTAATAATTTTCAAAGTTTTCAGTTTTTGAAATCTTCAGGCGCAGCCCTAGTCTCCTTTGCCAAATTCCATGTTAGCTATCCCTGCAAAAGTTTGCCAAGAATTTTATTGTTTCAGTTAAAAAAATCAAAAAGGAAATTCAAAAACAGAGTTGTATTAAAATAGAAAAAGTGCCAATGCCAAGACATTACAAAGATGGGTCTTGGAGAGTTAAAAATTAAATCCATGCCTTTATAAAGACATTTTCATGAAGATCAATGTTATTTGCATGCCAAGACCAAGGAGAAAGCCATTCAAAGCAAATTTGTAGAGTTAGTGTGCGATTTGGGGAAAGTTAGAGGTAATTTGGCTGGCGCAGTGCACAGAGCAGGTGGCGCGACACATTGAGGAGGTGCGACACACTGGGAGAAAATTTCCAGTGCAAATCTGAACGGGCGCGACGCATTGGCAGAGCGCGGCGCGTTGGGTATGCAACGCGGCACACACACCTGAAAGCTCGAATTTGTTTCAAATCTCTCCAATTTTCCCTTTATATGCATGGATTTGCCAGGTAGGGTCAACATATTGATGTTTCATCCATTTTTGTGCTGAGTGATGGTGGTTTATGGATGCTAATGATTGAAACAAAAATTCAAACCCTTTCATTTTGAATTCCTTACGTGCAAGCTGCTGCCTAGGTTTTCAAAACTTAATTGCCACCAAAGTTACTCTTTTCCATTATTTCCTTTATCCTTAATTCCCTTTGTTCCCATTATTCCCATCCCCAAAGGTTACTAAACCCCTATCCTAAAATTCCCTTTCCCAAAATTTTCAAATGTGAAAACCCTAAACCCTATTCCCATACCTAAATTACTAAACCCCCTCCCATATTTCCCAAACAAATCTCTCCCAATAATTCCTAATCCCTTGATATTATTGTGGAGCTATAAAAAGGGTCTCTTTCACCTCTAATTACCTCACATTAGTTGTCAATCTAGGAACGTTTTGTTATTTCAAAGAGTGTCTCAGTATGAGGATATCATTTGCCAGAGTAATGCTAGTAGTACAGTGTTCAGAAATACAAGAGTAAACGGATGCTTGTTTACAACAAACTACTTCAAAAGATTAAACTACTCATTCAGAAAACTAAGCAAGTTATCAGTCAAGGGTTCAGTAGCAGTAACTCATCCCTTTGTAAACTAATGGAACTATGGTAAATCAGAGAACAGATCGTGGATCTGGGAGCCAGGCAGTAAATGTCAGTGCTCACTACAGCCTTGGATCGTTCTTCACACCAAAATAACAAAGAACAGGAAATAGAACGACAGATAAGAAATGGAACAACGAAATAAGAAATGGAACGGAAAATCTGAAATGGAACAGCAAACCTGAAATAGAACAGCAAACAGGAAACTGTAATAGCAACTAAGTCTAACAAGCAGTAACACTTTAGTCTACAAGATCAAATGCATGAACCGTGACCTACAGGAATCAAATGGAAATCTTTAACTCTTAAGGATGAATTTAACAACACACCAAAATGGAACAACACTGATTAATGATGAATTATAGAACAGTACTTCAAAACCATATATGCACACGGCACACCTTAATAGTAACATGATCTGGGTAAACCGGTTATCACTCTCAGTTATAAAAGATTACGACTGTGTTTCAGAATGGAACAACAATGTCTATAGATCCAAAAATCGCAAAGAACATAATCGCTAAGATGAATTCCGTAATACCAATGAATAAGTGCACGGCACAAAGGCTCTGTAATTGAACAGTGACAATATTCTGTAAAGACTGATAGTATTATATCAACACTTAGAAGAACAGTGATACGTTGCAGAGTCAATGCGATAGTTCTGTCTCAATAAAGTAAACATAACATAGCATGTGATGTAAACTAACAAAACACATCAGATTACCAAATAACGCTGATAAGCAAACCACACATAAACCAAACGTAATAGTACAGGAGCAAGTGTCCTCCACGGCCGGGCCCTTAGCCTCCAGGGGTACACCACTTGAAGTTATTCCAGACTCAGGGATGAAATAGCAACCGAGTTTGTATTAATGCATAAAATAGAATTACAGTAGATCAGTTCTCAACGAGACTCGATGATCAAAGTTCCAATCTTCAGAGAAATTACATAAAACATAAGGATTCGACACTCTTGAGCTAACAGTGCTGCCCCTTTTATAATGATGAAGGCGGAGATGTCTAGGTGCAAAAATAGTTAAAGCAGCGATCCCTCAGGATCAAGGATCCTGAGGGATTCACTGAACCGTTAGTTCTCAGTTATCTCTTTTCCTTCTTGTGCCGAGCTGACATCTCCACTTCCTTTCCAGGGCTGATTCGCTTTGATCTGTTTTGCCTTGTTTGCATACGGTTCCCCATCAAAGGGACAATGGTTAACTCGGCCTTGTTCTTTTCTTCAGCACGACAATTTTTTGTTTTCCCTTCTTTCTGCATAAGAAAATGACAATTGTCAGTGTTTCCGCTTTGCACATTAATCTCACAGGTTTCATTACAATTTCTTATCATTTTCCTAGTTCATGATGCAAAAGGTTTGTAAGTTCTAATGAAAAGATGCTGAAATAATTACCAAAAACAAACCTTCTTTAGTACTCCACACACCCCCCTACTTACCCTTTTTCATGCCCTCATGAAAACATTGTAGTTGACATGTAAGGCAGTGAGGGAGTAGGCTGGAGATGAAATCTCATGTGGAGGTCTACAACCATGATGC